>CM040125.1:53792558-54392558 GCA_022559845.1 Amorphophallus konjac
CCTTATTCCACTAGCATATGCGCCGGCCGCGTCCTCATATTCTTCATCCCCTTCTTCAATAGGGTATTCTTCATTGGTGATTTCATAAACCCCATATCCTTCATCAATCACACAATTGCCCACATATTCTATTTCCGGTAGTTGGATGGGATTTTTCAGCAACTGGGGGATGGCAAGAAGGGCCTGACACTTGGTGGCTAAATCCAGAAGGAATCGACGAGGGATCTGCTTACCCTTGGATTTCTTTGTGGAAACTACCCTTGACTCGTTATTCCTAGGTTGACTGGGTTGTCCTACGGATGAAGAAGAAGCTAAAGAAGATGTCGAAGAATGTACAGGGAAGGACCCCTCATAGGAGGGGTAGAAAAGGTCGCTCATAGGACCTTGGATGGGTGGCCCACAGGGCGGGACGCAGTCGTGGGAGATGTAGGAGGTTTCCTCAACAATGATGTGTTGTTGAGGAATTTGAAAATTGGCATTTTTTTTCATTTTCATTTTTGATGACAAAACAATGAAAGGAAATCGGAGGAGAGGGAAAAGTAGTTATGGCTAAAGGATTGGGAGGCTCGTAGAGCAGATCATGATTGAAAATCTGGCGCGGGTTGAGAAACCCGCGCAGGTATGTAAGTAGAGAAGGGGACCTGGGAAGATCGTCAGACAACCGTCTGGCCCAGGAGGAAGACATCAGCGAAGGCTGAGGTGAGTGAATGGAGAAGACGACGGCTAATGAGCCGTCAATGGCAATATTGATGACGGATGAAGATCCGCCGGTGACAGAGTCCTTCTGGCGAGGACGAGGATAGTTTGGAACCTTGGCAACAGTAGTGACATTCTCTGGCATTTCGGAGATCAATGGCGGTCTTTCAAGCTGGGGAGGCGAGAACATCCTTTCCAGTGCAACAGAAATATCCCGTATATCAAACCACTTGTCCCATTCGCATTCTGGATCTTCGATCTTGCCTCTTTTGGTGACCCTCGGATATTTTTCAGCCGAATATACAGCATGTGATCCCCCGTGTGCTTCTTGCGGGTAATCCCCCATCTGAATAACGGGCCCTTTATTGAAATGGTTTGATAGGGTCCATGTGAGGGGCTTCCAATCTGCCTTGAGTGGTCCTTTGAAGCCTAGGTCAAACCTGCGGTTCGGCCTGATTTCCTTTGGTGGTTTCAGCCTACCTTGTAGTTGCGCGCCCAGACCTTTACCCTGTTGATAGCCGATATTCCTCATAATCTCCCAACCTTTGGAATGAAAAGGGAGATATGGCGTTGTCGCCTTGATCGGCTTCTTTGGTGCTAGCGGAATGTGAGATGAATCACACACATCCAGCAGCGACAATATGGGCCGATGAGACGCCAAACAGAGGGCAGAGAGGTGTTGATAGCATCTACTGTGTGAAGGACAGGTGTACTGACCACTTTAATAATTCTCCCATTGTAAGGAAACTTTAAGCACTGATGGTTGGTGGAAGGCACAGCATCCATGGCTTCAATGTAGGGGCGACCCAGTATGGCCTTGAATGTGGGGTCCATGTCAAGGACGTGGAATTCCGTGGAGACTGACACAGGGCCTAGCTCGCTTTCAGGATAATCATCCCTTGTGGCGGCCTTTTGCTATTGTCATAAGCTGTGACTGTGATCGAGGAAGGCCTTATCTGTTCCTCGTCGACCCCACACAACTAAAGGGTGCTCATGGAGATCACATTTATGGACGCACCCGTGTCTACAAGGCACGGGTTTATGGAGACTCCATTGATTTTTATTGCAATGCACAACGCATATTTCGAGCTTCCTTGGGAGCGAGCTCGTAGTTGTGAATCATAATGGCCGGTTGTGTGTCTGTTGGTGTCAGGACGGTTGAAATTTCTCTACGGGGAGGTCTTCATTCACCATGACATTTTGAAGATATTCCATCAAGGCCGCCTGATGGGACGTGGACCTTTGAAGCAGCTCGAGGATGGAGATCCGAGCAGGTGTCTTGTCCAAGTGTTTCAACAAATCATACTATGTTCCAGGGATAGATTTTTCTGGCTGTTCTCCATCGTCCTTCTCTGGCTGAGACTGCTCGGGGTTCTGATTGTTCTGGGGGAAGACCCTGTGGAAAATCCTTCCACTCCGGAGCACCATTGCATGCGGCTTTTGTATCTCTATGGAGGTAGCTGTGGGTTTTAACAGAGGTTTGAGGGGTAGTGGTGGAGGAATGGTTGACGAAGCTGGAGTAGCAATGGGAGCAGGGATTCTGATGAGAGGTTTGTTCGGTGGAGGCATGGTGAGGTAGAGGGGATATCATATGGGCGATGAAGGATAAGGGGTTTGGAAGGTAGAGGTGGAGGCAAAGTGGAAGTGGATAAGGCTTGAGGCGGGTAATGGTTTTGAGAGGGATGGTGGGTGATGAGTGGTTTTGAAGGCATTGGTGATGGTATTGTGAGATAGGCGGGGTCAGGTATGGTTGACGGATGATGAGAGGTTTGGAAGGCATAGGGGTAGATGTAGTAGAGGTGGATGGCAAAATGGAGGAGTGAGAGAAGATGAGAGGGTGTGGGGGCGTAGTGGAGGGTGTTGGCCGATAGGTCATTGGGGTGCGAATGAGAGGACGTGATGGCAGTGGAAATGGTGAAGGCGGTACTGATGCGGATTGATGAGAGAGAGGTGCTACCCGGGCAAGGCGAGGGGGTTGCATGACGATAGGGTTGGCGGTAGAAAGAATAGAGGTACTTTCTGGGTGCCACACCTGCTCTCTCCCGACTTCCGGGAAGGAGGAGATGGGGTTGACCTGGTGATTGGGCTGTTGGTGCTCCGGCAATGGATTCTGAATTATGCCCATGTTGGGCTGTTGTTGTTGTTGTGCCTGCTGAGGCTGTTGCTGTGGTTGTTGCTGCTGTTGTTGGAACTGTGGTCTAGGAGGGGGTCTCCTGGCTTTGAGAGCGGCGACGTATCGCCTCATTTCATCCCAGTCAATCCCACCCTCATCATTCATATCATAGATGTAGTCCTTAAAGTGAAAATAATTCTCTATTGTGTGTCCTGGCTGCCTGTGGTAGACACAGTATCTGGAAGTGTCGACATTCGGGGGCCATGCGAGCCTCTCCCTAGGTAAGACGAGTGTATTTGAGGCCATGAGGGCATTGAAAATATCTGCTAAGGTTTCTGGCAACGGTGGGTAATGGGCTCTCTTGGGGCCGATTGGTCTCCTTTGTTGCTGTGGGGGTCCATAATTCCCTGGGGGTGGAACTTGGTGGTATGGAGGTGGTGGTTGTTGTTGCTGGGGTTGTTGTTGTTGCTGGAGTGAAATGGTGGAGGCATGTTGTTCTGGGGTGGATTATTTTGGGGTGTAGGACGAGAGGGAAAAGGACCTTGCTGGAGGGGAAGTCGAGGCATTTGTGGGAACCTTGGGTTGGCTGCATAGTTGTCATTGTTGACTGCGCTCACTTACTCATTTGTTACGACCCCTTCTGTCGCTCCACTTGGGACACTAGTGCCTGTCTTTCTGACTATCTTGGGCTTTGGCGGCTCAAACATGTGCATGATAGGGGAATCTTTTAACTGGGTTTGGATATACCGGGCCCTCTCATAGAGCTCTTCCATTGTGGCCAACTTGTTCATGGCCAGGACATGCCTGAACTGTGGGGTTGCATTGGACACAATCATCTTCACTTGTTCGGGCTCTGAGAGGGTATCCCTTATCCTTTCTGCCAGAGACCTCCATCTATCAGCATAACGGACGAAATCTTCGTCGGGCTTCATTTTCTCGGCCACTAGGTCGGTAATGGAAAGAGAGGGACCGACCCTATCCCGATACTTTTGTAAAAATCTTCTCTGGACTGTTTCAAAATTTTCGGCCTCGCCGGGCTCCAAAGAATAGAACCACTCTAGCGCAGGACCATCCAATGACCTCCGAAAGAGGTATGCCAGGGATCTCTGATCATTTTGCCAATAGGAGGACTCATACATGAAGTCCTTGAGGTGAATAAAGGGGTTGCCAGTGCCATTGTACCTGCGGTACGTGGGCATTTCGGAGGGAGGAAGATGGATGACCGGAAGGATTGGCAAAGCAACCTCCGGGGTGGATTTCACGTCCACCATTTTCTTCAAATTTTGAAATTGTTCGTCCATTCTATTGAACCTGTTGAGGAGCGATTGGGCGAGCTCCTCGGGAGGTGAAGGTGGCACCTGCCACTGGGGAGGAAAATGTCTCCCGGCGACTTGAGGGGGAAACCCCGAATGAGAGGGCGCTGTCGGGCAGCCGGCAGTTGGCCCCGACTGGAGCAGTATGTGGGGAACAGCAGGGGTTTGAGATTGTGAAGGGAATTGGAACGAGGGTGGTTGTTGACTCACCTGCCCTTGAAACGAGGGAGACTGGATGGCTTGCGCCAGTGAAGGAGATGGGATGGCCTGCACCGATTCTTGGACGGGTGCGATGGCTGGGGTTGACTCCTGGGGTGCAGGAGAAACATACTTTCCTTTCAGAATGGCCTGGAAGGCCCGGAGCTGCTCAGTGGTAAGCTCCGTGTTGGCGAGGACACCTAGCAGGGAGGAGATGTCCAGTGGTGGGTGTGTGTCCCCTGCGGTAACCTGCACCTCACGTGAGGGCTCATGGGAAGGACCCGAGTCCATAGCATGGACTCGTGGCTCGACTGACTCACCACGACCAGGGTGGTTCTCCTCAAAAGACTCGTGAGCCATGCTCAGAGTTTTTCTGGAACGCAAAAACATACACCGGCAAGCAAATAGCAAAGATTATCAAACAAGTGAATGCCTTTACGCCTTTTTTGTGTTTTGATTTTGATGATTTTTTTGTGTTTTTAACCAGATCTAAAGTTCTCACAAAATAGGGACCCTAGTTCGTTTTTGTTTCACGCCGTGTCAGCTAGGGGCTCTCATCTCACCACGAATGGGTCGACTAACTCCGGGGAACTTTAATGGTACAACCAGCCCAGTGAATGAAGAGGAGATTCTTCGATGTCGGGGACTTACGGAGGTCCCAGTGGAGGAGATTCTAGTCCGTCGAGAGGAATTCCCGAACGGAGAGTCCTTCCTTCACCGAGAGAGGGTGATCCTTAAAAAAAATGAAAAAGAATAGAAAAGAGGGATGGATGTATGCAATGAAATGCTGACAGATATATGGAGCGCAACAGAACAATGAAACAATCAAGATATCACAACACGCAAGAGACAATAAAGCAAATTACAAGAAACTGCAAGGGTAACTGAAAGAAAGCAACCAGAAGTCCCACCGTGATCGCCAATCTGTGAGCGACGTCACGCGGAAGTGGAATATAATGACGATGATGATGTGCCAGCAGGGAGGGGCGAAAGCGGAGCGCGCGAGGGGCTCGTTTATGCTGCAACACAGAAAGAAGAAGAGAGGAGAGAAGAGGCCACCACGGGAGATTGCTCCGGCGGGGCGTGCGGGACAGATGCAATATAGCAAGATATGGGGGTTAAACGGCCATATCGGGAAGTGACTCGCCGCGGCCTCGGGGGATGGGAATGGTGCGGAAATTAAATAGCAAGAATTGAAATGGCCATTGCGGGAAGTGACTCGCCGCGGCCTCAAGATTATAGCAGATATGGAAGCAGTTCAAGATATAACAAGGAGCATACAGAATTCAAACGGCCATTGCGAGAAGTGACTCGCCGCGGCCTCGAGAATATAGTAGAATAGAGATATAACAAGATATAAAAAGAAGCAGAATTCAAATGGCCATTGCTGGAAGTGACTCGCCGCGGCCTCGAGGATATAGCAAAATAGAGATATAACAGGGTATAAATGACAGAATTTAAACGGCCATTGCGGGAAGTGACTCGCCGCGGCCTCGAGAATATAGCAGAATAGAGATATAACAAGGTATAAAAAGAAGCAGAATTCAAACGGCCATTACAGGAAGTGACTCGCCGCGGCCTCGAGAATATGGCAGGTATAAGAGCAGTTCAAGATATAACAAGGAGCAGACATAATTCAAACGGCCATTGCGGGAAATTACTCGCCGCGGCCTCGAGACTATGATGTGATCGCCAGGGGTCGAGGACCCCAAAAATAAAGAGTGATCGCGCCTACCTCACTAGCAGGAAGTGGCGGGTTACTTCTTCCTCCCCCTTCGGCCGGCCGACGGAGAGGGCTTTCTTCAGTTACCCTTGCAAAACAACAGACAGTAGATAAACAAAATTATAAAATGGCAGTGTAGTATCAATCTTTTGCAATAAAAGTGATGAAATCGTGGCAGGACACACACCTGGTTGGTGTGGTTTTAAACCCCTCTCGGACACGAGTAGGAGGAAAATACAATGATGAATGAAATTATGCAAAGAGGTATATAAAAGAAGGCTCCCTTATAAAGGGAAATGGAGGATGCGAGATGATGAATGTAAAAGAACTACGAAGAAAAGGAAAGGATTGGCTTATTGGATGTGCCGATGGCGAAATCCGGCGGAGCTTCGGCAGCGTAGGGACGGCGTGGAAGCACGGTGGACGAAGGCGGCCCTCCTCCCGCGAGCGCGAGCACCCGAGAAGCCGGCAGAACCTCCCCCTGAAAAAGACCTACGGGTTAGAAAGAGATCCGGCAGACTCTGGGTTCCAGCAGCCTGTCGGACCTCTCAAAAACTCTCCCTCGGACTGAGGGGGCGTCTTCTATTTATAGAGCTCCGGAGGATGGAGGTGTCCAGGGGCCTGGACGCCTCCACTGAGGCAAAATGAATATTTTATTTTTTTATTTTTTATTCTGAATATTTTAAAGAAGGCGTCCAGGCAACTGGACGCCTTCATAACAGCCCACCGGAACCCCGCCAAAAGCTGCACGCGGTTTGGTACATCGCGTGATTTTGATGGGCGCCCGTGACTCACGAATGGGCGCGTCTAGCTGGGAAGACGTCTTCATACTCTTGGATTTTTGCACAACGTCAAATCGAGCGGCGGTTCGGTTTGTCCGGATGTTGGAGATTGAAGGCGTCCAGGCACCTGGACGCCTCAAAGTTTTTGGATTACAGATCGATCGGCGGATCGGGGGCGCCCGTGAGCCGGATAATGAAGGCGTCCAGGCGTATGGACGCCTCAAAAGGAGGCGTCCAGGGCCCTGGACGCCTTAAAGAATATTGTTCTTTTATTTTATTTTTTTTATTTTTATTTTTTGTCATTGATGAAGGCGTCCAGTCAAATGGACGCCTTCATGAATTTTCATTCTTTATTTATTTTTTATATTTTTTATATATTTTAAGATTAATGGAGGCGTCCAGGGGCCTGGACGCCTCCATTAATACCCCTCGGATTCCCCCGAAAGGGTGTCGGTAGCCGTCCGTCGGACAATTCCTGTCTCCGGAATCTTCTGATGCGTCCGATCGGTGGTGATGCCGTCCGTATGCTGCATGATTTCCGCGACGAGGTGATTTCTGGATGCTGCAGGGGTGTTACGTTACCCACTCAAAGGGACGAAAAGCACTCAAGCGATTCAGGTGCGAAAGCCACTGCGGGGCGTCATATAGTAATATGAGATTTTCTCAGGGGATGTCAGAAACAGCATGTCTACAGGCGTCGGACCCGCGCTGATGAGTGCAACCCCAGTTAGTCCTTGTTCTGTGTTTCTGGTTACTGTACGGTGTCTCAGTCTCCGCCTGGGACATCGTAGGCAGACACCTGAGACTGCGGACTAAGTTGTCATTGGACGCATCCGGCCTTGCTTCTGGTAGGCAGGTACTCTCGTTACGTGACGTGAGATGTCATGACTTGAGGTTTCGTCCCTCGTCTGCGAGATCTGGGTTTTACGTGTAGTTTCTGGGTGTTTTCCCGAAGTCGAGGTCTAGAGTTCCGGTGAGCGTCACCGAGGGTCTTCCCTAGACAGTGTAGAGTCCATGACAGCAAGGTCGTGACCGTGTTTCTGGATCGTGCGGTTTCGGTGTGGGCCTTTGTGTGTGAGCATGGGCCTCCACGACAGAGGTGTCGTGGCGTTTTCCTAGTAGCGTGACTAGGGTGGTTGTGGTCTAGTGGTCCCTCGATTGTGGGATCAGGGTGTTGGTTTCCTTTTCGGTAGGAGTAGTTGTAGAGCCGTGGTTTTATCGGCGGCCGTGTTTAGGGATTCGTGTACAACCGCGCTTTCTACCGTGTTGTTGTAGCTACTTATGCTGTTGTTACTGTTGTTCTTGTTGTTGCTGCTTTCCGTGCCACCATTGTTTTCGGTTGGGGTTCCGCGGGACCCCTACTGAGCCAACGATAGGAGGCTCACCCCTGATTTTCAAGTGTGGCGGTTCTTCCTTGAGGTTCGAGGGCGTTGCATGGAGATCCTTAGTTGCCAGCTCCTCGGGCCGAGTGTTCACTCGGTGTTGGGTGCGTTTTCCTGCCTTAGACTGTACTTTCTGTCGGACTGGACTCTGTTGTAGTTAGATTGTTTATTCCTGTTAATTGTTGATTTGTCCTGCTTTATTTCCTATTTTTATATACACCACACCTATCCTTTTAGCCCTTTCGAGCCCTCCGACTCGTGGACGACGGGCCAAGATTTGAATGGTATCGTGTCATTCCCGGTATCCGGATCTTGGGTCGTTACAGATGCTCAACAAAGTATGACTGCAAGCCTATTAGCAAGGCCAACATCCTCTATCAGATTCTCTCTCTCCTCAGAGACATCAACTCCAGTTCACTCCTAAGCATGTATGCTCCCTTGCTCAATGAGTTGCTTTACATATTATGGGCATCCATGACACTTTTAGTTAGCCTCTTCCAACCCTCGACAAATAGACACCTCCACCACAAGGTAAATAGAAACCTAACCCCAATGGATGTTGTAGAGGTAACCCTGGACCTTTTGCAGGTGCTGCTATCCTTCGTAACAAGGATGTATGGTTCTAGCTAGTTGTGATTATCTAGGACATATGACTAGCATAGTTGTTGAGATTAGAGCCACAATATGAGATTTACTGATAGTTTATATATTTTTATATTAATAATACACCTTTCATGAAAATATCTCCATTAAAATCATCATTTTTGTGTGAAATCTCCATGAAAACTCATTTCTATAATTATTTAGATCCTCTTGCAAAAATAACATTTCCTGGGCATATTCATCAGAGCATTATTGTAAAGTGCATAAATTAATTTGATATTTTCTTTACACTTAAAATAAGAAAATGGCATTGCTTGTAATTCTCTCTTCTTACAGGGGGTATTCTGGGAAATGATGTGGTATCACAAGGATGCCCTAGATGGGGGGCCCTAGCCTCCTGCCAAGCTTTCTCTAGCTGCCAAAGACGAAAGGAGGAAAGGGCCCTAGTTTCCAAATCAAATGAGAGAAGGAAAGATTGCTAGCTGCTATATCAAATGAGAGAAGGAAAGAAGTCAAAGACAGAATGAATGATTGGCTGCCATGAGAAGCAAAAAGGAAAGAAATAAATGAAAATAGTTTAATTCTCCCTCCAAATAAATCAAGAGGCTATGAGTTCTTAAATAAACCCCTTGGTCGCCCTCTTGGGGTTGGCTACAATTTTAGGGTTTCCATCTCTCTCACTCTTTCGCTCCAACTCATTCCCCTTCTTCTTCTTCTTGCTCTCCACGCCCTACCTCTCTCACTCATGCCCCCTCTCTTCCTCTCCATGTTCGGTCTCTCTCTTCCCCATCACATTCTCTATTTATTCTTCTACTTGGTTATTTCATTTGCTTGTTCTTAGTTCTTTGATTCCTTTGTTTACTTCCCCACAACATTTTTTGTTTATCTTTGTTTATCTTACTTAGTGTAATGCCCCAGATTTTTCCGGATATTTTTCGGATCATTTTAGTGGGTCTCGGAGTGTATTTTATGTTTTACACATGATTTTCCCTGATGCGCCTTCGGAACTCTGTGCAGGGTAAACCGTGGCGTTCTACGACTCCAGGACTGTATCGGTGCGTTGTGCTCCTCCCGAGGATCGCGGAGGTAATTTTTCGTAATTTTCTGAATTTCTGGAGTTTTCGAGTTTTTCTATATATATTAACCCTTTCTCTCTCTCCCCTCTCATTTCTCACTCTCTCCCTCTCTCTCTTCTCCCACGCTCTCTTCTCACCCTCTCTTCTCCGGCGGCCGACGGAGTGAGACGGGGGCGCGACAGGGCGGTGTGGGCGAGGATGCGGGCGAGGATCGAGGCGGTGGAGGCGAGGCAAAGCTTGGTGGCGCGATCGCGAGCCGACGAGGGTTTCGCGGCGATTTCTTCGTGGATCGGCGTCCACGGCGCGTCGTTTCTTCGGTGGAGGTAGGTTGATGTACCCCCAGCTCGTGCATTCCCTTTCCCGCGAGTTTTGTAGGCCGTGGTGAGCCGAGCGGGCGTATTTGGGGATTTTTGGGAAAAATTCATGTTTTAGGGCTCGTGAGCCGATCTACCGTTTCATCGCGTTTTTGGCCAATCCGAGGCCATAGATGCATGCTAGGGGCTGTTTGGGGGCTTTCCCCTTGTTTTTCCTCTCTCCCATGGAGGTATGGGGGCGTGGTTGGTGTTTTTGGTCGTTTCCCGCCGTTCTGCCGCCGAGACGGTGTGACGGCCATTCCAGTGACCGCCACAGCGTGTGACGCCCCAGGGTGGGTGCATCACAACCAACTGTTTTGCCAACTGGGTGGTCCATGGGCCTGACGGTCCCACGATAGACCGCCAGGGCGTGTGACACGCCTAAGTTAGACCGTCAGAGTGACGATCCGACCGTTGGCAGTCGACCGTTGTGGTTTTGACCGTTGGGGGTCAGGGCCTCTGACGCACCCAAGGTGGAGCGTTAGAGCCTTGTGACGCCCCTGTAAGGGAGCGTCAGAGAGGACGCGTCCCCACCTTCTAACGCACCTGGGTTGGAGCGTTAGAGTTTCTGACGCACCAGCGTTGGTCCGTCAGAGACCGTGACTCCCCGGGTGGTGTGCGTCACAGTTGGTTTCTGCTCGTCTTCTGACGCACCAGGCTAGGCGCGTCAAAGACTGTGACGCACCAGGACTGGCGCGTTACAGCCGATTTTGCACCGAGTGTCTGACGCTCCTGAGTTGGACCGTCAGAGTGCTGTGACGGCCTATCCTTGGACCGTTACAGCTGTGACGGCCCAAAGATAGACCGCCAGGCACTGTGTTGCGCCGAAGTGGTTCTTCGTGCTTGCCGCGATCGTTTCACGTTGGGTAGGTCCCTGGTCGACCCGGTTGGGACCCAGTGGTCGACCTGCGGTCTCGTGAATGTCCCAGGCACCCCAAGGGTTTTGTGTCCGTGGTTTGAGGGTGTCGGGAGGACCGTGCTACCTCGTCTAGCGTGCCCGTGGGTTTGAGAGTCCGGGTGACTCCTCGTGTTCCGGGCTTTCGTGTTACGCTTGATCGAGTCACCGTGTGTCGGTGTATGTGCGGTGGGGTCTCCCCCGCATGTCGTGAGTTTTCCTGGAAGATGATTCCCGAATGGGCCATGTGTTTGGCCTTGGACTGTGAGTCCAGCTATCAGCGTGGCAGCTTGTGCATTGCCCTGGGAATCATGCTTCTGTGCTTTCCGCGTGGGCCATGCAGGTGGCCTTGGACTGCGAGTCCAGTTGTCAGCCTGGGGCTGGAGGGTCCCGCCTTTCCCTGAGAGTGGGATTTGGTTTGGCGGCCTGTGAGCTGCTTTGGAAACTATGGTTCTGTGTTTCTGCGTGGCCGAGCGTGCGGCCCGTGGACTGTGAGTCCCGTTTCTTCTCCAACTGTGGTCACCGTGCGACGATGCTGGTACGTGGGACTGTCCCCGTACATCGTCGGATGCGGACGGTGTTTTCTGTTGACTTGAGAGTCTACTTCTTCAGTGACCCTCCACTAGTCGTAGCCTTCCTGCACGCGTGTGGACCCACCAAGGAGTGGTGGAGAGGCTACCCTGAGGACGATTTTTAGACTAGTTTCCGTCAGGCCCCACGTCTGTAGCCAGAGTCCGGCTAAGGGGAAAACCAGTTAGAGGCCAGACGTAGGACGCATGGTCTGTGTGTGCACACATGGTTGGGGGCAGTTGGACACACGCTGACGAGCGTGACCCCAGCTAGTCACTTGCTTTGTGGTTCTTGTACGGTGTCCGTGCCTCTGGTAGGCGCTACCACGTCAGGCAGTTCACCTGCGGTGCGGTGTAAGTCGTCAGGGGACGCTACCGACTGTGCTTCTAGTGGGAGGTACTCATGTCGATTCGTGAGTGACAGACTGTCATTCTCTGTGACTTCGACCTTCGGGTTTTTGGTCGTGTTGACCGTTGAGTTCCGGTGTTTCACCGTGGCGCGTGTGTCGATTTTCGTGTCGCGAGATTGGTGCTAGTAGCTTTACCGAGGTTACGTCTTGTTGTGCGGTACCCGCGACCGGATGGTCGGGGTTGCACCCTGGATAGCGTGTCCAGGTTGGCCGTGTCCCGGGAGACAGGCCTCTACGGCAGGGTTACCGTAGGTTTTACTTCGGTAAGTGGTATTAGTGTGGTTCGGTAGCCCCCGACTGCGAGATCGGGGTGTGTTTCTGGTACAGTAGGAGTAGCTATAGTGCCGAGTTTTGACCGGCCACCGGTTTGCTGTTCCTGCTGTAGTTGTAGCTTTCCTTTCCGCTACCGCCGTGGTTTCCGGTTGGGGTTCCGCGGGATCCCTGCTGAGTCTCTGTTTTGGAGACTCATTCCCTGCTTTTCAGGTGTGGCGGTTCTTCCTCGAGGTTCGAGGGCGCGGTGCAGAGGTTCTCAGTGGCCAGCTCGCCGGGCCGAGTGTTCACTTGGCATGTGGTACGTTTTTACTGCTTTAAACTGTACTTTTGTTGGACTGGATTCTGTTGTAGCTGTAGTTGTTTATTTATTTCTGTTGTCCTACTTTATTTTCTATTTCTTTGTGCCTCCACACTCCTTTTAGCCCTTCCGAGCCCTCCCAGCTCGTGGGCGATAGTTCGAGTCTCGGGTTATCGGATCTCTCCCTGTAATCGGATTCTCGGGTCGTTACACTTAATGTTAATTTGTAGGAGGAGGAGTTTTTGCTAGGAGGTGGAGGTAATTCTCTCGAGGAGTTCGAGGCTAAAGAAGGGAGAGAAGGTCATCGCAATGAGGAGTTCTAACCGGAGTCATAATCGTCTTCCCAAAGTTGTCACACCACGATATTACCTTCCACTTAATGAGTTATTTTCTTTTCACACTTGTGGTTGAGTTATTTTTTATTTATACTTATCTTTTTACACGCAAATCAAAAATTTCAAACCAAAGTTGTAACCTCTCCATAGATTCTACACAAACTTGCCGCTATTCTATAATTTTTTATTCTTGTTGCGATTTGGATTTGAAACTAGTAGTCGACGTACCTAATGACACTTGCGATCCCGTCACTTAAGGATGTGTTTGCAACATGGCTTTACTTCCCTCCTTGTGGAATCTGATTGTCTGGTCCTTATTGTGCTCATCAATGTTGTCAATCCTTTTGTTCCTTGGATGCTCCATCATTGGTGGGAAGTCCTACGCCTACTTAGGAGGCTATGGAGCTGGAGTTTTATCATGTCATCAGAGAGTGCAATATGGTTGTTGATTCCTTGGCTAACTTTGCTTGTGTTACTCACACCTATCTTACGTTCTATGATTATCTAAATTTACCTACTATTGCTCAAGATGAGATCATTGTGGATAGATTAGGTCTCCCTCCCTTCCATTTCTGAGGCTTTTTGTGTCTCGTTGGGGATGAAATCTTGGGTTTATTTTGATGTACTCCTTTGGCGTAAGACGGTATGTCCTCCTATGTATCTTTTTAATTGTGGTGCAATAAAATTTCAAAGTTGGCCAGGAGTTCTAGATAAGGTTCTAGGTTTTAAAAAAATAGATTTTTTTTGCATAAATGCCATTGTTACAAGTGAAAATTGTAGATATACCGTTCTTGGAAATGTATTATCATATCTATCAATGTTATTTTGAAAAACTTGCAAATATGTAATGTCTAATGGTGAGCTTGCAAGTTTTTCAAAATAACAATGATATACTTGTTTAACTAAATTTACATATTTATAAATTTTTCAAAATAACAGTGATATATATGCTAATACATTTCCAAGAATGACATACCTGTAATTTTGCCTATAGCAATGGTATTTATATAATAAATCCAAAAAATAATAATATAGGTAAATATTTGGCTAACTAAATTATTCAATTGAGAAAAAAGAAAGAGGGTAAAACATCAATAGGTTCATGGGTATTGGTGATAGGAAAGAATTTGCAAAACTTTTATTGTCACCAAGTGCGGCCCAAATACCTCAAAGAGTCCAAGCCTACGAAGTGAAGGGGCCCACCGACAATCACACATATGTGCGTGACCGAAGGACAGACTCCCAAGTAAACCCATGACCAGAGGGCGAAGGCCCAATAGTTCGAGCTCGGCCTCCCAGAGAGGTCAACTCGAAAGGCTGTCTTGGACACTGCCTCTCCCCCGCAAGTTAGAGGAGCCACTCCTCATTAACCACCCCAATAATGATATTTTTGATGTGTACTTTAAAAATGATACTAAGCACATATAATGATGCATCCTTACGAAAGTTTCCATCAATAAGTATGTTGGTCTTGGATATTACATAACATTTAGTTTATATTGAGGATTTTTGCATATCAACTACTGTTGAAATGAAAATTACAGATTCATTACCCTTGTTTTTACATCTGCACATATATTAATGAAAATGTTGATGGCGTGGAAAGACACCAATAATGATACTTTTGCGCTATTCTCTGTGTGCACAGAAGTACCACCTACGTGTGCGCAAGGAGATTGCTTTTCTAGTCTTTTTGAACAATACCTATATTTTCAATGATGTGTATGCAAATGCAAATGAAAGAGTGATAAATATATAATTTTTTAAATAATAATTGATGTACAAAACTTCCTTTAATATTATCTTCATCTTAACTATTAGATTTATAAGAAGGCTAGTGGGGGCTTATAATTAAAATGGGAGATTTCACAAGTCTTGCATTTTTCTATAACCCACACAGAGAGTTCACCATTTTTAAAACCAATTATTTCAAAGCAAAAAAATACGTCAATTGACAGGGAAAGCGGATAGAGAATATGATCCAGTGCGAACCAGTGCTTGAATCCCAACAAGCTGGTGAAAACTGGCAGCACAGGAACCAAAAATACAAATAATAAGAAAACATCTGGATAGAAACACAGGACAATGTTAAAGAGATGAACATAGCTTCCAATAGCCAAAACTTAAGAACAGCAAAACAGAATAAAAATGAATAATATCTGTCAATCACAAATGGAATGACAGAATATCTGATAGAACCAATAGGAAGGCATGAGAACTGGCGAGATAAGAGGAAGACCACTGGGTAAAACACCAGAACAATTGCATTCCAGTAGAAAGAATAATTAAATGCATACACATAGAGGATCCCATAATATTTAAGAAGTTTAAAAAGAGGTTTACAAACTTTGACCCTGACAGATAGTGGCAGCCTGGCAGGGTAGAAAGATGAAGAGACATGACAATACAAGAATGAATAGCATACATGCCACTACGAAAGAGAAAAATCCTAAAGTCACAATACAAGAATGAATAGCATGCATACCATGGAACCCACATTTGTATGTATCCATATGCATTGGGTTGTGGCTCCAATAGTAGTGAATGCCCATAGCATGAGTTTTTGGCAGACTTCAATAAGCATTATGCTCATTGCATTCTGCGACTCTCGTTTCTAACACAAGTAAATGAGATACCATGACTTTTTAGCAGACTTCCATTACTATGAACTTCCTAACTGCCATGACAAGATTCACCTTTCCAGACCCTCATAAATTAATGTTATCCAGACTCAGATGTAGCCTCAGCTTGCAACTTTCATCCATTCTATGCAAGCAAGTCTTTCAACTAGAAATGCAAAAATATTGAGTTTCCTGACACATCAGAGCTGTTTCCATTCAGTGACTGCCTAGATTCAAGTAATTCATATGTTTCTTCTTTTTATGAATACAAACAGTAAATCCATCTGCCCATGATCAAGCCTGAATCGCTGTTAGCCTGACCCATCGACGGGTCAAATGTTTCTTGGACAGTGGCGCATGGAAGGGTTGGGGTTGGGGGGGGGGGGGGCAGCAAACTCTGTGGGGTCAGAACCCACGTGAACCCAGGTTGGTACCCTCCCTGTTATAATGTCCACGGGTGGGAGTTGATACCACAACATCACAACTGCCTGTGAATTCAAGTATCCATACTTGCCTGTGTAGATCTGGATTGGTACTAGCCTTTGCGAGCATGAAAGAGCTTAGAATGAGAAATACTACTATCGGCATCACAGAAATATTTTCCCTTCTTTTTTTTTGAAAGAGAAAAAGGGGGAATAAACAGGGGTGCACACATAAAGGCTGTATGAATAGCCTGTGCAGGGTTTATTCCGTGAGCGCACATCGTATCAGACGATTTGAGTTTGAGTGCTGGACCTTTCTCCACTGACCGCAGTCAATGTTGATTTATATCGGCCTAACGTCCGAACACATTTGTTTAACTGTCAAAGAAATCTTGGTCTTCTACAAGGGTCCTGATTCCAAGGGCATACTTACTTACAGGGCTCAGAGTTAATTTTCACTCACCACCGAAGAATTAATGAAATTAGGGTTTCATCTAGGGCCACTGAGTTAGGCGAGAAATCCTACGATTTGAGGACGTAGTTGCAATTTTGCGGGAGCAGTGGGCATTTTTGAAGTGTCGGGAGGTTTCCTAGACCCCAAGTGTATTTTGATAATTTTAGATTTTTAGGGGTATTTTGATAATTTTACCAGGCCAAGGGGCATTTCTGATATTTTCGGGTCAGAGAGAAGGTAGGGTAAAATCCCTAACTCCTCGAGACGCTGAGGCTATTTCCGGAGAGTTTTGAAAGCTCCTTGGCCATTTCTAGGTCATAGAGGTATTTTGATAATTTCGTCAAACTCCAAGCGGACCTAGGTCTGAGGTGACACTGAGGTGTAAGACTGAGCTGGCAAGGTCCCTAATCGGAAAGAGTAACAAGGGACTTCATGGAAGGTGCATGTGCGCTAAATCGGAATGTGAGGGGTATATACACAACTTCCCGAAAGTCAGGGGTTCTCTTATAATTTTTCATGACCGGTGCACAATAAAAGCACAATTGAGTACATTCTGTACATTTATGATCCAAGCGAGTACAAGAGTTTTCGGCGAGTTGTCGACTGTGCATGAAAGGTCTCCGTACTGACGCGGGGGGTAGGGGCATAGCCCCAATTACAAAAGTTTGCAAGGTAAAACTACAAATAATAGGACTTGTATTTCTCGCAATCCCGAGAAGGTCGTTTTCATAATTTTCTCATTATATGGGCGGAACTACGTAATTCAGCCGTCCCGGGGGCGTAGAAACTTACAAACATGGCCCACAGAGGGGCATAATTATAAATTTAGCCCTCAAGGGCATAAATACAAGGCCCGAGATATCACCTACTTTTCGAGGGCCAAAAATAACGAACAAGGCTCCTTGCTTTCCTCTCCGTCATCCGTGTACAAATGTCTCTCGATCGTAGTTCGTCCCACTGTGGATGTCTCTTTTTGGACCCCCGGGGGTCTATTTATAGAAGTTATAGGGTCACCTAGAGGTGATTGAACCCGTATGGGGTGAACGAGGTAGAAATGACCCCGGGAGGGTCTTTTTTCCTTTTTTTATTTTCTCTTTTTTTTGAGAGAGAGAGGGCGGCGGGGTTGAATGACCCCGAGGTCCCACCCGTGGTCAAATGACCCCGGGCAGGCCCGCGCAGGTCCTGCCCGAGGCAAATGACCCCGCGCGGGTCTCCCCGACCCCGGACGGGTCCCTTTTCCTCCTTTTTGGTTTAAAGCCCCCTCCTTTAGCCTTTTTAGAGCCTATTGCTCACAGCACGCCGCGTGGAGGGAGGAGAGAATGCGCTTCTTGTTCGTTTGTCATCTTCCCCGCGCCGTCAGCCAAGAGGAGGGGGTTTGTGTTTGTCCGAACTGTGTGATACACATGCGTTAGACTTCTTCAGCGGTGTGTACACCATCCCTTGCATTCCCTTTTCTTGCTGCGAGGGTTTTCTTTGTTTACCCCGAACACCTAATGGAGAAAAGGCTTGTCCTTTCGGGGTTTTGTCCGGAACCACACGGTCTTAACAATCTTGTGGATTTAGTCCAGTTCTCAACCACCTCGTTTGCTGCGAGGGGTTTAAAATTGAAATAACATATGAGCCACAGAGTCACGTCATATGGAAATATTCCACGGGGCGGCGGTACACCGGGTATTAAACCCTGACCAACTCGTGGGATTGTCTCAATTTATCCGAGACAAATAGTGGGTGCAACAACTAGTTATGAACTTCACTACAACCTCACAACTGGAGGTTGTCACTAAGGATGCAAATGGTGACCGATCACATATTTATTTGACCGATTATTAGTTTATTGGTCAGTTAATAGGCACACATTCTAACTCGGTGTGCATAACGGGTAAGGTAACAAACCAACACTTTGAACTTTTTTCACAAGTTTGGAAAGTGAAGACACTTCTAGAAGTCCAAAGTTTTATGTGGCTCTCGTCTGTGAAAAGAATCATCATCAAAGCTTACAGAAGAAAGTGGTTGCCAGATGGTGATGTTCTGTGTTCTTTCTATGGTTTGGAAGCAGAAGATGTAGATCATCTTATGATCACTCTCCTATCAGCCAGAAGGTGTGGCTTGCTGTTAGTCAGATATTCTCTTTCACCATCCAGTTCAGCACTGCTCAACAAATGTGGCAACACGTCAAGGCATTGAGAACTGCCTCGGTTGACAAAGCCCAGAGACCTCTCCTCGGCCTCATTCCCCATGCAGTTGCGTGGAGTAGCTGGAGAAAGTGGAATGACGCCATTTTCCAAGGAAGTAAATTTTACATTGAGAACATTGCCCTTAGATTCATATCTTTCATTTTTAGTGGTCTAGGCATCTTTTACATATTCCCTTAGATGCTTTGCAAAGGGCAAATGTAATTGCTTCAGCATGGTGTAGTTCTGCACTCAGATAGTATTTTTCTCTCTCTTTTTTTTTGGAAGATGAGGAACCTCTCATCAGTTCTGTCCACTGTACTACCTCCATTTAGTGACAGAATTGGTGGTAGAATCCACACTTTCTTGACAAAAATGGATAAGATTACAGGCATAGAATTCAAATTGAGATGCCACAGTAGATAAGGCAATGGATATTGTACCTGGGGAAACTTGGGTTGGCGGGTCACTGATATGGTACAGGTCCTCCTGTTGAAGGAGGAGACAGACAAAACAAAAAAAACAAGGTTGCCAAGGTCGAGTCAGACCGGCACGGTATCATGCCATATCTTCAAGGAAACAGGTCGGCCCGACCCGATGGTATGGCAAACCTTGCAATGGATACACCTTTTACCAAGCCCAGTCTTATCTGATATAAGTTAGAGTACATAATATTTAAAATATTTAATATATTTGGTACCCTTAGATTAAGATCTATACACCTGAGGGCAATTTGGTCTTTTAGTCTTATGGTTTATTCTTAGTTATTTTCTGTTTTCTTTCATAATACCTACTGGTTAGTTACTTAACTAGGGGCATTATGGTCATAAACTCATCTAACTGATTGCCCTATTATTAATAGAAGAAAGACGAGGGCCGCGATTTGAAGAATTGATCGCAATCCCCAGAAAAAGCCAAGCCCTCTCTCTCAGGTTCGTCCTCTCCAATACTTCTCTCCTTCGCTACTTTCTCAGTCTACAAGATCTAAGGGTGAGCTCTAACCAAAACCCTCCCAAGCCCATGAAACTTCTATTTTCCTTTCTTTTTTAGAATACATAATTGTGGAGTGTCTTTAACATCTATGATGTCCAAGTATATCACATGGGTTTTTTCAAATGTGATGTGCTGATGATTATATTGTATAGATTTTATCCAACAACTCCTTTACGAGAAACTTAAAAATATGAATATGATTCCGAAGTTTGGGTGTTTGGAATATAATGTTTAAATCGACTTTATTTCATCCTTTTTTTTCAAACTTGCAGGTATTTGTATGAGCGAGAACAGATTTTGTATGATTCTTCTTTGGCTCTCTTTTATAATTATTTTTATAATTATAAAGTTTCTTTAAAATCTGTCATTCTTTAAGTTATACATGTTATCAATTAGGATCCAGTACCCTATTGATACGCTTAGCATTAGTGGATAAGGTTACAATTCCAGACAGGGAAATCTTTCATCGGATATGGACAGGTTATGGATAATTTATGCAACTATCAGATATGGTCACAGATATATACCCTAGATCTACACTGAACCCAGCCCATTTGAACCCCTAGTTGTCACACTCACTCATGTAGCTTAGCTTACAATACATGGCAGTTAAGCATGATGCATGGACCATGAATGAAACCACTGTCTAGGCACAAGAATCAACTTCTCATTTCCAGGCACTAGGCCGTAGACAGGGACCAAGAAAAAGAAAATGGTACATAAATTTTCTCTTGAATAAATGGAGACAGGACTACTTTGTCTGTAGCTCTTTTTAACTAAAGGGAAGAGCCAGCTCCTCACTTTTTATCAAGGAGATCACATAATTCATGGAAATCACCAGGAGAAAAGCATGACAACTGTCAAGCTAAGGAAGAACACAGCTGGCTTCAACAGAAAGTACCAAATAACCATGAAGAACTTAAGAACTTAGGATTCAAAAAGCAATCAACTGCATATGGAGCCTAAGGAAGTCCTGAAGCAAAATTGTAGTTTAATTGTGTAAATACCCAATCTAATTGTAGAAATAACCTTTCAAGAATCGTAACTGGTAAAACATTTAGAGTAAATAGTTTGCACATTTGCCCCTGCTGCAACTTTGCATCTGCTTAAGTCAACCACATGTCATGGTTCTGTCTCTGACGGAAGCAGGGTGGGAACAAGCTAAGCCAAACCAGCTTTTGTAGGCTCAAGATAGGTTCATATGAAAAACATTGGACTCAAGCTTTAAACTTGAGTTCTGCAGGCTCAAACTTGGCTAGACTCGACCACATTAAAGACCCAAGCCCAAGTGAGATCAATTTTAGGCACAATCATGCTCAAGTCAAGTTTTAAGGCCAATCTAGTCTAAATAAGCAAAAAAAAACCTGACAAATACTTGTAATCGTATAGATGAAAATTTAAAATTATTTTTTTATTAACTGAGCCAGCTAAAAATTCTAAATGTGCCAAGCTTCACCAAGCTCAAGCACAGCCAATTTAGGTAAAGGAGACTGGCTCAAGGTTCGTGCTCAGATCATTTGGCTACATGAAATAAGGCAAACTTAGCTCAGCAGATCATGAGTGGCTCAAATTTGTGGCTAGTCCTAACAAAAACACCTCAAAATATTAGGTGTTCATCTACTACATATCTCAGTTACTTGACTTCTCTGTTTTGTCAACTATCTGTGTCCCTCGAGAAATGGTTGTTCGAAGTGAATATTAAAAAGAACAGCTGTTGAACCCTGAAAAGTTCGTGAATAATTTCTGATAAAATTACAGAGTATTTCAGAAATTAGAATGATGCACAAGTTCATTAAAATACAACAAAGGAGTGGTACAAAGCCATGAGCACCCGCTCCGTGAATTATTGAAAGTCCGGGGTCTGTAAAGTCCTTTTTAGACGAGGGCTGGGTAAGCACAAGCCTCGTAAGTTTCTCACATAAATCCCACGAGAAGTCGAGCCATTGGCTCTATTCATGACGAGTGGGTATTTTATCGAACACTTCATGGGCGTCATGAAAAAACATGCCCGTGGATTCAAATCCATACAGCGATAAATAATTTAGGGGCCCGACAGGGTGCTCCCGTGACAAATTAAATTAAGCTCACACAGTTTGAAGTTTATCCGACAGCAGGACGGAGTCCGAGGAATTGTTAACCGAACGAAACAAATTCCACGTAACTCTGGCTGCACACAAAGTCCACAAGAAGACAAAAAGAAGTCAAATGGGGTCCCCTTTTAGAGAGTTAACAAAGAGATGAGGGGGGGAATCTCTCTCCCTCTTTCTCTTCTGCCTACACCGGGGGAGGAGGCCCCCTGCTGGCTGCCGCGGCCACCGGGGGAGGGCCCCCCTGCCTCCTGCGCACAGGGGGGTCCCCCCCCCGCCGTTCGCCACCGGGGGAGGCACCCCGGGCCTCCTGCACGCCGGGGGGGTTCCCCCCCCCCCGCCGTTCGCCCCCGGGGGAGGCCCCCCGGACCTCTGCACACCGGGGGGGACCTCCCCCGCCTGCCGTGCCACCGGGGGAGGCCCCCCGGGCCTCCTACGCACCGGGGGGACCTCCCCCCGCCGGGGGATCCCCCCGGGTCCGCCTGCGACCGGGGGAGGTCCCCCGGCCGTTCGCGCCACCGGGGGAGGCCCCCCGGGGGCTCCGTCTGCACCGGGGGAACCCCCCCGGTCTGCTGCGCAACCGGGGGAGCCCCCCCCCCCCCCCGCTCTCTACCCACCGGGGGAAGCCCCCCGCCTCCGCTGCGACCGGGGGAGAGTCCCACCGGGCGTGCCAGTCTGTTTGCACGCGAAAAATACACACGTATTTTTCCTTTCCCTTTTTTTTTGGGGGCGTGTTTTATTAATTCCGCATTTTTTGGGGAATTATCAGACGATTTAGGGTTCGTGTATGGGACCGTTCCCCACCAACCGGAGTCGGTGCTAATTTATATCGGTACAAGTCCGAACACCTTTGATTAACTACCAAGAATTGTTGACTGTAACGTCGGCTCTAATATCCTGGGTCTGCCCCGAGGAATCGTCATGCTTGATAGATGGGTGACATTCACAACCCTTTGGTGTATTTCGCAATCTTCCCTTTTTGTGAGGTTATATTTGTAATCTTCTCGCTACCGGAGGGTATATTTATAATTTTCCCATTTTCGGGGGTATATTTGCAGTTTTCCCATCTGTGAGGGTATATTCATGATTTTCCCCTTTCCGGGGGTGTATTTGTAATTTTCTGCCCACGAGGGGTATTTTCATAATTTTTCCCTTTCCGGGGGTATATTTACAATTTTCCCGCTATCCGAGGACATTTCTATAATTTTTTACACCATTGATGCTATTTTTATAATTTTTCCGAACAACGCGTAGTGTTTATATGATTTCCGGAGGATAATGACATTTCCGCAATTTATGCCAAAGCAAAAGTCCAGCATTTTTAGAATTTCATAAAATCCATTGTTCCATGTATACTTTCTTTTGATCAACATAATCTCCCATGGGGGATGTTTTGTACTTTTGTATACATAACCCTCGTATGGGGGTTCATTTACAAAACTTGTCAAAAAAAGATTCTTCTATAGGGAGAAGGGCGCCACCTTCTTCTCTTTTCTTCTTCTCTTCTGTAGTCTTCTTTGCGCAGGGAGCAGCAACAACGCCTCCTCCTTTTGTCCAAAGAGTTCTCTCATTTCTCCTCTCGAGAGTCAAAAAAGAATCCCCTTTCTTGGGAGAGGTCTTGAGATTTTTATAGGTGGAGGAAGAGGATTGGGAGGAGCTCCCCCGGTGCTTGGAAGAGGTAACTCCCCGTGGCTGTTCACCTCCCTGTCCTTTCCTCTTCATCTTCTTCCGTTTCTTCTTTTTCTCCTCCCCCAGTGGCAGCACCATTTGCGCAGGAAGACCCCCGGGTCTCCCCCGGTCTGCTGCGCAACCGGGGGAGCCCCCCCCGCCTCCTGCTGCCGTGACCGGGGGAGCCCCCCCCCCCCCCCCCCCCCGCCTCCTGCTGCCGCGACCGGGGGAGACCCGGGGGTCTTCCTGCGCAAATGGTGCTGCCACCGGGGGAGGAGAAAAAGAAGAAACAGAAGAAGATGAAGAGGAAAGGGCAGGGAGGTGAACAGCCACGGGGAGTTACCCCTTCCAAGCACCGAGGGAGCTCCTCCCAAGCCTCTTCCTCCACCTATAAAAACCCCAAGACCTCTCCCAAGAAAGGGGATTCTTTTTTGACTCTCGAGAGGAGAAAGGAGAGAACTCTTTGGACAAAAGGAGGAGGCCTTGTTGCTGCTCCCTGCGCAAAGAAGACTACAGAAGAGAAGAAGAAAAGAGAAGAAGGTGGCGCCCTTCTCCCTATAGAAGAATCTTTTTTTGACAAGTTTTGTAAATGAACCCCCATACAAGGGTTATGTATACAAAAGTACAAAACATCCCCCATGGAAGATTATGTTGATCAAAAGAAAGCATACATGGAACAATGGATTTTATGAAATTCTGAAAATGCTGGACTTTTACTTTGGCATAAATTGCGGAAATGTCATTATCCTCCGGAAATCATATAAACACTACCCGTTGTTCGGAAAAATTATAAAAATAGCATCAATGGTGTAAAAAATTACAGAAATATCCTCAGATAGCGGGAAAATTATAAATATACCCCCGGAAAGGGGAAAATTATGAAAATAACCCTCGTGGGCAGAAAATTACAAATACACCCCCGGAACGGGGAAAATCATGAATATACCCTCACAGAAGGGAAAACTGCAAATATACCCCCGAAAATGGGAAAATTATAAATATACCCCCCGGTAGCGAGAAGATTACAAATATAACCTCACAAAAAGGGAAGATTGCGAAATACACCAAAGGGTTGCGAATGCCACCCATCTATCAAGCATGACGATTCCTCGGGGGCAGACCCAGGATATTAGAGCCGAAGTTACAGTCAACAATTCTTGGCAGTTAATCAAAGGTGTTTGGACTTGTACCAATATAAATTAGCACCGGCTCCGGTCGGTGGAGAACGGTCCCGTACACGAACCCTAAATCGTCTGATAATTCCCAAAAATGCGGAATTAATAAAACATGCCCCCCCAAAAAAAGGGAAAGGAAAAATACGCGTGTATTTTCCGCGTGCAAACAACAGCCTGACAGAATACAATGGCATTTAATAAGAATGTGCAAATTAATCCCAATAAGGAGGGCACACAGGCAAATGTATTTCATAGGTATTCATGTTGAACTCTGATACAGGTATAAATGCAATTAACTGAAAAACAAAAACCCATACAATACTTGTGTTTATGAAGTTGTCTTTCCAAAAAAAGGGTACTAATGCAAAATACCTTTTGCCTGAAACCCAGCATTTTCATCTTTACATGGAATGGCAGAATCACAAAACTGCAGAATACAGGACTCTTAAAGAACATCTGAAAAATTATGGCAAGAAGACTGACTTTAGTGCTGTATTAGCTCCTTTAGTGTTGGATCCCTTTGCAGGAAAACCAGTTTGAGAAAGAAGTTGTGTCAGGAAACCTTTGCCACTATTATCCTTGTTATTGTCCTTGTTAACATTGACACTATTAAGATAGCCAATGAGAGACCAATGAGTCTCAAAATCAGGCAAAACTCCATATTGTTGCATTTTCCCCAGAAGTTCTGATGTTTTTAATAGATTGTTTTCCAAATGATAGTTGTCCAAAACAGCACAAAACATGCTGCTAGTGGGAACTTGACCATATGCCATCATGACATTCAGACCTCTTTCAGCATCACCAGTTCTTCCATTGCCACAAAGCCCATGAATAAGCATATCATATGACTCCATGCTCGGCTGAATATTCTTGTGCAGCATCTCAGCATGGATATCAAGAGCTTCATCAAAAGCATTGCAAACAACGAATCCCTGAAGGACAAAATTATAACTGTTTTCATTTGGAATATCACCCTTCTTCAACATTAAGTTAAGCAGGTTAGCCGCTGTATTTACCCTCCCAATCCTACAGAAATGTTTGATTAGGGTGTCATAGCGTGCCTTATCAGGAATCAGATCTTTGTCTTCCAGTCGACCCAAAAGCTGTTCAGCTTCATGAAGCCTCCCATTTGACAGAAGGCTCTCAACTAGTATAGTTTGGATCACAGAACCATGCTTCCAGCCTTTACTTTCCATTGTTTGAGACAATTCCATGGCTTCATTGAGTCTCAGATGGTTACATAAGTAACGCGTTACTGTCCTCAGACTGCGATTATTTGGTTGCAGATTTTTAGAGATCATGGTGTTCAATAAGTCAACTGATTTTTCAGCATTTCCACATTTATAGTACCCATGTATGAGGAAATTGAAAGAAATTTGATCTGGACTACAGAACTGCTGTTGCATTTCATCTAAAACAACATCCACCAAAGAACTATTTCCCCTCTGAAAAAGATAAAAAATCATGATGTTGTATATGGTGTGAGGTGGAAATCCACATTCTTTCAACATCAGATCTTTAAGACTCAATCCAAGATGTACACGGCCAATGGAGCAGGCTAGGCACACTAGATCTCGGTAGATTGATATGTCAATACACAAATGCATTTTGATCATAAGGCACAACAATTCACATGCTTTTCTGAAGTTATTTTCTTGGCAATATGTCTGCATCGCTATGTCTAAGATGCTTTTACAAGGTAACAGCCATCCCACCTGCAGCTTTTGCAGCATGGGACCCGCCCTCGCAATCCTCCCTATTCTGTGTAACTCATTCAACAGTGCTCCATAGAAGGGAAAGAGAACTTCTGATTCGTCACTCCACTTAGCCTGCTTTAAAGGCTCATCCTTCTTCATTCTACTAGACCTAAATAGCATGTTTACAAGTATTTGATACAGACCAGCAGATGGAGTCACATTTTTCTCAAGCATGACATCAAGTACATGGAAAGCTTCAGTAACCTTTTTCTCCCTGCATAACCTTGTTATAAGATGTTCATAAGTTGACTTGTCCAGGACAAGGCCCCTCTGCAGAACCTCATCAACAAATACATAGCCAACAGTTGTATAACCAGTAGAGCAGAATTCCTTGACAAAGGCATTGCAAATAGCAGGAATCAACTGAGGATACTTCAATGACGTGCTCTCAAAAAGCTCAAACACTTCTTTAAACATCTCCCACTTGAGTAGACGACAGAGAAGAAATCTAATGTCTTTAAACTCAGGCGTCCAGCTGCTCCTTAGTGGTCCATCCCAAAATTCCTGAAATCCATTCAAGTCTCCTCCTTTGCAAAGGGCAGTGATGATGGCTGAACAAGTACCTGCTTCCACAGGTAATTCTCTTAGGAATAACACATCCAAAATTCGCTTTCCTTTAACTGAAACTCCATTCTTGCTGAAAGCTTGCAGTAGCAGATTGAGGGTCTCATGGTCTAGGTGATTATGTAGTTCAGGAATTTCCTCCAGCACATTTACAGCTTCCTTAATGAAAGATCCAGATCTGATCAGAGCCCTCAGTAATTCAGAATAGGTCAAAAATGAAGGCAACTGTCCATGTTGAACAGCTCCATCGATCATCATGAGGGCAGTTTCCATCTCACCTTTTCTGCACTCCTCTTGTACTACAGCATCAAAGTCTGGAAACATGGCATCATCTAAAATTTTTGTTAAGACCTTCTCATACATAGCAAGATCAGTATCCAAGTACAAGCCATTGCCAAGAGAATCAAAAAATTCAGCTTTTGGAAAGAGCATGTTATTGTCCCTCTTCACCTTCACACACAAGCAATCGAGTCCCAGCAGAGAGAAAGCCTTTGAAAGAGCATCCTCTGATGGAGATAGACAGATAAAGCCACGATCCACCATTTCCCCAAGGATATGTGTAACTTCATCAAATTTTCTTTCTCTACAGTATCCAGCTAAGATAACTCTAAATGTTGACATGTCAAGTATCAAGCCCTTCTCGACCATGTCAACATAAACCTCTTTAGCATATTTCCACATTCCTTCCTTGAACACTCCACTAAGAAGAGCATTGTATACTTGAACATCAGGCCTTAGCCTCCTGGAGAACAGTTCAGACAGATACATGAAAGCATTTCCCAGCCTTCCTTCTCGGCAACTCCAGCGGATAAAGATTTCAATGGTTTTTGCCTCTGCTTCAAAGCCTAGAACCTCCATGTTCTGCATGAATAGCCATGCCCTGTCTGTACCCAAAGTCCTACACAGACAGGACAATATCTTATTGCACATGTAAATAGTAGGCATATGTTGCCATTCCTTCAAGAAATTCAACAGATCTTCAAAGTCTCTTTTCTTGCAATAAGCATCAGCAATAGAATCTAGAGATGCATAACCAGATTCAGTTCCCAAATCTCTGACACGCTTGAGCAAATTAACTGCTCCCAAGACCTTCCCACTCCTGCAAAGCATCCGAACAACAAAATCGAGAACAAAATTTTCACTCCTTGAAACAAGACCCATGTCCACCATATTCACATAAATTCTGTGAGCTAAATCTGCCTTCTCCAGTTCAACTAACCATCGGAGAAGTGCCTGGTAGCATGAAGCAGTCAGAACCACATCAGGACGAGAGCTTGCTCGGTCATACAAGGCAATTGAGCCCTTCAAGTCACAAGTCCCGACATATCCTTGAATGATCTCACTGAAGAAGCCATTGAGCCCTGAAACAAAGACCCCACATGCTTGGATCTCTAGAAGAAGGTACTCAGCTTCACTGAACATTCGAGCTCCTATCAGCATTGAGATCATCATATCATAAGACTCCGGCAGATGGCGGAAATCCCCATTCTGCTTACCAGCCCAGATAAACAGTTTCAGCAGGAAATAGACCTCCTTCTTTCCCACCTTCGGCCCAAAACCTATCAATATCTCGAGGACTTTCTCCGGCCGCAGTGCCGAAACCCTCCAGAACCGACGCATCGTCTGAGGCGATAAGTCAGTGGACTGCTTGACGAAGTCGAGTAAAGAAGACCCATCGACAAAGGCCTCACCTTTCTTCTCCCAGACATAGGAACACCTAGAGATGACCGATTTGCAGATGGCGGAGACGACGTTTGCATCGAATTCCACCTGGGTTTCGCTCCTCTTTCTCTCATATGAACAGATCGACGAGGAGGGCTGCCGGACGCGACGTGTACCCGCGTATGCGGAAAAGGGAGCTTGCTTGACAACCGACGTCGATCCATGGCAAAGGTTGGAGAACCTCTCCCGCCTCAAAGCTGGAGTGCTCAGCAGAGCAGAAAAGATGCTGCCTTTGCTCCGCAACAATGGCGTGGAGAGGAGGAAAGGGTGGTGTTTTAAACCAGAGGGAGCGGCAGAGAAGAAGCAGAGCTTGCTGACCAAAGGAGGGAGGAAGAGGAGGGAGGTAGTGTTGGCTATTGGATGGGAGGAAGGGTTCCCAATTTGCGGTGCAGGGTGCGGAGAGGCGCGGAGGGCCCTTCTCATCTGAGGCGCATTGCGCATTAGCTCAAGGCAGCGGCGTGAGAGCAGCTAAGCAGGGGAAGAGGGAACCCCTTGGATTGGTTTCAACGTCATCTTAAAACAGTACAGGTACAGTAGTTTAACATTTGATAATGCTTTACAAAACAGTTGATTTTTTAAAATCGAATTCTGCAAGAATATGTCAGAAAAGATTCATCTGTAACGATATTGCCTCCTTTTTGTATTCTTATTTGAAAAAAAAAAAGTGAACATCGGTTACATCTCCTGACATTTAGCCCCCTCTGTCATGATTTACCCTCCAAATATCAATAGAAAAAAAGGGAGAAGTGAACAAGGTCGTCATTTCCACCCAAAATGTAATGAATCCTCTCAAGAAGCTAGTCTCCCTCACCATTCGGTAATAACATAGTTTAGGTGGTTTTTCAAAAATAAATTTTTGCAGTGAACGATCAAGTAAAGAAAACGTTTCTTGATTGTGTTGGGGGTTGAAAATCGTATTTGACACAACTACAGAAAAAATAATTTCAATTATTAAGCTGTAATAGAGTTTTCGGTCTTCCCTAACAACCTGTAATGACTAGAGATCCAAAGTTCAAAAGGAACTGACGTAATACATATCATGAGATGTCACTAGTAGGCCGAAACCTAATAAGGAACAAGTTGTATGTAGGTGTTGATAAAACCCGAGTAATCCACGGATGCACTTTGTGCACAATGAAAGCGATAGTCCCACGTAGCGTCGTGGAGGTAAGGAGTAGGCTACTAGAGTTTATCTTTTAAAATCCACGCTCCAAAACTTAAGGATTAGGTTGCTGTACTTCCTAGATGATCAAGCTGAGATAACCGTGAGATGAGGACTCACCCATGGAGACAATGTGCAGTGACCTTCTCTCTCCAAGACGCGGGATACTTCTTCTCACAGTCCTCCTTGTAGCAGCGAGTGGAGAGAGGAAGGCGAAGAAGTTGTGAGGGGGAGAGAGCGACTGACTCTCTCTCATAGGCGGGGTAGGCGGGGTAGGGCCAATCGCAACTTGCTCCTTCTCTCCCTCACACATGCGCACACACACACACACACGTGAGACAAAGAGAGCAGTGGCAAGCGGCGACACCGGCAGTGATAGCGGCAGTGGCAGCAGTGACATCGGCAAGTGGTAGCGGTGCAGCGAGTAGGGGAGATCGCAGGATGGGGGTTGTTGTGCTCTCCCTCTCTTTCTCTATGAGGTGCAGTAAATTATGGAGTCTCTCTTAATTCTCTCCCTCCCTCTTTTTATAGAGGTGTGGGAGTAGTAAACCTACTAGGATGCAGAGTCCATGTCATACTTTGACATGGAGGAATTTCATTCCCTATTAAGATGTCAGAGTCCAAACATGACTAGGAGAGAGAGTGACCATCTCAAGACGGAGTCCAAGCCCAACTTAAAAATTAAAGGGAGGAAACTTCTTCCTTCTCTAATCCACTATAATCCCACCTAAGGTGGGTTCCTTGTGTGAGCCAGTCGTAGGCCGTCTAAGTCCGGGCAAGACTTGGATTGCACCCTCAACATGGGTTGAGCCTTACTGGGCACCCAATTAATGAGTTTTAAGTCCAAATATTAACAGGAGAAAAATAAGCAAACTTGGAATGGTTGAAGCACCATGCATACCAGTTGCTCGACCTATTAATGCATAATCATCTTTAATAGTACCTCTTGTGTTAGTATCCATAAGAAGAGTACTAAGTGCACCGCTATCTTCACCGAATTAAGGACCAGGATAGTTGACCTCAAGAGATTCATAAGATCCTACCAAATCAGGTAGAGGAACTTCATGAGACTCCACAGAACACTCTGCACAGGATCCAAAACTTCACTAGGCATTAGAACTACGACTGATACTGCCCTACTTGCAAAGATCTTTACCCTTTGACACTCAACCCCAAGTACAAATGCAGATCATATTATAGATGGTGGAGATGAATCTCAAATACACACTTATAAATTTTGGATAATTTATCAATGAATATTTCCTTTGTTTCCCTCTCCTTCTCTGTACTCCTATTGTGTATGTCAGTGTTTGACAAACCAAGGATACATTACATGCTAATGTGTCGAGAGGTTCATGTTTAGGGGGAGTCATCAACTTTATGGGAAGTTTCAGTGAATTTCATGTCTCATTTTTCGACTTTGACAAAAAGGGAGAGTATCTGAAAATTTCTATCTCTTTGTTTTACAAAAAGGGGAGTGTAAAAATTGATGAAAAGAAGGAATACAAAGTAAAACTCCCATAACTAAGATTAACCACTGAAAAACTGAGAAATTTTCAAAGCTTTAAAATTTATTTTGTCATAACTAAAAAGAGAGAAATTATTAAAAATATCTTTTTTCAAAAATTAAGTATTTTAGATTATGATAAAAATAGATATGTGAAGAGATAAATATATGACAAAAATAATTACATTTTATATATCTCAAATTTGACTAAGTTAATTTACAGGTTTAACATAATTTAAGTCTCCCATATACTTAGCTTAAAATCAGGTTGAATTTAATATTTGGGTTAAACTAGTAAAAAAGATGGAAGATCATTTTAGTCCTTATCTTATCCGACAAGTCTTTCGCCTAAATGAATGTTAGATGATGCATTGTCTACTCTATAAAGTTAGACAATATAGCACTATTTTATATAACAAAAGGTTTTGTCTAAATCTTCCACCTAAAGTGAAAGTTAGACGATACTCCGTCCACAAATAACACTTAGACGATAGGTTGCCCAATGTCTAAGGATGAAATTCAGACGAAGCATCATCTACATTAGAAAGTTAGACGATGCTCTGCCTATCTGTTAAGGGTTAAAAAGCTCCATGTAAGTCTTTCTATATAAAAGCAAACTATGGATGATTCATCTTCTAAGTCTTAAAAGTAGACAGAAGATTGTCTAAGTCACAAATGAGTTAAAGTTAGATGATGCATTGTCCAAGTTAAAAATTGGGACGATGCAGCACCCAAAAAGTAGAATATTTCGTCTAACTCTAAAAAATAGGCGATACAAAAAAATTGGACAATATATTGTCCAAGTTTTAAAAGTAGATGATAGAGCGCTTAAACAAAAGGTTAGATAATACATCGCCTAAAACCGCTAAACAACACAAACTATCGTCAAACCTCAAACATTTTATCTAATAACCTAACATAGACAATACAACATCCAACTCTGAACCCATACAATAGTTGCATCGTCTGATAAAATGGATGATGTAATGCCTATATCCTGACTTGGTCAATGATGTACACAACTATTGTTCCCAGAAATAATCTAGGTTTAAAGGTGTGGGACCGCTCCTGAACACCTTGCGGGTGCTATTTGTTTAGCGTCTCTACGGCAGCCCGGGCCCGACCTTGGACCAAAATCAACTTGTCGTGACTCACGACAACTCCAACGACAAGCGGGGACCACCCTTGACCACCTAGCATGCGGAATTGGCCGGCTTACAACTTAGTCACTTGGGCCAACTCGGGAGTGTAGACACGCCATTCCTGACGTCTCCTGAGAAAGTCTCATATTACTATACGACGCCCCGCGATGGCCTACGCATTTCGAATCGCTCGAGTGCTTCCTTTTCCTGAGTCTTCTTCCGCCTTTTTCGGCATCCGGAATCATCTCGTCACGGCATTCGGACGGCATCAACACCAGTCAGACGCATCAAGAGGTTCCAGAATCAAGAAGGGGGTCTGCCGGGCGGCCGACGACGCCTGATTTGAGGACCCGGGTGGGTCTTCATGGGGGCGTCCAGGCCCCTGGACGCCTCCATATTTTTAATTTATTTTATTATTTTATTTTTTTTTTCAGGGCCCAAAAATAAATAAAAATAAATATATATTAATGGAGGCGTCCAGGACCCTGGACGCCTCCATAAAAACTAATAATAATAAATATTTATAAAATGCCAGTTGGCACAAAAAAATAATAAATAAAAAAATATATATTAATGGAGGCGTCCAGGTCCCTGGACGCCTCCATAAAAACAAATAAAAAAATAAAAATGCCAGCCCTGGCATAAAAGACAAAAGAAAAATAAAAAAATAATAATAAACTTTTGGAGGCGTCCAGGCCTCTGGACGCCTCCATCAACTCACTCACGGGCGCCGGCCACCGAACGACGGTTTGTCGTGTGTGAAAAAAGCCAAATTTAGAGACGTCCAGCTGACTGGACGCGCCCATTTCTGAATCACGAGGCGCCGCTCACAAAACCACGCGTTGTGCCAAACCGCGTGCGGCCGTCGTCGGTTTTCGGTGGACCTGTTAGAGGCGTCCGGGACCCTGGACGCCCCCATAAAAGTATTCTAAAAAAATTAATAAAAATAGAATAAAATATTATTTCGGCCCTGATGGAGGTGTCCAGGGTCCTGGACGCCTCCACCTTCCGGAACTCTATAAATAGAGGCCCCCCCCCTCAGTTCTAGGGGAGCTAAGCAGTGATCCGATAGGCTGCCGGAGCCCAGAGGCTACGGAGTCATTTTTCTAACCCGTGGGTTCTTTTGTAGGTGGAGGTTCTGCCGGCTTCTCGGGTGCTCACGCTCGCGAGAGGAAGGTCGTCTTCATCCACCGCGCTTCCACGTCGTCCCCACGCTGCCGGAGCTCCGCCGGATTTCACCCTCGGCTCATCCAATAAGCCTTTTCTTCCCCTTTTTCTCCATAGTCCTTTACATTCATCATATTGCATCATCTATCCCCCTTCACAAGGGGGGCCTCTTCTCTTATACTTCTTACATCCATCATCTCATTTTCCTCCTACTCGAGTCCGAGAGGGGTTTAAAAGATAACACCAACCAGGTGTGTGTCTTGCCATCATTTCGTTATTTTTATCGCAAGGATTCGAATACTACACCTCCATCTTTCTAATCCACTTGTCATTTATTTGTCGTTGTCTTGCAAGGGTACCCGAGGAAAGCCCTCTCCGTCGGCCGGCCGGAAGGAGAGGAAGAAGCAACCCGCCATCTCCCGCTTTTGAGGTAGGCGCGATCACCTTCTTATTTTGGGGTCTTTTGGCCCCTGGCGATCACAGGGAGCTCACAGCAGCATGTTACGCCATGCGGCACCCAGCAACGAGGCCAGGGATTACCCCCAAAACGCCTCCCTCCGGCAAGCTAACACTAATGGATCCCGTCCCTCAACCAAATTTGAGCTTCGAGAGCCATTAGCCAGCCTATACAGCCCCTAGTCAAGCATTGGCAATTGTCCCAAACACCTTAAGGGCGCCCATTTTTCCAACCATTCTACAGCAATCCGAGGCCAACCCATTGCTCGGGGACACCTGCCCAGCTGTGTGGTGACTCTACAAAAGATGGGGTTCACCCCCTGTTGACACCCATTTTATGACCAATAAGTTGGGTCATCTCCTTGTTCATTTTATATGATGCTCCGAGTTGTTCACTCTTTATTGAGCCTTCTTGGTCTATTTCATGGGTCATGTCTCCTTGGTTGGGTCTGGTTCCTTACCTCTTTCCGCTGGATAAAGCTTAGCAAACTTTCATTTCATTTTGCGCTCTATTGTCTCTAACGGTCCTTTGATGGCGCGTTACAATCCTATAACGCATCTACCTTGGTCCGTTACATCATGCCAGAGTCCTTAAGTCAGAGGCTTCTTTCAAGCTTATCTTTTAAGCCTAGCTGTTGAGTGTGACGGTTTATCGTGCGGCCGTTACATTCATTGTGACACGTCCATCCTTGACCGTTACATTCATCTAGAGTCCTATGTTCGAAAACTTCACCCGTTGGTCTTATCTGTTCATGGATAAGATTTTGTGACGGTCCATCCCTGGGGCGTTACATCCCTGTGGCGGTCTATCGTGCCACCGTTACATCCATCAGAAGTGTTCCAGCAGAACTGCTCTTTCTCTGCTACTCCGTGGTCGAATTAAGAGTTTGATTCCTTGATTTCTCTTTCAAATTTGATCATTAGAACCTTATGTTTATTTCTATGGACTCTTGGGAGTATTATCTTCAAGAGTTTGCTAAGAAACGTCTTACTTTCTAGCTGGTTTATCTCTAATCCAACCCAAGAGTTTGGGGGTCTATAAATAGAACCCTTGACTTCATGGCTTAAAGAAGGGGGGATTTCTGGAGTTCGCGACGAAGTGCTGCCGCATCCTAGAGCTAGAACCAATCAAGGAAGGCTGCATCCCACGTCCATCATCGTCCTAAGTCTAGGGAGTATTAGCTTCAAGGGGCTAATTCAGTCTAGTTCAAGTTTAATTAGTTTTTCCCTCTTCCATCATCTATGGCATGTTCTCTCTTCTTCTTCCACATTCTTCCTCTTCTTGCATGCATCTAAATCCTCCTCCCATCTTTTAAACACCCCAGAGGGGTTAAAAAAACCCAACCGCCACGGTATTCTCCCCTTCCTTTTGCATGTTCTTCAATTCTTGTGATTTATAGTTACTACACTTGGCAAAGGCTAATCTGGGTGTTTTCTTTCTCTTCTACACTCTTTTGCAGGTTTTCCAAGGTTAAGGCACGAGACCCAAGCTTCCTGGCCGGCTGGGAAGGTTGGAGATCAAAGATTTCCCAATTCCTTTTCTGCAGATCTCTGACGGATCAGGGGAGACGCGTTACAGCATTCTGGCGCATCAGTCCTAGTCCGTTACGCTTCACAGAGTTATAGATCACAACTTCTGATTTTCTCTCTCCTACGGGCGGGTGCTTCATCCATCTATTCTAAGGTACATTCCAAGTCCTTGACTTATTATTTACCTTAGTGGCGATCACGTTCCTTCTTAGTTGGGCAATAGCTCTCTCTCTCTTTCACATCTTTTCCTTTAATTACTTGCTTGTTCCACCCCTAGCGGTGTGTTTTCTATTCCTCTTACTCCACGCTCGGCGTGTGTTTTTATTTCCTCTTTAGTTTAGTTACTTGATTGAGATTGCTTGCCCATGAGGTCATGATGGTTGCACAGGTGTATGTTGTGCATGCTTATTGGTAGATTGGTTACATTCATATCTACATAATTGATCACATCATCTTGCAATAAAGGGATCATCACAATCACAAATAACAACCAACAGAATTTTTGGCGATCACGGTGGGACATCTAGTGCCAATCGTGCTTCTTGATCTCTATTAAACCTGCCATCCATTTGCTCCTTTCTTTGCTCATGTTTCCCCCGGATTTTCCTTTTATTTCATGTTGTTTCTGGTTCCTTGGGTTATCTGGCGGTCATCTCCTGTGCGTCACATTATTGTAACGGTCCATTCCTAGACCGTCAGGCATTCTGATGCGGGCGTATACGACTGTTACTCCAGTTACAGGTACGCATTCCGAGGTGCAGTTTACTTCCGCAGTTTCTGCTATGTTTTCCTACTTGGGTGCTACTTGTTCTCCTCATTAGTTGCTTCACATATTCATATCATTTTGTTGCATAATTGATTGTTAGTTTCTAGCCTAGAATTTTTATGCACTCTGGTGCACATAGGTTCATGCATATCTTCATACATTAGATTGCATTCTCCTACCTAGGTGTGTGGACCTCTCGTCTCCATATTCCTTGGAGCCGACTAGGAAATCACGTCAGGGACCTCCGTAAGTCCCCGCGAGCCGTGGATTCCCACACGGACGCTGGGCCGATTGTACCACTTCCCACCCCGTGTCTAGGATTGCATAAGTGAAGGAGTGATTACATTTAGAGTCAACCAAGCCACATATTTTTCCCCTATTAGGAACCTATTTTGGAGAGCACATTTTAATCAAGTCACTAAGGTTCTAAAGGAGAAAACCATAAAATCTTGTTGCATCATCTAAGTAACTTAGTTGACCTTGAGTGTTGTTATCTCTTTTCACTTACATCTTTGTTAAAATCATCTAAGTTTAGTCACTCATTGTGTGTTTGTTGTGTGTTGTTTGTATTGTTCTAAGGTCTTTCGTTGCATGTGGAGTTGCTTCCGATCTCTAGAAATTTCATCACCTAGGGGCAATTCCTTCTCCAAGTGCTACTTCAATCCGCTCTTTGAATCCACCATGGCTTCTTTCGATCTTCCCCGTTCCCAAGAGGAGTCTCTTCCTCAAGGGCTTCTAGAGGATCCCTCTAGGGTCATCTCATTCCATCCCAGGGAGGGGCACGTCCCTCCTCTGTCCTCCATCCCTATAGAGGGTAACCAATCCACTCAGTCTCTTCCGACTCCTTCCGCCAATTCCATCCTCCAAATGATGGCCCAGTTGGATCCGGCCCAACTTCAAGCCGTCTATCAGGCCATGCATGGGTCCAATACCCCACCTCCCACGATTGCTCATGGTCTATCCAATCCTTCCATTGCTCAGCCTAGGGCAGACGGGTCTGCCGTCCAGCCCATTCCCATTGACCTCACTATGGTCCAACCCAGGACCCTCAGGTTCTCTAGTCTGGAAACGGGCCGGTCTTCTGGCTCAGCCCAGCAATTTTTAGATAAGGGAAAGACCATTGCCCCCCCTTCTTCCATGGCGGATCATCACATGTCCGGCCCATCTATGCCATAGGTTCTTGTCAGTTCAAATGATTTCATGAGCCATAATCAAGGGACGGCCCAAGTCCACACCAATATGGGTCTTCCTTCGGCCCAATATCCTTCTTATGGGCCACCTCCTCCATCTGTTTACCCCTCTGCTCCTCAAATTCCACCATTCACTATCCCTACTCCATCCAGGGAGCAGGAACTACTTGATAAATGGGCCGCCATATAACAACAACTTGATTTCCTTAAAAAGTGGGTTGGCCCACAATCCTTGGCAGACGTCCCCGTTCCAAGCTTTCAGAATATCTGTTTTCCTTCGCAATATGAGCTCCCCAATTACAGGAAATATGACGGGAACAGCAATCCCTTTATTCATGTGAGGGACTTCTTGTATGAATCGACGCAGTTCCAATATGATGATCGCCTTATGGCATATCTGTTCCGCCGATCATTAGATGGGGTCGCACTTGAATGGTTCTACTCTCTGCCATTAGAGGACGCCGCGAGTTTCAAGATAGTGAAAGACAAGTTCATCCAGCGGTTTCAAGACAGAGTCGGCCCAGAATACTCCTTCATATACTTGGTGGCCGAGAAGATGAAGCCCGATGAGGAGTTTGCTACTTATGCCAACAGATGTAGGCAGATGGCCGCCAGGGTGCCAGGACACATTCCAGAGGAAGAGAAGGTCAAACTACTCATCTATAATGCCACTCCGACCTTCCGTAACATCCTTGCCATGAATGATATAGCAAACATGCATCAATTATATAGCCGGGCGTGGTTTATTCAAACCCAATTCAAGGACTCTCCTAGCCATTCACTTTTTGAAAACCAAAAGCCCAAATACCACAAGAAACCTCAAGGGCCCGTTACCGAGGGAGTCCAAACAAACGAGCAAGTTCAAGCCGTTACCTTCCCCTTCCAGGCTGCACCCTTCCGCTTCCCGCAAAACCCCCGCACTCCTCAAATCCCCACTCCACAAAACATTCAATCCATTCCGCATAACCCTCCGCCTACCTTCGCCGCTCCACAAAACCCCTTTACTGCTCCGCAACAACCTCCACAGCCTCCGCAATACCATAATGTCCCTCCACCCAACGGCTATAACAACAACAACAAGCGCCCGGGACCCAAGAGAGCCCAGTATCCTCCTTTGCCTGAGTCCCTTACGGACATATTCTCGACTCTTATGTCAGTTAGTGCTATACAACTTCCTTCGGAACGGCCCGTCTGGAACCCGGCCGTTGATCAAACAAAGTACTGTATGTTCCACAGGCAGCCGGGGCATACTATTGAAGGGTGTTTTCAGTTCAGGGACTTGGTCTACGACCTCCATGAAGGACACAGGATTGATTGGGCCGAAATGCATAGGGCCATTACAGAGATTAAAGAGAAAAGAAGGCAAGCGCCGAGGTAGCAAGTGCAGTAACAACAGGCACCACAGCCCCAGCAACAGCCGCAACAGCAACATCAGCCTGTTCAAGACTTGAGGATCCACCAGAACTCAATGCCGAACCATCCTCCCACTCCGCAGCCTCAGCCGCCGGCGCCGGCTCAGGTTAATGTAGTTCAACCCCCGGCCCCCGTCGCCGGGTGGTCCTTTGACGATGACGGCTCACCACAAGTCATGGCCCTCCACCACAACTACCACAACCCTTCCGCTCCCACTATTCTCACGCCCACACACCAAACCTCTCCTCCGCCTGCTAGACCACTTGTCCTTTCATCCGCTGCCACTCCTCCACCGATCTCTCACCTGTTGCTCACCCCCGCTATCACCACGTCTCCATCTAACCCTCCGCTCATTACACCTCCGCTTACCCTCACACCCCCACTTAGGGGTGAGCATGGTTCGGTTTGATTCAGTTTGGGACCATTTTTTTTTCAAACCAAACCAAACCGATTTGCTCATCAAACCAAACCAAACCAAATCGAAAAAAATCGGTTCGGTTCGGTTCGGTTTCAAACCGAATTTTCATATTTTATTTTAATATATCTAAATTTAATGACTTATATGCATATAAAAGAAAAATAAAAATAAACATAGTTATATTTTGTATGCTTTTATATGTATGTAATTGATTTTTTAATTTTTTAATTTTAATTCAATTTATTCGATTTGGTTTGGTTTCACACATTATGAAACCGAACCAAACAGAATTCGACTCCAAACCGAACCAAACCGAATAGTTCGGTTTGGTTCGGTTTGGTTCGGTTTATGCTCACCCCTACCCCCACTTCCGCTCGCGCCCACCACACCTCCATCTAACCCTCCGCCCATCATTCTGCCATCACAACCCGTTGCCTCCAATCCTACTCCCATTATTTCCACTGCACCTTCTTCCGCACCATTTATCCACCCCACCGGGCCTACTAAATCACTTATTTTGAGCCCATCCGAGGCCGCAGCAGCCTATAAGTTCGCCCTACGGAGCGGGCGCATGTTTCATCGCAACTATGCTTCCGCTTCTAATCCCCAGTCTTCCCAACCGGCTGCAGATCAGCAGGAGGAAGCCGAGCCGTTGCTAGGTACCCAATATGATTTGCTACATCATTTGGATAGGGTGCCCGCCAAGATATCTGTGCCGGAGCTTATAAAGAGATCTACCCTTCACCAAGATGCACTCAGGAATTTTCTTCAAAAGGTGGTGGTTAGTGAAGATGTGGTAGCCGATAGTCTACCTTCAGCTTTGGCAACAATCTCTAAGGGGCCAGCAATTACATTCTCTAAAACCGAGCTAGCACCTCCAGAAGCTCGACAGATGCTACTTTGTATTTCGATTATCTTGAACAAAGTCAGTATTGATGCGGCACTAGTTGATACAGGGGCATCTATCAATGTATGTCCACTCAGCACTCTCAGGGCCTGCAACTTATCAGAGGAACTTCTACGACCGACCCCCACAACCATAGCTGCATATGACAACTCGAGGAGAGCATGTCACGGGGTTGTTACCATTCAAGCTGTGCTTGGGCCTCTTATTATGCGCATTGAATTTTATGTGTTGGACATCGACCCTATGTTTAAGGCTATCTTGGGTCGTCCGTGGATCGACACTCTCAGTGTCGTACCATCCACCGCGCATCAGTGCCTCAAATTCCCTTTTCAAGTGAGGGTGGTTAAAGTCAAAAGCTTATCCATGGTCCAGTCTGTTAAGGCTATTTCAGAAAAGATCATGCCCACATTATGGCCCAGCAGTCGGCCTGCTATTTCTGTACTGGATCTGGATTTTCCTTGGGCTTACGCAACACGCAAGCCCGCCACTGCACCTATCAACATCAAAGTGAAACCCCAGATCCGAGATTCCAAGGGCTGGGATATTATATTGAAGCTGGGTTATCAACCGGGGAGAGGCCTCGGTGCACAGTTATAAGGGCGGACCAAGCCGGTGCCCAAGGGAAGAAAAATGGGCAGGAGAGGTCTCGGTTATCGAGAGTCCGCGCTATCAGTTTTGGGTGACTCAGGGCCACTTACCTGGGATTACCGCCAGCATTTCATAAGAGGACCCCTTCAGCCAGGCACATTAAATCCACAGTCAATACAGTTAGAAAAGAAAGATACAGCTTGCACAGTTGCCCGTCCGCCTCTGCTGCCAAAGGGGCTAGTTGATGATATGATTGACTACAGCCAGGCCTTCGAGAGGCTGTTTTATGAAGAAGAAAGTTGCCAGAAGAATCAAGAAGCTCGACTTGTACAGTGGAGGCCGAAGAAACCAGCTGGCCGTCTACGGGAGAAGGGGAGCTCACCCGTTGTCTTTTCTTGGTTTCCCTCCCGTCTCACATCTCTCTTTCAACAATTGGAATCCATACCCCGTTCACCCTCGATTATGGTCGATTCGTACTTTACGGAAAGATCACCTGAAATTTTGTTTGTTCCATGTACATGTGGACGCTGCCCACCCATTGATCTGTCAACTTTGTTTACCCCTCCTTCCCCCACCGCCGAACTCCACGAGATGTGGTTTTCATCTTCCGACCCCTTCTTCGATTGCATCTTCCCCTCTCTATTCCCCATGCAACTTCCTCCTCCACCATCCTGCTGTATAGTCTCCACTGATCTCCAAAAAAAATGTCAAATTTGAAATGGAGATTTCGGTGGAAGATTACGCTATCTTGTCTCCATCATCCTCCCAGGGGCACAAGTCCCCTGCTCCTTCCTTTCCACTAGATTTTCTCTCTCCTAAGTTAGACGTAGGGTCCGTCAAGTCTAAGGAAGTAGAGTCAATTAGGTCTAGAGAAGTAGGGTCCTATTCTAGGTCGTCCAATCCTTCCGAGACTGAGCCGCGCTCGCTTGCGCGTCATTCTAAATCAATTCCTGATAGGTTCTTGCAAGATTTAGCTCAGCGATGTCATGCTCTTCTGAAGTGCCCGGAGTTCGTCGCTACAGCAATCGTGATAGAAGACGAAGAGGAGCAAGACGGGGTGTGGAGCGACGACGGACTAGGTGTTTATGAAATCCTGGATGAAAAGGATCTGATCGATGATGAGGACAGCAACGTAGATGACACTGCCGATTTGTATGCGCAGGGATTAAAGAGATTCGACGAGCCATCGTCGGCAGTGGATGAACCTACAAAGGAAATAAATTTGGGAACTGAAGAAGACCCAAGGCCCATTATTATTGCCGCTAATCTCCCTCCGCAAGTAGAAGAAGATCTAATCAAGGTTCTGAGGGAGTATAGTGATTCTTTTACCTGGTCTTACGAGGACATGCCGAGTCTTGACCCCTCATTAGTGGAACACCGACTCGTACTTAAACCAGGGGCAACTCCAGTAAAACAAAGGTCAAGAAGATTTCACCCCCACATGGCCTTAAGGATCAAAGAAGAGGTCGATAAGTTGTACAAGGCCAGGTTCATTAGAGTCGTTCTATATCCCCAGTGGGTGGCGAACATAGTCCCTATTATCAAAAAGGATGGGAAGGTGCGCATTTGCATTGATTTTAGGGATCTTAACAAAGCATGTCCCAAAGATGATTTCCTGCTGCCTCACATAGATGTCTTGGTGGATAACACCGCCGGGTATGAAGCTTTATCATTCATGGATGGTTACTCGGGTTATAACCAGATCCGTCTCGCTCCGGAAGATCAAGAGAAAACCTCCTTCACCACGCCCTGGGGCACGTATTGCTACGTGGTTATGCCATTCGGTCTGAAGAACGCAGGTGCCACCTACCAAAGGGCGATGATGGCCATATTCCACGATATGATGCATGTCTATATGGAAGCTTATGTGGATGACATCTTGGTGAAGTCGAGAACCAAAGAAGAACACCCCTCTATTCTGGCTAAGGTATTGCAAAGAGCTAGGGAGTACAAGCTGAAAATGAATCCGAAGAAGTGTGTTTTCGGAGTCTCTTCAGGGAAGCTGCTAGGCTTTATAGTTAGCAAACGGGGGATCCAGATTGATCCTAATAAAGCAAAGGCCGTTATGGACATGCCTCCGCCAAAGATATTACGAAACTTCGAGGACTGATTGGTAGATTACAATTCATCAGAAGATTCATATCCCAACTGATGGGGACATCACCCAGCGTTCCCTCTGGCTAGACACCCCTCTCCCTTCTGGAGACGGGTAGGCTGCGACTGCACGACTTGATGGGTCCTCGACGACATTAGAGTTTATTACTATGGACATCTTGATGTATTTTCCCTTTTCTTGAGTCTTTTTGATGTATTTTGAGTCATGTCCTAGGTGCTCATATTAGTGGATCAGCATATTGGGCTTGTTTGGCTTTGTGGCCCATCTAGAGGAGCTAGGCCCATGAGCACCCCTTCTTGCACCTTGGTTATCTGTCTTTTGTTCTTTTCTCAGGGGCTTTTGTACAAAGTTGGGATCCCTATATATAGGACCCCAACTCCCACTTGAGAAGGTTAATGAATTATTGAGTATTTTGAGCATAAGTGCATCTCCCCCCCTCTCTCTCTAGCTTTCTCACTCTCTCTCTCTCTCTCTTCAGGGGGCGGACCCCTTCTCTCTCCTCCTCTCTCTCTCCCCTGGGCGCACCTGCCCCTTCACCTTCCCCACTTGCCACATCAGCAGCCACATCAGCCCCCACCCTTTCACATCCCCTAGGTCCATAACTCCCATTAACACTTCCACATCCCCCAAGTGACTCTTCCAATCCCCCACACACCTTCCCCACCTCCAAGGCAACCATCCCTCTTCCCCAAGCAACCCCTCCACTTCCCCACATACCCATTCATATCCCCAAGCAATCAAACCCCCCCCCACTTCAAACTTGCGCACCCCTCTCCACCCACTCACCTCCCCATTTGCCTTGGCCGACCCCCTCATTCCCCTCTCACCTAGCCGCGGCCTCCTCTCCCCTCCACCCCCTTGGACCTCCATCTCCCCAGCTCCACTCCTCTCCACACCCCTACACTCCCTCTCCCATCGACCCTCCACTCCACCATCTCCACTATTGCCAAACCCCATCCTACCCCTAGTTCCACCACCATCCCTTCTCTTCATCCTGATCAGTCTGCAGGTGGCAGAAGAGGGTTGCGACTAGCAGAAGTGACCCCGGAGTCATAAAGATACATCCAGAGGCGTGGCCTACATCGACGGAAAGGTCTGCGAGTCCCCTTCGCAAGCGAGGTGGAATCATCCCGTTCCGAGTTCGTGGCCAACCTGGAGAGCTGTTCTACCACGACTGCGCCAGACATCTTCTGCAGAGAGCCTGAGCCCGATTGGAAGCAGCCTCACGACCAACAGCGAAGGAACCCGACAGAAAGCTCTTCATCAAAGTTCTTCCTTCCCCTGTCCCCGATCAGGAGCAAGAAACGGGACCTCGTTCGGCATCCAGGAACCAGAGTTCCGAATTTTCTCCCTCAGTCGCGTGGGTCTGCCTCCTGCTGTCTGCAGCGACCAGTGACTGATCATCGGCGTCCCCCAGTCCAGCCCGACCTCATAAAGAGTTGCCGTCAGTTTTTCTGTGCAGAGGCTTCTTCCACGATTCCGGAAACTCCGACGGTTCATAATTCAGCATCCGGGAGCGTCCGTGGCAACCTCTGCATCCTACTGCATCAGACCTGAAGCCGTCAGCATCAGAATCCCTCGTCCTGTTCGAGCCTCTGCCGCGGCCAGCGACGACGCCAGAAGAATTTGCTAAAATTCAGAGGTGTTCCCATCCCTGTTACGAAGAATTCCCCCTTGGTCTCGTCACCGAAAAATTTCTTGAGGACGAACTACGACTGCAGCAGTGGCGACCTGTTCCCTCTCACAGCAAGTGAGCAGAACCTTCGACGGCTTCCACTCCTTCATCGTTGGCAAGTTTTCCCCTTCCGCCTGGCCGGCTTAGCGCCCCTCCCTGCGTGGAGGTAGTGTTTGATGTAAGTTTGTTTTCCCCACCCCTAATCCAACCCTCCTGCGTGAGGAGTAGTTCATGTACTAAGCAGCTCAAGCGACATCGGCGCAGTGTGCGGGATCCACACTTCCCCGCTCGCCCACGTCTCCGAACGGGGTTGGTTTCTTCAAACCAACCAGGTGAGCTCTAAACTTTGCTCCATTATTCTTAGTGCTTGTTTGTTTAATATCCGTAGATATAGCCCCGTTGTGCATGCGAGCGAGTGCCCGATCCCGGTTCCACCATCATAGTGTGGTCACCGTGGTTAAAGTAAGCGAGTGGGACCTAGTGCCCCAATTGGCACCGGCCAGCCCCATAAGCGTGGGCTACGTACCCTCGGGAGGGCAACCCTAGCCCTGCTGGCACTCTACCAGCAAGGGTCTTGATCCATCACCTCCCCCTAGCATCCTTTAGTCACCCCGGGCTCACGTGTGTGCGACGGCGTTTTGGCCCCGATTTATCAACTTAATTGTTATGTGATTGTGAATGCGGAGTAGGTCCTAAGATTCCTTTTGCTTGCTGCATACCCCGTAGTGGTGTCACATCAAATTGGTATCAGAGCAAGTTTTAGACTTGTCTCTACAAGCCTAGGTCCAAGGGCAAGTGCATTTCTATCCCGTTTGTCATCATTGTGCATGTCCACCCGTAGGGGCACCATATATCGGGTTGATCCTTCTAATTCCAATCCACCAATGGATCCCAATGCTCATGACAACCAAAACAACCCAAGGGAAGCTCCCCAAACTCCCATGGATCGAATTGAGGCTGCCATTCAAGTCCTCACGGAGCAAATGAATGGAATTTCCACCAGATTAGAAAGACTAGAAGAAGCTAGGGCCCCACCTAGGAACCATGCCCAAAGAGTTCCTCCTCCGCGGGTTGAACATGAGAGGGAAGACCTAGATGATGAGTGGAATCGTGAGCAAGAGAGAGCCCCACAACCTCGATACCATGATAGGCGACCACGTGAGGATCATGATGAATTCCTACTAAGAATGATCAAAGTGGAAGCTCCTAATTTTGATGGGTCTCATAACCCTAGTGTCTATAAAGAATGGGAGCATGGCATGGACCAATACTTCGAATGGTACCCCATGTCAGAGGAGAGAAAGGTTAGGTTGGCCAAGATGCACCTCCTTAAACTAGCCAAAACCTATTGGCTAAAGGTTGAAAACCAAAGGAGGATCAGGCGTGAGGAACCCATCAACACTTGGCTAGACATGAAAGATCAACTTAGGAACAAATATCTTCCCATCTCCTATAGCCAACTTCTTCTTGATGAATGGCAAAGCCTTACCCAAGAGGGAAAAACCGTGGAAGAGTATATTGAAAAATTTGATTCATATCTCCTAAGGTGTGGTGTGGTTGAAGATCCAGCCGTCACGTTATCCCGGTTTAGGAATGGTCTCCTTCCCCACATCAAACGGGAGCTTTTTATGAGGGAAGTGCATAGCTTGGAAATTGGCTATCAAATAGCCCGGGATGTAGAGAGATTTGCTAGGAATCCTAGGTTTGCCCCCCCCAAGGGCCCGGGACCCCGTCCCAACCTACCTCCTCTGCTAAGAACACCTCCTCCTCCCAATGGGGGAACCCCCACTCGGCCCTACCACCAACCAACCACTCCCACCCCCACAAAGACCACTCCACTCAACCCCCCTTCTCAAAGGGAAGACAACTCCAAAGGGAAGACCCCAATGAGCAATACGGTCAAGTGTTTTCGATGCCATGGCTATGGCCACATAGCCACCCAATGTCCCTCCAAGGGGATGTCAAGCCTAGTTATTGAGAGTGAACCTTCTACTACCCAGGAAACACATGAGAGTACTATTGAGGAATACGAGGCTGCTTTAGGATGGGAAGAGGAATACAATGAGCAATTCTTTGAGGAAGGGATAGAAGAGGACCCACACTCCAGCCACCTAGGGGTGATAAGATGCACCCTCACCCAACCACAAGAGGATGACTGGCGGAGGACTTCCATTTTTCACACATTTGTCAAGATCGGGGATCATGTTAGGAAGGTCATCCTAGACAACGGGAGTTGTATCAACGCCGTGTCTCCGGACACCGTCAAACTCCTAGGGCTTACCCCTACACCCCACCCCAAACCCTATCGTGTGTCCTGGATAAACAACCACTCCCTACCCGTCGACACATGTTGTCTTATCCCCATCACCTTCTCATCCTACCAAGGGCAAATATGGTGTGATATCATACCGATGGCTGTAGGAAGCATCCTATTGGGTAGACCTTGGATATATGATGTCAATGCTACCATCCATGGGAAAACAAACACATGCACCTTTGACCACGAGGGGAAGAGTATCCGCCTCAACCCCTCCCCTCCCCAAAAAGAACCACCCACCAAGGGAATCCTTCCTACACCACCAAAACCCAGGGCCTCGTCCACACCAACCCAACCAAAAACCCAAAACCCCACCCCTGAAAATCCCACCGGGCCAGTCAAAGGCCTCCACCTCATCACTAGGAAAGAGCTCGAGGAAGAAATAACCCGAGGGACACCCCTTTGTGCTATTGTCATATGTCTTGGAGAGGCAACCCCCTCCAATCCTCACCCCGTGGAAATCCACCCTCTCCTGGAAGAATTTAAGGACGTATTCCCCGAGGAGCTCCCCGACCAACTGCCACCCATGAGGGATGTCCAACATGCCATTGATCTTGTCCCCGGGGCCACCCTCCCAAACCTTCCCCACTACCGCCTCAACCCCACTGAGCATGCTGAACTAAGGAGGCAAGTGGAGGAACTCATAAGAAAAGGCTTCCTCGTCTTAGCAAGAGTCCTTGTGCTGTCCCAGCCCTCCTCACACCTAAGAAAGATGGGACATGGCGGATGTGTGTCGACAGTAGGGCCATCAACAAGATCACGGTCAAGTACAGGTTTCCCATACCTAGGCTTGACGACATGCTTGACATGCTAGCCGGGGCCACCATTTTCTCCAAAATAGATCTCAAAAGTGGCTACCATCAGGTTAGGATAAGGCTAGGAGATGAATGGAAAACAGCCTTTAAAACCAAGGATGGGCTCTATGAATGGCTGGTGATGCCTTTTGGGCTCTCTAATGCCCCAAGCACCTTTATGCGCCTTATGACCGAGGTCCTTAGGCCCTACATTGGAGTCTTCCTGGTAGTCTACTTTGATGACATCCTCATCTACAGCCAGTCCAAAGAAGCCCATCTCAGTCACCTTAGGCAAGTCTGCACCACTCTTAGGAAGGAGAGCCTCTTTGCCAATTTTGGAAAATGTCAATTCATGACAAAGTCCATTACCTTCCTTGGGTATGTTGTCTCCACCGAAGGAGTATCCATGGACCCTGAAAAGGTCCAAGCCATCCTCGATTGGCCGGAACCCCGCACTCTCCATGAAGTCCGGAGCTTTCATGGGCTAGCCACCTTTTACCGAAGGTTCATCCGTGGGTTTAGCACAGTCACAGCGCCTATCACCGACTGCCTCAAAAAGGGGACCTTTGTGTGGACCAAGTCCGCAACTAGAGCCTTCCAAGAACTCAAGGAGAGGATGACCCAAGCCCCTGTACTATGCCTCCCTGACTTCTCCAAAGTCTTTGAGGTGACTTGTGATGCCTCCGGGGTAGGAATTGGCGGGATCCTTAGCCAGGAAGGACATCCAGTGGCCTATTTTAGTGAGAAGTTGTGTGATGCCAGGATGAGATACTCCACCTACGACAAGGAATTTTATGCCGTGGTTCAATCCCTCCGGCACTGGAGACACTATCTCTTGCCGAAGAATTTGTCATATTCTCTGACCATGAGGCCCTGAAATACCTCAATTCCAGCAGAAACTGAATGCTCGGCATGCCCGATGGGTTGAATACATCCAGGCCTACACATTTGTAATCAAACATAAGGCCGGAAGTGAAAACCGTGCTGCCGATGCCCTCAGTAGGAGAATTTCCTTGCTAGCTACCATTAGGGTGGAAGTCATAGGATTTGAAAGACTCAAGGAAGAGTATTCTGATTGCCCGGACTTTGGTCCAATCCATACCACTCTGTCCACCCTCTCACCTAGGGAACATCAAGGATTCATCTTAGAGGACGGGTTCATTTTCAAAGGCCATAGACTTTGCATACCTAGAACCTCTCTACGGACTTCCTGATCTGGGAGTTACATGCAGGAGGCCTTGCTGGGCATTTTGGGGTGCATAAGACCATTGCTTTGGTTGAGGGTCAGTTCTACTGGCCAAGTCTCAAAAGGGACGTAGCCAAAATTGTAGGACAGTGCCGGATATGTGCCTCAGCCAAACAAACAAGGCAGAACACTGGCCTCTACACACCACTCCCTGTCCCTGACCGTCCTTGGCAAGACTTGAGCATGGACTTCGTCTTAGGCCTACCTAGGACTCAAAAAAGGCATGATTCAATCTTTGTAGTAGTGGATAGGTTTTCTAAGATGGCCCATTTCATCCCCTGCTCCAAAACCTCTGACGCCTCTCATGTGGCCCGCCTATTCTTCGATGAGGTAGTTCGCCTCCATGGTCTACCCAAGACCATCATTTCTGATAGGGATGTCAAATTCACCAGCTATTTCTGGAAGACCCTCTGGCACCTAATGGGGACCCTTCTCAAATTTTCCACGGCCTATCACCCTCAAACTGACGGCCTAGACCGAAGTCATTAATAGGAGCCTTGGGAATCTACTCCGGTGTCTTGTTGAGGATCGCCCCGGGAATTGGGATCTCATATTACCCCAGGCAGAGTTTGCATACAACAATTCAGTGAATAGGTCGATAGGGATGAGCCCATTTGAAGCTGTGCATGGGTACAAACCTAGAAAGCCTACAGATCTCATTCCTTTGCCACCACATGCTAGAGTGTCTATTAGTGCTGAGTCGTTTGCCCAACACATGAAAGAATTGCATGAAGAAATCCGCAAACACATTAACAAAAGCAATGAGGTGTATAAAAAGTCGGCCGATTCCCACCGTCGCCACCAGGAGTTTCACGTAGGTGATTATGTGATGGTAAGAACTGAGAGGCTTTCCCCTGGGAATGTCTCCAAATTGAGGTCGCGTGGATCAGGCCCCTTCCAGGTTTTAAAGAGGATTGGCACAAACGCTTACGTGTTGGACCTCCCCGAGGAGTACGCAGTAAGCCCCACATTCAATGTGGCTGACTTGGTGCCATATAGGGGACCCACGGTGACACCCAGTGAGGAAATTGAGCCTGTTCCACCTTCTGAGAGAGCCACCACACATGAGAGAGTTCAACCAATCCAGAGAGGCCAACGGGAGCAAATAGAGCGGATATTGGATGAACAGGTCACTGTCACCCGGAGCAAAGCGTACGAGCGATACTTGGTCAGGTGGAAGGGCCGGCCCCCTTCAGATGATTCATGGGTGAGCAGGGAGGATCTTCAGCAGCTGGACCCCGACCTCCTGGAGCATTACCGCAGCCGAGAGGACCCTTTCTCGACAGAGTCGAGTTCTTCACAGCCCGGGGGAGTTGATGGGGACATCACCCAGCGTTCCCTCTGGCTAGACACCCCTCTCCCTTCTGGAGACGGGTAGGCTGCGACTGCACGACTTGATGGGTCCTCGACGACATTAGAGTTTATTACTATGGACATCTTGATGTATTTTCCCTTTTCTTGAGTCTTTTTGATGTATTTTGAGTCATGTCCTAGGTGCTCATATTAGTGGATCAGCATATTGGGCTTGTTTGGCTTTGTGGCCCATCTAGAGGAGCTAGGCCCATGAGCACCCCTTCTTGCACCTTGGTTATCTGTCTTTTGTTCTTTTCTCAGGGGCTTTTGTACAAAGTTGGGATCCCTATATATAGGACCCCAACTCCCACTTGAGAAGGTTAATGAATTATTGAGTATTTTGAGCATAAGTGCATCTCCCCCCCCTCTCTCTCTAGCTTTCTCACTCTCTCTCTCTCTCTCTTCAGGGGGCGGACCCCTTCTCTCTCCTCCTCTCTCTCTCCCCTGGGCGCACCTGCCCCTTCACCTTCCCCACTTGCCACATCAGCAGCCACATCAGCCCCCACCCTTTCACATCCCCTAGGTCCATAACTCCCATTAACACTTCCACATCCCCCAAGTGACTCTTCCAATCCCCCACACACCTTCCCCACCTCCAAGGCAACCATCCCTCTTCCCCAAGCAACCCCTCCACTTCCCCACATACCCATTCATATCCCCAAGCAATCAAACCCTCCCCCCCACTTCAAACTTGCGCACCCCTCTCCACCCACTCACCTCCCCATTTGCCTTGGCCGACCCCCTCATTCCCCTCTCACCTAGCCGCGGCCTCCTCTCCCCTCCACCCCCTTGGACCTCCATCTCCCCAGCTCCACTCCTCTCCACACCCCTACACTCCCTCTCCCATCGACCCTCCACTCCACCATCTCCACTATTGCCAAACCCCATCCTATCCCTAGTTCCACCACCATCCCTTCTCTCATCCTGATCAGTCTGCAGGTGGCAGAAGAGGGTTGCGACTAGCAGAAGTGACCCCGGAGTCATAAAGATACATCCAGAGGCGTGGCCTACATCGACGGAAAGGTCTGCGAGTCCCCTTCGCAAGCGAGGTGGAATCATCCGTTCCGAGTTCGTGGCCAACCTGGAGAGCTGTTCTACCACGACTGCGCCAGACATCTTCTGCAGAGAGCCTGAGCCCGATTGGAAGCAGCCTCACGACCAACAGCGAAGGAACCCGACAGAAAGCTCTTCATCGAAGTTCTTCCTTCCCCTGTCCCCGATCAGGAGCAAGAAACGGGACCTCGTTCGGCATCCAGGAACCAGAGTTCCGAATTTTCTCCCTCAGTCGCGCGGGTCTGCCTCCTGCTGTCTGCAGTGACCAGTGACTGATCATCGGCGTCCCCCAGTCCAGCCCGACCTCAGAAAGAGTGTCCGTCAGTTTTGCTGTGCAGAGGCTTCTTCCACGATTCCGGAAACTCCGACGGTTCATAATTCGGCATCCGGGAGCGTCCGTGGCAACCTCTGCATCCTACTGCATCAGACCTGAAGCCGTCAGCATCAGAATCCCTCGTCTGTTCGAGCCTCCGCCGCAGCCAGCGACGATGCCAGAAGAATTCGCTAAAATTCAGAGGTGTTCCCGTCCCTGTTACAAAGAATTCCCCCTTGGTCTCGTCGCCGGCCAATTTCCTGAGGATGAACTACGACTGCGGCAGTGGCGACCTGTTCCCTCTCACAGCAAGTGAGCAGAACCTTCGACGGCTTCCACTCCTCATCGTTGGCAAGTTTTCCCCTTCCGCCTGGCCGGCTTAGCGCCCCTCCCTGCGTGGAGGTAGTGTTTGATGTAAGTTTGTTTTCCCCACCCCTAATCCAACCCTCCTGCGTGAGGAGTAGTTCATGTACTAAGCAGCTCAAGCGACATCGGCGCAGTGTGCGGGATCCACACTTCCCCGCTCGCCCACGTCTCCAAACGGGGTTGGTTTCTTCAAACCAACCAGGTGAGCTCTAAACTTTGCTCCATTATTCTTAGTGCTTGTTTGTTTAATATCCGTAGATATAGCCCCGTTGTGCATGCGAGCGAGTGCCCGATCCCGGTTCCACCATCATAGTGTGGTCACCGTGGTTAAAGTAAGCGAGTGGGACCTAGTGCCCCCAATTGGCACCGGCCAGCCCCATAAGCGTGGGCTACGTACCCTCGGGAGGGCAACCCTAGCCCTGCTGGCACTCTACCAGCAAGGGTCTTGATCCATCACCTCCCCCTAGCATCCTTTAGTCACCCCGGGCTCACGTGTGTGCGACGGCGTTTTGGCCCCGATTTATCAACTTAATTGTTATGTGATTGTGAATGCGGAGTAGGTCCTAAGATTCCTTTTGCTTGCTGCATACCCCGTAGTGGTGTCACATCACCAACATTCTCAGAGGTGCCGCCCGTTTTATGAATTGCTAAAGGCGGGGGTCAAATTTGAATGGAATCAAGATTGTCAAAAGGCCTATGAGGACTTGAAGGTCTATTTATCTAATCCCCCGATTTTGCAACCTCCTGTCCCTGAAAAACCCCTTATCCTATACATCTCGGTCATTGAGGACTCCCTAGGGGTGGTCTTAGTACAAGTAGACGATGAATGGAAAGAGCGGGCATCTTATTACCTCTCCAGGCTGTTTAACCCGGCTGAGGCCAAATACACCGCCATAGAGAATACTTGTGCCGCCTTAGTATGGGTAGCTCAGAAGCTTAAATACTATTTCCTAGCCCACCCAGTTAGGTTAATCTCTAGAATGGACCCGATCCGATATCTCTTAGAAAAACATGTCCTCTCTAGTAGGTTAGCTCGTTGGCAGAGCTTCCTCTCTCAATTTGATATCACGTTCGTCATTCAGAAGACGGTCAAAGGATACGCCATTTCTGAGCATCTTGCCCATCTTCCCATTCCATGCATAGATTCTATTCAGGATGATTTCCCTGATGAACATCTCTCTGTCCTTACTCATCATCCCTTTTAGTCTCTGCACTTTGATGGTGCACTCAATTCTCAGGGCCGAGGGATAGGCGCTGTTCTGCTCACTCCAGAAGGAGTGACGATTCCCTTCGCTTATCAACTCCGATTTCCTGCTACCAATAACATCGCCAAGTACGAAGCTCTCCTATCCGGATTGAAGCATGCCTATCTTTTAGGTGCATGTTACTTGAATATCATAGGGGACTCTCAGCTCATCCTGCGGCAGGTGCTGTCCACTTACCGCACCCGTGACCCTAAGCTCAAGCCATATCAAGATTTGGTCACTCTCCTAGCGAGGCAATTTCGGAAACTCATCTATATCCACACTCCCCAATCTCAGAACATTCTAGCCAATGCTTTAGTATCCCTCGCTTCCTATCTATCTTTCCCTCTCAGTCGGAGTACTGAGACTATTGTCATTCAGAGATTGGACGCACCCTCTCTTCAAGATCCTTGGTATGCCAACCTTAGGAAAGCTGTAGAGGCGAGGGCGGAGAAGGAAGATCTTAAGTAAGTATCTTTGATGGAACTAGAAAAGATCTTGGAGGAAGAAGAATTACCCTGGTATCATGAAATTGAGTTATATTGCAAAGATGGATCGTTCCCGGAAGGGGCAAATGTCGGGCAGCGCAAATCAATAAGGAGAGTCGCCTCAAGGTATACTATCATTGCGGGAGAACTATACAGGCGCCCTACCAATGGAATGCTCATGAGATGCTTAGATGATGGTGAAGCTTGGAAAGTGGCCGAAGCAGCCCATTCTAGTGAGTGTGGGGGTCATGTCAATGGCCAGGCTCTAGTAAAGAAGATCCTTAGGCAGGGCTATTATTGGCCCACTCTAGAGGAAGATCGCTCCCTCTATGTCCGGAGGTGTCTTAAATGCCAACTCCACGCTGATAAGATCCATCCTCCAGCTTCATCTCTTCATCCTCTGTCTGCTCCTTGGCCATTCTCCATGTGGGCTTTTGACGTTATTGGCCTGCTCGGTGATCACAACTCTCAGATCAAGCAAAAATCTTTCGTCCTTACCGCCACTGAGTACTTCACCAAGTGGGCTGAAGCCGAAGCGTACGCGGAGATTAAAGCTACCACGGTGTGCCGCTTCATCATGAAGAACATCATCTCGCGGTTCGGAGTGCCAAGCAGCATCGTCACCGACAACGGACCCCAGTTCGTTTCTCAAGAGCTCAAGGACCTATGTAAGAAGTTCAATATAGCATTGCATCACTCATCTCCATATTACCCGCAAGGCAACGGCCAGGCCGAAGCCACTAACAAAACCCTTCTCAAAATCATCAAGAAAACATGCAAATCTCACAAATTTTCTGATTGGCCAGAACGATTAGTGGAGGCTCTATGGGCTTACCGCAACTCCGTCCGTACTCCCACGGGGCAAACCCCCTATGCTCTCACTTACGGGATGAAAGCGGTGTTCCCATATGAGATCCTGATCCCTTCCCTAAGGGTACAGCTCGATAAGGAACTTAATCTCGATGAACGTCGAGAGGCGTTGCTCGTCCAGCTGGAACTCTTAGACGAGAAGAGGATGAATGTGGCCGATCACGTATCCGTTTATCAAAAGAGAGCTTCACGTTATTTTCAAAAGAAGGTAATTGAGTGCAAATTTCAAAAAGGTGATATGGTTTTGAAATGTAAATTCATACGGTCTGCAGGTCCTAGGTCTAAATTACAACCTAACTGGGAAGGGCCGTTCGTTGTCAAAGAAGCTTATCCAGAAAATGCCTACCGCTTGGTGAACGCAGAAGGTGAGGAGCTCACTCACGCTTGGAATGGGTTGTATCTTAAGCGTTTCTTTCCTTAGAGTCTAAACTAGTGCCACCCCGGTAGCAGGGTGTCTTTCCTTTCATCCTGAAAGAGGACCCCGAGTATGGCAATCACATACTACACGACATCTGGTCGGGTTTCCCACTCTGTAGACACTGTTTCTCCTTGGCCATGCTTGGGGGAAAGTTAAGTCCATGTTCGTTTCTTTCTTCGGCTGAATCCAGGGGTAAGAGGTGAGTAAGGGGGCGACGACCAATCTAGGCACCTTGACGAGAGGAGGTCTCAAATAGGGGCAGTCTGTTATGACCTGACGCCACAAGAGAAAAGAAAAAAAAGGCAAAAGAAAAGGAGCAATCCTCTTGACAAAAGCAAAAGTCTATCTCAAAAGTCCATCAGTTATAGTTCCAAAGCTCCAAGGAAAATAAGAAGAGCTAGACATGGCAAGAGTGGCAGTACAGTTTCCCCGCGGGACACATGAGCCCGGTCGTATGCGTGTCTAGAGTGGACAAAGATTCGATGACGGACACAAAGCCCCAGCGTAATAGACCAAGTCTCTGAATGGGTTGATTGGAGAGGAACTCAAGCCCTGAAAACTTCTATATTTGGCCTAAGCTTACCTCCGCATTCTATTTTTCTTTTCAGGACTAAGACGAATACCATGGGTATGGCCTCGGTAGAAGCACAGTCACGCGATTTAGGCCCTGGTCGGGGGTTGTCACCTCTATTGCACGCCAACCTCGGGCACTCTCGATGGAATAGGGAGGACCCACGTTTCTAAGGGAAGGCGCTGGTTTTCAAAATCCCAAAAAAAATCATATATTTCAAAATTTAAAAAAAATCATATATTTCAAAATTAAAAAAATCATATATTTTAAAATCCAAAAAAATCATATATTTCAAAATCCCCAAAAAATCATATATTTCAAAATTTAAAAAAATCATATATCTCAAAATCCAAAAAATCATATATTTTGAAATAAAAAAATCATATATTCCAAAATCACGGAAACATCGGATGTTTTCAAAATCTCACAAAAATTCAAATATTTGCAAAACTCAAAAATACCATCATGTGCATCGCATGCATTGCATTCTTTTCATTATATTTTTCCGGCTATTTAATAAAGGCTCCACCCCTTGACCAAATATCAAGAACGGTCAAATTCCAACTTGCTGAAGGGAAGTGATTGAGTCTAAGAACAGATCTAACTTGTTTCTTGTCTAAGTGTATGCAGAACGCAGGTTCAAAGCCCGAAGATTCAAAGCCCACAAATTAATGATTTCTGACACTGTGACGCGCCTACAATGGACCATCACACCATTCCTAACGGACCAATACTGGCCCGTTACCCCTTTTTTGGCCCAGTTTTCTGTTCTCAGAAATATTGTTTTGTAACGCGTCTATCTTAGTCCGTTACCTTATCCTAACGGACTGATATTGGTCCGTTATTCTCTTCGAAACATAGTTTCTCTAGGTTTCTCTTATAACGAATTATCTTCAATCCGTTACGTGATGGTGACGGCCCTCCTCAGGTCCGTTACGTTACACAGAAACTCTATTTTGCAGAACAAGTTCGGCTCAATTGTGCAATCAATTCCTTTTCTTTCAAGAACAGAGCTTTTATTTCATTTTCAACTAAAACTCATTGATAAAACTCATGCTCTTCATTACATTAAGGACAAAATTCAAAGTACATTCATTTTCCTATTCGCATGAGGCCGGATCTTGCGCAACTCTTTCACGTAAGCACGTCACACCTCGCCGTCTTCTTCCACTTCCTCTTGCCACGGGCGCGTTTTGCTGATCTTCGCGTTCCGGATCGCCCTCTCATCCTCCTCGGTCCCCACCTTTCTAGCTAGAAGGGGAGGGTAGTGTGCAAGTGCAGGAACTTCGATTCGGGGTAGCCCAACTTGAAGATAATATCGGTGAGGGTTGTAGATCGCCATGGTAGTGTTCCCCACTAGCTGTAGATCTAGGCATGGCCGCCGTGGTACTCTAAGTATGGTTCTCCGGAGAACACTTGACCGCATTTCGAACTTCTCCATTGGCATTGTGTTGAGGAAGAGGCCCCATTCATCTCGTGTTTTCTTGTCCGCAGTCCGGCACTCCACCTGTTCAGAAAACCCAAAGGCACCTCCGATAAAGAATAAAGGGTGGCTCCCGAAGATCCGGCTAGTCGTGGTTAAGTCCTCCTTGAGTTGAAATTTGATTCTCACTCCCATCCAACACTCAAGTAGTATCATGGAGCCGAAGAGAGATCCTCCTAGGCAAGCTGAGCTAAGCCCTTCATAAAGGTATGAGAGGACCGCTTGTGAAATGGACATTCCCCGCCATAACCCACTAATAATGCTCAGATTTTGGATATCAAGAAGGTGGTCAGTGGTAGAGAAAAGAAACACCCCACACAAGCACACCGACACGGCTTTCGCTATGGCTTCGAACCTACCGCTCTTGTTCTTGCAAAAGGCGGTTATCCATTGGGCTATTGGTATCAAGTGAATATGCTTTGGGCTAATCATGGTTCTCACATCCTTCGGATTATGTATGAAATCACTCAAGATTAGGGAAGGATCTATGGGCTCAATCGTGTGGCATATTAAGTCTTCATCCCCTACTTTGGTCTTAGCAAGGGATAGGTAAGTCTCTACTTCCTCCAAAAGGATAGTGGCTTCAAAGGAAGGGAAGAGGAATGTATGAGTTTAGGGATGCCATAGTTCTATAAGGGATGAGATGCTTGCCCAATCTAAGGACAGCTTGTGGAAGTTCTTCCCTAGGACCACTAAGGGTTGGAGGTGCCATGCCCTTAAGATGGAGATAACCTCTAATGGAAGTTCCTTAATCATGGGAGCCACCCACTTTAAGTTGGAATAGCACCTTGGGCCAGGAAAAGGCTAGAAAGAAGAAGAAGACGAGAAAAGAAAGGAAGATCATGAGAGAAGTGCAGAAAAATTGAATCTTTTGACTGAACTTGCAAAACTTACCTCTCTTAATGGATTTGAACTGAGGTGTTTGGGGATGGAGGTTAACCTTTGTAGCTCCCCATGCTCTTTCCTAGTAGCTTTAGGCCCGGTATAGACCCTTTCCTCCATGGTAAAAGCCCCAAAGCTTCTTTTCATGGTGGTCTTAGTGAATTGATGAGCTTTTCTGAACTTGCAGCAGAGGAATAAGGTGAGTTGCGAATTTAGGGCTTGATCCTACTTATAGGGCCTTAATTTTGATGTTAGAAGGTGGGACTAAGGATAGGAGATCTTATCCCAGCTCCAGGAGAGTTCTAGCATGAGTTAGGCCCCTTTTCATCCAACTTCGGATGTTCTTGAGAAAGTCCCGATCGGATTATGCTGCTGTCTTGTGTAACGGTCTATCGTGGGACCGTCACACCACCCTGACGTGCCAGAATGGGTCCGTCACATTCTGTCACTCACCGCTTTCACCCTGTTGACTCTAACGGTCCAATTTGGTCTGTTACGTTTCCTTGATGCTCCAGAGTTGGCCCATCACAGCCTGTGTTTACCTATTTTTTTTCTGTCGATTCTAACGGCCCTAGCATAGTCCATTAAGTATTCCTGACAGTCTGTACTGGTCCGTTACATTGTCTGCTGTTCAATTCGTTCATTTCTCTCCTTGGCCAAACCTGCCGGCCTCAGTTACACACATTCACTTGCCAAATCTCACATTCAAACATTCACCCATCCATTTTCACACACCCATTCCATTCACACACATCACATCCACACATTCACATTTAGAAAAACTAAAAACAACAAAAAAAAAACAAAATTTCCATTCCATTTTTCCATGCACAAGTATGTGTGTCCAAAAGGAAAACAAAATAAAAAGGAAAACACATTCACTCGGCCGGTCTATCTCCCGGGCTGTCACTATCCCCGGTACCCTCTGGACGCTTGGCAGACGGCTCCATCTCACTCTGCTCCTCCTCTTGTGGTCGTCTCCGATCTGCCTCCTCGTTCCTCCGCCGTCCGGAAGAACTAGCTAGGTAGTTTCCTACCGACCCGCTCGGTACTCCACTCCGTGTACCTCCCGCTGTAACACTCCGAGATGTACTCCGCTCAGGTCCACGGCCTATCATTCGGACTGTCCGCTCTACGGCCCGGAGCTCGATCTTCAAATCATGTACCTGGAGTCACGCCTACCTAGCCTCGGTCTGGTATCTCTCAAGGTCTACTGTCTAGGTAGATGCCCGCTCTAATTCTCCACTCAGTCGGGCCACCTCTGCCTGAAGGCGCTCTGCCTCTGCTCGGGAACGCTCCAGCTCTACTCGGGTCTGCTCAGTCTCTGCTCGAGCCCGCTCCACCTCGGCCAATGCCGTGGTCAGCTCTCTCGCCTGCATTAGCATTTGTGTTTTGCATCATGGTCAGCATTTTCATAAATCATAAAGCACTTAAGTTTGAAGGTATGGTTCCTTACCCGCTCTGCGAGGGTAGCCTCGGCCTCCTCGGCTCGAGCTACGGCCCGGGTAAATTCTGCATCTCGCTCAGCCCGTCCCCCAACAGGCTGTGAAGAGGAGGACGGAGCATCTGGTCCAGTCCTCTGGGCTCCCTCGGCTCGCAGCATTTAGAAGTCAAAGTCAGTCAATTATCATAAACATGAACGTGCATTTAAGTCCAAGGTTAGGAAGTTTACCAGAAGCTCCAAAGAAGCCCGATACTCATCCCGTTGCTGAACGGTGGCAAGGAGTAGTCCCTCGAGCTCGGCAATGCGTCCCCGTGGGTCTAGCTGCATTTAGAAGTTAAAAGTGTCAATGCACATAGAAATCAATCATTCATTGCATATAGCAAAGTCTGAGTTTAGAGTTTTTATCGATCGTCGGGTACCGCGAAAAACCTAGTCGCCGTACCGATGGGCGTAGGCCTTCAAATACGCCTCATTGCTATCAGCCTGCTCGGTCACTACCCTGCCGTTCTGCTTCCAGTCCTCGAGATACTTTTTCGTCCGGCCGCTCTGATGCGGGACGACGATGAGACTCGATGTTGCGGACGCGATCCTTGGACTTCTACTAGACAGCGCGACTAGAGGGACGACGCGACCAGCAACAACACGACCAAGTCAGCACCTAACGTGGCTCCAGAAGAGATAAACATGCCCCAAACAAGAAGCACTCGCTCACGGTCGTCCCCGGCGAGGGAAACGAGTCGATCTGCACGGTTGAGAAACTGACATTGAGTCTTGGGTGGTCGGCTCACTCTCATGCTCGGATCGAGTCACGGGATGGGTCTCGCACTCTCAACTCACAGCGGTGACTAACTCAAGCAATCTAGGGGCCTAACACGCTCACAAGCAGCGGCATCAAGAGTATATACTAGAAAAGCAAGCACTAAAGGGGGGCGGCGAGTGCACCTCCACGCTCCGGGCGTGGGGAAGATGACCCCGGCCGAACCCGTACTCCCGGTACAACAAATAATAATAGTTACAGAATTGATTATTTCTACCCACTCCACACAGAGAGGTAAAGGACTACATGCGGGACCCGGGAGTAACGTGTTCGGGTTGACGGGCAGCAATCGGGGCCACTCTGACGGTGGCAAGCGCTAGTATTCGTGGGGGCCCATGACCTGATTGGCGGGCCAGGGAAGCCGGGAAGGATGCTGCACCGTTAGTGACTCCTGGATGGGCGGCTCTGGGGATGGAGGCGCACTGGTCCGGTGAGTGGAAGGCGGGTCGGCCGCCTCGGGGGTGGTCGTCGGTTGCCGTCCACGAGCCGGAAATGCTATTTTACTGTGCGTGACCCGACGAGAACGGCTACTGTGATCAGCCCCGACGTCGGATCAATGTGAGGCAGGTACCGTTGGAAAGCTCTCTCAGAGAGCTTCAACCCTAGGCTGGAGAAGGAATTTTGAATCTTCTGTGCTGACCGTGGCTGAATTTAGAAGCTGCTGGCTCATAGGGCAAGGACAGACAGGGTGGACAGGGGAGTTTCCTGAGAACATGGGTTGACCGTGGGGTTAATGATGGATCTGGGTGAAGAGGTCTTCATAAAAGTTGTAGATTTGGACGTCAGGAGAACGAGGATACTTTTTATGTGAACTTTTATGGAGGTATAGATTTTTGGTGGATTGTCTAGTGGACGGGGGTCGGGCCTGGAAAACTGTGGACATAGTGGAAGTGGCGGTTTGCAGGAATTTTTAGGGTGGTCTAGAAAATTTTTAAATTCATAACAAAACATATGGGAGATGGGATTTGATGGGAAGAACCTCCAGTTAAAGTTTCATGAGATTTGGAGGAGGTTAAGGGGGACTAAGGGGTCGGATGGTGGCTTGTTGAAATGGAGTCTGCACAGTGGACAGATCTGACACAGGGAGAAAGAAGAAAATGGGAAAAATCAAAATGGAGGGATTTTTGGGCTGGGTTTTTTTGTGGAGGTTGGGGGAAACGCGGGGAACCTACCCTGGAGCTTTCAGCTTTAGTAGATCTGGGGCTTGAGAACGAGAATTCTCGCTTTGGGGCTCTGATCAGCAGGATAATTTTCCGGACAACACCTCGGAAGATTGATCACGGCGGCTCGTCGGCGGCACGAACGGCGGTGGCGACAGCTGAGATAGAAGGAGGAGGGATAGAGGAGAAGATAGAAGGGGCCTAAGCCCTAGATCTGGAGGAGGAAGAAGAGAGAGGAAGGGGGAGGGCGCACCATGCTCTTGGGGTTCTTTCTTCCAAATGAATTTCATTAATTCCCAATGTAGAAAATACAACCTTATATATCACAATACAAAGACCATCTCCACCCTTGGACCTAGGGTTTGATTACGGGATGGGGATCTCCCATGAGGTGTAAAAAATACAGCCAATTAAACTAATGAGGAGAGAGGGGCGCCCTCTCTTGGACAAGCTCCTTGGATTAAGGAGAGACCATTGACTTTTATCCCCCCATGTCCCCTTGCCTTACCCATGAAGGAAAGAATCCTTCTAGATGCCACCTAGGATGTTGACCAGCCCCACATGGGTCCTAGGACATAGGTGGACCAATGGGAAAGAGGGTGGGGGGCCCTACTAGACCTACGGGCTTTTTGCAAAAAAACCCAAGGACTTCTATGGACTGACACATAGGCTTATAAAGCCTTATAATTGCACACCCAATTAAACAAGGACGTAAATACAAACCAAAGGACATAAAGGCAAAATAAAATACTAGTGTCCCACACATAAAAACTCAATACTCGAGCGGGGGCTCCATGCTGTCGGCCAACCATAAAGAGGCCGGAGTCGCTCAAGTCGTGCTGCGTGTCTGATATCGGCGACTGGCTCTAGTGTCCTCACCAATTCTCTCCGGGTGGGAGAAGCTCGACCCTGTCGAGTAGGGGTCCTGATCGCTCTGGTAACGATCCAGCAGATCTGGATCTATCCTCTGTAGCTCTGCTCGGGTGATCTAAGTGTCATCGGATGCAGGCCGTCCCCTCCAACGCACCAGATAGCGTTGGTACACTCCACCCCGGGTGGTAGTCACCTGCTCGTCTAGTATACGTTCTATCTGCTCGTGCTGCTGAGGTAACAAAGCTGGATGTGGATGCTCGGGGGTGGGGTCACTCACAATGGGGGGTGACGGCTCAAAAGGCTCAATGGGTATCACCGTTGGGTCCCTATAAGCGACTAGGTCCGAGATGTTGAAAGTGGAGCTGATCCCATACTCCTCCGGTAGATCTACAACGTATGCATTAGGACCAACTCGCCTCACTACTCGGAAAGGACCGGTGCCACGATCTTGTAGCTTCTTCACGGTTCCCGAGGGAAACCGTTCAGGCCTAACCCTGATCATGATATACTCGCCCTCCTGAAACTCATGGTGGTGCTTGTGGACATCAGCCAACTCCTTGTATCGTGCGTTGCTGGACTCGATGTGACGACGTACATGCTCATGCAACTGCCTAATATGAACAGCAAAGGACTCGACTGACTCAGACACTCGGGACTAGATGGGAGATGGGATCAAGTCTATAGGCTTCCTAGGTCTACGACCAGTAACAATCTCAAAAGGACTCATGCTGGTAGACCTATTAACCGAATCATTATAAGCAAACTCCGCGAGGGGTAGAACCAAATCCCAATCCCTGACTCGATCACGGACTAGACACCTAAGAAGGCCCCCCAAACTCCTATCAACAACCTCAGTCTGACCATTGATTTGGGGATGGTATGCCGTGGAGAATTTCAGCTGGGTGCCCATCATGTGCCATAGGGTTTTCCAAAAATAACTGGTGAATCGTACATCCCTATCCGACACTATGGTGCGGGGAAGGCCAAACCTGGAGACACAGTGGGAGAAGAACAGACGGGCAACTCTAGTGGCATCCGAGGTCTTGGAGCATGGAATGAATAATGCCATCTTGGAGAACCGGTCGACAACCACAAAGATCGAGTCATGCTTTCGGAGGGTGCGGGGCAATCCTAACACAAAGTCCATGCTAATATCCTGCCATGGACTATCTGGGACGGGGATGGGAGTATAGAGGCAGGTATTTTGCTTCCTCTGCTTAGCCAAAGCACAAGTGCGGCATTGGGCCACAATACGAGCAACATCCCTCTTTAGGCTAGGCCAATAGAATCGATGCTCAACCGCCTCTATGGTCTTATTTTGGCCAAAGTGGCCAGCAAGACCTCCCGCGTGCATCTCCTACGTAAGAAAATCACGAACAGAAGTCTGTGGGATACACAATTTGTCACCCCATAATAGGTGACCCTTCTGTAGCACAAACTCGCTATAATCGCGCGAGGGACCGGCTTGAAGGACGGCATAGATCGGATCAAAGTTCGGGCAATCAACATAAGCGTCCTTCAGCCTTTCTAACCCTACCACCTCAACACTCATGGTGGTCAACATTATCACCCGACGACTCAGTGCGTCGGCCACCTTATTCTCCGCCCCTGCCTTATGCTTAAGCACAAAGGTATATTCCTGGAGATACTCCACCCAACGACTATGGGGAGCGTTCAACTTCTTCTGGGTATGGAGGAATCGTAAGGCCTCATGATCAAAAAAGAGGACAAACTCCTGGTGCAAAAGATAATGCCTCCAATACCTCAATGCTTGGACGACTGCGTAAAATTCTTTATCATAAGTGGAATAGCGCAGTTTGGCATCATTAAGCTTCTCGCTAAAGAATGCAATGGGGTGGGACTCCTGACTCAACACTCCACCAATGCCTACTCTAGAAGCATCACATGTGACCTCAAACACCTTAGAAAAATCAGGAAGTGCAAGGACAGGTGCCTGGGTCATACGCACCTTGATATCCTGGAATGTCGTGGCTGCGGCCTTGGTCCATACGAATGCCCCCTTCTTTATGCAATCGGTGATCGGGGCAGCGATAGAACTAAAGCCACGAATGAAGCGATGGTAGAACGTCGCTAGGCCATGAAAACTCTGAACATCGTGGAGTGTGCAGGGCTTGGACCACTCCCGGATGGCCCTAATCTTCTCCGGATCAGCGGAGACTCCATCTCTCGACACAATAAACCCGAGGAAAGTGATATGATCAGACATGAAAGCACATTTCTTCGGGTTGGCGTACAAAGTCTCACACCTCAATACAATGCAGACCTGCCGAAGATGGTCTAAGTGATCCTCCCTAGTGCGGCTGTAGATAAGAATGTCGTCAAAGTAGACGACCAAGAAGACCCCTATCATAGGGCGTAAGACTTGGGTCATCAACTGCATGAAGGTGCTAGGGGCGTTGGAAAGCCCAAAGGGCATAACCAACCACTCATAAAGACCATCCTTGGTCTTGAATGTCATCTTCCATTCATCCCCAGGCCTGATCCACACCTGGTGATAGCCACTACGAAGGTCTATCTTTGAGAAGATAGTGGCTCCTGACATCATATCAAGCAAATCATCCAGCCGGGGAATGGGAAAATGATACTTCACCGTGATCTTGTTGATCGCACGGCTATCAACACACATCCTCCATGTGCCATCCTTCTTTGGGGCCAATAATGCTGGAACAGCACAAGGGCTCTTGCTGTCCCGAAGAGATCCCCGACTCATCAACTCCTCGACCTGCCGCTGAAGCTCGGCATGGTCCGTGGGACTCATCCTATAGTGGGGGAGGTTGGGCAAAGATGAGCCCGGGACGAGATCGATCTCATGCTGGATGTCCCTCATGGGTGGAAGACCTCCAGGGAGGCCCTCAGGGAATACATTGAAAAATTCCCACAATATTGCGGCTATCTCCGGGGGATGCTCATCCTTGGACCTAGGGGCAACACCCTCAACGCCGCGGACAACGACAGCTAGAATGGGGTTACCCCCGGTCATCTCCTGCTCCATCTCCCTCGGACTAATCATCATCAACCTCCTAGGTGGAGGGTCCACTCTGCTCGGAGCAGTCGAAGAGGTGGATGCCTGTGCCGAGGATTCAGTGGGTGGACCGGCCTTTCCCTGACCATAAGTGGTCGTAGTGCTGGGGCCAGCTGGTCGGCGGATAGATGGGTCCTTCGGCTGGATGGGGTAGAGGGTAATCCTATGGCCATCATGGTCGAATGTGCAAGTGTTCGACCTACCATGAAGGGTGGCATCTCGGTCAAAGAGCCGAGGCCTACCAAGGACGATACTACCCACCTCCATAGGTTGTACATCGCACCAGATTGCCTCATGGTACGCCTGGAACTGTTGTGGCACTAGACACCGCAGCTTGACTGGGATGGAAGTGGAATCCACCCACGAAACTCGATAAGGGGCAGGGTGATCCACGGGCGTCAAGCCAAGGCACTTGATTGTGCCAGTGGAGATAGCGTTGATGCAGCTCCCACTATCTATAATCACCTTGCAGGCTTTCCCTTCCAGCCTACAAAATGTGTGGAAGATGGTGGTGCGACGCGAGTCGTCACTCACCTGAGACTGGGTCAGGATGCACCTGACTACACCCAAATGTACGTCCTCCTGATATGAGTTACCAGGGACGTCAACTTGCTCCCCCTCTAATAGTTCATCAAAGAACTCCTCGGCCAATTCTTGGTCTGACTCATAACTAACCGGCACCAACTCGGGGGTGGGGTCACGGGCCGGTGTGTCGGCAATAACAAGTGTTCACCGGGTGGGGCACTTGCTAGCAAAGTGGCCGACTCCCCCACAAGTGTAGCATCGGTCTCGTGTCCCGGTGCCCTGAGATGTGCCACTAACCATCGGCCCCTTACCCTTGTCCTCTCTATGGACTGGGGGGGTGGGAAGAGGAGGCCGAGCTGGTATGGCAGGCTCATAAGGCTGAGGGGCAGGAACGGGTGCATGCGGGCGAGGGGGAGGATCCCTCGGAAGGAAGGTGCGGGGCCTAGGAGCAATGGTGGTGTCCTGCCAAGGGGGTTCCAGTGGGCGGGCCACCGGAAACCGACTATAGGAGGTAGGCATGATACGAGGGTCGGTCCCACGCTGATAAGTGATCCCCTGGCGTTGGACGGGAGTGAACTCCGCCTCAAACTGCTCCAACTCGAGAGCGACATGGTATGCGTCTTCCAATTTGGTGACATTGCGGCAAAATAGTTCGTATTGATAGTGGGGCCACAAGCCACGATGGAATCGCGAGATAGGCATAGTGCTCTCTTCCGAGACACCACATCGTAAAAAGTACTCATCAAACTCCGCGATGTACTCGGACACGGATCGGTCCCCTTGGGTGAGACTCTGCCACCTATCAATAAGACCCTGTCGGTAGGTGGTAGGAAGGTACTTGCGCCTAAGCCTTTCCTTTATCTCATCCCAAGAACCTACTTGAGGCTCATGACGTTGGAAGACCAAACTCTCCACATTGCTCCAGTACGTTTGAGCTTGCCCCATCAACTTCATTTTGGCGTACCTAACCCTCCTGTGGTCCGTCATCTCGAACCACTCAAAATATCGATCCATGCTGGCCTCCCAATCAAGGTAGACCTTGGGCTCCAAAGACTTGGACCCATCAAATGTGGGAGGCTCCGCATGGACGGTCTTGAGGATCCGCTCATCCTCATCATCCCTTTGTGGTCGGTGACCACGTCGGCGTCGGCCATTTCCCTCGTACTCATTGTCAGACTCGTAGTCCTCAAAATGGAGGGCACGTGGCCGTTGCTCCTCAGCCCTATGTGGTGTAGGCTGGGCCGTGGGTGCGGGATGGGCAGCAGGCGCGGGTTGGGCAGTAGGTGCCTGAGGGGCCGAAAGGATGCCGGGTAGGTCCCGACGAGGGGTCCTCTCCACACTCTCTAGCCTTCCCACCAGACCTTGAAAAGATCGGTCAGAGGCCTCGGCGCGGTCCTCCATGGCTTTGAATTGGCTCTCCATATGCTTGGTATGCTCCCTAAGGGTTTGCTCGGACCTGCCCATGCGCTCCAAGAGTTATACAATCAGATCCTCCAGAGAACGGCCTCCTAGGTTGGCACCCCTGGGTTCACCCATAGTGTCAGGGCGATGGTAATGGGCACCTCCACGGGTGGGCATGCAATGGGCCTAAGGGAGCTAAGGGGTGACTCTCTAGACCTATATGGATGGACCAACGCAAGACGAGGACCCTAGACTTACCCCAAATACCAGTACGTGGCGGTGGCAATAACCCGATGGTTCGCTTCGACGCAAGGGGTTACCTTCCGGATAGGCGTAACCTAACCTTCCAAGTAACGCCTTTTGATATACTGGGGTATGGGGATGCAATGCAAGTTTAAAACACTTTTTCCTTTTTTGTTTTGAAGTAATGACTACCCTAGACTCAAACCGGCTCTGATACCAATTTGATGCGGGACGACGATGAGACTCGATGTTCCGGACGCGATCCTTGGACTTCTATTAGACGGCGCGACTAGAGGGACAACGCGACCAGCAACAACACGACCAAGTCAGCACCTAACGTGGCTCCTGAAGAGACAAACATGCCCCAAACAAGAAGCACTCACTCACGGTCGTCCCCGGTGAGGGAAACGAGTCGATCTGCATGGTTGAGAAACCGACATTGAGTCTTGGGTGGTCGGCTCACTCTCGTGTTCGGATCGAGTCACGGGACGGGTCTCACACTCTCAACTCACAGCGGTGACTAACTCAAGCAATCTAGGGGCCTAACACGCTCACAAGCAGCGGCATCAAGAGTATATACTAGAAAAGCAAGCACTAAAGGGGGGCGGCGAGTGTACCTCCACGCTCCGGGCGTGGGGAAGACGACCTTGGCCGAACCCGTACTCCCGGTACAACAAATAATAATAGTTAAAGAATTGATTATTTCTACCCACTCCACACAGGGAGGTAAAGGGCTACATGCGGGACCTGGGAGTAACGCGTTCGGGTTGACGGGCAGCACTCGGGGCTGCTCTGACGGTGGCAAGCGCTAGTACTCGTGGGGGCCCACGACCTGATTGGCGGGCCGGGGAAGCCGGGAAGGATGATGCGGGATCAGTGACTCCTGGATGGGCAGCTCCGGGGATGGAGGCGCACTGCTCCGGCGAGTGGAAGGCGGGTCGGCCGCCTCGGGGGTGGTCGTCGGTTGCCGTCCACGAGCCAGAAATGCTGTTTTGCTGTGCGTGACCCGGCGAGAACGGCTACTGCAATCAGCCCCGACGTCGGATCGATGCGAGGCAGGTACCGTTGGAAAGCTCTCTCAGAGAGATTCAAGCCCAGGCTAGAGAAGAAATTTTGAATCTTCTATGCTGACCGTGACTAAATTTAGAAGCTGCTGGCTCATAGGGCAGGGACATACAGGGTGGACAGGGGAGTTTCCTGAGAACATGGGTTGACCGTGGAGTTAATGATGGATCTGGGTGAAGAGATCTTCATGAAAGTTGTAGATCTGGACGTCAGGAGAACGATGATACTTTGTATGTGAACTTTTATGGAGGTATCGATTTTTGGTGGATTTTCTAGTAGACGTGGGTCGGGCCTGGAAAAGTGTGGACAGAGTGGAAGTGGTGATTTGCAGGAATTTTTAGGGCGGTCTAGAAAATTTTTAAATTCATAACAAAAATATGGGAGATGGGATTTGATGGGAAGAACCTCCAGTTAAAGTTTCATGAGATTTTGTGGAAGTTAAGTGGGACTAAGGGGTTGGATGGTGGCTTGCTGAAATGGAGTCTGCACAGTGGACAGATCTGACACAGGGGGAAAGAAGAAAATGGGAAAAATCGAAATGGAGGGATTTTTGGGCTGGGTTTTTTTGTGGAGGTTGGGGGGAACGTGGGAAACCTACCCTGGAGTTTTCAGCTTCAGCAGATCTGGGGCTTGAGCACGAGAATTCTCGCTTTGGGGCTCTGATCAGTAGGATAGTACTCCGGATAACACCTCGGAAGATTGATCACGGCGGCTCGTCGGCGGCACGAACGGCGGTGGCGGCAGCTGAGATAGAAGGAGGAGGGATAGAGGAGAAGATAGAAGGGGCCTAAGCCCTAGATCTGGAGGAGGAAGAAGAGAGAGGAAGGGGGAGGGCGCACCATGCTCTTGGGGTTCTTTCTTCCAAATGAATTTCATTAATTCCCGAGTGGACCTCTTCAACGATCTGTCCATCTCTCTCTAGATTCTAGAGAGAGAATCTCCAGTTTGATTCTTTCTCGCCAGGGTTCTTCAGTTCCTCTTCTGCGTGTCCCCCTCCCCGCCGGCCATGGCTGGCACGGTGGGGGTCCCCCCAGCGTCGGCGGGGGGTCCGCTGGTGTCACCGGAGGTAGCATCTTCGTCCACCCAAGCTGTTGCTCCTCGACGGTCTTTTGCACAGGCTCTTATGGAGTCCAACAAAAGACCATCTACTGTTATATCGATCAAGAAGCCGACGTTTACAGATCTTGGCGAGCCGGCGGTTTTCTTCTCCAAGGCCGATCTCCAGGCGTCTATGCAGTTCTTGTCGTTTGCAATAGTGGCCAAGTGTTCTTATGGTCGACCTGCAATCCCCGACATCAAGAACTGTCTAGTGCAGATGTTAGCGATTTCCCCGAGCTTCATCATCAGTAAATTGAACCCACGGCATCTTCTTTTTCGCTTTGACAATGAGGCAGATTTTATGAAGCTCCTCATTCAGAAAAATTTGTATATAAAAGGCTTTTTGTTTCGATTCTTTCGGTGGACTTCTGATTTCAATTTTGATGCCGATCCGCCGATGGTACATGTTTGGATTGGTTTCCCTGCACTGCCGGCGAATCTTTACCATGAGGATTGCTTGCGATCCATTGCTGGCAATTTTGGAACTGTTCTTCGCATTCATGAGAAGACCTCAGCAATGACTGATATGTCGGAAGCTTTGGTTTATATAGAGATGGATCTGTCAACACATCGCAGGGAGCGATTATGGATTGATTTGGACGGAGTGGGATATTGGCAGTCAGTCATTTATCACCGTGTTCCCCTCCTATGTTCTCATTGCCATAAACTTGGTCACTCTGTAGATGATTGCAAAAGGAAATCTGGAAGGACTAGTCGAACCCAAGCTGCTCAGGTTCCAGCACCCAAGATTCGGCATGTTATAAGGCCCCGGCCAGAAGGCCCTCTGGCTACTCGATCAAATGTGGCTATGGAAAATCAGTTTGAGGTTCAGCTACAGGCAGTAGATTTGCAGGAATTGGGGGAAGTCAATTCAGAAGTTCATCTGCAGTCTGAGTCTGCTCAGGGTCCAATGCTTCCGGCTGGGAGGAGTTCTGATTTTATTTCAAATCAGGATGTGCGAACTATGCCTCTTCCAGTCGATCCAGTGGCCACTGGAATGACAAAGGAATGCTTTAGTAAGGAGAAGCAAGTTATTGGAAATGAACTCCAATCAGAAGGTAAAGAAATTGCCAAGATTCCCAATCCAAAAGATGTAGTGGGTATCTTAGGCCCAGCAAGTAGTAAAATGGATGAAGGTTCTAAACCTATGGACAGGAAAAACAATGAAGCATTACTGGGAAATCTCTCTACAGCTGCTACATCTTATAATATCCAGAATTTAGGAGTGCTCTTGCTGGATTCTGATCCTATTCAGCATGCTGATGAAGAGCCCTTGCCAAGCCATAATGAAGTTATGTCTTCTACTAATGGATTGGTAGAACAACCTTTTGGTACTAAAGGCCAATGTAATCAGGATTGTGTAATAGCTGCGCCAATTGATGAAGTTGTGCAAAGTCTACCGTTAGAAGCCAAAGTTAAAGTTGATCTGCTTAAGATACATGAAGTAGGTAGAATTGTGGCTGATAAGGCAAAAATGGACAATACTCTGATGCTGACAAGTGGTATAGGAAGGGGAGAAGTAATCAGGCGGGAGGACAAAAAAGGGTACATGGAGACAAGATCTAGAGCCAGATCGGCAGATGATCAAAGACAGCCATCTCAATGATTAGTCCCATTATGGTATGGAATATTAGATGAGTCGGAAACTCTGGCTCCCGGGAAAGTCTTAAGAGACTAGTGAACAGCCATAAGCCACTTTTAGTGGCTATCAGTGAGCCTATGCTCGCTTCCAATAAAGCCTTGAAGCTTGGTAGATACATTAGTTTGCCTAAGTGTGCAGTCAATTCTGTAGAAGATTCTAAAATTTGGTTATATTGGAATGACAACTGCAATTTGGAGTTAATTTTTTCTTCAACCTAGCAAATCACTCTTGGCCTGAGAACTGGAACAGCCATCACTGCTTACTTTTCCTTTGTATATGCTTCATGTGATCCACACCTCAGATTGGACCTGTTTAATGATCTTCTTTCTTTTGCTGCTACAGTTTCTGTTCCTTGGATAGTAGGTGGTGATTTCAATTGTGTAATGAGGCCTTCAGAGAAGATGGGTGGGGCTGTCCCAGCTTTAGCTCCAATGTCTGAGTTTAATGCTTTTGTAAGCTCAGCTGGCCTGCTGGATGTTGGTTTCTCAGGGTTGGGCATGACATGGTCCAATAATAGGACATGTTCAACCAATATCAGAGCCAGATTAGATAGGTTTTTTATCAACAATCAGTGCATGTCTATACTGCCTCACCTGCAAGTCAAGTTTCTCCCAAGGGGTCCATCTGACCACAGTCCACTGCTGCTGACTAGTAGTAATTACTCTTTTGGTCCTTCCAGATTTATTTTCCAAAAAATGTGGACTTCCCATAATTCCTTTAGACAAGTTGTTTCTCAAGCATGGGAGCAGGTTCAAGATCATCCGAATGCTATGGTCAGGCTTTCTAATAAGCTGAAGTCTGTTAAGAATCATCTTCGTAAGTGGAATAAAGAGGTTTTTGGTGATGTTACACAGAATGTCAGACAAGCAGAATCAACTGTGGAGATCAAACAACTTGCCTTTGATCAAAATTCCACATCAGATAACAGGACTAGTTTGAATGCAGCCAATGCCAATCTGCGGCAGGCTCTCCATAGGGAAGAAATTTTTTGGAATCAAAAGTTCCGAATGGACTGGATTGAAAGTGGAGACAGGAATACCACCTTTTATCATACTGTTACTCAATATAATAGGAGGAGGGGATTTATTGGCAGACTTAAGTTGGATGAACCTGATCAATGGTGCGAAGATCAGAATATCCTTAGGGTTCATGTTGTTAAATACTTTCAAGAACTTTTTTCCACTGAGGAGCACTCGGTGGATCATTCTCTTCTGGAGTGCATTGCACAAACCATCACTGAAGAACATAACTCATTTCTCAATTCTATCCCGGATGAAGAGGAAGTCAAGGCAGCAGTGTGGTCCCTCGAGAGTTCAAGCTCCCTAGGGCCAGATGGACTTTCTGGAGAATTTTACACTGCAGCTTGGAACATTGTTGGTGAAGATGTCATAGCTGCGACCCAAAGCTTCTTCATGGGTTTTCTAATTCCTAAAGATATCTCTTCTTCTATTATTGCCCTTATTCCAAAGGTGCAAGAGCCAAAGACTTTCAGTGATTTCCGTCCTATAAGTCTATGCAATTTCTCCTATAAAATAATATCTAGTATTATTTCCAAGCGGCTAGCATCTATCCTACCAGACATCATCTCAATTGAACAAGGAGCTTTTGTTAAGGGCCGCTCCATTCTGGATAATATTGCTCTGGCTAGATAGATGATGTCGAATATTGATAGGAAGGTAGGAGGTCATAATGCCATCTTCAAACTAGATATGGCAAAGGCTTATGACAGAATGGAATGGGATTTTATCTTTGCAGTCCTGAGGAAGTTTGGTTTTAGCAATAGATTCAATTCTCTTATTGGGATGATTCTTTCAAATTGCTGGTTTTCAGTCAATTTCAATGGGGCCATGGCAGGTTTCTTTAAATCTAGTAGAGGAATAAGGCAGGGCGATCCATTAGCCCCATACCTCTTCATTTTTGCTTCGGAAGTGTTAAGTAGAGGCCTCAAAGCCAGATTTCAGTCAGGAGAACTGAAAGGTTTCAGTGGGCCAAGAAATGTGGTACAAGCCTCCCATCTTCTTTATGCTGATGATACCTTAATTTTCTTGAATGACAGTAAACACAATATAAGTGTCCTCCAGCAGTTTATCAACAGATATGAACTCACTTCTGGCCAACAAGTCAACAAAGGGAAAAGTAGTTTTGCAGTCTCTGCTAAAGCACCAACTGCTCTCAAGCAATCTATTCATTCCATGACTGGCTATAAATTTCTAGGTTCTGGATTTAACTACCTTGGTGTTCCTATTAAGAAAGGTAGATACAAAAGCTCAGACTTCAAATTTTTAGTGGACAAAGTTCAGAAGAAGTTGGAGGGCTGGCAATCTAAGTTTCTCTCTTAGGCTGGGAGAGTCATACTTATCAATTCAGTCCTCCAAAGTATGCCAGTTTACTTGGCTTCAGCTTGCTTCATTCCGAAAACAATAATCAAAGCTATTGATAGAATGTGTGCCAATTTTTTCTGGCAGGGCTCTGAAGGGCAGAGGCACCATCATTGGGTTAATTGGCAACACATTCTTAAGCCGAGGTTGGAAGGAGGCCTCTCTATCAGGGACCTATACCATGTTCAGGTCTCATTGGCTGCGAAAAATTTGTGGAACAACATTCATGGCTCATCTCTGTGGTCTGTGTATGCCAGGAGGAGATTCATCAAAACCAATATTTTTGATTGTATAAAACCTTTTCCAGCAGGCATGCCTTCCAATATTTTTCTGCAGGTGAAGAAATTAATTATACACAATTCCAGGTGGATCATTGGAGATGGGATAGAAGCTGATTTCTGGAAGGATAATTGGACAGGCCAAGGGCCGCTCATTAATAATGTCCAGCAGATAGAGCTTAGCAGGATTCAAAATAAGCCTAAGTTAACTGTCGGAGAGGTACTTCTTAATCCCCTTCATGAAGCTAGGGCCTTGCTCAACAATAGCCAATGCCTCCCAACTCTCCAATTAAGTGATGAGAGGGACAAATGCATATGGATGGCCACTGCTGGAGGCTCTTTTACAGTCAAGTCTTCAAACAAACTCCTGAGGACATCAGGTATTACAAGAGGCCCTTGGGCCAATTTTTGGCATCCTAGGATAGCTCCGAGGGTTGTCAATTTTTTCTGGAAAATCATCCACCGTGCAGTGCCTGTAGACAGTAGGGTGACTGAATGTGGCATTTCTATGGCTTCCAAATGCAGTTGCTGTACCATACCTGAAGTTGAGGATCTCAACCACCTTTTCATCAAAGGGGAATTAGCTGCTGATCTATGGGCCTAGGTCACACCTCTCATTAATGTAAAGGTTCATCTCAGTGAACAAATTACCATTCGATGCTGGAATATATTGGCTGGTACTAGTTTATTCTTGGCCTACAGCTTTATTGGACTGTATGCAGTTATTTTAATGCTCTGGGAATTATGGAAGACAAGATGCATAGCAAGATATGACTGTATCAGGCCAAACATAAGTGGCATCAAAAGGAGAGTTAGTGAAGCTATCACCATCTCCCTGGAGAAAATCCAATTCCCTGGATTCCTTTCTAATATGCAGAAGCACAACCTGGCTCTTTTCCACTTTTATCCGAGGGTAGTCCAAAAATTGCCAATCTTTGTGCAGTGCAAATTATCTTCATCCAGTTTAACTCTACATGTTGATGGTGCTGTGGACGCGGATTTTATTATTTATTTATTTATTTTTATTTATTTATTGATTTATTGATTTATTGGCGTGCCAGTCACATGTGTGACGATTTTTATTGTGCGCTCGATCTGACTTGGTCAGTCGATTGTGAGTGATCGTGTCTGGACTAGAAGTCCGTCATACCCTGAACGCTATGACGTTAATTACGTCCTCCCTAAGGAAGACAACCCTTGATTAAACGCCAAAAATAGGAGGCCTCGAGAGGCGAACATATATTCATGTGTGCAAATGGAACTTCATACCGGAGCCAGGAAGGCGGGCAAGATAATAACATCAACCATGGAAACAGATGATATCCTTAAGTCAGCGGTTCAAAACCCGGGGTTAAGGGGGGAAGGAGGATCTCAATCATAGGTAGCCTGAGCCGCGACCGTGATGAGGTTTAAAACATCGATCAGTATTTCGACAGCATTTCCCCTTAATCTGGATTATGCCCAAGGGGAAATAGGCTATCACCCACGGAGTGCCGGGATGAAAGCCAAGAGAGAGAAGTGTTGAACTTCCCGAATCGCTTATCTGCCATGGGGCAATGTTTGATATTCCCTGTAGAAGCTGGTGGAACTCATGCAGTGGCAGAGCCCTCCCGAGCTAAAGGGGTTATTCATGAACCTGATGCGGGACGACGGAAAGTGAGCGAACGCTCAAGGTTGCGCCCTCGCACGCGGATCGACCTGCGTGGTCAGGTCGCGGGGATCGACCTGCTCGGTCAGGTCGCGGGGGTCAAGGGGGCAGCGCCCCTTGCGGGGGTTTTCGGGGGCAGCGCCCCCAGAACAAAATTTGGATTGAAGACTCAGTAGTAAAACTTGGGCATGTTATCGGTGCAATTCAAGTATGCATAGGTTCCCGACGCGAAGGCAAGGAGGCCGAGAGGTTCCCGGCACAGGCTTCTCGGCGCAAGGGCCAGATGGCCATAGCTATGGGCTTCTCGGCGCGCAAGAGGCCAAAAGGGGGGGTTCTCGGCGCGGGGGAGAAAGCCAATGGGGCTTCTCGGTGCGCAGAAAAGAAGGCCAGGGAGGCTCTCGGCGTGAGCTTCCCGGCGCGCTGACAAGAGGGCCAAGGGGGTGGCTCTCGGCGCGAGGGTCCCCGGCGCGCTCAGGGCCGCGCCGAGAGCTATGGCGCCGAGAGAATGTTGATGTTCTGGCGCCGTAAGGACCCGTAGGGGGTTCCGGTGGCTCTATTTTGGGTTTCTTGGCGATTCAAGACACTGTGAAGTCAAAGTGGATCAGTTCATCAAATCTGAGCTGGATTAGATTTGGGCTTTACAGAAGCATCAGGATAGAAGAGGGATTTAGGAAGACTAGGGTCGAGGGAAACCCCGTCACCATTATCATGTAGAGCCCGAGGGACAACCTGATGCCGACTTTCGTCTCCTGAGAGAATTTTGGCAGCACCTCCCCTGGACCGAGCATTTGCTAGAGAATGGTATAGGCTGACATCCACGGAGTGCCGGGATGAAAGCCGGAAAATGAGTGAACACTAAGGCTCGAAGAGACTGTCCATGTCTCTGGCATCGGTCACTATTCCCCTTCTCGGAGACCGACGAAACCCTTGTAAAGACAAGGTCCACCGAACCCACGGGGTTGCATGTGAATCAAATTCGGGACATAGGAATGTAGGGGAGGTCTTCCCCATTATTGTACCACCTCAGGGCACATATGATGATCTTTGAGCATCCCCTAGACGGAAGTATAGGGAACCAAAAGGGTCGAAGGATGACAATGCAGAGGAGGGCCTCGGACTTGGTTTCATTGGCCAAAGCAGGGGTATCGGCATGGTTTTATTGGTTGGCCAAGGGGGTCTCGGCGTCGGTTTTATTGGCTTGAAGAGGGTCTCGGCCAGGGGTTCTGTTGGCCAGGAGAGGAAGGTCTCGGCCAGGGATTTGATTGGCCAAAGGAAGGGGGGCTCTCGGCGCGCTATTAATTGGCCAAAGGGGGGCTCTCGGCGCAAGGCTTCCCGGCGCGCTCCGGGGCGCGCCGGGAGCCTGGCGCCGGGAGCTTGGTGCCGGGAGGCTCACGTGAAGGGTATGAAATGGTGGCTCACGTGGAAGGGTCTGAAATGGGTTTTTTGTCGTTTAGCAGGAGAGGAAGGCCTCTCGGCAGAAGGGTTCTCGGCGGGGAATTTAGCACGCCGAGAAGGCTGAAATGCTACGAGCTTTCAGGGTTTCAGAGCTCGATAACGATGCTCTGTTTGGGGGTTTTCTTGAGATTTCTGGCTCAGGTTAAGGCAAGATCTGGAGCATAGAAAAGGGGGGCTTTCATAGGTGCTTCTGTTAGAAGGATTCCAAGGGAATTGTAAGGCAGGATCAGTAGGGGGAATCGAGATCATCATCCAGATCCTGTGAGGGTTTTATCTGTTTGCCGTCAGCCGTCTGGGGGATCAAGAGATGACTGTCTCTGATCCCCTGGACGAACCCAATGGCATTGAAAACCGGCGACGGAGGGACTGTGGACACCGAAAATTGCACATCCAAAATGTCATGCTCAGCCCAGCATCAACAACGGCGCCGAGTGAAGAAACCCCCGGGGAAATCAAGCACAAAAGGCTCCACAGCCCGTGGGCCTCGAAGAAAATCAAATGGGCCACAACTCATGCTCACAATGGGCTCAAAATCGCCCATTTAGCCCTTCAGCGGCACGCCCAGTTGAGGCCCCAGCGGCACGCTCCCTTCAGCAGCACACCCCGTCGCGGCCCTCGCCGGCACACCCCTATGGGGGTTCACCGGCACACCCCCAAGGGGGTTCACCGGCACACCCCATGGGGGGGGGGGTCTTCACCGGCACACCCCCAAGGGGGTTCACCGGCACACCCCATGGGGGGGTCTTCACCGGCACACCCCCATGGGGGGGTCTTCACCGGCACACCCCCAAGGGGGTTCACCGGCACACCCCCCATGGGGGGGGGGGGGGGGGTCTTCAGCGGCACACCCCCTTTGGGGTTCAACGGCACGCCCCCTGGGGGTCTTCAGCGACACACCCTTCAGGCCGTTCAGCGGCACGCCCATCCAGGGCTCCAGCGGTACGCTCTTTTGGCACTACAGCGGCACGCCTGTTCAGCCCTTCAACGGCACAGCGGTGAAGCTCTTTCAACGGGCGACGTGAGGCCCATGCCCTACACATCCTTGGCGCGCAGTGGAGCCGTCTGAGGTGGCAGCTGGTCGTTGGGCCACGTAGCCTACCCCACTGACAGCCAGTACAGGGGCAGGTCAAACCCATCATCACAGCCGGCTTCCCGCCTTCGACGGTCGTGCTCGAAGTCGTCGGTGGCTGGGAGTATAAAAGCCTCCTGGTAAGAAAAAAGGAGGGGGACGAACAGAGAGAAAAAAAAAGGTTCCAACAGTAGAGGGCACACATAGGAGAAAGAGGAGAAGAAAGAAGAGAAGAAGAGGCCCTCCCGGCCTGTGCTCCGTCCGACGGCCACCGGGAAGAAACAAGAGTAAGAGAGAGAGAGCTTTTTGTATTGGGGGAAAGGGTTGGGGATAGGGGCCAAGGTCTGAGGCCCGGATGTTTTCGTCTCTCTTGTATCCAATTCCTCTTGGGGGTTCTTTCTCCTTCTCCCTTTTGTCCATGGCCCCATCTGGGGGTTTGCTTTTGTAATATATATGTAGGGCCACGCCCTCTTGATTCTCATGAATGAAAACCACCCTCTCCGGGTTCCTCTTCGATCTTCGACGTTTTGTGCTAGGCTTTGCGGGCTTTTCGACGGACGATCCGTTACTCCCTCTATGTCTTCATTCCTCCGGCGTCTTTAGGGTCCTCCACGTCGATGTAGGTTTCCCCCTTCTGTTAGCCTTAGCTCCGTGAGCTCCTCACTCCCTTCCATGGCCATCTACCGTGTTCCCGGGCTTGGGGAGGAGGGGAGCTACCCTTCTTTCTTCCCAACCGCTCAGTTACTAATGGGCCACCCTCGGCCTTGAAATCCCCTGTCTTTCTTCCTCTTTCCCTGAACAGCCACCAAGTACCCCCCCCAGTTGCTAATACCCTTTTCAAACCTCTCAGCGGTGCACCTTTCCGGCCTTTGGCCGGTACACCTTTCCAGCCCTCAGCGGCACACTTTGTTCAGCCTTCAACGGCACACCCTGTTCAGCCTCCAACGGCACACCCTGTTCAGCCTTCAGCGGCACACCCCCTGTTCAGCCTTCAGCGGCACACACCCTGTTCAGCCCTCAGCGGCACGCCCTTCAGTCCCTCAGCTTACCCCTTTGTCCAGTCCCAGTCCAGGTCCCTTAGATGTCTTCGATCTGTCGTTCTCCTTCGCGTTTTTCGAGTCTCTATAAAGGTGTTGCCCCCCCGGGGGCCCACCTCCAGTTGTCGGGTTCCGCCACATCATGTGGGCGCGTTCCCTGTATCTCCCTTACGCCCCGGGTTAAGGGGAGATGCTGCCGAATTTTTGTGAGAAACTAACAAACAATTAAAAGAGGCAAAAGGAGGCAACAAACAAGTAAGATAACTGACGAAACCTTCCAACTCATCAAACCACTGCCGGCATCATGACGAGAACTGAATCGGGCTAATTAACCACCTGGCCGCCCGAAAACCCGACCCGCAAGAAAAGGGACCGAACCGAACCAAGAGAACAAACGCGGGAGGAATTTTATATGAACTTACACAAGGGTTAAGACAAGAAGAAAAGAAAAGCCTTAAAGCAGGTAATCGAAACTGAGTTAACCTCCATCACTCCCTGCCCAACTCCCAGCGACACACACACACCCAGCCTTCAGCGGTACCCTCTCTTGAGCCTTCAGCGGTACGCCCCTACAGCCTCCAGCGGTACGCCCCTGCAGCCCTCAGCGGTACACTCTCTACAGCCCTCAGCGGTACGCCCCCCTGTAGCCCTCAGCGGTACGCCCCAGCCCTCAGCGGTACACTCCCGTTTTCCCCTTCGCCGGCACACTATACATATACACATATACAACTTGACCAGGGCATTAATAATAGCAAATAAATTAATAAAAATTACGCTAATTAAAGGACTCCGAATGCGTAATATTAATCACAATAAAAGAGGTGGGAGGGGTAATAGAAAAAAAAATAAATAACAAACAAACGATAATGATAAGAATAATCATGAACAAAAAAAATCATCTCGGACACAGGCACGAATAAATAGTAAACATCAAATCAGAAACCCCAGAAGGTATAACCTGGAAAGCTCTAGATAAAAGATGCTAATGCCCACGCCGCAGCCCGCTCTCTCCCCGGGATCCGGGGCAAAAGGAACAACAACGCTGCCCCCCTTTAGGTCGAGCCCGAGTCTCGGGAATTCCCCCGATATGGCCGGGCTTTGACCTAACCTCGGGCCGACATCTTAATCGGACCGGATTTGTTTTCTCGTTCCGGATACCTTCCGAACCTTCATTTAAAATTGCCGCATGCTCGGCAGACATTTGAAGGGATCTACCTCGATTTTCTCATTGTGGCGCTGTCACGGACTTGTGTCCGAATCGAAAGGTCTACGAGTGGCCGACACGGCCGACAGTTTGTGGCCTTAATACAACTTTCAGTGTGACCCATCCCTATCTCTCTCGTATAATTAGTGTTACTCCTTTCGGCCGCGGGGCCTCTAATTTCGGCAATTAATCAAGGGTATTCCCTCGTATGAGGGATGTAAATGACGTCGTGACCTTCATGGCGCGACGGGATTCGGTCCCGACACGAACCATACAATCGTCTGACGAAGTCAGATCGAGCGCACCATGGGCTCTCCGGAGCCCGAATAAATTGTCACTCCGGTGACTGGCACGCCCACGCACTTAATAAAACCAACAGACGAACGGGAGCCCCAGTCTAACGGAAAGTGCGTCCACAACTCTGGCACGCCCGGTGGGACCCATCCACCCTTCATCTCTTTGCCGAAATTAGGGGCCCCACAGCCCCCTTCTTGTAATACTAACTGTGTTATCTTTTTAAATGCAGAAAAAAAAAAGTGAAGAGAGAGACATCATGGAGCCGACAATGGGTGTCATCTGCAGCCCTGAGGTTGTGGAGAATCACGTGCGAGGTGGCTACCTGGCGGTACCCCTCACTTTCGGGAGCTTCCCTCCCACCGTGGGTTTCCCCAACTTCCTGGGGGTAGCCTTCGTCCAGATCCTCGACGTGGAAACGCCCGAGGAGCCTCAAACCAACGCTCCCGCTCCGGGAGCCGTCGAAGCTGCCGCCGGCCGAGCTGTGGCCGAAGACAACAATAGCGTCCGCACAACGACGCTCAGCTGCAACGTGCACCACGTGCACCAAACTGCCGGCCCGTTCCACCAAGGGTCGACATCCCACCGGAGAAGGCTCCGGAAAAGCAACATCAGCGCCGGATCAGGGCGTCGCGCCTCCAACTCCAGGAAGTCCATGACGGTTGGGGCCCTCCGAGTCCGCCTAGACAGGCAGAGGTCCCAGGTGACACCGGACCGCATCATCCCAACCGTTCCAGTCCGCAACTCCTTTGAAGGACTGGCTAAGCTGAAGGAGAAGACGAGGCCCATAGCCCCAGTCGTAGCACCAAAGAGGACGCCGGGTCACAGGCCGGCTAAACTGAAGCAAGTCTGGGTGCCTAAGGAGACCCAGCCCAACGCACTCGCCCAGGCAGGGCCCAGCATCTTCCGCCCCAGGAGGACCCGACGCCATGACAGGGCTGAGGTAGTGACCCCCACTCTCCGACCGGCACCTGTCATCCTGGTGCCGTCCGAGGATGCTCACCGCCATCGCCGGGGGCGCCGACACAACGCCGCCCGCCCGGCACTCAGGGCCTACTCTCCTTCCGCTGCTGTCGTCGACTCGCAACCACAGGCCGCTCTCCCTGACCAGGAGTGGGAAGGGATCGAGCAGGCCATGAGAAGCTACCTCCGAGGCCCGGGTAGCACCCCCGCTGGCCGCCGGAGACTACTGGGGGCAATGACCTCCGCCTTCCAGGAAGAAAGGGGGGAACCTGCACCTAGTATGGAGTCGAGGACCCGCCCGGAAGAGCCGCGCCAGTCCCCTGTACGGGAGGAGGCGCCGTCCCGACGGTCGGTCTTCGACAGGCTAACATTCCCAGGAGGACCGTCCCGGAGGGCGTCAAGAAGAAACAAGAATAGGAAATGGCTGACATTCACCTGCAACATGGCAGGAGTTCATGGTCGGTATGGGGCCTTACCCGCCGACCCGGAAGAATTGGCCAGAATAGCTGCCAGGCCGGGACCCCTTACCAGAAGAAGGAGAGCGGCAGGCGGCGCGACACCTGGGGAGCCCCTCACGGCCCTCACGGCCAATGTAGTCACCACCGGCGACACGAGTGGCGGACCCTCGACATCATCCGAGGACGCCCCGGCCGAAGAGACGGGGGGCATACCCAGCCTCCCCACAGCTGACCCAGCAATGCTGCTCATGATGCAACGATTCCAGCAGGAAATCGAATCACTTAAAAAGCAATTGAATGAGCGAAACACACCACCCCCAATGTCCTGGCAGACCGAGGTCACACCCGAGGTACCCAGGGACGGGGGGCAGTCTCCCGAGGCAGCTCTCCCAGCAACCCTCAATCCTCTCGGGGGCGCGCCCCCGCAGCAATCACATTGCGCAGCAGTCACCCCGCCACAGGCTCTGCTTTCACAAGGGTCCCCCATGGCCCCCCGGGCGACCGTGGTAGCCACCCCGAGCGCACAGCCCGCTCATTTTTACCCGAGCCCAGTCGACCCGGCGGCAGTCAGCCGGTTAATGCTCGAGCAGATGATAGATATGAAATTGGCTGAGAGGGGCGATGGGGGTCAGACGCCTTTCGACGTCTACCGGGTACCCTACCCGGTTCATTACGCTGCCAAGAAGCTGCCGGCTGGCGTCACCAAGCCGCCGAAATTCGAGAAGTTCAACGGGCAAGGATCTCCCAGAGAGCATATTGCCTATTATGTGAACGTCATGGGAGACTTGGCTGCTGATGAAGCCTACCTCCTGAAGTTCTTCGGCTCAACACTCACCGGGCTTGCCTTTGAATGGTACTCCGGCTTGCCGCCCGGGTCCGTGGCCGATTGGCCCGACATGCAGAAGAAGTTCAAAGAAAGATTCTACGTGGCCGAGAGAGAAGTTACCATGGCTGAACTCTACGCCACGAGGCAGAAGAATGATGAGTCGGCTCTCGACTACATTAAGAGGTGGAGGAACCTCAGCATGAGGTGCAAACGCCCCCCGCATCAGGAGGACGCAGTGCAGATCTGCAAGCAAAACTTAAAGAAAGAAATCCTAGAAAGAATGATCGGCACTGAGGTCAAGACATTTGATCGTCTGAATAATGTGGTAGCAGAGATCGAGGCATTCTTGGCCCGATACTCCTCCACCCCGGCTATGTCAAGCCAGAGGGCCAGACAGGCGGAGAAGAAGCCGGCTCCCCCGGAGGTGCATGCACTAGACTTCCAGGCTTTCGAAAAGCAGAAGGAGAAAGCCAAGGGAGCAGCTAACCCTCCGCCACCCAGAACCACAGAACGGCGAGAAGGCCCCTCACTAAGAGAGAAGATGAGAAACAAGTTGTATTCCTTCTCCCGGGACAAGTCCAAGCTCCTGTTTGAGTGGGCAACCAGCTACAATAAGATCACATTGCCAGAGCCGAAAAGGCCTGGCGACTCAAAGAAGAAAGATGACCCGCGCTTCTGTCTGTACCACCGGGTGCTCGGGCATACTATTGAAGATTGCTACGTCTTCAAGGATGTTATTGAGTCCTTAATCAGAGACGGGGAGCTGGACATGGGGGAGCATAAAGTAGACCCCCCGCAGCCACACGAGCTGCCCAGTATAGCCTCCTCCGTCAGTATGATCTCGCTATATCAGGAGCTGCCAGAAGAATGGGCGAAGGCCTGTGCCCGTGCCACTTATGAAACCTTTATCATGGCCCCAGCTCAAGACCAAGAAGGGTGGCAGACTGCACCCGGAAAAACCAGGAAGGCGCGCGCCTCTCGACCCACCCCAGGAATTCACTCGAGGGTAGCAACGCCCCTGCCTGCACCGCCCCCAATAAACCCTGTTTGCCACGACACGGCCCCCCGGCTGGTCATGAGGCGGCCCACTCACAACAGGAAGAGCTCTGCCCCGCTGCGGATGCACAAGAAGACTAGCCCGGCGGTTGAAAGACTCCAGGCTATTATTGATGGGCTCGAAGATTATGAACAGCCCGAAATCCAGCCTGTGGAGCTGAAGGAGTATGTCCCCTGGACGGAGTTCGAATCACTCGAGCTGGCTCCGGGAACAGAAGCTGATGCAGACAAAGAGCCTCCCCTGTGGGGTGAACCTCCTCAAGAGCAGCCACCCGCTGCAGCAGGCAAGAAGAAGAAGAAGAGAAGACCCAGGGGCAAGAAGAAGAAGGAGGTTGTCTTCGCCTGCAATACCCTCGCGGCGCTGTTCGACACCTCTCTCTCCCTGGAAGAGAAAGAAGAAGAGCCACCCCATGAGCCGGTAGAAGTGAGTCAAGCTGAAGCATCCACCTCCCAGCACGCCACCAGGTCAGGGAGGAAGTGGGGGCGCCCTCCTCAGGGCAGCCTCAACATCATGCTCAGGGGAGAACAACCATACCAGGTTCCCGAGCCCGAGGTCCGAGGCACTGAGATCCCTCCTCCATCAGGCCTCTATCCCGGAGGCACCAAGAGTCAAGGCGCCCCGTCGTTCGCCGAGTTCCTATCCGCTCGAGCAGGAAGGCGGGTGCACCCCCAGGGGTCCGCTGCGACCAGTAAAGCAAGCATTCCTCAAGCTCTACCGGCTACAGTTCCTGCCCAGCCGGAGGAAGAATTCAGCGGCACCCCAAACCTCGCCGAATTCATGCGAGCAGCAGAGGAGGCTCAACAGGCCCCGCCTGCTCGACAGGCCACAGCAGAACCCACAAAACAGGCATCCCTTGATCCGGCACCCCAGTCCCAGGATGAAGGCAGGTGCAGCAAGCCCGAGGAGATGAAACTGCTCAAGGTACGGGCGGCCGAGCGAATAGTCAGACATCTCAAGAAAATCCCGACCCGGTTCACGATTTGGGAGATGCTGTCCTTGAATGAAGAAACACGGCGAGCCATCATCGCCGCACTCCAGACGCCAGCACACCTTGAAGCCTGTTTGGCAGAAATACCACCTGAAGTAGCAGTGGCTTTCACAGAAGATGACATGCTCCTACCGACTTGCAGCCATAACAGGCCCCTCTACATGAAAGGGCAGCTGAACGGCCAGCCTATCAACAGGGTCTTGATCGACCCAGGAGCAGCGGTGAATATACTCCCGTACCGGGTATACCAGAAGCACTACTTTGACGTACATCTGGTCGAAGTTAAAAATGTCAAGATTGCCGGCTTTAACCAGAAATGTGAAGTTCCTATGGGGGTCGCAGAGTTCAACTTGACCTTTGATGACTTCACCACCAAGGTCCAGTTTCACGTCATCAACTCCAGCACTTCCTACAAGGCGTTGCTTGGCCGGCCTTGGCTACACCAGAACAGAGTGGTGCCCTCCACCCTGCATCAATGCATCAAGTACCCCTGTGAGGGAAAGGAAGTCAGAATCTTCGCCGACCTCCACCCGTTCGAGGTGTTCGAGTGTCACTTGTCAGATGCTAATCTGTACTTGGAGAAGGCGAAGCAAGCTCCTCAAGTCATCCAAGACAAGGGCAAGAAGAAAATGGAATCAGGAGGCTGGTTTCCTCCGCCGCCCCCAGGCTATGTAGCTCCCCCGCATGTACCATTTATTGCACAAGAAGAAGGGGTATTCAGGGCAGCCCCTCTCGCCATCTACCCCACACCGGGGGCACCCTGCCTCGAAGACCTGCTAGAAGATGTCAGGGTCCCGCCAGGGATCGTCAAGCCGATAGCAGAGATAGAATCCCAAGCAGCTGAACGACTGAAAACCTTCGAGGTGCCTAACTCTGAGGGGCCGCCCACTATTTTCTATGTGGCCGGGGAAAAGCCGGTCAGGGAAGACGATGATTGCCGGTTCCCTGACGAGTTGCATGACCCGCACGTCCCCATCACGGGACTTCCCCACATGATTGACCAGGCAGCCAGAATGGTCAGAAAGCAGAAGATTCCTCCCTACCAGCCCTCCAGCCGGAAGGAAATGTTTGAAAGAATGTGGAACCCACCAAACCTGGATCGACGGTTGCTGAAAATCACCAAGCACCCCGGTCTGGGCTTTTCACTAGAAGATTACTACGAGACTGATGTCATATCGGTCTCAGCATGGCCCGGCGACGACCCCGCAGAAGCTGCAGATTCGCTGGAAACCCACCAAGACACATGTCCCGGGGCCTCGGCCGAAGAGGCACAAGATGAAGAAGTATTTATGTGGAAGCCTCCCAGCCGCCGCTATATGGAGAAGACCCCCTCCTTTTCCGAAGTGTCGACCTCGAGAGGGCACGCCAGCGAGGCGCCTCCACCCCGGCCGGCCGGCGAAGCAAGGAGCAGTAGCACGGGCCATGCCCCGAGTTCCCCTCGATACGACCCCGTCATGTACGCCTTGTACCATAGGCAGCAACGGGAGATCGAGATGCTAAAAGCACGACTGGCCGAGTTAACCTCGCTAGTCGCCGACCTAATCCAAGGATCTCTTCCCCCATGGGGTGGCCGGATGCCCCGGCCCCGAGGCACCAGTCCCAACACCCCCGCCCTGACAAGGCAGGAAATGAGAGACATGGCAAGCCCGCTGATCGAGCGGCCAACCAGGCAAGGGCTGACACTCCAAGAGAAGCTGCAGAAGCCTTATTCCTTTCCGAGAGAGAAGACCCGGGGCATCTTTGACTGGGCTTGCCATTACGGCAAGGTCTCCCTTCCACGGTCCAAGAGGCCGCAGGACACCCGAAGAAGCGGGAATCCACTGTTTTGCCCTTACCACCAAATACTGGGCCACGCCATTGAAGACTGCTATGTCTTCAAAGACCTCGCTCAAAGCCTCATCGACAGGGATGAGCTTAGAATGGGGGACTACGTGGTAGCCCCGCCACGCCCCCATGTGGCAGACAGCCCCAGGGCAGGAGCCTACACTGTGTCCACCCGATGCCGGGCGCCCGAAGATGCGGCTACCCCAGCCTCTGCAGGAGCGGTCTATGACGAATACACAGAAGAGCCCGAGATGCACTTATGCCCTCCTGAACCTGCGGACCTTACGTACCCGGCGGCTACGACCCTGGGGGACTGCGAGGCAAATGCAACCTCTATGCCCAGTCATGATGAACAAGGAGAGGGAGATGACGTCTTCGAGCCCGAAGACAATGAAGACCAAGACTTCGTGGATTTGTCGCCAGCCCCGCCGGAAATTGAAAATAGCGGCCAGGCCACAGTCGACGAATTGGTTGAAATCAACCTCGGCACAGAAGACAATCCCAGGCCGACTTTTTTGAGTGCTCTCATGCCTCTACAGGAAAGAGAACAATACACGAAGTTGCTGCAAGAATTCCGGGATTGCTTTGCCTGGAACTATGAAGAAATGCCCGGACTGAGCCCCGAGGTGACTCAACACATCCTGTCTATTGATCCCAAAATGGAACCAGTGAAGCAACCTCCCCGGCGCATGAGGCCGGAGTTAACCAGCCAGATCTGCAAAGAGTCGACAAGCTCATAAACGTCGGTTTCGTGGCAGAAAATCAATACACCACATGGCTGGCCAATATTGTACCGGTGAAAAAGAAGAATGGACAGATCAGGATTTGCGTGGACTTCCGCGACCTGAATAGAGCCTGCCCGAAAGATGACTTCCCGGTGCCTATCACCGAAGTGATGATTGATGCAACCACCGGCCACGAGGCCATGTCCTTTATGGATGGGTCGTCCGGCTATAACCAAATCTGGATAGCCGACCACGACCGGGTCCATACGGCTTTCCGGTCACCCAAAGGGGTATTTCACTACAAGAGGATGCCCTTCGGCCTCAAGAATGTCGGTGCCACATATCAGCGGGCGATGACCAAGATCTTCGACGAGCTGCTATACGGCAAGGTCGAGTGCTACATTGATGATCTGGTCGTCAAGACGAAGAAAAGAGACGAGCACCTGAGCGACCTCAGGGCCGTCTTCCAAAGGCTCCGGCAGTATGGGCTGAAAATGAATCCCATGAAGTGCGCCTTTGGCGTGTCCAGCGGGAAATTCCTCGGCTTTATTGTCCGGCACAGAGGGATCGAGATCGACCCCCTGAAGATAAAAGCCATCCAGGAGCTGCCTCCTCCGAAGAGTCTGGGGGAGCTGAGGTCCCTGCAGGGGCGTTTAGCTTACATCCGCAGGTTCATCTCCAACCTGTCAGGGCGTTGCCGACCCTTCCACAGACTGATGATGAAGAATGCACCCTTCAGCTGGGGTCACGAATGCCAGCACGCGTTCGACCAGCTAAAGGAGTACCTGAAGACCCCACCCGTCCTAGGGGCACCTGTCAAAGGTAGACCGCTTATTCTCTACATAGCGGCCACCGAGTACTCACTGGGGGCAATGCTCGCCCAGAACAATGATGAGGGAAAAGAACAAGCTCTTTACTATCTCAGTCGAAGGTTGGTGGGCGCAGAGGCCAAGTACACCCCGATTGAGAAAATCTGCCTTGCCTTGGTCTTCGCGGTCAAGAAGATGAGGCACTATATGTTGTCCCATGAAGTCAGCCTGATATCCAGGGCCGACCCCATCAAGCACATTCTCCTCCAGCCAGTCCCGAAGGGGCGCCTTGGCAAGTGGGCCGTGCTGCTCATGGAATTTGACATTACTTACGTGCCACAGAAGGCCGTTAAGGGGCAAGCCGTCGCGGACTTCTTCGCAGCACACCCTGTGCCCGAAGACTCTCCGTTGGCCACAGAGCTACCCGAAGACGAAACACTAGAGGTGGATCAAGTGCAACAAGCCGTCTGGCAGTTATACTTCGACGGAGCCTCAAGAACAGAAGCGACCCCGTCCGGACGTACCAAGGTGCGGGCCAGAGCGGGCATCGTCCTCAAATCTCCAGATGGAGAGGTGCTACACACTTCTTGCTGCATCAGCAAGCCCTGTACAAATAATGAGGCGGAGTATGAAGCTCTAATCATCGGTCTCCAGGTCGCCCTCCAAATGGAGATCAAAATGCTCCAAGTGTTCGGCGATTCGCTGCTTGTCGTCAAGCAAATCCAGGGGCAGTTTGATGTCCGAAAACCCGAGTTGCTCCCGTATCACACTAAAGCGAAAGGGCTCATGGAGCGGTTCTACCTCCTCGAAATAGGCCATGTCGCCAGAGGGGAGAACGCACAAGCCGACGCATTGGCAAAATTGGCAAGCTCACTGGCAGGTGCCCCAGATGGATATCTCCATATCCAAGTAATAAACCAACGCCAGATGCCCAGCATGATAGAAGAGAGTCCGAAGAGGAGACCTACAGGTCACTACAGCAGAAGCCGTCAGCCTGCCGACTGGAGAGCCCCCTTGGTGCAGTGGTTCAAACACCAGCGATTGCCTGACCGAAGAGAAGAAAAGATCAAGCTAGTCAGAACCAAGGACTCTTACGAGCTCCGAAGCGGAATATTATTCCGATTGTGGCAGACGCCAAACGGAAGCTGCTCCTCCGATGTTTGTCCACGAAGAAGCTTGGAGGGTTATGAAGGAGGTCCATGCCGGCATAGCTGGCGCGCACCAGGCGGGACCGAAAATGAAGATTGAAATCAAGAAACTTGGCTATTATTGGCCTGCAATGTTCAACGACTGTTGCGAGTATGCTAAGTCGTGTCAGAGATGTCAAGAGCATGCCACCATTCCCAGAAGACCTCCTGCACCACTACACCCAACAGTGCCCAGTTGGCCGTTCGCCCAATGGGAACGGACGTCGTGGGCCCCTTTCCTGCATCTTCCACAGGCTGCAAATATATTCTGGCTGCGACCGACTACTTCTCCCGCTGGGCAGAGGCTATTGCCTTACGGGAGGTCACCGGAGAAATCGTGGTCAGGTTTGTCCGCCGCAATATTATATTCCGGTTCGGCGTGCCCGACCGGATTGTGTCGGACAACGGCAGCCACTTCCGCAACCAGAAAGTTTACCGGCTAGCAGAAAAATACAAAATTGACTGGAGGACATCGACTCCTTACAATCCACAAGCCAATGGGCTGGCCGAAACTTTCAATAAGACACTTTGCACTCTCCTGGCCAAGACTGTTAGCTCTAACAAAAGGGACTGGGAAGAAAGAATGTATGAAGCGCTTTGGGCGTACCGAACCGTATACAAGACCCCAACGGGCTGCTCGCCCTTCTCTCTTGTATATGGCTCGGAAGCAATCATCCCCGTCGAACTGGAGATACCGTCCCTCAGGGTCGCCATTCAGCATGGGCTTGTCCCCGAAGGGCAGACCAACACCGAGCGAAGGCTCGATGAACTCTCCAGTCTGGAAGGAAAGCGGCTTCAAGCCCAACAAATATCCAGGTCTATCAGGCCCGGATTGCACGCGCCTTTGACAAGCTCGTCAAGGAACGCGAATTCAAGAAGGGTGACCTTGTCATGGTCAAGAGAAGAGATCTCATGGCGGCCAACCCCAAAGGTAAGCTAAACGAGAACTGGCTCGGACCCTACGTAGTCCAGAAAGTCTACGAAGGCGGGGCCTATGTAATTGTCAACCACCGCGGGGAAGTTCAATTCCCGCCTCTTAATGGAAGGCACTTGAGGCTGTACCACGCCCCAGCGCCCCCATTCAGGTAATAATATTACTCTTCGCCCCATTTTGGGGCGGATGTGCGTGATTAATGTCCGAATGATTTGGCCACCAGCCGGGTTCTCGAAAAAGGGAAGAAAGGAATAGAAAGAGAAAGAAAGAAGAAGCAAAAAAAAAGAGAAAGACAAAAAAGGAAGAAGCAAAAAAAATGGAAAGAGGAAGAGAGAAGAAGCAAAAAAAAAAAAAAAAAAATGGAAAGAGGAAGAGAGAAGAGGCAAAAAAAAAAGAAAAAAATGGAAAGAGAAAGAAGGAAGAAGCAAAAAAAAGGAAGAAAAAAAAGAAGAGAAAAAAAAAAGAGAAAAAAAAAAGAAAAGAAAAGAGAAAAAAAAAAGAAAAGCCAGAAAGGGGGACGCCCCCATTTCCAGTCACCGCCCCGCATCAGCGGGGGTACCAAAATTGATTTAAAAAGAAAGAGACAAACTCTTCTCTCCGTCCTTCCCGGGCGGTGAGTACCCCTTTGGCTCGGACCTCACGTCTGGGTCATTGAAGAGACAAACTCTTCTCTCCGTCCTTCCCGGGCGGTGAGTACCCCTTTGGCTCGGACCTCACGTCTGGGTCATTGACTAGACAAACTCTTCTCTCCGTCCTCCCCGGGCGGTGAGTACCCCTTTGGCTCGGACCTCATGTCCGGGTCATTGACTAGACAAACTCTTCTCTCCGTCCTTCCCGGGCGGTGAGTACCCCTTTGGCTCGGACCTCACGTCCGGGTCATTGACTAGACGAACTCTTCTCTCCATCCCCCCGAGGGGGGGCGAGCACCCCTTTGGATCAGACCTCCCGTCTAAGTCACTGACTAAACGGACCTTTCTGTCCGCCACCTCTGAACGGCAAAAGGGGTCTCTGGCCAAGTACCCCTCACTCGAGACCAGCACGCGCTCCCAATATTGCGGCAAAACCAGGGAGTTGCCCGTTCGATATGGTGGAGTGGTCCCCTCGTCCTCCCCCTGGGAAGACGAGCGCTCTCCTGTACCCTGACATGGGTCCCTGCCTGGTCCTTCCAAAGTGAATCCCCGCAAAGACTCATACCCTGCCAATGGGCCCCTACACGAAAAGGGGGGAAAGATACAAGAGCGAGGGAAGAGGAAGAAAAAAAAAAAAAACATGCACGGAAGAGGAAGAGGGGTGGGAAAGCTCCCTCCGGGATAAATGCACACACCAGGAACGCGTGAAGTCATAAATGCTTTGCTCTATTCAAAAGAGGATCAAACTACATGTGCTGCGGGGCATACCCCTGTGTTACATTCAAAAAAAAGGAAAGAGAAATTAAGGGATGTAACGCTCAGTCGATGTCCCTGAAGATGTCCTCGAGGGGAGGATCCCGACGCAAGGGAAGTTCGTCATATCTGCGCAGTCGGCCCCTCAATCCCTCAAGACGGGCGAGCTCCGCTTCGACGGACGCCATTTCAACGTCGGCAACGGCAAGAGCTTCCCTCTCCTCTGCCACCGCCCCTTCCGCCTCGGCGAGGCCAAGCTTGGCCGCAGCAAGATAGCCCTCCAGCTTCTCGATCCGGTTCTTGAAGGAACGAACGCTGCCTTCGCCTTCCTCTAGGGCCTTTCCGTGGCGTTCTCTACTGTCGCGTCGGGCCTTTAGGGCCTGCAGATATTCGTCTGCCTGAGCATCAAGGGCGGCGCGTTCGTCAGGAGCCTGGGTCTCCAGGAACTCGCGGCGCTTGACATATTTCAATAATAGCAAGACCCGCCGTGACCATTCCCCCAGCGGACAGCCAAGCACTTGCAGCGCCCCCGTTAATTGCGTTACGATGGTATGCACCTCCCGATACGACAGAGAAGCATCGCCGAGAAGCATCGTCCGTAAAGTGATCAGCATCTGACGGACTGGCGCTTCTGAGGACGTGTGACTAACTGAGGGCACGACCGGAGGGGTGAATTCCACGGTGCTGTCCACCTCTGCCCACAGGTCGGTATCTGCCGCCACTGAAGATGAAGGAAGGGCGAGGGTCAAGTCGCCCGGCCGGCGTAGCTCGACGAGAGACTCTTGGCCGACCATTGCCTGGGGAAAGGAAAGGACCATTGCCGAAGCCTTCGGTGCCCCCATCGTTTGGAGGTCACCCGCCCCCTCTGCCTCCGTCTGGCCCGACTCTGCCACTCCTCCAAGGGGCAGGGGTGCAGGGGCCGTTACCTCGGCTAGAGGAGGAGCTTCGAGTAAGGCCAGGCCCGAAGCCGTCACCCATGAACTCCTCGCTCGCGGCTGAGATCCCTCCAGATGCGCACGGAGCCCCGCAAATATCTGCTGCAAGAGCGGGTCCTCCACCTGAGCCGGGAGTTTCGGGAAGGGCGGAAGCGGAACCACTAGCTGGGGTAAACGTCCCGCTTCCACGAGCGCGGCCAGTCCCTCTCTCTCCAAACCCAAGACTGGAGCCGGCCCCTTCACCGCTATCGGGCCAATGCTCGGTCTCCGCTTGGCCACTGCCTTCCGGATACGACCAGGCGCCTTCCCCGATATCGGCATCGCCTGATCATGGGAATGGGAATCAGCTATTCGCCATCCAAAATAAACCATGCAAAAGGGAGACCGTGGAGCCCGCATACTCACCTTGGCCGCTGGGATGATGCTATCTTCAGGCGCGATCTCCCCCTCCTCCAGAGGCTCGCCCGCCGCTCTGGTAGTACCGGAGGGCTCCGCGGGCATTTCCTCTCGAAGGGCGTCGAGCAAAAGAGCCAATTTGCCCATGACGGCATCGGCTCCCGTTGGACGGTCGATCAGCGCAGCCGGGGCAGCCTCCTCTGTGATCTCAAGTTCGGCCGGTCCTCGAAAATCCTAAAGAAAAAGGGGGGGATAAGGTCGTCAGTCAATCAAAAAAAAGGGAAAGGGAGAGCCGGCCCAAACAAGCTCACACTCACAACGGTCTTCCCCACGAGGCTCGAGGAGCCAGCAAGTAAGGGGGCCCCGAAGGCCGGCTCGGGCGGCTCCGATGCCCCGGACGCGCCCTCGTCAGCAGCTACTTCGTCGGAAGAGTAGTTGTAATCTACCTCTTCCCCAGACGGAGACTCGACCGCCGTCGGCTCGGCCTGGACCGGCAGAGGAGCTTCCACCTCAGAGTCTCTGCCCAGCACGTCCTCCCTCGGGCTAGGCGAGGCTCGCGCTCCGATCTTCTTCCTCCTCACATATATCAACGTCGTCGGGAGGTCGGGATCAGGCCCCAATGACTCGGTGGCCACTGCAGCAACGCCTATTATGCAAAAGAAGATAAGCCAGGGTGAATCTACTGGCCCCTAGGACAAAAAGGGGGGGGAGCTAACCATGTAGTCGAAAATATTTACCCCCTTCAGTTCCTGCGACACGAGATGACCCGCGGGCTTCCTCAACAGGCAACGCCTTCTCGGGAGTCCCGACCGTACCCTCGCCCGTGAGATAGAAGCGCATCGTCGCCATGCGCGAAGCCGAGGCCAACTCGGGAGGCCGGTCGACCGCAGATGACACGGGCGGCCGATGAATCTCACCAGCTTCGCGGCTCGGTTCGGTCTGCGTGGCTTCGAATTCCTCGAAGGACAAGACGCGGGCCACCGGCGAGGCTGCCGTCGGAGCCGGGGATGCCTCGGTCCGCTGCCGTTTTGCCGTCTTTTGCCCGGCCACCTTGGCAGCAGCCAGTGCCTTCTTAACGGGCGACTGTGCCCGGGGCCTTCCCGTTGCCTGCGGCAAGGGAGCTGGAGCCGCCGCCGGGATCGCCTCCGCCGGGACCGCAACTTCGCCCATGTCAGGCGTGGGCATGGGCTCTTCTATAGAAGCTGAAACAAAAGAAGTATCCAGGTGTCAGGGCTCCACTCCAAGATAAAAAGGAGGAGGGAGATTCAAAAGGCACACTAAAGAGCGGGGACGCGGACCGGCAGGTTGACCTGGCTCGGGACGGGCAGCTTCGAATTCCTCGAAGGACGAGACCAGTGGCGCCAGAGGAACATCAGTCGAAGCCTTAGCCGTGTCTGTCTTCCTCCGCTTTGTATCCCGCTGCTTAGCCGCCTTGGCGGCGTCCACCGCCTTCTTCACAGGCGATTTAGCCCGGGGCCTCTTCGCAGCCCTAGGCAAAGGAGCCGTGGTCGGGGCCAGCGGCGCGGCTTCAAAATGCGCAGGCTTCTTCACCAGCCGGAGGAGGTTCCGGTACGTGGCCATCTGCGTGCTGTCGGGATGGTCTGCAAAGAAAAGAGGGGAAAGAACGAACATGCATACACCATTAGTACCTAACTCACCGCGAAAGCCGCAGCGCTGAGGGACAAAACCGAAGAGCAAGAGGGAACTGAATACCATGAGGGCCAGTGTACAGCCGCAGCGTGATCGGCCAGTAGCTCAGGGATATCTCCTTGTCCCGACGTGCCGCCTCCCGGACTAGCCAACAAACGTCCTCAATAGTTTGACACCGGTCCGTGAGGTTGGCCAGATCCGCATGTTTCTTGGAAGAAAGGTGACAGAAAAGATTGAAGTGGTCCATGCCCCACCCATCAGCATAATAATAAGGGGTGTGCAGGCGCTTGCCCAGGATGGAGGCCGTCACATCTTCAATCTTCATCCCATTCACCCGGAGGAGGATATATAGCCACGTGGTATCCTTGTAATTCTCAGGCTTCCTCTCCTCCCGCCTCATGAACGTGCGATACAGGCAGGCCAAGTCTCTCTCCGGACGCCAGCTCTTGGCAGGAGTCCCCTCTTCCTCTATGGGGAATGGATAATTGATGAGGTCCAGACGGTCGCTCCCTACCCGGCACAGGTCCCTCAGTGTCTTCTGATAGCTGTCCTTCGCCACTGGAGGCAGCTCCACTTTCGGCGTCGGCCTCCTATCCCGGGCTTCCCGACGAGCTATCAGATATGTCGCCACCTCCTTCTCTTGCCTGTTCTTGAGCCGAAGAAGATGATCTGGCTCAATGTCAAGTACTGGCACCGGTTGCCGGCTAAGGAATCTCCTTTCGGCGCCATCCCAACAATCGGTCTTGTGCAACCGATAGAAAGCCGTCCGGGCATTCCACCACTTTATATAGTCTTCAGTCACTCGGGGCACGCGACCCGGGGCTGGCACCCTGAAGGAGGCAGAGTCCGCCCGGTGGAAGAAGTCCCACCAGCTTCTAGTGTGCTCGGCGACCGCACTTCCCCGGACGTTCCGCGAAGGCAAGCCGAATTGCGCATGATAAGCAGGGATGTGCTGGTCATACCCGAAGTTGCGGCCAAATCGGAAAGGGTAATACGGCTCCAGCAGTACGTTGTCTCCCTTCCGGAACACCAACACGCTCGGGCGGATAGCCAGCGCCCAATCCCTCAGCTCGGGCTCCAGCAACGGGCGCACCACGTTTTCCTGGCTGATAGGGTGGACGTACCTCTCCACCTGGTCATCCTTGCATTCCCTCTTGTTATTCACAAGCGGGCTTGAATGTGCGGCCAGCGTCCAGAAATGAATGGTACCGGCTGCGTCCCTGGGAACCGTGGTCAACCGGCCCCGAATATCATACATCCGCATGGAAGTAGAAGCCGGTTCTGCACTCGCGAACTCCAGCATCCTCGGCACCAGCCCCCAATCCTGAAGGACCCGCGGGGCGAACTCCGGAAACAGTGAACAAACCCACGCGTTGAAGAAATGCAGTGGGCACACGTACCGGGCCTGCCTCGGGAACTGGTGCGTGCTGATGTCTCCCAGTGCCTTATAAATCAGACAGAGCGCCGCCGGGCACAGAGAAAGTTTAACACCCCACGCCATCTGACACGCCGGGTAGATGGCATCTGGCCGAATCACCGTCTCATCCCCGTACGGCATGGCAAATGAACACAGCCAGTACGTCAGATAGGCGGCACAGTGAGTTTGTGGGTCGACCCCCGTCGGATTGGCCCCGCTCCGACGTCCCTTGGAGGGGATCTTCACGTCATGCTTGGGCTTCGCACGTTTCTTGCGAGCAACAGCGGTGCCAACGCAAGGAAAATCTTCATACTGCTTCAGCCCATCATAGAAATATTCCAGCCATACCGCCATACGCACCCGTTTCCTATCCCCACGGGCGGGCTGCTTCCCCTTGTGCGACAGCTGGTACAGCTCCCGGTATGCCTTCATCAGGTACCGGTATGAATACCCCAGAGAATAATAGCCGTCCCCATTAGTCTCGTCTTTGATCAAGTCCGGGAGGCATACTTCTTCATAAGGCTCCCCGTCAATGGGCAAGCCGCTCAGCTGGCTTAGGCTCCACAAATCAAGTGAAGTTTCTCCCTCTGCCGTGTAGAAGGTATTGGTCTCCGCACTGAATACTTCTATCATGCCGCAACAGAGACCCTTGGAGATGGGATAACCGTACCGGGAAGCGTACACGCTGTGATAGATGCCAACTCGGACCAGCAACGGGGCGTAGTTGAACAGTACGTATTCCGTGAACTCCACCGCCCCTTCTCGGAAGCTGTGGGCGTCTTGAAGCTTCAGTTCCCCGAACCAGCCCAGTGATAGTTCGTACTTGAACCTGATGGCCAAACAGTCCAATATGAACGGCTCCTCCCTATAACCCCATTTCAGGGGAGCCAAGAATAAACCAAATCGGGGCGACTCGCCATGCACCTTCCCCGCAGACATGTCCCACCTTGCTGGCGTGAACTGAGGGGCCCGCACCAATTTATCTTCAGCCGGCAGCACCCCTTCGATCCCCAGGACCGGCTTCCATTCCCGGGCTTCTCCCACCAGATACATCGGAATGCTCCTGGGGACGCTGTACAATAGACTGTCCCGGGCATGTAGGATGGCCCGCTCGACGGCTTTTATAGTGCGAAAGTCTCGCCCCTCTCGGGAGCGCAGGTGCTTCAGGAATCGGACAAGGTGCCTATCCTTCGGGAAGTCCTTCCTGTACTCTCCGGTGACCCGGTCAAATGTGAAGCCGCTGTCAACTCGGGCAAGCCTCCGGAAATCCATGGTCTCCCCGTCGGACTCAGATGACTCTGCCAAAGCGGCTATTTCTGCATGCTCCCGATCCAAGTCTTCTACATTTAGCCAGGTAACTGCTGGTACCGGGCCCCGTGGGATAAGGTCAGCACCGATAGCAGCGGGGGCGGGAGAACCACTTGGAGCAGCCATTTGTCTGCAAAGATACACAAATAAGAAGATCAGAATAGATCACAAGTAAAAGGACTGTGAAGGGGCGTTGCTACAAGTTAGATGAATAAATATTGCCGATTTCTGACAAAATTTCGGCAGAGTTTCCCCTAGGCCAGAGGCGTAAGGGAAAACACAGGTGCACGTCCACAAGGAGTGACGGCCCCAACAAAGTCATGGTGGGCCCCGAGAGGCAACACCAGAAGTCCGCCGGTCAAAAGTCTTCTTCCCATGGCTTAAGGCTTCTTCAATAGCACACTGCCCAGTGCCTTCCCCGGCACACCCCGCGGTTGCCCTCACCGGCACACTACCCTGGGTGCCTTCACCGGCACGCTCCAGTGCCCCCTTCGCCGGTACAGCCCCTCGAGGCTTCCCCGGCACGCCCTGCAGTGCCTTCCCCGGCACACCCCTAACGCCTTCCCCGGCGCGGTCCCCGTGCCCCTTCGCCGGCACAGCCCCTCGAGAGCTTCCCCAGCACACCAGCTGGAGCTGTCTCCACCGGCACGGCCCTCGCGCGCTCGCCGGTACCCCCACCCGGATGCCTTCCCCGGTGCGCCCTCAATCCCGTTCACCGGTGCGCCCATAGAGCCCCATTCCCCGACACACCTTGGGGTGATCCCTCTCCGACACGCCCCCCCCTGCAAGCCCTCACCGACATACCCATGTGTGCCCCCCGGCACACTCCTGACAGTGCTCCCCGGCACGCTGGAGCCCCGCTCCCCGGCGCGCTTCTAGGCGTCTTCTCCGGCATGCCTATAGGGGTCTTCCCCGATGCGCCCTAAACGGCCCTCGCCGGCACACATCTGAAGCCCCTCGCCGGCACAACCGACACCCGACGAACTTCCTCCCGCCACGACGCCGGAGGAGAGGAAGGAGAAGAGATGGGGAAAAAAAGGAAGAGGATAAGGGGGAAAGGAGACCGGCAAGGAGGGGAAGAAGAAGATAGAGCCTAGGGCTCCGCCATGTCCCGGACGGGAAGGAAGATAGAAGGGACTAAAAAAAAGAAAGAGAGAGAAAAGAGAAGAGAAGAGGGAGAGGGGACGGCCTTTTCGGCGGTGCCCTCACCGGAGCAACAGCAGCGACGACGTCCGCGGCGGTGGTCGTGCTCGGAGAAGAAGAAGAAGGGCCAGGGGGAGGGCTCCCTCCGCTCGGTCGCCGAAGAGAGAGGAAGAGAGAAGAAAGGGGAGGGGGATTCGAAACGGGTGACCGTTCGAATCGCCCCCGCCCCCCCTATTTATAGAAAACAAAAAAAAAGAAAAAAAAGGAAGAAGAAAAGAAAAGGAAAAAAAGGGAAAGGAAGGAAAAAGAAAAAAAAAGGGAAAGGAGGAGAACGAATAAAAAAAACAAAGGGGGGGGGGGGGAAACAAAAGAAAAGAAAGGGAAGAAGAGAAAAAAAAAGAGAGAGAAAAGGAAATAGAAAAAAGAAGAAGAAAGAAAAGGAAGGGATAAAAAAAGAGGGAATAAAAATAATAATAATAAATGTATATATATGATATTAAATATATATATATATATATACATACATACACATGTATACGCATGCATACCGGTATCTTCTTACGCATCTACTCGCACGCGTCAATGTGCGCGTCAGTATCGTACGATAATAGGTGTCTCCGAAGAACGTTCCATCCCCACGATCCTGGACGGACACACATTCGCACAAGCAAAACAACTCTACCCCTGCAAGGGCTCCACTAAACTCCCAACAAATAGGCCCGTCCCCGGCACGTGGCCCGGGCCTCAGCCACCCGCATCACACAATGTTGCCATCACGGGCCCTACGCCCGGATCGGCAGAACCTCTATCCTTGCGTTGGCATTAATCCCTTGCCGACGAATAAGTCCCTTTCAGGCGCAAGGCCCCGTGCCCTAGCCACCCACTCCGCACAATATTGCCATTACGGACCCTACGTCCGAATCGGCATAAATTCTCCCGTTGCGCTGGCATTCTATTCTTGCCAACGAATGAACCCTATCTTCCGGCGCAAGGCTTCGTGCCCTAGCCTACACACGCATATCACTCATTCGTCAAAGGAAATAATAATAAAATAAAATAGGGTTAAAAATAGAGATACCCCGCCGGGCTTGTCTCTGCATGGGGACAAGGGCAAAAATGGCAACAATCCGGCTGTGGCGAAAACCCGAAAGGGCGCTACGGGCAAAATTAGGTACCCCGCCACGTGAAAATCCGAAAGGGCGCGTGGGCAAAAGCAAAAGGGGGCCGGTACCGGCGAAAACCCGAAAGGGCGCTTGTATCGGTAATGTGGTTCAAAAAAAAAGGGGAGAAAGAAAAAAAAAACAGAAGAGATCAACAAACCAAGTCAGCTCCCGACTCCCCGTCGGCACTGACGAAGAGACCAAGAGACAATAAACCACGCCAGCTCCCGACACCCTGTCGGCACTGGCGAAGAGACCAAGAGACAGCAATGCATGTCAGTTCCCGGCATCCTCTCAGCACTGGCGAAGAGACCAAGAGACCAACAAAGCAGGTCAGTTCCCGGCATCCTGTCGGCACTGGCGAAGAGACTAAGAGACAACAAAGCATGTCAGTTCCCGGCATCCTGTCGGCACTGACGAAGAGACCAAGAAACAACAAGCCAGGTCAGCTCCCGGCACCCTGTCGGCACTGACGAAGAGACCAAGAGACTAAGAGACAAAAAGCATGTCAGTTCTCGGCATCCTGTCGGCACTGACGAAGAAACAAAGAGACCAAGAGACCAAGAGACCAGGTCAGTTCCCGACACCCTGTCGGCACTGACGAAGAGACCAAAAGACCAAGAGACTAAGAGACAACAAAACACGTTAGTTCCCGGCATCCTGTCGGCACTGACGAAGAGACCAAGAGACCAAGAGACTAAAAGACAACAAAGCATGTCAGCTCCCGGCATCCTGTCGGCACTAACGAAAAGACAAAGAGACCAAGAGACCAGGTCGGTTCCCGGCGCCCCGTCGGTACTGACGAAGAGACAACACACTGCTTCAGCTCCCGGCATTCCGTCGGCACTGATGAAGAGACAAAGAGACAACAAACTACTTCGGTTCCCGGCACACTGTCGGCACTGATGAGGAGACCAAGAGACCAACATACTACTTTAGTTCCCGATGCTCCGTCGGCACTACCAAAGAGGCCAACAAACAACAAACTAGGTCAGCTCTCGACGCATCGTCGGCATCGACAAAGAGAGAAGAGACGAAGACACCCACGGGCACCGCCCGGTTCATCCTTCGCCTACGCTACCCGTGGGTGGGGGGCATTTGTGGACATCGAAAATTGCACATCCAAAATGTCATGCTCAGCCCAGCATCAACAACGGCGCCGAGTGAAGAAACCCCCGGGGAAATCAAGCACAAAAGGCTCCACAGCCCGTGGGCCTCGAAGAAAATCAAATGGGCCACAACTCATGCTCACAATGGGCTCAAAATCGCCCATTTAGCCCTTCAGCGGCACGCCCAGTTGAGGCCCCAGCGGCACGCTCCCTTCAGCGGCACACCCCGCCGCGGCCCTCGCCGGCACACCCCTATGGGGGTTCACCGGCACACCCCCAAGGGGGTTCACCGGCACACCCCATGGGGGGGTCTTCACCGGCACACCCCCCATGGGGGGGGGGTCTTCAGCGGCACACCCCCTTTGGGGTTCAACGGCACGCCCCCTGGGGGGTCTTCAGCGACACACCCTGTAGGGTCCCCAGCGGCACGCCCTTCAGGCCGTTCAACGGCACGCCCATCCGGGGCTCCAGCGGTACGCCCTTTTGGCACTACAGCGGCACGCTTGTTCAGCCCTTCAACGGCACAGCGGTGAAGCTCTTTCAACGGGCGACGTGAGGCCCATGCCCTACACATCCTTGGCGCACAGTGGAGCCGTCTGAGGTGGCAGCTGGTCGCTGGGCCACGTAGCCTACCCCACTGACAGTCAGTACAGGGGCAGGTCAAACCCATCATCACAGCCGGCTTCCCGCCTTCGACGGTCGTGCTCGAAGTCGTCGGTGGCTGGGAGTATAAAAGCCTCCTGTTAAAACGAAAAAAGAGAGAAGAAGGGGGAGAGACGAACAGAGAGAGGAGAAAGAGGAGAAGAAAGAAGAGAAGAAGAGGCCCTCCCGGCCTGTGCTCCGTCCGACGGCCACCGGGAAGAAACAAGAGTAAGAGAGAGAGAGCTTGTTGTATTGGGGGAAAGGGTTGGGGATAGTGGCCAATGTCTTAGGCCCGGATGTTTTCGTCTCTCTTGTATCCCATTCCTCCTGGGGGTTCTTTGTCCTTCTCCCTTTTGTCCATGGCCCCATCTGGGGGTTTGCTTTTGTAATATATATGTAGGGCCAAGCCCTCTTGATTCTCATGAATGAAAACCACCTTCTCCGGGTTCCTCTTCGATCTTCGATGTTTTATGCTAGGCTTTGCGGGCTTTTCGACGGACGATCCGTTACTCCCTCTGTCTCTTCATTCCTCCGGCGTCTTTAGGGTCCTCCACGTCGATGTAGGTTTTCCCCTTCTGTTAGCCTTGGTTTCACAAGCCCTTCAATCCTCTCCATGGCCATCTGCTGTGTCCACTGGCTTAAGGGAGAGGGAGACCCTCACCCTCTCTCCAAACACACAGTGATCAAGTGGCCTGCCCTTGGCCTTGAATCCCCTTTCTTTTCTTTAAACGGCTTCTAAGGCCCCCAGCTTGCACACTCTGTTTGAACTCCCAGCGATGCCTCTTCCTGGCCCTTCGCCGGCACCCCTGTTTGGTCCCTCAGCGGGACGCCCATGGGGGTTGTCCAGCGGTACGCCCCCCATTTATCCTTGGCCGGTACGCTATCTCCTCGCCTTCAGCGGTACCCCCCAAGTGCCCTCAGCGGTACGCCCTCCTCTGCCCTCAGCGGCACGCATACCAGTCTACCCTTTTGGCCGGCACGCTCCTTGGCCGGTACACCTGATCAGCCTTGGCCGGCACACCGCAGGCCTTCAGCGGCATATACCCTCAGCCTCTCAGCAGCCCACTCCTTGGCTTTGCCCCCCGAGCCCTTCCCTTTACGTTTTCCGAGGCTCTTTAAAGGTGTTGCTCCCCCGGGGGCCCATCTCCAGTTGTCGGGTTCCGCCACTCCATGTGGGCGTGTTCCCTTTATCTCCCTTACGCCCCGGGTCAAGGGGAGATGCTGCCGAATTTTTGTGGGAAAATAATAAAACATTAAAAGAGGCAAAAGGAGGCAACAAACGAGTAGGATAACTGACGAAACCTTCCAGCTCATCAAGCCGCTGCCGGCATCACAACGAAAACCGAACCAGACTAATTAACCACCTGGCCGCCCGAAAACCCGACCCGCAAGAAAAGAGACCGAACCGAACCAAGAGAACAAACACGGGAGGAATTTTATATGAAACTGCACAAGGGTTAAGACAAGAAGAAAAGAAAAGCCTTAAAGCAGGTAATCAAAACTGAGTTAACCTCCATCACTCCCTGCCCAACTCCCAGCGGCACACACACACCCAGCCTTCAGCGGTACCCTCTTTTGAGCCTTCAGCGGTACGCCCCTACAGCCCCCCAGCGGTACGCCCCTGCAGCCCTCAGCGGTACGCCCTTTGCAGCCTTCAGCGGTACACTCTCTACAGCCCTCAGCGGTACGCCCCCCTGTAGCCCTCAGCGGTACGCCCCAGCCCTCAGCGGTACACTCCCGTTTTTCCCCTTCGCCGGCACACTATACACATACACATATACAACTTGACAAGGGCATTAAGAATAGCAAATAAATTAATAAAAATTACGCTAATTAAAGGACTCCGAATGCGTAATATTAATCACAATAAAAGAGGTGGGAGGGGTAATAGAAAAAAAAATAATAAATAACAAACAAACGATAATGATAAGAATAATCATGAACAAAAAAATCATCCCGGACACAGGCACGAATAAATAGTAAACATCAAATCAGAAACCCCAGAAGGTATAACCTGGAAAGCTCTAGATAAAAGATGCTAATGCCCACGCCGCAGCCCGCTCTCTCCCCGGGATCCGGGGCAAAAGGAACAACAACGCTGCCCCCCCCCCTTTAGGTCGAGCCCGAGTCTCGGGAATTCCCCCGATATGGCCGGGCTTTGACCTAACCTCGGGCCGACATCTTAATCGGACCGGATTTGTTTTCTCGTTCCGGATACCTTCCGAACCTTCATTTAAAATTGCCGCATGCTCGGCAGACATTTGAAGGGATCTACCTCGATTTTCTCATTGTGGCGCTGTCACGGACTTGTGTCCGAATACGAAAGGTCTACGAGTGGCCGACACGGCCGACAGTTTGTGGCCTTAATACAACTTTCAGTGTGACCCATCCCTATCTCTCTCGTATAATTAGTGTTACTCCTTTCGGCCGCGGGGCCTCTAATTTCGGCAATTAATCAAGGGTATTCCCTCGTATGAGGGATGTAAATGACGTCGTGACCTTCATGGCGCGACGGGATTCGGTCCCGACACGAACCATACAATCGTCTGACGAAGTCAGATCGAGCGCACCATGGGCTCTCCGGAGCCCGAATAAATTGTCACTTCTGTGACTGGCACGCCCACGCACTCAATAGACGAAGCCACCATAAGCAAGCGAATTTTAGTGCGTCCACAGGGGGCGCCCCTTGTTTTGGCCTTATTAGGCTAAGTTGTTTATTATGTTTAATATGCTTTGACAACATGGGGAAAATTGGGTTTTTACATTCCCAAGGTACCCCTCCCTAATACTAGATCTGAGGGTAAGGGTGGTCATTTGCCTAGGGTGGTCATTTGCATTCCCAAGGTACCCCTCCCTAATACTAGTCGGAGCGGGCGCTCTAATCGAGAGGTGCGCTCGGGTGAGCGGAGGATCCTCTCGGTGAGCTGCTGTTTCGTCGAGCCTGATGTTCTTGTTGTGCTCTATGGCGTCAGAAATGACGTGTTGGTACCGATTGTTCTGCGGATTTCGAGGTAGGATTGGGCTGTGGTGTCCCAGTAAGTCTTGCTCCTGCGCTCTTGTGTGCGAATGGATTGTGTTCGTCTTGGATTTGAGTTGAGATGTGAAGGTTCCGCGGTGAGTTTCGGGACTCGAGGATAAGCATCGGCGGTTGTCGTTATGGCTCATGCGCGGCTCTTGGCGCGGTGCGTTGCAGTTCGAGGAATTACAGTGGTGGTGCATCGGCAGATGCTGTGGTTGTGGTCTGACGTGACACTCGTTGAGTGTGTCGGAGGCACTGACCTGATGGAAGTGATGGTTTTCTCGATGCTGGAAGGTGATGTTCCCAGCGTGCGCAAGGTTTGAGGTCAGGTCGAGCGTGGAGTTCTTCCGTTGGTCATAGGAGTGTCGGTTTCTCCTTTGGTTGGAGAGTATTGTGTTTGGCTAGGATTGCCGTCTTGCATTGTGTGTTCGGATTGGTTGGCCTTGTGTGCCATGAAGTCCGTGCGAGACGTGCTCCTTGTCTTGGAAAGGTGGTTGCCTGTGAGTAGTTGTGCCCCTTCCCTCGTCATGTAAGGGTGTTGGCGCTTTTCTGAAAGGATGAGTGCCGGTCGGGCGGTGTTCCCATTCTTGGCTGTGCGCGCGTGGATCAGAGTGCGCAGCGGAAGCCTGGTGGGCTTGTAGCCCACTGGTTCAGGATCGTAGCGTTGGTTGCTACGGGCGGATTCCTGAATTTACGTTGAGAATTGGAGGATTAGTCCCTCTGTGTGAGACGTGTTATTGCCGTGCCGTTGCTCGAGATATCGTGGTTCTTGGCACTGGTAGGATGGAGTGTTGGGGAATGAGCTGGCTAGTGTGCTGCATGAGTACCATGTTCCTGTGGTGGAAGGCATGTCAGGCGTCGGTGTTTGACCCGGATGGGGTTGTCGAGGATGTCACCTGACGGTGGTCGAGGACGTGATGGACAGAGTTGGTGGCTTGGTGCCTGACTTGTGTTGGAAGTTGTGTCCTCGGTTGAGATCATCTTTGAAGAAGTGATCTCCGTCAGATTATGGGTTTCTGTTGGTAGCTGCGAGTGACTGGTAAGGCTAGTCTCATAGTCGACCATGGTAAGATGTGTTTTACTTGCGGACCTGTGTGCATTGGTCGTGGTGTTGGTGACCAGGTTGCTGTGATTTTGGATGGCACTTTTCTCCCCTAGGAATCTGTGCCATGCATTGTTCCGGTGGTGTCTTGTGGCTCTGTGATAAGGGTGGAATCGGGATTGGCAGGTGTCCACTTGGATTAATTGAGTCAAGGAATTGATGGGACAAGACGGAAGAGTGACGCCAGTGGGCGGAGGTCTTTTAGTGAGGTTGGCGTCGGATTGGTGGTCCTTGATGGGACGTTGGTGTCGCAATGGTTATCCCTGGTTTGCTGACCATCATGGGATAGTTCCCCTGTGAGTCTGAGTCGAGTGAGGTGATGACCGAAAACATCAGATCTTGTCATTTGGTTTCATCGTGCTCCCCTGAGAGGGTCGAGTTGGCGCGATGATTGAGATCGGACGCGGTGTCCGAGAGGAGTGCAGCTCGAGATGTGGTATCGGTCTGTGTGTGAGTCAGCGGATGGCCTGTCGTGAGTTGAATTGTGCCTGCTGGGCCGGTGAAGGTTTCCCGTTGACAAGCAGTTGGTGACCGGTGTATGGTCTTTCACAGATAATGGATGCAAGTGGTTGCGCATCGAGATTGGTGAGAGCTGCGTATCGGTGAGTTGGTGGTTATTTCTGTGGTGTGCTTCCCGGATGGAATCTGGGCTTTGTCGAAGTTGAGTTCTGACAGAGTTGGTCCCATGCTGTTGTTGGCTTTCAGCTTGCCATGTGTGGGGTGTTTCATGGTGCTGAGCCGATGTTCGGGTTGCCGTCTGTCGAGATGGCCGCTTGAGCTGGTGGAGGCTCTGTATTGGTTGTTCCCTTGAGAGGGTGTGCGACCTGTCAGCCGGTTGTGAAGCTGACGTGTAATTTAGCATGCTGACCATTGGATGGATCGGTAGCTATTTCTCGTGTCGAGGACTGTGTCTCCTCGGTGAGCGAGATGGCGGCATCGGTGCCATGATTGGTTCTCGCTTATCTGAGGTGATGCCGGACAATGTCTTTTGGTGCGCCTGCTCTAGTGGCCGGTGTGTGCCGCGCGCGGAGCGAGGTGTTGTTCGTGATTGTAGTCCGGCTGTGTCCCTCAGGATCGGTGTTTTTGTGAGAATCGAGATTTTCTGTGCTGGGGCCCTGACAGCGTTGTCAGTTGGCTGAGGTGTTCTTCCCCTGTGACTTGGTGCTAGTCCTGAATTTCGAGGATGAAATTCCTTTAAGGGGGAGGGCTGTAATGCCCCGGATTTTCTTTTGGATCATTTTAGTGGGTCTCGGAGTGTATTTTGTGCTTTACACGTATTTTTCCCTGATGTACCTTCGGAACTCTGTGCAGGGTGAACCGTGACGTTCTCCGACTCCGGGACTGTACCGGCATGTTGTGCTCCTCCCGAGGATCGCGGAGGTAATTTTTCGTAATTTTCTAAATTTCTACAATTTTCAGGTTTTTCTATATATACTAACCCTTTTTCTCTCTCCCCCTCTCATTCTCTCTTTCTCACTCTCTCTCATCTCTTTCTCTCTCCCTCTCCCCGGGCGGTCGACGGTGGCGGAGGAGGGTGAGGCGGCGATGGCGGGAGGAGAGGAACGGGGAACGGGTCGAGGATCGAGGGCCGGTGGCGCGTGGAAGCTCGGCCGCGGGTTCGTGGAATGGCGAGGGTTTCACAACATTTTCTTCGTGGATCGGTGAGCTCGGGGCACGAAATCTTCGGTGGAGGTAGGGAGATGGACCCCCAGCTCGTGTATTCCCTTTCCCGTGAGTTTTGTAGGCCGTGGTGAGTCGAGCGGGTTTTTTTTCGCATTTTGGGGAAAATCCATGTTTTGGGAGTGTGAGCCGGATCTCTCGTTTTACGGTATTTTTGGCTGATCCAGGGGTTTAGATGCATGCCTAGGGGCTTGGGGATGAATTCCCCTTTGTTTCCCCATCACCCGGTGATCAGGGCATGGATCGAATTTTTGGGTCGTTTCCCGTCGTTTCGCTCTCGGACGGGTGTGATGGTCCTCCTAGTGACCATCACATGCTGTGACGCCCCAGGGTGGGTGCGTCACAGGGTCCTGTAGTGTCGACAGGCGTCGGTCTCTCTGGCGGTCTTACGATGAACCGCCAGAGGGTGTGACGCGCCTGGGCTCGACCGCTACGTCCATTTTCGTGTTTTCGGATCGTTAGGATCACGAGTCCCTGACGCGCCTAGGTAGGACCGTCAGAGCCTTGTGACGCCCCTTCATGGGACCGTCGGAGTTGACGCAGCCCATTTTATGACGCGCCTGGGTAGGACCGTCAGAGACTGTGACGCCCCTAGAGGTGTGCGTCACAGCTTATTTTCTCTCGTCTTCTAACGCACTGGGTTGGGAGCGTCATGGACGGTGACGCATCAGGGCTGGCGCGTCACAGACCGTGACGCACCAGGACTAGCGCGTCACAGTCGGTTTACACCGAGCGTCTGACGGCCCTTTGTTGGTGCGTCAGAGTGGTTGTGACGGTCGAGGCTTGGACCGTTACAGACTATGACGGCCCAAGCTTAGACCGTCAGGCTCTGTGTGGTGCCGAGGTGAGTTTTCATGTTCTCCGCGATCGTTTCACGTTGTGTCGGTCCCTAGTCGACCCGGTCGTGACCCAGTGGTCGACTTGTGATCTTGTGAGTGCCCTAGCCACCCATGGGATTCTATGTCTGTGTTTTAAGGGTGTCGGGAGGACCGTGCTACTTCGTTTAGCGTGCCCGGGGGTTTGAGAGTACGGGTGACTTCTCGCGTGTCGGGCTTTCGTGTTACGCTAGACCGAGTCACCGTGTATCGATGGGGGTGCGGTGGGGTCTCCCCCACATGTCGTGAGTTTTCCTGGAAGATGATTCTCGAGTGGGCCATGTGTTTGGCCTTGGACTGTGAGTCTAGTTAGCGGCGTGGCAGCTTATGCATTGCCCTGGGAATCGTGCTTCTATGCTTTCCGTGTGGGCCATGTGTGAGGCCTTAGACCGTGAGTCTAGTTGCCCAGCCTGGGGCTAGAGGGTTCCCGCTTGTCCCTGAGAAAGGGATTCGGTTTGGTGGCCTGTGAGCTGCCTTGAGAACCAGGTTTTGGCATTTCTGCGTGGCCAGGTGCGTGGCCCGCGGACTGTGAGTCCCGTTTCTTCTCCGACCGTGGTCACCGTGCGACGATGTTGGTACGTGGGACGGTCCCCGTACTTCGTCGGGTTCGGACGTTGTTTTCTGTTGGCTTGAGAGTCTACTCCTTCAGTGACCCTCCACTAGTCGTAGCCTGCTTACACGGAAGTGGTCCCACCTAGGAGTAGGTGGAGAGGTTTACCTTGAGGAAGGTTTTTAGACTGGTTTCCGTCGGGCCCCACGTGTTGCAGCCAGAGTCTGACTGAGGGGAAAACCAGTCAAAGGCCAGACCTGGGACGCATGGTCTGTGTGTGCACACGTGGTTGGGGGCAGTGGACACGCATTGACGAGCGTGACCCCAACTAGTCACATGTTTGTGGTTACTTGTACGGTGTCTCAGTTCCCGCTGGGTCGGAGGGAGACACCTGAGGCGTGGACTAAGACGTTAGTGGATGCATTCGGCCTTGCTTCTACTAGGAGGTACTCCTGTTGAGTCGAGAGTGACAGACTGTCAGTTTCCATGACATCGACCTTCGGGTTTTCGATCGTGCTGACCGTTGAGTTCCGGTTGTTTCGTCGTGGCACGTGTGTCAGTTTTCGTGCTGTGAGACTAGTGTTAGTGGCTTTACCGAGGTTGCGTCTTGTTGGTGCGGTATCCGCGACCGGATGGTCGGGGTTGCACCTTAGACAGCGTGTCCAGGTTGGCCGTGTCCCGGGAGATAGGCCTCTACGGCGGGGTTGCCGTGGGTTTTTACTTCGGTAAGTGGTGCTAGTATGGTCCGGTTCCCGACTGCGAGATTGGGACTTCTCTTTTTGCTTGGCCGGTACAGTAGGAGTAGCTGTAGTGCCGAGTTTTGACCGGCCACCGGGTTTACTATTCCTGCTGTTACGGTTGCACTTGTAGTTACAGCTTTCTATGCCGCCGTTGTTCTCAGTTGGGGTTCTGCGGGATCCCTACTGGGCCAGTGACAGGAGGCTCACCCCTACTTTTCAGATGTGCCGGTTCTTCCTCGAGGTCCGAGGGGGCGGTGCAGAGGTCCTCAGTTGCCAGCTCGCCGGGTCGAGTGTTCAGTCGGCATGTGGTACGTTTTACTGCTTTAGACTATACTTTCTGTTGGACTGGACTCTGTTGTAACTGTAGTTATTTATTTATTTCTGTTAATTGTTGAATTATCCTACTTTATTTCCTATTTCTTTGTGCCTCCACAATCCTTTTAGCCCTTCCGAGCCCTCCCGGCTCGTGGGCGGCAGGACGAGTCTTGGGTTATCGGGTCTTTTCCGATAATCGGACTCTCGGGTTGTTACAGCCGCCCTCTTCCGCTCTCCTCTATGCCCTTGCAGCTGTGAGTGCTTCAATTCTTGAGGTGTGATTCCTCCCTACCAGTCCCCCTTTGAGTGTGAAGCTCATCGCCGCCGCCGCCGCCATCGCACCGCCGCCGTCACTTCATCGGTGTTCTGTCCACTCTGGACAGAAGCCTAGTCAGCGATTTTTAACTCTCAATCAGTAGGTCAGATCATGATGAAATTTGGAGGGTAAGTTCCTCACGTCCACCCTAGCCTCCATAAAAAAATTCAGGTTATTTACCCCTCGTTTACCATTTTTCCCAATCTATTCTTCCCACCCCCAATAATCTGCCTCCTATGCAGATCCACCAACCAGCAAGTTACCTCCTCGCTAGTTTCACCCCCATTCCCATTTCAAAATGATCTGAAATTCTAACTGGGAGCTCTGTCCACCAAAGCCATCGTCTCTAATGTATTTTGTGATTTTAGAATTTTTATTTCCCATCCAAAAAAGCTATGCTATTTCCCAAATCTGTTCTGCCCCTACAGTCTAGATCCGACCCATCTCTGTTAGAAAATCCCTTTCCCATATCAAACCTCCACCCAAAATTACCAAAAAAATATCCACAAGTTCCTTACTTCTTCCTCTATCTCTCATAAAAATCCCAACATCCAGATCCACCGTTCTCCCTCCGGTCAACCCTCATTGATGTGACACGACCTAAGGGTGCAATGGTATCAACCAAATGAACCTCGGACCTAGACTTGCAAGCCCACTTACAAATTAGCGGACTCGATGTTGGCGGACCGATATCGCAACACAACCCTTTTCCCGTGGTGACTAAGTGATGGTAGGGTGGATTCGAGAGCCTAAACCACGCTGCTTAGGGTGATGACTTGGCCAATGAGTTCCCCTCCCTTGGATTGGAGCACCCACATCAGTGGGGCGGACGCCGTGCCTTGAGGGTACGGGGATCTCTCCTCACTCAAACCGCGGTGGCCACTCGTGATCGGGAATCACGGGACCGGGCACTCTCTTCCTCGCCGGCTGAACTTAGAAATGATACTAAGAAAACACAAATATCCAGGGAGGGTTCAGCATATACCTGACCGGTGTGAGGACACCGGCCCCGAGTCGGAGACGTGGGCGAGCGGGGAAGCGTGTGTTCCCCACACGCCGCGCCAGGGAAGCTTGACCTGCCCAAGAGAAGTTACAACACTACACCTCTCGCAGGAGGGGGATCTTGGGGTGGGGGTTAATGGATATTACAACCAAAATTACCTCCACGCAGGGAGGGGCCTTCAGCCGGCCAAGCGGGGAGGGGAAAATGAGCAAGGAACACCGAAGATGGAGATTGCCGATTCTGCCCGCATTCTGTGGGTGCTGACAGCCGAGTGGAGAACCGACTGCTGAAACTGCTACCGATTTTTGTTGGGGACGAAACCACCTGGAAAAGCTTCGTAGGAGGCCAGGGAAGTCGTCCAATTTTTGCTGAATTCTTTTGGTGTCGAGGCTGATCTGGATGGAGGCCCGAACAGGGAGGCAGACCCTCGGACTGGCAGCTTCTGATTTCTAGCAGTAAGTTGCAGAGGGTGCCCCGACAGCTCCCGGACTCGGAATCAAGCACCGTCAGAGTCGCTGGAACCGTGGATGAGTCTTCTGTGCAGCAAAACTGACGGGGAAGCCAACCGATGTCGGAGAAGATCAGGGGATGCAGAATAATGGCGACTGGTCGATGCAGACTGTGGGCAGCAGGACCGTGTAACTGAGGGAGAAAAAGGATAACTCCTTCCACGAGATGCCGAACGGAGTTCCACTTCTTGATTCTGAAAGTAGACAGGAAGAAGAAGAACTTTTTAGAAGAGCTCATGGCCTGATTCCTCGGGGGTTTGCCGTGGTGAAGCTTTCTCTCCAGATCAGGATCTCTGCAGAGCTAGCTCCTGATTTCCAACAGCTAGTTGCAGAGGCTGCCCCGACAGCTCCCGAACTCAGAATCGAGCACCGTTAGTTTCGTTGGAATCATGGACAAGTCCTCTTCGCAGAAAAACTAACGGGGAGGCCAGCCGATGCCGGAGAAGACCAGGGATCTCTGAACACTGATGACTGGTCGATGTAGACTGTGGGTAGCAGGACAATGGAGCTGAAGGAGAAAAATGATAACTCCTGCCACAGGATGCCGAACGGAATTTCGCTTTTTGATTCTAAAAGTAGACAGGAAGAAGAAGAACTTTGTAGAAGAGCTTGTGGGCTGATTCCTCCGAGGTTCATCGTGGCAGAGCTTCTAATCCGGTTTTGGTACTCAGCAGGGGCAACTCTGCGCAGTTGTGGGAGAACAGATCTCTCGGTCAGCTCGGAGCTCGGAAGGGGATGAGACCACCACCGTTGCGAAGAGGACAGGCAGCCGCTTCTATGGACTACTCTTGGGCTTCCAAAAACGTTCGGGAGAGGTCGGGGTCGCTGCTGCAAGCTTCAGGTCTTCTGCAGGTCCTCTTACTCTAGATGGTAGAAGGTGGGGTGATGGAGGTGAACAAGGGAAGATGGAGAGGATGAGAGGGGGGCGACCCTAACCAAAGGGGAGGGGTCTTGGGCGCCCTAGGGCTATGGAGGGAAGGGGATTTTTGAATTCAAATGGTCTAGGGAAGTGGAGGGTTGCATGGGGGAGAGGGAAGGGTGCTTGGGAAAGGGATGAGGTGGTTGGAGGGTGGCTTAGTGATTGGGGATGCTCCCTTGGGACTAGGGGGTGGAGTAATGGGATGTGTGGGGAAGGGGAGTGGCCTTTAATGGGGGTAGGTGGGAGAGTGGTGGTTGGGAAGGGAGGAGAGAGAAAATTTTCGAAATTGGGTGTGGAGGAGAGAGAAAGGGGAGTGAAAGAGAGAGATTAAGAGAGGGATGGGTGGGATTCTCTCCCTAAGGTTTCTCACCTCACTAATGGATTCACTCCACCATAAAAATGAAGATAGAACTCACAAAATGACACATTTTTCATTCATTGATTCATTCCCCTCAAATGAAGGAAATGGGGCCCTATATATAGGAAACCCACATTTTACAATAAGACCCTGACAAAAGACTTAATAACAAATAACCGAAGGGGTAGGGGGGCTCATGGGCCAAGCCCAATGAATTGGGCCCAATAGCACACTAAACAATCTAATGACACTCAAACTTAGAAAATAAATGCAAGACCTAGGGACATGACTCAAATAAAATGAAAATTACATAATTATGACTCAAAGAAAATATGAAAATTACATGAACTGAATCAGAAAAATGTGACGGACATAATGGAACCATGCTGGTGAACAACCGGTAAATATGAAGGGTGAGAGATGCCCCCATCATACTCCCGGGGTGCGAAGAGCTCGACTCCGTCGAGTAAGAGTCTTTCCTAGCTCGCCCATGTGTCCACCATCGTGGCCGGCCCTTCCACCTCACAAGATACTGCTGGATTGCCCTGCTCCTGATGGTGTCATTATGTTTAACTAGTATCAAATCTTTGTGCTCATGCCGGGCTCTCAAGGTTAGAAGGGGATTCTTATTGGTGGGGTCACTCTTAAAAGGGGGTATGGGCTCAATATCCTCGCTAGGTGCCACCGCGGGGCCCTTGCAGGGCACAAGGTCCGCCACACTACAATGAGGGTTGACCCCATATTCCTTCAGAAGGACCAACTCATTGGCATTTATGCTCAATCGCCCCAAGACCTTAAAGGGTCCAGTCTCTCGATCCCTGAGCGTAGAGGCGACTCTAGGGAAGAGCCTCTTCATCCTGACCATCAGATAGTCACCCTCTTGGAAGTCTTGGTTTCTTTTGCAGGTATCAATTCGCCTTTGACAAATCCTTTTACCTTTGATGATGGGCCTGCAAGTATGCAATCCTGAGACATAGTTGGTGAATGCTAGCACTCTATTGGATGTTGGGGGTCCCAGGCACCCAAATGTGGACCTAGCATGTCTAGACTCCCTATGAAGATTAGTGAGGATAGGAGGGCCTGGACCTCCAAATGTAGCTCTATCATGCAAAGGGGTGACAAATGCCGGGGGACCCGGACATCCAAGAATGCACCTATCATGCTTAAGACTCATGATGAATGGAGGTGGACCATTACATCCGAAAATGGTCCATTCATGCTTCCTACTTGACATGTGGGTGATGTGAATGAATGGACCCGTCTTATGAATCATGCCAAGTGATGTGTTGTGCCAAGACTTATGCATTCCTATCCCAAAGATGACTTCCATGTGTATGGGTGTGGGATGGCCTTTGAACTTCCATGTGAAAGGGTCAAAAGGATCTAGGAAGGTGGGCATTATGGAGAGGGGCTCTTCCTTGCTTCCTAGGCATATGGTATCACATGGGTAACTAGGCTCCCATTGGAAGGGATCAAAGGGGTAATGGACTGGGCTTCCTAGAGGAAGGAACTCTATGTCCACATGGTCTACGCATAGTGGGTCATCCTTCCCCAAGGTAACTGGACCAAGGTCTTTAGTGGGCCAGTCGATCAAGGTACTTGGGATCTTAATGGTAGTGGAGTGGACCATGATGGGTTCTTCATCCATGGGGAGAATGAGAAGGAGGTCACTAGTGTAGCAACCAATGGTGAAGACTGAGGTGATAGAACCATCACATGGGTGGATGAGACTAAGTCTTCTTGGGTGGGCCGCTCCTATGGTCAATAAGCAAGTCAACTTTAGTTGCCATTCTAAACCCTTGAGGAGATCATCCCAACCATTTACCTCATAGTAGGATTGGAATGTGGTGTGATAGGAGTTAATGGGTGCTAATTGGAAAGGGTGCTCCATGGTTGGGGTTTGAAAGTACAAGGCATGAGGGATGGGATTTTGCTTGAGCCATTTGATGATGAGTTCTCCTACGGTCACCACCTTTTGCGTGAGATTGAGTGGTTTGGGGAGGTATGTGTTTGTTTGGACGGGGATGAGTTGATGTCCTTCTTCCTTATTGATAGGAGTATGAATTTCCTTGAATGTGGGGAAGGGATTTGGGTTGGTGTCCAATCCCGGGATTTGGTCTTGTGGGCCGGGTTCTCCTCATGTTCACTCATGACCTCATTCATTCTTTGAAGTGGGTTGAGAGGGCATGGTGGCCGGGTATGGGGCTCCGGTGGGTGAGGGAACAAAAGGTTGTTGAAACCATAGGCTCCCGGGAGATGTGGGGGATGAACTAGGCAAGACCAACGCAATGGGTGGAAGGTGGTATTCCGTTCATCAAGCCATTGTTTCCCTAGGATTATGCAAGGGCCTTCCAAAGTACCAATTTGACACCATGCTCCATCAAAGTATTTGATCTCTCCAAACCATTTATGGAATTCAACGAAGACTAGGTCTCCGTTGTGCACAATTTGTCCGGTCGTAGAGAGGGTGGCTACAATTTCGGGGGATACCCAATTATCTTCTACCATGTAGATGAAGTCAATTTCTGTGGGGCTCCCATTAGGTAGGTATGCTTGGGATATGATGGGAATTTGGGCCTTTTGGTCTGTAGACTCAATGACAATGGGAGGTGGATAATGCATGGAACGATCCGATGAGAACTCTAATGCAAGCGTGCCCATGGACTTGACTTGTGAGAACAAGTCAAAGACTTGCTCTGATACCACTTGATGTGACACGACCTAAGGGTGCAATGGTATCAACCAAATGAACCTCGGACCTAGACTTGCAAGCCCACTTACAAATTAGCGGACTCGATGTTGGCGGACCGATATCGCAACACAACCCTTTCCCCGTGGTGACTAAGTGATGGTAGGGTGGATTCGAGAGCCTAAACCACGCTGCTTAGGGTGATGACTTGGCCAATGAGTTCCCCTCCCTTGGATTGGAGCACCCACATCAGTGGGGCGGACGCCGTGCCTTGAGGGTACGGGGATCTCTCCTCACTCAAACCGCGGTGGCCACTCGTGATCGGGAATTACGGGACCGGGCACTCTCTTCCTCGCCGGCTGAACTTAGAAATGATACTAAGAAAACACAAATATCCAGGGAGGGTTCAGCATATACCTGACCGGTGTGAGGACACCGGCCCCGAGTCGGAGACGTGGGCGAGCGGGGAAGCGTGTGTTCCCCACACGCCGCGCCGGGGAAGCTTGACCTACCCAAGAGAAGTTACAACACTACACCTCTCGCAGGAGGGGGATCTTGGGGTGGGGGTTAATGGATATTACAACCAAAATTACCTCCACGCAGGGAGGGGCCTTCAGCCGGCCAAGCGGGGAGGGGAAAATGAGCAAGGAACACCGAAGATGGAGATTACCGATTCTGCCCGCATTCTGTGGGTGCTGACAGCCGAGTGGAGAACCGACTGCTGCGACTGCTACCGATTTTTGTTGGGGACGAAACCACCTGGAAAAGCTTCGTAGGAGGCCAGGGAAGTCGTCCAATTTTTGCTGAATTCTTCTGGTGTCGAGGCTGATCTGGATGGAGGCCCGAACAGGGAGGCAGACCCTCGGACTGGCAGCTTCTGATTTCTAGCAGTAAGTTGCAGAGGGTGCCCCGACAGCTCCCGGACTCGGAATCAAGCACCGTCAGAGTCGCTGGAACCGTGGATGAGTCTTCTATGCAGCAAAGCTGACGTGGAAGCCAACCAATGTCGGAGAAGATTAGGGGACGCAGAACAATGGCGACTGGTTGATGCAGACTGTGGGCAGTAGGACCGTATAACTGAGGGAGAAAAAGGATAACTCCTTCCACGGGATGCCGAACGGAGTTCCACTTCTTGATTCTGAAAGTAGACAGAAAGAAGAAGAACTTTTTAGAAGAGCTCGTGGCCTGATTCCTTGGGGGTTTGCCGTGGTGAAGCTTTCTCTCCGGATCAGGATCTCTGTAGAGCTTGCTCCTGATTTCCAACAGCTGGTTGCAGAGGCTACCCCGACCGCTCCCGAACTCGGAATCGAGCACCGTTGGTTTCGTTGGAATCATGGACAAGTCCTCTTCGCAGAAAAACTAACGGGGAGGCCATCTGATGCCGGAGAAGACCAGAGATCTCTGAACACTGATGACTGGTCGATGTAGACTGTGGGTAGCAGGACAACGGAGCTGAGGGAGAAAAATGATAACTCCTGCCACAGGATGCCGAACGGAATTCCGCTTTTTGATTCTGAAAGTAGACAGAAAGAAGAAGAACTTTGTAGAAGAGCTTGTGGGCTGATTCCTCCGAGGTTCGTCGTGGAAGAGCTTCTAATCCGGTTCTGATACTCAGCAGGGGCAGCTCTGCGCAGTTTTGGGAGAACGGATCTCCCGGTCAGCTCGGAGCTCGGAAGGGGACGAGACCACCGCCGTTATGAAGAGGACAGGCAGCCGCTTCTATGGACTACTCTTGGGCTTCCAGAAACGTCCAGAAGAGGTCGGGGTCGCTGCTGCAAGCTTCAGGTCTTCGGCAGGTCCTCTTACTCTAGATGGTAGAAGGTGGGGTGATGGAGCTGAACAAGGGAAGATGGAGAGGATGAGAGGGGGGCGACCCTAACCAAAGGGGAGGGGTCTTGGGCGCCCTAGGGCTATGGAGGGAAGGGGATTTTTGAATTCAAATGGTCTAGGGAAGTGGAGGGTTGCATGGGGGAGAGGGACGGGTGCTTGGGAAAGGGATGAGGTGGTTGGAGGGAGGCTTAGTGATTGGGGATGCTCCCTTGGGACTAGGGGGTGGAGTAATGGGATGTGTGGGGAAGGGGAGTGGCCTTTAATGGGGGTAGGTGGGAGAGTGGTGGTTGGGAAGGGAGGAGAGAGAAAATTTTCGAAATTGGGTGTGGAGGAGAGAGAAAGGGGAGTGAAAGAGAGAGATTAAGAGAGGGATGGGTGGGATTCTCTCCCTAAGGTTTCTCACCTCACTAATGGATTCACTCCACCATAAAAATGAAGATAGAACTCACAAAATGGCACATTTTTCATTCATTGATTCATTCCCCTCAAATGAAGGAAATGGGGCCCTATATATAGGAAACCCACATTTTACAATAAGACCCTGACAAAAGACTTAATAACAAATAACCGAAGGGGTAGGGGGGCTCATGGGCCAAGCCCAATGAATTGTGCCCAATAGCACACTAAACAATCTAATGACACTCAAACTTAGGAAAATAAATGCAAGACCTAGGGACATGACTCAAATAAAATGAAAATTACATAATTATGACTCAAAGAAAATATGAAAATTACATGAACTGAATCAGAAAAATGTGACGGACATAATGGAACCATGCTGGTGAACAACCGGTAAATATGAAGGGTGAGAGATGCCCCCATCACTCATTCTCAAGCAGATCCAAATCTGTCCTGCCAGATGTGAACCTGAGAGCCAGCCTGTTATAAATTCCACCACGTCCACTATAGAGAGATTAAAATTCCTATAACAACAGAGGGTTGTAGATCTCCGAGAAAGCTTTCCAACGGCGCTAGTCTCGCGTCGTTCTGAGCTTTGGTCTGATCGCAGCAGTTGTTCTCGCCGGGTCGCGCAGTGCTGTGACAACATAATAGGACCGTGGGCAGCAATCAACAATGTCCCCGATCGGATCGCCTCGCCTCCCACGAGGCGAACCAGCGTGATCCCTTCCAAGGGGTCATCCCTCCAAGTGTCCCCACTGCAGCGGTATCACTCCCAGCGCGCTCGGCCCTCCGACCAAGACGTGGGCCCCATGTTCGTTGGCACGCGTTACCACCGGAGATGTCCACGAAGCTGTCCGTCAACCCAAGATCGGTCCTCCCGGGCCCCACTTGTAGCCCTTTACCTCCTTGCGTGGAGTGGGCATAGAAATTCATTTCTGTAAATTATTGAAATTGTTTGTACCGGGAGTTACTATCTTGGCCGGGATCGTCTTCCCCACGCCCGGTAGCGTGGAGGTAAACTCACCACTCTCTCTATCACATTTGCTTATTTCGTATTTATTTGTATATGCCGCTACGAGTGATAGGTTACTAGCTCGATTCAATTTAAACACCGCTGCGAGAGAGAGAGCGAAACCCGTCCCGTGACCCGATCCGGGCACGAAAGAGAGCCGACTACCCGACTCATCGCCGGTTCCTCAACCGCGCAAGATCCCGCGTTTCCCTCGCTAGGGACGTCCGCGAGCTAGAGTCCCAGGTCGCGTCTCCGTCCCGCATCAAAGATGTTAGACGATGAAGCGTCCAACCGGAGGCCTTAAATGATACAACGACCAACTATGAGAGATAGACGATATATCATCTAAGTTTGAGAAGTTAGACAATGCGGTGGAGTTAGATGATGACGTGGATGGAGAAGTTAGACGATACAACGCCTAAATAGAGACATTAGATCGATGAAAGAAATTAGGTGATAGATAAGATGATGAACAGTAGGTGCAACATAAATTAGACGATACAACGTCCAAAATAGAAGAAAAGGTAGACAGAAGAAATATAGATGATGTAGAAACAATGAACTTGGGTCTTATATAATTATACGATGCATTTAGATGATGAAGAATTAAATAATAAAATTAAGGTTTTGAGAATTAGACGATGGACCCAAACGATGAAGGATTAAATAATGGACTTAAGGTTTTAAGATTTTGAGCGATGAAATTAAATAATACAGGAATTGGATCGTGTGGGATTCCCAGGGTACTGGCTGCCCAGTTTCCAAGGTGGCCAGAGTACGAGCCACCCAAGACCCAAGGCAGCCATAACCTTGGCCGCCCAGTCCCCTTTGAAATGACCATCGGCCTGGCCACCTCCTGATAACCGCCCGTCAACTCCATGATTCCGCCCGCTCTCAGCACGTCCTCCACAGCTATTCCCACTTCGAGGGGTCGAGGTGCGCGTAGTATCACACGTCCTCACCTACGGATTGGTCCGAATCCCTTTCAGGCGGATCTAACTCTATTTTTGATTGTTTTCACGGAGAAAAATTCCCCCCACTTAAAAAAACCCGTCCTAAACAATCTAGGAGGGGGTTGGATATTTTGAGGGGGGGGGGGGGGTTGGCAGTTCGGTGAGCCCGGGGAGAGCTATGAGGATGAGGGGAACCCTTACTGACCTTCCTCTTTGTTGATCTGAGAAGAAGAACTTGAAGTCGAAGAGCTCCGCCACGGAAGAGGCTCGGGTTCCATGAGGCGGCCATCGACATGGCCGCCTGCATCCCTTGAACGGCCACATATTTGGCCCCCTTCTGTTGATCGATGGGCAAACCCCATCTTTCTTCCTTTGTTCTCTATCTTGCTACATTTTAGCTCATTTTAGTGCATTCATGCATAATAGATTTTTCTGAATCCCTATTTGAAAGAGGTTTTCAACCCAAAACATAGAGAAGGCGGATGGTCGATAGTCTCGGCTATCTCCCTTCCCAACCCCCTTCCTGGTACGACTGACCCCATTTGCAAGTTTTCTTTTCATCTCTGAGCATATGCTACATCTTCTCAGTCTAATGGTCTATTTTTTATATTTACTGGTTAATTCGTAGGAACTTCACGTTTGACTCGCAGACTCGAGCTCCTCTTTCTTGACCGGCTGAGATCGAGGACAGGCAGGACCTATGACCCCTCTTCAAAGGCATTTACGATCATTCTTTCTTTGTGAGGCTCAGGTATAAGTATAGCACCCAATATTTTTTGGATTAGAATCTGTGGGTTCTGGAGCACTTTCGTGGATCCCGAATCGAGTTTTGTTATTAAATCAGAATTTTCGCCATCTCACCTTCGGTTCACTATGTAGGGTGAACCGTTGAGTTTTCGGGCTTCGGGACATTACAAGCATGTTGTGCGTTTTTCGAGGATCGTGAGTGTGATTTTTCTCCATTTTTCTTATTTTTTAGAATTTTTAAATTCTAAAATAATTTCTATAAATATAACCCCCACCCCCCTTTCACCCACATTCTCACACTCTTTCCATCTCTCCTCTCATTTATCTCATTCTCTCCCTCTCTTCTCTGGGTGGCCGACAGAGTTGGAGGCTGGGGAGGCAGAGGCGATGTGGGGGCGAAGAGCGGCGAGGATGGAGCGAGGAATGGGGCGATGGTGCGCCGTGCTCCCATTCGTGGATTCGAGACGTTGGCGTCCGTTCGAGTGCCATTTTAGCGTGGAATTGGCGTCCTAGGCGCGGGTAATCGTCGGTGGAGGTAGGGGGATAGATGCCTAACCCTTGTACTTTGTTTCCCCATGATTTTGTGCTGAATGGAGCGAGTTTGAGTGGGTTTTTCTTTTTTGGGGGTTAAAATGCATGTTTCAGGATGTGAGACAAATCTGCCGATTTGGGCGGTGATCTTCGATTTAAATGTAAGATTTCGAGCTAATGGCATGTTGGGGTGTGATTCCCCTCACTTTGGTGGAGTTTTTCTCGTGATTTGAGGCCGGAATGAGGCGGAACGTGTTATGTTAGTGGCATGGATGTGTGTATAGGGTAATTGATGAAATCGCCCATTTCTTTGGTCATTTTGTGGGTTTTTTGAGTCCTTCCAGTGAGTGGAAGGCAAAGGAGTCACTTTCTTGTATTTTCCCCTTTGTACGAGACAAATGGGGTGTGGAACGGACAATTTCGCGTGGATTAACAAAGGTCCAGATCGAAACGAGAACGTGGTCATCTTTTGAACTGCGTTCAGCTTCTGGATAATGAATGCGGCGTGAACAGATACCGCGATCATTTGAGAAGCCCATGGTGAGGCGGTCATAGATGTGGTAGAATGACCAACTGTGACTTGGGCTGACCATGGTCCTCCGGTAGACTGCGATCACATTAACGCGGTCGACCCTCAACTGCGTTCCCAGCCTATCGACCGAATCCAGTCTTTTGCTCGTTTTGACCTCCGGTCAACTCGGTTGAGAACCTTTGGTTGACCGTTGGCCCGTAGGTGTCCCAGACACCTCGTGGGGACCAGATTCATGTTTTTGGGTGTTCGGAGGAACCATTGTATCTTGATTAACGTGCCCGTGTAGTTTTGAGGGTCCGGGTGACCCCATGTGTTTCAGACTTCTTTGTTGTGCTAGATCGAGTCACCGTGTACCTATGTAGGTGCGGAGGGCTGTCCCGACACAATGTTAGCTTCTTCAGAAAGTGGTTTTCTGTGTGGGCCATGAGTATGGCCACTGACCATGTGTCATGTGACCCAGCCAGGGGCTGGGGGCTTCCTAGTCTCCCTTAGAAAGGAAATGGACCCGACGATTGTGAGCCGCCTTATGAACTCTTTTAACCATGGTTTCTGACTCTTAGACTTGGATGGTTCGACGGCATGGTGTGGTACGATGCAATGGCCTTGGGATGAGTCGTATAACTCTATGGCCATTAGACTAGTGAGTCTAGCTAGTCATTCTGAGTTTGGTGGCACTGTACCACCCTATGTTTCGAGTTACTCGTGATGGGCGCGTGCGTATCCTATCAGTACTCCGGTGGTTTCCTTTTGAGAGTTTCTATGTCAAGTGACCCCCCACTAGTCGTAACCTTCTTACAATACGCGGGTGTTGACTTACCTGGGAGTGGTAGAGCGGCTTTCCCAAGAGAGAGGGTTTTGGGCTGGTTGCCGTAGGGCCTCCCACTATGGTGGCACGAGTCTGGGCTAGGAGGAAAACCAGCTAGAGGGCATGACGTAGCGCAGCCAGTCAGTGTGTGCACACGTGGTCGGGGACTACGGACGTGTGCTGACGAGCACGACTCCAACTAGACCCTTGTCCTTGTGTTACTTATACGGTGTCTCAGTTTTCGCCTGGGGCGAGTAGGGAGACACCCGAGGCGCGGACTCAGTCATCAGTGGACACATCTAGCCTTACTTCTAGTGGGCAGGTTCTCCCATCACATGACACACGACTCTCATGACTCGAGGTTTGAGTTCCCGTCAGTGAGATGTGGTTGTTCGGGTGATTTTTGTGTACGTTTGTGGACACCTAAAATATGATGGCAGGCAAGCCAAGCAAGGACCGCTCAAGAAAGAGAAAGAAAGCCCTTGAGTACCAGGCTGCGTCGACGCAGCTCATTATCTGCGTCGACGCACTTGAAGATGAGACGTTGGAAAGCTGTCAGGCGACCAACGCTGGCGTCGACACATCTCCTCGTCCGCGTCAACGCCCCTGAAGAGCGAAACAGAAAAGGCCATTCTGGCTCATTGGCTGCGTTGATGCACTGAAACCGTTGCATCAACGCGACTGAAGACATGAAATGAGTGAAGGCTCTGGATGGCGGGCTACATCGACTCACGATGTCAATAGCGTCGACGCACCCGAAGAAGATATGAGGAAAAGGTTCCTGGTAGTAGAAGGCTATGTTGACACAGTAGCCTGCAAGCTGCATTGATGCACCCTCAGCACGCGGTGAAGATCGTACAGCACGTGGTTCAATCGCGGCACACGTTCTACACAAAGATTCAATCAAAGCTCCTTCTAGAAGGCCGTACAGGACGCGTGGGAGGATAATCTCCAATCATTGGAGGTTATTACTGCCCTCCTTGCCTTGGAAAAGAAGAAAAAGCCCATGCTCCTGCTATAAAAAGAGGGAAGAACGTCCAGAAGAGGTTGACTCTCCCGCGGCTCTATTTTCTCTCCTTTTGCCAGTGCTATTCGAAAGCTCTCCTAAGGGGTGATTTCCAGAGCTTATCTGCTACCCCTGTCCATGAAGAGAAGGAGAGGAAGGGAAGAGAGAATAGGTGTGCTGCTTGGGGAGGGAGAGGAGTCAATGCTCCGCCCTCCCCCATCTTTCTTTCTCTTGCTGTGTATTTTCTTTCTGATTTGCCATTTCCCAGACCTGTCGTTGTTGGGACGCTGTATCATTTTCTGTTCTAAGGAATGAATGAAATGTTCTGGGTTCTATTCATATATGAGTATGCTCTGTCTCACACTTTTTATATTCTTAGTTCCCAATTCGCAGGGTCTGCTATCCGGTTCTCTTTCTTCCTCTTTTGTTTCATCGCTTGGAGGAGAACGTTGTGCTGTGAAGGAGGTGTAGGCCCAGCCCATCCAGTCATAATGGATGGGGTTTGGGCTCTATTCCCTTCGATCTGCTGGTTTCAAGGCCGTTCTCATTCACCTTTCTGTCCCCCGTGACAGATTCAAGCCCCATGGGCTATATCAATTCCATAGTTCCTTCCCCAGTACCTAGATGGGTCATCACTCTACGCTTTGATTCAGGTTCGCTTCACGTACCCAATCTGCTTGACCTTTGCCTGCTTGATATGTGAAAGCTCTTGGCTCTATGTATGATTTTTCTTTTAAGGAGATGGCCATATGTCTCTTCACCCATGTTCATGGTCTGTTGAGACTCTGGCCCAATCCTAAATGTGTTGAGATACATGTTTTCTGCTCTCTCTCTCGATCCTCAGCCCCGGCTCATTTTGAAGCTACTGTTCACGGCATAAGAATCCCCTTGGTTCACACGCCAATCCTACACCGACGTCATACTGTTTGTGTGAATGCCCGCAGGGTGTTGCATAAAATTTTTACCTGCATGATTGCACCATTTCATGTATGTACGAGAGTGGCAGCCAACCCCTTTTGCGCTCCCTGCATTTCACATGCACTATGTTGCTATCCTGGTTATGCACCCCTTTAGCTTACAGCATAACAAGGTTCTTGACATCACTGTCTTGCATCTCCATTTGGAGCACAGGCTCGCTAGTTGCCCAAGCGTGGCTCGTGACTCCAGTCCCTGGAGAAACAGCATATAATCGTTGGTTTCATCGAATGTTTTTATGACATGAGACCCGTCAAAGGGGGAAGGGGCACATTCTACCGTCGAAGGTTATTTTTAACCGATTGAACCCCATACCCACCCTTGCATCCTAGGGGCTCACCTCTTAATGGTTGTGTCTCTGATAAATTGCTTTATAAAGTGTTGAATATCAATGGCCATGTGGCCGACATCAGCCAGATGCACATCTCGGAGTTGGAAATGACACTAACCCATGGGTCACCGGCACCCCTTGTAGGCTAGTCCTCGGGGTGTCCATGCCCAATTCGGATTTTAAGGATGTTGCCACTTCCGTGCGCATCCTCGAACGTTGCCGCTTCCGTGCTCATCCTTCTTGTTTGAGGCCATCTCAGAATTTCTGTGGATGTGCTTCCTATTTTTCACCCCCGACGCCTGGGTCTAGGGGAGGTGCTGCCCAAATTTTATAAGAATTTTAGACTTAACGAAAAAATGAACTAATGACAAGAACATGAGCAATTCCGCGTAGAGGACATGAGCATATAGAGATCAATGCTTTACTGGCAACAATAAGGAAAAGAAACTGATAAAAAAATGATGAAGTGAAAATGGTGAAAAAAATGAAAAGAAAAAATGAAATATGTTGATGGCAATCAGTGAATTAAGAAAATGGACATAACATTGCATAATCATGCAACAATCTGCATTTTTGCACCCATAATTACTTAATGATGCATCAATCTGCATTTTCACATCCATATCCATATAGTCATACAACAAATCTACATTTTTTCATCTATAACACTGTATAATCATAATCATATAGCAAGTATGCACTTTTGCATCCATATCTGCATATTTGCAAAAAGGAAAACCCAATTGAAGTCTGCTCTGAAGGAGTCGACCCTTAGGGTCGACCCCTTTCTGTTCAAGCTCTGTCTACCACTTGCCGTATCAGGGGTCGACCCATAAGGGTCGACCCCCCTTTGAATATGGCCGCTATCCAATGATAGTATCTTGCTAAAACCCCTTTGCATGCATTGTAGTATCTACATAAACATAATTAAAATTCCCCCCTCCCTCGTGCATTCCCTTGCATTGAGCAATTCGTCCACACTTGCAGTGAAGCATGCATGCATTATGTGCATGAACTAATCCCATATGTCTATCATTCAGGCGTGCTTGGCTGCCTTCATACCAGGGAACATTCCTGCAAGAACTCTATTAAGACCCCCATGCATGAACCATTCTTGTATGCTTGATTGCCATGACCTATGGTATATTAAATGGTGGGTGAAAAAAGTTGGGTTATGCATAGTTGGACACTCCCATGATGTGCGAGGGCATACCTCCACCTCGTACCAAGGTCAAATTACATGAATACATTGATGAATCCATGCATATTTGCATGCACAAAATTGTTTGCGTCATCATCTTCAAGAATATAATTTCTCCCTTGAATGCATGCCCTCTCACGCGCTCACCCATAAAAAAAAGAAAGATAGCATTGAACAAATAACAGACAAACAATGTGAGAAGAGGGCTGGGTCAGCCATTGACATCAGCTACGTCGATGCAGCCTTCGTCACATTGCTCCCATGCGTCACGATGTCCTCCCTGGAATTGATGCAAGGGTCGTGCTCACCCCCAGTAGGACCCGTGCGTCGACGCGGTGCCCTCCACGCGTCAACGCATCAATTCATTTCAGCTTTCTGGGCACACTCTACGCGTCGACGTGCTGAGACCCAGCGTAAACGCAGTGACCTTCTCACGCCCCCCCCCTCTACAGTCTCTACGCACTGTGCGTCGACGCAGTCTGGGCCCTACGTCGACGCAGTAGTCTTTGGCCTTCCTTGTGTGTTAAAAGAAACAAAAAAAGGGGAAGAGAGATTAATAATAAAAAAGGAATGATAATAAGAACAACAATCATAAAGATGAAGAAATGAAATGAAATGATGACAATAATAATATAATCTACAAGCAAAAGAAAAATAAAATGATAAAGAAATGATTAAGGAAAATTAAGGAAAGAACGATAGTGAGAAACAAAGAAATGATGAAGATGAATAATGTTAATAAACAACGTGAAGCATGTTTACAGCATAATAACACTAAATAAACAAACATCAAAAATCTTCTTAAGAGATTAAGGGCTTTTTGCCCATGGCTTCTCCCACTCCTGGACCCTATGCAAGGGGATATTGACCCGGCCTCTTCATGTCGAGCTCGGATCTTGGGGGTCACCTCATGACGGCCACGATTCGATCCTGTCTTAGGCCGATATTTCGTTGTTTCCAGGTTGGCCCCCTCTTACGGGTTCACCCTCACTTCTATAACATTAAAATTGCCATTGTGCGGCAAACATTTGGCAATTTTCCCAATTTAAAGCGGTCAAATAAATTGCCGATCTCACTCTATTCCGTACACTTCTCAGGGGAACGCTTTGTCGAGTTTTAGAACTTCCGTCATGCCTTTCATCGGTATTAATTTCAGGCCTGAGGGCCCTCCTTTCTTGGTGACTAATACAGGGTTTTCTCTCCTCTGGGGATGTAATGCCCTGGATTCTTATTAGGTCTTTCAGATCTTCTTCGGAGAGTTTCGGATTGCTTTTGTGGGTCCTGAGTTGAGTTTTACGATCCACGTGAGTTTTTCTCTCGTACAAGTTACGGAACCCTCTGGTGAGTTTATTTCTCAGTTCATCGACTCGTGGACGCCACAGTTGCGTTGTACTCTTCCCGAGGATCGTTTCTGCTATTTTTGCGTATTTTTATGAATTAGTGTATTTTTGGGTCAATTATCGAATTTTAAGAAATTAGGAAAATTCCTAATTTTCCTTCTTTTTATTTCTTCTTCCTCTCTCCTCCCTCTCATTTCTCACGACCCTCTCTCTCTCATCTCTGTGCCGTTCGAGGCGGGGAGCGCGACCGTGGAGAGCTGGCCGAGGCGGGGACGCGATGGAGTGATTTGGATGCTAGATGGAGCGGCGGTTGGAGTGTGGCGCGGCGCTATCCCTCGGTGGATTCAAAGCCGGTGAGGTTTCGTTCGTGTGACGTTTTTGGCGTGGTTTAGTCACTTCGGCGCATGGTTTCTTCGATGGAGGTAGGGAAACAGATCACCTACTTCTCCTGCTCTTTTTCTTGTAGTTTCGTGTTGTTCGGTGCTAGAACGGGCGAGTTTAGGCTCGTTTAGGTAAAATCGTAATTTTAGGAGTTCGTAGAGTTTGCCGGAAAATTGCGACTATTTTCAATAAGATTAGTATCAAACGAACCCTCGGGATGTCTGGATCCCGTTCCCGCAAGTTTCACCGCGATTGGTCGTCATTCAGGGCCAGTAGGAGTCCGGGAACCCCGATGACCCAATTTGGGTCGATTTGTTGGAATCGCCTATTTCTCGCGAACGAATGGTTGCATGTGACCCTTCCGGTTTGTGGAAGGTGTTTTTCAACGTTTAGGACTGTTTCCCCTGCGTTTAGACGAGAATGGGGCATGGAATGGCCGAGATCGGTCTTTTCCCTAGTTTTCCCGCCGTATCGCTTTGGCGGCCGTTCTAGTGACTGCTACAAGTCTCTGGTGGCCCCACGATAGACCGCCACATCCTTCAGTGTGTCGGTAGTTTCGAGGTTAGTTTAGGTTGGCGGCCCAACCTCTGACCGGCACTTGCATTTGGCGGCCCTATATTGGTGCGCCAAGGCTCATTGTTTCTCCATGTTCGTGTCAGTCGGTTCTCTATGGCGGCCCTTTCTTGGAGCGCCAGGAGTCGTTGACTAGAGTTAACAGTCTATGTCGGTTCGTGTTGGCGGCCTAGTGTATGACCGCCGTTTTACTATAGCACGCCTACTATAGGCCGCCATAGTGTATTTTGACCGGGTCCAGGTTTTAAGTCGATTGGCTCTAGTGGCCTAACCTTCATGCATTTCTTTGTCGTAGCGCGCCTTCCTTCGGCCGCTACAGTCTGTGTGTCTTAGGTCAGTATCTTAGGGCGGTTTGTGTGGCGGTTCAATCTTAGACCGCCAAGTTCGTGTAACGCGTCTATCTTAGGCCGCTACGGGTGGTTTGACTAGATAGGTCTGTTCAGGGTGACTGAGCCTAGTGGCCTAATCCTTGACCGCTATAGTCCCCTAGCGGCCCAGTCTAGAACCGCCAGATTCTTGTCTCTGTTGGGGTGTAGCGGCCCTGCCCTCGACTGCTTCTTCCATATAGCGGCCTAAAGGTGGACCGCCATATTCCCAGAGTGTTGTTTTCCGGGGTTTTGATTTCTAAGGGTCTTGGCTTAACCTTGTGGTTTGCCTGTTGACCCGTGGATGTCTCTTGACATCCTATGAGAGCTGTGACCACGTTATAAGGTAGCCATGCCCACATGTCTGTATTGCTTCCAAGTCTTTGTCAAGTCCTGGTCAACCCGGTAAGATCCAATGGTTGGCATAAGGCCTTGTGTGTGTCTCGACTATTATGAATAGCTCGAGATAGTGGTTTTGGACGCCCGGAGGTATTGTCCTACCTCACTTTGCAGGTCCAGGTGTGCTAAGGGTCTTGGTGTTCCCTCAGGTCTCCGTGAGTCATTTCCTGCGGTGTGTCATTTCCTCTGGCTTAGGATTAGACCGATTGGCGGTTTGTTCCGCTTTGTATGACAATCTTGACTCCGAGTCGTGATACTCAAGGATCGTTGTGTCTGTAGGTCTAGTTGCCTTATCCTGAGTCTTTCGACAGCGATGTGCTACCTTGGTGCTTCGTAGTACGTGCGACAGTACTTCCTTGCCTGTCTGTACTTCAGCACTCGTGCTTTGGAGTCTGTGTCTAGTGAGCCTCCACTAGTCGTACCCTGGCAATGCGTTACGGCGTGTCGACCCACCCGGGAGTGGTGGCGTGGCAATTCCCGATATACGATTTTTAAGCTAGTTTCCATGGGCCCCACTGTACAATAGCGTCCTGCTGGGTGGGGAAAAGTAGCTAGAGGCCTGGCTCTCCAGCAAGAGTCGGTGTGTGCACACGTGGTCAGGGGCTTGGACTGATGCCGATGAGCGTTACCCTGTCTAGTCACTTGCTACTGTAGTTCCTGTTCTGGTTTAGCAGAGTCCTTAAAGTCCAGTATAGTCTTTCGCTGGCTTAGGTTTCACGATTCTTAGTCGCTTTGTCGCTTTATTTTTCCGATATCTGTTGTCGTGGCATGGGTCGTGTCTCCTTTCCCTGTGAGACGTAAGCGACGCTACCTTGTTTCGGAGGTGTTGGACTTGTGTTCACTTGGGTGCCGTGCTCGATCCAGATCATGTGCCTGTGATTATGGTCTGGCGGTGTTCCTTTGAATTATATTTTTTGAGATTCGTGTTGTTTCAAGTTGTGTCTTGGGGTTGTTCTTCCCTGCTTCTCCTTTGCTAGTCCTTAAATTTTGAGGATGAAATTTCTTGAAGGAGGGGAGGCTGTAATACCCTGGATTCTTATTAGGTCTTTCGGATCTTCTTCGGAGAGTTTCGGATCGCTTTTGTGGGTCCTGAGTTGAGTTTTACGATCCACGTGGGTTTTTCTCTCGTACAAGTTACAGAACCCTATGGTGAGTTTATTTCTCAGTTCATCGAATCGTGGATGCCGCAGTTGCGTTGTACTCTTCCCGAGGATCGTTTTGACAATTTTTCTGTATTTTTCTGAATTAGTGTATTTTTGGGTCAATTATCGAATTTTCAGAAATTAGGAAAATTCCTAATTTTCCTTCTTTTTATTTCTTCTTCTTCTCTCCTCCCTCTCATTTCTCACGACCCTCTCTCTCTCTCTCTTCATTCTTTCTCATCTCTGGGCCGTTCGACGGTGGGTGCGCGACCGTGGAGAGCTAGGCGAGGCGGGGACGCGATCGAGTGATCGGGACGCGGGATGGAGCAGCGGTTGGAGCGTGGCGCGGGGCGATCCCTCGGTGGATTCAAAGCCAATGCGATTTCATTCGTGTGACGTTTTCGGCGCAGTTTAGTCGCTTCGGTGCACAGTTTCTTCGGTGGAGGTAGGGAGACGGATCACCTACTTCTCCTGCGCTTTTTCTTGTTGTTCGGTGCTAGAACAGGCGAGTTTAGGCTCGTTTTAGTAAAACCATGATTTTAGGAGTTCGTAGGGTTTGCCGGAAAATGGCGACCGTTTTCAATAAAATTAGTATCAAACGAACCCTCGGGATGTCTGGATCCCGTTCCCGCAAGTTTCACCGCGATTGGTCGTCATTCAGGGTCGGTAGGAGTTCGGGAACCCCGGTGACCCAATTTGGGTCGATTTGTTGGAATTGCCCGTTTCTCACGAATGAATGGTTGCATGTGACCCTTCCGGCTTGTGGAAGGTGTTTTTCACCGTCTAGGACTGTTTCCCCTACGTTTAGACGCGAATGGGGCGTGGAACAGCCGAGATCGGCCTTTTCCCTAGTTTTCCCGTCGTATCGCTTTGGCGGCCGTTCCAGTGACCGCTACAGGTCTCTGGCGGCCCCACGATAGACTGCCACATCCTTCAGTGTGTCGGTAGTTTCAAGGTCAGTTTAGGCTGGCGGTCCAACCTCTGACCGGCACTTGCATTTGCCAGCCCTATATTGGTGCGCCAAGGCTCGTTGTTTCTTTCGTGTCAGTCGGTTCTCTATGGCGGCCCTTTCTTGGAGCGCCAGGAGTCGTTGACTAGAGTTAACAGTCTATGTCGGTTCGTGTTGGCGGCCTAGTGTATGACCGCCATTTTACTATAGCACGCCTACTATAGGCCGCCATAGTGTGTTTTGACCGGGTCCAGGTTTTAAGTCGATTGGCTCTAGTGGGCTAACCTTCATGCATTTCTTTGTCGTAGCGCGCCTTCCTTCGGCCGCTACAGTCTGTGTGTCTTAGGTCAGTATCTTAGGGCGGTTTGTGTGGCGGTTCAATCTTAGACCGCCAAGTTCGTGTAACGCGTCTATCTTAGGCCGCTACGGGTGGTTTGACTAGATAGGTCTGTTCAGGGTGACTGAGCCTAGTGGCCTAATCCTTGACCGCTATAGTCCCCTAGCGGCCCAGTCTAGAACCGCCAGATTCTTGTCTCTGTTGGGGTGTAGCGGCCCTGCCCTCGACTGCTTCTTCCATATAGCGGCCTAAAGGTGGACCGCCATATTCCCAGAGTGTTGTTTTCCGGGGTTTTGATTTCTAAGGGTCTTGGCTTAACCTTGTGGTTTGCCTGTTGACCCGTGGATGTCTCTTGACATCCTATGAGAGCTGTGACCACGTTATAAGGTAGCCATGCCCACATGTCTGTATTGCTTCCAAGTCTTTGTCAAGTCCTGGTCAACCCGGTAAGATCCAATGGTTGGCATAAGGCCTTGTGTGTGTCTCGACTATTATGAATAGCTCGAGATAGTGGTTTTGGACGCCCGGAGGTATTGTCCTACCTCACTTTGCAGGTCCAGGTGTGCTAAGGGTCTTGGTGTTCCCTCAGGTCTCCGTGAGTCATTTCCTGCGGTGTGTCATTTCCTCTGGCTTAGGATTAGACCGATTGGCAGCTTGTTCCGCTTTGTATGACAATCATGACTCCGAGTCGTGAGACTCAAGGATCGTTGTTTTTGCAGGTCTAGTTGCCTTGTCCTGAGTCTTTCGGCAACGGTGTGCTGCGTTGGTGCTTCGTAGTATGTGCGACAGTGTTTCCTTGCCTATCTGTACTTCAACACTCGTGCTCTGGAGTCTGTGTCTAGTGAGCCTCCACTAGTTGTAGCCTGGCGACGCGTTACGGCGTGTCGACCCACCCGGGAGTGGTGGCGTGGCAGTTCCCGATATACGGTTTTTAAGCTAGTTTCCATGGGCCCCTGCTGTATAGTATCGTCCTGCTGGGTGGGGAAAAGTAGCTAGAGGCCTGGCTCTCCAGCAAGAGTCAGTGTGTGAACACGTGGTTAGGGGCTTGGACTGATGCCGATGAGCGTTACCCTATCTAGTCACTTGCTACTGTAGTTCATGTTCTGGTTTAGCAGTGTCCTCGTCTCTGTCATCTTGTAGGCAGCGTAGATAGACACTTGTAGGCGCAGCATAAGATGTTAGTGGACGCAGCTGGCTATTCTTTTAGTGATGAGGTGCTTCCATCACGTGACACGTGACTCTCACGTTTCTCGTGCGTCGTGATCTTTCCGGGTTAGCCCTCTCGTGGTCTAGCCCGAGGTCAGTGTTGTGTCGTGTGCATGTCGTTCTAGTCGTGTGTGTGTGGTCGTGTCTAGAAGAGCGTGCATGGCAATCGAGTCGTGTTTGCTTTAGGGCGTCTGTGTCTGTCTAGGTCTTTTCTAGGCTTTTTGCCTGTCTTTGTAGGCCCGACAGATCGGCAACTCCTGACTTTGTCAGATCAGGGTTTGCCTTCCTATTGCTGCCCAGAGTAGTTCTAGGTGCCGAAGTCCTTTCGGCAACCGTATTTTCGTTCATGTACGGCTTTTCCCTTTTCTTGCAGCTGTAGCTGCTCCTTCCATTCCGGTTTTCTTTTAGAAATTTGTAGTTTAGTTTTCCTACTTTACTACTCCTACTGTTTACCTGCTATTTTAGCGTGTTGCTGCGTTGTTTTTCAGTGGGGATCCACGTGACCCCTACTAGGCCTGTGACATGAGGCTCACACCTACTTTTCAGGTGTGGTCGTCTCTTCTTCCTTCGCGATTCCTGGTGTGGCGAGTTCGTAGTTGCCAGCGATACCTGCGTTGGGCTTCCCCCGACCTCAGTGTACGTTTTTCTTTCTGTCGGACTGTACTTGTCTTTTCTTTGGACTGGACTCTGGTATAATTATTAATTTTAACTGTTAATTAAAAAGTAATTTTATTTTTACTACTTTAGCAAACCCAATCTAATGAAATTTAATTGCTTACTATTATATCTGCGACTTCAATGTACTAGACGACAATCCTTTTTCCCTTCGGAGCTTCACAGCTCTTGGGAGGCTTCACGGGGTCCAAGCGGTATCGGGTATATCCGGTATCCGGGATCCGGGTCGTCACAGGGGAGATGAAATAACACCGATACCTATATGGTGCGGCGGACTTCCAGTCCTGATGCAGATTCCACATTCACCTGGTTGGTCAGGTCGAGCGCACAATAAACTGTCACTTTGTGACTGGCATGTCCACGCAACAAATAAATAAATCAAATAAATCTAACAAATCTAACCAGATAAAATTTTCCAGTCCCCACAACGTTTCTCGATGTTGAGGTCTAGGGTTCCGATAGAGTCACCGAGGTTTCACCTATAGACAGTGTAGGGTTCACGATGGCGAGATCGTGACTGTACCTTTGGACCGGGTGGTCTAGTTGGGCCTTCGTCAGTGAGGACGGGCCTTCACGGCAGAGCTGCCATGGTATTTCCTGGTAGTGTAACCTATCGTGCAAATGATGTTTTGATGATGTCTCACTATAAGTCATTGGCCATATAATTTAGAAACTTATGAAACATTTTTTAATTGGCTAGGAATGAAGAAGTTCAACCAAGTTTAAAGGTTGCGTCGACCCCAGCAACTCAGGGCGTTAACGCATGGCTCTTCCAGAGAGCGTTATAAACACATGTTTGAAACAGGGCGTCGACGCACCCTGAAAGTGGCGTCGACCCTCAAGGGCTTCCAGCAAGCCTTCAAGCTAGCCTTCATAGCTGTGTCGACGCAGGCTCTATGATGCGTCGACCTCACGAGCTTCAGTAGTAGGAGGACAGGCTGATAGAGCAGTATGCGTCGACCCTACATCGTCAGGGTGTCGACGCATGGGTCTCCCAGAGAGCATTGTAAACACTTCTCCAAGCAGATGTGTCGATGCACCCCGCTCAGGAGGTCGACGCAGAGGCCTTCCTAGAAGCTGTTTAAAGGCCTATTCTCAACAGGTGCGTTGACGCATGGGAGAACTGCGTCAACGCACCCAAGGCTCTTCTGAAAGATGTTCAGATGAAACTATCTTTTCGAAAACCGTACAGAGAGCAAAAATATCTGACGTAAACCCTAAAAACATGATTTTTGAGGCTTGGAAAAGGTTTCTAGGACATGTAATTGTCCTTGTCATCATTGGGTTACCATATCAGCATTTTTGGACAGAAGATCGGTCAGGTTACTAATGTGGGAAAGGTCACCTTTCAAGGTTGTTGAGTATATGATGATTTGATGACGTCACACCATGAGTCATTAACCAACTGGCTCAGAAACTCATGCCATCTTTTGATGTGTCCAGGTATGAAGACTCTCTGCCAAACGGTTCATGTGCATCGACCTTCATGCAAGATGTGCATCGACCTTCATGAGCTTCAGAAAATGTGCATCGACCTTCGTATGCAATCAGTCAGATGTGCATCGACCTTCATCTACTTTAAACAGTAATGTGCATCGACTCTGAAATGTGCATCGACCTTGACAAGCGTCGACCTTGGAATGTGCATCGACCTGTATGTGGTGGATCAGTAATGTGCACCGACCTCTATTGAAGAATTTCAAATGTGCACCGACCTTCCTTATGAGCATAGACTTGGTAAATGAACGTGCACAGACTTGGTTTGCAAATGTACACAGACTTGGTCATGCTATATACAAATGTGCACAGACTTGGGTATGCTAAGTTCTAAATGTGCATCGACCTGTATGAGATGGAACAGAAATGTGCACTGACCTTAAAATGTGCACCGACCTTGTTTCTTAGATGTGCACCGACCTTGTTTTTTTCCAATATGCACTGACCTCAACTGAAGGGTCTCCAAATGTGCACCGACCCTGCCAGGGGCCAAGCATCTTATGAGCATCGACCTCATAAGGCATGCCAAGCCAGCTGCACTGACCTCATGGGGAAGAGCACATGTTTGACGAAATGCCTCACTGAGCGGCTCCCAAGGCCATTCTTAGTAAACCTGCAGCGTTTTCAGAATTAGATCCAGAGAGCATAAATAGGAACCGCAAATGCCAAAATTCACATCTTTTGAGGTCTGGAAAGGTACCCTTGCTCAGTCAACCTTCCTATCATCATTGGACTTCTATATCAGTCTTTTTGGTTCATGAAAAAGCAAGCTACCACTTCTAGGAATAGTCACCAATCCTGGTACCCACCTTTTTGCCTCCACCCAATCACATGATCTGACAGTGAGATCTCTCAGGACAAAAAGAGGTCCGGACAATTCTACCTGCATAAAAAGGAGATGCTACAGATCCTTCTTGGGAGGCTCCTCTTACACCTTCTTAGGTCAACCAAAGTACAAAATGGAAGAAAATTTCTCTGCTACCTCCCTGGCCAACCAGAAGCTGCCAAGACAAAAGGTCCTTGAAGACAAATGATTATTTATGAAGAGCCAATCACATTCAATTTGGAACCACTTCTGAGAGGGGTGATTGCGCTTATAAAAAGAAAGGACTCCATGTAAGAAGGTAGCTGCTGCTGTCGCTACTGCAAGGGTTGAAGCCTAAACCCTTCCAAGTGCAAAAGAAAAGAGAGGGAGAAAGAAAAGAAAAGGGAGATGAGCGCCTGCTAAGCCCATATGAAAGAATAGGTGGAAGAGAAGAAAGAAGATCATCAGCCCGTGTAGCCAGCCCTGTTTCCCTTGCACCATTAACCTTTGCCCTGTCATTCTCAGTGCCAGTTTCATCTGGAGTCGTTGCACCTGCAAGCAGTCACATTCCTTTTCCTTGTTTCCTTTGTTTTTTCCTTGTCTTTTAAGCAAACCTGTCGTGTAGGGCTTGTCCCCGTGTGTGTGGTGAGGACCTTGCTCCTCGTGTGGGGCTTGTTCCCATGTGTGTGGTGAGGACCTTATTCCTCGTGTGGGGCTTGTCCATGTGTTTAGCTGCTGCGACAGCGTGTGTGTGTGGTTAACCATCTTTTGGCCAAAGATTAATTGCCTCTACCTGTTGGGAGGGGGGTGGACGTAGGCTTGTCTGGGGACAATCGAACCACCTAAAAACCTTGTGTTATGGTGTGTTGCACTCAATCCATTTCTCCTACCCCCACTCACAGGTTCTCCTAGCTCATAGCTCTCTCTTTCCACTGAGTAACTTAGTGTTTTCAGTTCAGTTTTGTACTTGCGTTCAAGTTCATGCATTGTTCAGTTTTGATCAAAGTTTAAAAGCGTTCATTGTGAACCCGGATCTATTCACCCCCCCTCTTGATCCTCTCTTAACCATCTAACAATTAGTATCAGAGCAGGTTCCCAGAGATGTGGTCCAACAACCCAGGGAGATCAGATGGGAGCGTCCCTCGCAGCTATATAGCTGAGGGCCAGGCCATCATTAAACCGCCGTTTTTCGATGGTACTAATTATCTGTACTAGAAGAACTAAATGGAAGTCTTTCTCTGTTCCCAGGATCACCCGATTTGGCGTGTAGTTAGTAAAGGTCCTTTTGTCTTACCCTAGGTAGACGACACCTGGACCCCAGATCAGGTCAAAAAATCCACCACTAATTGGAGCGCCATGAATATCATGCAATGCGCTATCCACCCCACAGAATACTCAAGAATCTCTACTTGCAAATCAGCAAAAGAAATGTGGGATAGACTTGAGTTAATCTATGAGGGGACGTCTGAAGTAAGGGCCACCAAGGCCAATCTGTTAACTTCTGAATATGAAATGTTCAGAATGAAGCCAGAAGAATCTATCTCTGAAATGTATCCAAGATTCGCGCAGTTAACAAACAATATGAAACTTCTAGGCAAAGAATATGCTCAAACTGAACTTATCAAGAAGATCCTCAGATCTCTCATCCCAGCGTGGCACACCAAGGCCACTGTCATTGAGGATTCAAAGGATCTATCTACATTGACCATTGACGGACTGATAGGCTCGCTCATGACGTATAAGCTTAACTTCATGTGAAGAGAGGAAGATATTAAACCCAAGAAGATTGTTGGGCTCAAGGTGTCTGAGAACACAGAAGACTCAGATGAAGAGGATGAAGATGACTTCACAGAGACATCACTGATGGACCATGCTATGCTCACTAGATAGTTCAAGAATTTTCTAAGAAGAAGAGGTAAATTCCATAAGAAGAAGAAGAACCCCCAGGTAAGTAGAAATACCAACTTCACATCTACGCAACTCAAGAAGTCTGATACTTTGATTTGCTACCAGTGCAAGAAACTAGGACATATGCGAGGAGAATGTCCTAAGTTGATGAAGCAGCTGACCAAGGCCAAGGGAAAGACGTCCAAGGCTATGGTCTCCACTTGGAGCGATGAAGAAGAGGAGGATGAAAGCCTCTCTTCGGACAAAGATGAAGACGATCTTTGCTTCATGGCTGACGAGAGTGAGGATCATGTAAGAAATCCTTTCGAGAGCTTCTCAGTAGAAGATTGGGAAGATGCATATGCAGACTTACTTGAGAAATTTGAAATGTATAGAAAGGAGAATAGACAATTGAAGAAGAAACTGAAGTCTCTTGCTCAAAATAATCATGTTAACAAGGAGCTAGAAACCATAAAAGTTGAAAATGAAGAACTAAAAAAATAAGCTGAAATCACCTGCTCAGATCTGTTGGTCTTAAAAGAAGAAAGTGTTGCTCTTAAAGAATAATTGAGCCAGACTAAAAAAAGATGCGAGGAGTGGGAAAAGGAGAATAGGCTTAATCTTGAAAAGTCTGAAGCTGTTAACACTGTTAATCTTGTGATGCAAAAGAACTTGGAAAGAAGTGAAGAAGAGTTGAAAGACAAACAATCTACCCTTGAAAAAATGACACTGGGAAAGTCTAATCTAGATGCTATTTTAGATACCCGAGTCAATTTCAGAAAGGAAGGGCTTGGTTTCAATCCTACTAAAAAGAGGCCTTTTGAGCTCAAAATTATTTCCTTCTGTCCTGAGAAAGGGAAGGGAAAATTGATTGTTGAAGAATCCGTGAAAGAGACCACCACCCATCATCCTATACAATCAGATCGTGGTCACAATCATCAGACCAGACCCAACCGTGCCAAGCCACAGATCTAGCACAAGCCTTCCAAGAGGCGAGGTCAATGGTCTGGACAACCAGGTCGAGACTTCAATACCCCCCAGTGCCCCTAAGGTCAATGCTTCTGGGATATGCCTCGACGTAGAACAACCTACCACTCTGAAAAGAAAAATCACCACAAGAAAGGAATAAGATTCTATGGTCAGCCCAGCATGGGTGTCCTCCATAAGAAACATGGCCGCTTTGAAAAAGCACGAAACCAATCTCAGCCTAACTTACACCCCATGAATTTCATGAGATTTCCTTGTCATGCATGCAATCAACTAGGTAACATTAATAACCCATGCTGGTTCGGTCATAGAACAAAAGTTTTCAGGCAAGTTTGGGTTCCAAAGAATTTATTGCATACTTTCAGCTCTGAGTATGAACCCAGATGTGCTTGGGTTCCAAAGACCCCTACCTAATATTTTCTATGCAGGATTGCTTAGTAGCCCATCACAACCGCTGGTACTTGGACAGTGGCTGCTCACGACATATGACGTGAGGCAAGAAGAAGTTTAGCCACTTAATCAAGAAGGAAGGAGGCCAATCAAGTTCGGAGGTAAGGATAAAGGCAAGGTAATTGGCACATGCATCGTGGGTAAGAACCCCTCTAAATCAATTGAAAATGTGTTGCTCGTTGAAGGTCTTGAGCACAATCTGCTTAGCATAAGTCAACTGTGCGATAAGGGTCACAAAGTGATGTTTGATGCCAATGAATGTAAAATTCTTGAGAAAGACTCTGAATCTGTGTTTTTCACAGGACACAGAATCAATAATGTTTAAATGATAGACCTTTATGCCTCTAGCTTTGAAGGAATGTGCCTGACGGCCAGCCAACTCAGTGATGCAGGTCTGTAGCACCGTCGGTTGGGACATGTCAGCTATGGCACATTGCACAAACAGTCCATTGGTGCTGCGTGACAAATTTCATTTGAAAATGTCATGCCACACACAATTTTAAAATTATTTACCTCACTCACTCACTCAAAAGATTAAGAAATCCGAGTAAAATGGCGAGAACGGGTCGATCTCACGAGGAGGAAGAAACTTTTGTTAAGTTGGAAAACTTCTTGTATTTTTTTAGCAAATCGTGGAGTGAGTAGGATAAAGTAAAAACTTAAAATTGCTTGAAATAAAATCTAACTAAAGAACGTTGGAGGGTTGAAGAAGAGAAAATTGACAGAGAGAGAGATGAAGAGAAAGAAATAAAATTGCACAAAATAAAACTTGTATTGCTATGAATTGAAAAGTACAATATCCATGAAAATAGAGATGACAACAAATGTAAACTAAGAGAAAAGTGAAGAAACTAGAGCCATGAAAGGATGATGAACGCCGTCGTCTCCTCCTCGCCGAGCCTTAGAACGTTGCCCGCCTTGATGTGCACGCCGTCGTAAAAGGAGAGTTGTGGAGGGCAAACTTTGGAGAGAAATATAGAAGGGTTTGTGTGGAGATGAAGAAGGAAGAAGATCAGAAAGTAAAATAGGAATACTAAAAATAGAGTAAGAATAAAATTAAAATAATTTTGAAACCAAGATGAATTAGAGGATAACTAAGAAAAAGAAGTTGAAGAGGAGGAAGAGAGGAAGAACTTTGATGAAGGGCACAGAGAGAGAAAATGTAAGGAAGAGGGTGTAATTGGAGGAAGAAGGGGGTGGTGTCTGCGCGGATGAACAGTACAAACGGGAAGATAGTACTTTGAAAAAGAGATTATAACTTGAAAACAGGAAGGAATTAGAGGAATATGAAGAAGAAGAAAATTTATATCTTTAAAAAACAAATAAGTTTGATGAAGAGACTCAGGTGAAAAGAAGAGCAAAAGAGGAAGAAATCTTAAGAAGAACAAAGTGCAGAGGCGTAGATGAGTAGTAAAAATATAGGACAGAACCTTGAAAAACTTGACATAACTTGAAAACGAGAGAGAATTAGAATAAGAGGAAGAAGATATACCACTTTTGTGAAGAAATCAGAGGGAGAAAGAAATCACAAAGGGGATAAAACAGGCGAAGAACAGTGGGATGCGGGTTCGGGTGAACAGTAAAAGGTGGAAGATAGAACCTTGAAAACTAGACGATGAAGTAAAAACTAAGAATTGTGAAATGACAAAGAAGACAAAGTTAGAGAGAATTTAAAACTGAAGAACTTTCATGAAGAAAGCAAGAGGAGAAAATGAACAGAAGGGGGAGAAATTGGCAACCTAAGATGATGATGTGAGAGGGAGAGAAAAAAATGCCAAAAGAAGAGATTCCTTCTCCTCCTTGACATGGGCTATTTATTGAAAAATTTGGTCAATGGACGGTGGAGATTGTATCAAAAGGAGGTGGATGGCTGGGATTTAGGTAGATGATGGATGGGGGAAAGGAAAAGGCGGTCGGCATCCCCTCCTTTATTTCAAACTTTAAATTTTCTTTTCCCTCTAATTAATTCCCTCCTTTGGTCTTCTTTATTTCAAACTTTGAATTTTCTTTTCCCTCCAACTAATTCCTCCTTTTCAAACTTTGAATTTTCTTTTCCCTCCAACACAAATAGGTGGTGGCAGCAATTTTTGACTTGGTCAATTAAGAATGGGGCCCCTTAGGGCTTCTTCTTTAGGTCTTCGGACGTTCTTGCCCCTAATTTGTCTAACAATTTCCTTCAGTGTCCTGTACACACAAAATTCTGATTTAATCTATAAAAATTACCATAATGTGCACATGAATCATAATTACTCATAATTATGCGATGAAGAATTAATGTTCATGACCCTCAACTCCATTTTATTAAATGAAATAGTTAAATTAATTAATTTACGTGAAAGGTCCAATCTACATGCGAAGTTGAGATTAACGATGGAACATGTATAATTGCCTAATTATATGCACATAAGATGGTGTACATGCGATGAATTATCATAGAAAATAGACACTTATCACACCCCAACTTACTCATTGCTAGTCCCTTAATAATTAAAATTTAGGACCAACAAGAGTTGTCAAAACTCATACCTTCATATCCAGCTTTTCCTTTACAGAATCAACCAAAGATCAGAAATCGGGAATTATTAATGCACACTAGCCTTAGTTTAAAAATTAAAGTACATGACTTAAGAATGCATCTCAAAGTTTGACAGCACTTGTGCATGTGTAATACTAAATCCACAGTTAAGGTAATTACATCCCCCATTTGCTAATCCGAGCAAGAATCTTTCAACTATGCACCACCTAACTCAGAGTATTAAGCACACAAACTTTTTGGCTGCCTTATTACAATATCCCTTTTGGGAGTTTTTTTCCTCTTTTTCTCTTTTTTTCTTTTTTTTCTATTTTCTTTTTTACAATACACACATGATGCTGTACTACTCTTCACTGTTTTACACGAACCTCGACTCTTGCCTTAGGAGAAATAAGCCCGGTTACAAAGATCAGAGTTCCCATTTCCATTTTACGTGAACCTCAACACTTGTTAGGTGAAGTAGGCCCTATTACTAAGATCTTTAAAAGAGAAGTGCAAAAGCACATTGAAAAAAATGAACCCTAGGGGTATTTTTCATGGTGTTTTTTTTTCAATGTGCTTTTGCACTTATTTGATAGATAACTTGGCAGAAAGCTTGAAAATATCTCTTTCTTGAGAAGTGCAGAGCATCAGACACCTTACCCAAAAATAACATAGGGCTTGACCTGCTTGCTTCATTGGTGTGCAAAGTGAATCTCATTTTTTTTAAGTTCACATGAACTTTAAAAGAGATTCTTATATCAGTTTTCCATAGCTAGATTGAATAAAATTTTCATCATCCTTCTCTCCAGTCTTTTCTATTCCAAAATCACTTTTAATAAAAGCATGAATCAAGAAAACTTAGTTGGGGATTTCATCTTTTCCCTTTCATGTAGATGGAATGATGTGCATGACATTATGTAAGAACTCATATCAGGTTGTACTATATACATCATGAAAATTTTCTCTCCCTCCCAACTTGAATGACATTGTCCTCAATGGCATATAGAATTGAAAATAAAAGATCAATGTAGCAATAAATACTACTAAGTAGGAAAGAGACAACCTGATATACGAGGTAAAAGACTCCTTTAGAATAATGGCGACAACTCTTTCTCCTCGACCTGCCTACTGAAACACATTGAAACAAAAATATCAAACAACAAAAAACCTTGGGTTGCCTCCCAGAAGCGCTAAGTTTTTCGTCTTCAGCCAGACGCATGAGAGCTCACAAAGATTTTATTCCAAAACACTTAGAACAATGGATTCTTTTTGCAACTGATCGTTTTCCAAATAAGGTTTCAATCTTTGACCGTTGATAGTGAAAATGTGACCATTTTTAGGATTCAAAAGTTTGACGGCACCGTGGTCAAAAGTCTTAACAACTACAAATGTCTGTCCCATCTGGATTTGAGCTTACCAGAGAACAAGCACAACTTAGAATTAAAAAGTCAAACCTTTTGATTCTCATAAAAAGTTTTCCTGTGAATATGCTTGTCATGGAATGCTTTGGTTTTAACTTTATTAATCTTTGAATTTTCATAGGTTTCATTTCTTAGTTCCTTTAGTTCATTGAGTTGTAGAGCTCTTTGGGCCTCGGCTTGAGTGAGATCGAAGTTGACTTGTTTGATGGCCCAATATGCTCTATGTTCAAGCTCTACGGGCAAGTGGCAGGCTTTTCAAAAAATGAGGCGGTAAGGTGACATGCCAATGGGAGTCTTAAATGCAGTTCTATAGGCCCAGAGTGCATCATATAGTCTCTCGGACCAGTCTTTTCTATCCGGCCGAACTATCTTATGCAGAATGGTTTTTATCTCCCTGTTGGACACTTCGACTTGGCCACTGGTTTGGGGATGGTAGGGGGTAGCGAGCTTGTGAGTGATGCCATATTTGCGAAGCAGAGCTCGGAATTGAAAATGAATAAAGTGAGAGCCCCCATCACTAATGATGGCTCTAGGATAACCAAATCTAGAAAAGATGTGTTTCTTCACAAACTTCATCATGACCTTGTGATCATTTGTCTTAGTAGCAACAGCTTCAATCGATTTCGAAACATAGTCCAATGCCACCAAAATATATTCATTGCCAAATGAAGGTGGAAATGGTCCCATAAAGTATACTCCCCAAACATCGAAAATCTCTACTACCAGAATGGGACTGAGTGGCATCATATCTATTTTTGCATTGTTGCCCACGGCTTGGCACCTTAAACAAGTTTTTGAAAATTCGTAAGCATCTTTGAATAATGTGGGCCAATAGAATCCGCTTTGCAACACTTTCACCTCTATTTTCTTTTCTGAGAAGTGTCCCCCACAAGCGAGATTATGACAGAAGTTCAGAAGAGATTGTTGCTTGATGGGGACATCACCCACGATTCTCTCTGGCTCGGGACTTCACTTCCTCTTGGATAGGAATAGGATCGAGCTCCATATCAAGCAGGGCACCCTCAACTCTTTGCTTTCCTACTTGGATCATTTTGATGTATTTCTTACTTTTTGTTTGAGTCATTTTGATATAATTTTCCCTTTATTTGTGTCATCATCCTAGGTCCTAAGTCATTTCCCTATGTTTTAGTCTTCATCTACCCCTTGGTTGTTTTTTGGACAGCTTGGTCATTATGTGTAAAGCCAGGGGTAGTCTTGTCATGTAAAAGTTTGGGTCCCTATAAATAGGACCCCAAACCCCCTTTGGTGAAGCAATATAAGGTTTAGTTTAAATCCAGAAGAATACTTGTGAGCTCTCTCTCTCTCTCTCTCTCTCTCTCTCTTGAAGGGGGCGAACCCCTCTCTCTCTCCCCATTTCGCCCCCCCTCTCTCTCTCCTTCCTCCTTGCCACATCACCCCACCCCATTAAAAACAACCCTTCACCTTCCCAAGGCTCATAAACCCCCATTCACTCTCACCACTATTCAAGTAACCCTTCATATTCCAAGGCAACCCTCCCACTTCCCTAGCACCCTTCCCTCTCCCCCAAGCACCCCTCCCTCTTCCCCACACACCTCTTCACATCCCCTAGGGGATTTGAATCCCCCTTCTCCACCTGGCTGCGAACCCCACCCCCATTACCCCCTCTCTTGGCCCTTGGGCGACCCCCCACTCCCATCAAGTCCCTCTCTAACCCCCAAGACCCCCCCACGTCACCACTCCCTCTCCCCCCTGAAACCCCCCACCCTCCATCGCCCCTCCCCTTCCAAAACACCAGAACACCACCTGCAACAGCCTCCCCTCCCAAACCACTAACCCACCACCAAGAATCCCCTTCCTCCACCCCATTTTCTATATACCAGTGAGCAGCTACAGATCTGCAGGACCACCCTCCTGTTGCAGCGCCAGCCTCGCCCACATCCCGGTGTTCCTGGAGGTGTGCCATACATCGACGGAAAGCTCTCCCATCTAGCTTCGAAGGCGAGGTAGTCTTGCGCCTATCCGAGTTCGGAGGCACCCTGAGGCTCATTTTCGTCCGACTGCACAACTGGGACCTGAGTAGGGACCAGAGCTACAATTCAGAAGCTACAGGGACCACACGGAAACTCCCCTTGGCACGCCACTTGGCCGGAGTGAAGTTCCACCAGTCGACTATCCAACGCATCCAGCGGGGCACCGATTGAAGCCCGGAGCAGCTCGTTCCGATTTTTTCTACTCCAGGGTCGCAGATCAGGTCAGTCGAGATCCGTCCAGACCCCCTCCCGCTCTTCTAGACATATCTCTCGACCCCGACCTCGTCTGGGGCCATTCTTTATTGCTGAACGAAGAAGACTCAACCACGCTCGCAACCGTCCTGGTCCCGCCTCAATCAGATCACGGGAGCGATCATGGTAATGTCGCCAACCTGCTCATACAATCTGGACTCAGCCCGAACCAGAACCAAGCAGCACCGGTCCATCCCCCACCTCAGCCGACAGCGACAACCCAACGTCCCGAAAAAATTTAGGCCACATCCTGGACCAGCCAGGGACGTTTTGGCACTAGTCACGTCAGTTTTTGAGTTCAGGAGTGTCCTCAGGAAATCCAACAGCGGGTACCTATCAATGAGCAGAATAGGCAGGCAGAACCTCAAAGGGACAGCTCGGCTCCGTCCTTAGCTTCACGTCCCTCCCCGCCTGGCCGGCTTACCGCCCGTCCCTGTGTGGAGGTAGTGTTTGTTTGTAATCCAATTCTCCCCACCCCGAGATCCCCCCTCCTGCGTGAGACGTAGTACATGTAATCTTTTAACAGGTCGAAGCTTCAGTCGACGTAGTGTGCGAGGAACCCACACTTCCCCGCTCGCCCTCGTCTCCGAACGGGGTTGGTTTCTTCAAACCAACCGGGTAAGATCTAGCCCTTACTCCCCTTAGTGTTTGTTCCTTTAATATCCGTGAAACTATTCCGCTAGTCGGTGAGAGAGTGCTCGACCCCGGAGCATCCCGCTTACGTGCGATCATCGTGGGCTTTAGAGAGAGAGTGACCCAGTGCCCTCAAGGCACCTAGCCAGCCCCTTCATTGTGGGCACCGTACCCTTGGGAGGAAAACCATAGCCCTGCTGGCCCTCCACTAGCAAGGGTCTTGCTCCATCACCTCGACTCGGCATCACCGAGTCACCACGGGAAGCGTGTGCGCGTGGTGGAATTGGCGATTCTCCGACTATCTCAAATCTTGCGATTGTGTTTGTGATTTAGGTCCAAGGGGTCACGTCCACTTGCTGCATTCTCCCACAGTCTGTGTCACATCAATTTGGTATCAGAGCAAGTTCTAGACTTGTCTCTACGAGTCTAGTCCTAGGGCATTGGTATTTGGGTCTCCCTTGCATCGTGTTTTCCATCGCTCCTTTGCATGACCACCATAGGGAGACACGCCAAGTACCCATGGACCGATTTGACGCTGCCGTCAACAACCTTCTTAATCAGCTAGATACCATCACCACCTGACTTGACCGGGTTGAAGCAAAATGGAACCAAGGCCCTAGAGCTCGGTCACCACGGGATGAATTTGGATGGGAAGACAATAAACCACCACCTAGGAACCATGGCCTCAGAGCTCGATCTCCATGGGAAGGGTTTGATACGGATGAAATGGACTATGATCCTTATTATGACTATGAGAGGCCCCGACATTACGGGCATGAGGGAAGGCATTCCTGGGATAACCTGGATAACCATCCCTTAAGAATGATGTGGTTCTCTAGGCCTCCTAGGTTCACTCCACGACCAGATGGTCCCAAGGACATAGGACTCCGTCCTAACCCAGCCCCTCTCTTGAAGACCCCCACACCATGTCCTAGTGGAAGCACCCCATTTTGGCCCACTAATATTCCTCCCACCCCCCATCCGACAAGAGTCACCCCTAGTCAACCTATACCTCGACAAGAAGGAAGTTCCAATGGGCCAAGTGTGGGTGGGGACACTCCGGGAAATAGACAACAATGCTTTAAGTGTAAAGGCTTTGGACACTTCATCAATCAATGCCCCTCACGAGAGATGTCCAACATATTGATTGAAGAAATAGCTACCCCTACCCAAGGGGAACTTGAGAAAGTGACCGAAGTCCATGAGGCTCCCCTAGATTGTGAAGAGGAATATGAAGCCCAATGCCAAGAGTTGGGTAAAGAGAACTCATCCCTACCCAAAGAAACCCCATTGAGCCTAACTGGGTGCATCCTCCCCCGAGAGTTACAAAATGACCAACCAAGTCCCCCCACCCCTCCCTCCATGAGAATTGTGATTTTAAGGGAACCCCTCATTGAGTGGCTAAAGCAAAACCTCCTCCTCCACGTCACGCGCCCCTCCATGGATAACCACAACCCAATTGTGCCCACCCCACCACTCCACACAACCTACCATTCGTTCTGCTTTGTAGGAACCCTGAGGGACTTGATTAAGGGTATACTAAGGCAAATAGAGGTGACAAATATGCTGGCCTCAGGAGCAAGCGACATGGGGTACCTTAGTTTCTCACACCCCTCTATCGGGTCCATCACCTCTATTTACACCAAGGGTCCTTGCACGAGTGAGCTCTTATTGTTTCTACCCGAGCCCGATGAGTTTTACACCACCCCCCTACCACAGGGAAAGGGCACTCCACCTAGGGAATCCACTTTGGTACTTACCCCATTAGGAGACCAGTGCCTAGGACACACTAGGGAGTGTATGCTTTGGAGTGCTCAAGGTCTAGGATGGGAAGAAACCTCATTCCCCTCAACCCAAGTCCTCCAAGATCTGCATGATCCCTTCCCGCTAGACCCTCATTGCCAACCCACCTCCTTGCCCTCCTACACCTTTCCCTACCCCTCGCCCCTTTGCAAGGAGCATTATGTTAGGTCCCATCGGGTTCATGATTTCCACTTCCCCACGTGCGCTAGGGACCCCAGGTCTATCTCTTGGATTGAGGCCCACCTCCACTTCACCCACCCCTTGACCCATCTTGATCCTTTTGACCCCTTCCAATGGGCTTCCGAGTACTCATGTGACCAACCTGCATCACTCACCACCCACTCCTTCCTACCCTCACCCACCTTATTGGACCAAGCCCACTCCACTTTCCTAGACCCCTTCGACCCCTATAAGTGGAAACTCCCACACCAAGCCACACACATAGAAGATGCCATTTGGATGGAAATGCATGTGTCACTACATGTTGCATCATTTGGTAGGGCTAGTAAGTCAAGTCATCTCATTTGTGTCACACACACACTAGGCCCAGTGCACGACTGGTTTACATTTGGATATGCAGGTCCTCCCCCACTCATCATCCATCTTATGCATGATAGGAGTATACATGGATGTCCGGGTCCTCCGGCATTCACTGCACCCATACCTGATAGAACCATTTATGGATGCCCCGGTCCTCCTAAGTCCGTCAAAACCAAAGTAACACTTGATAGGGCTGAATTTGGTTGTCCAGGCCCTCCCTTCATCTCTAGAGGATCATCCTTCATGACACTGCATGACACCATTCGCAAACACATCAACAAGAGTAACGAGGTTTATAAGAAATTAGCCGATTCCCACTACCGCCACCAAGAATTCCAAGTCAGTGATTTTGTGATGGTGAGGACTGAGAGACTATTCCTTGAAAATGTCTCAAAATTAAGGTCTCGTGGAGCAGGCCCCTTCCAGGTGTTGAGGCATGTTAGCACTAATGCTTATGTGTTAGACCTCCCTGAAGAGTATGGGGTAAGTCCCACTTTCAACGTGGCTGACCTGGTGCCATACGAGGGTCCCACGGTGACACCCAGTGAGGACATCCAGCCTGTTCCATCCTTTGAGAGAGTCCCTACCCCTAAGAGAGGTCCACCCAGCCCAAAGAACCAGCGTGAGCAAGTAGAGCAGATATTAGATGAACAGATCACTTCTACTCGGAGCAAGGCCTATGAGCGATATCTGGTTAGGTGGAAGGGACGGCCTCTGTCGGATGACACATGGGTAAGTCGGGAGGATCTCTAGCAGCTGGACCCTGACATATTGGAGCCGTATCACAGTAGGGCGGGCCCCTACTCCACAGAGTCGAGCTTTTTTTGCAGCCCGGGGGAATTGATGGGGACATCACCCACGATTCTCTCTGGCTCGGAACTTCACTTCCTCCTGGAGAGGAATAGGATCAAGCTCCATGTCAAGCAGGGCACCCTTGACTCTTTGCTTTCCTACTTGGATCATTTTGATGTATTTCTTACGTTTTGTTGGAGTCATTTTGATGTAATTTTCCCCTTTATTTGAGTCATCATCCTAGGTCCTAAGTCATTTCCCTATGTTTGAGTCATCATCTACCCCTTGGTTATTTTTTGGACAACTTGGTCATTATGTGTAAAGCCAGGGGTAGTCTTGTCATGTAAAAGTTTGGGTCCCTATAAATAGGACCCCAAACCCCCCCTTGGTGAAGTAATGAAAAGCTTGAGTTTAAATCCAGAAGAATACTTGTGAGCTCTCTCTCTCTCTCTCTCTCTCTCTCTCTTGAAGGGGGCGAACCCCTCTCTCTCCCCATTTCACCCCCCCTCTCTCTCCTCCCTCCTTGCCACATCACCCCACCCCATTAAATACAACACTTCACCTTCCCAAGGCTCATAAACCCCCATTCACTCTCACCACTATCCAAGCAACCCTTCATATTCCAAGGCAACCCTCCCACTTCCCTAGCACCCTTCCCTCTCCCCCAAGCACCCCTCCCTCTTCCCCACACACCTCTTCACATCCCCTAGGGGATTTGAATCCCCCTTCCCCACCTAGCTACGAACCCCACCCCCACTACCACCTCTCTTGGCCCTTGGGCGACCCCCCTCTCCCATCAAGTCCCTCTCTAACCCCCAAGACCCCCCCACGCCACCACTCCCTCTCTCCCCCTGAAACCCCCCACCCTCCTTCGCCCCTCCCCTTCCAAAACACCAGAACACCACCTGCAACAGCCTCCCCTCCCAAACCACTAACCCACCACCAAGAATCCTCTTCCTCCACCCCATTTTCTATATACCAGTGAGTAGCTGCAGATCTGCAGGACCACCCTCCTGTTGCAGCACCAGCCTCGCCCACATCCCGGTGTTCCTGGAGGTGTCTCATACATCGACGGAAAGCTCTCCCAACTAGCTTCGCAGGCGAGGCGGTCTCGCCCCTATCCGAGTTCGGAGGCACCCGGGAGGCTCATTTTTGTCCGACTGCGCAACTGGGACCTGAGCAGGGACCAGAGCTACAGTTCAGAAGCTACAGCGACCACACGGAAACTCCCCTTGGCACGCCACTTGGCCAGAGTGAAGTTCCACCAGTCGACTGTCCAACGCATCCAGCGGGGCACCGATTGAAGCCCGGAGCAGCTCGTTCCGATTTTTTCTACTCCAAGGTCGCAGATCAGGTTAGTCGGGTTCCGTCCAGACCCCCTCCCGCTCTTCTGGACATATCTCTCGATCCCAACCTCTTTTGGGGCCATTATTTTTTGCTGAACGAAGAACACTCAACCACGCTCACAACCGTGCTGGTCCCGCCTCGATTGGATCACGGGAGCGATGGTGGTAACGTCGCCAACCTGCTCCTACAATCTGGACTCAGCCTGAACCAGAACCAAGCAGCACCGGTCCAGCCCCCACCTCAGCCGACAGCGACAACCCGACATCCCGAAAAAATTCAGGCCACATCCTGGACCAGCCAGCGACGTTTTGGCACTGGTCACGTCAATTTTCGAGTTCGGGAGTGTCCTCAGGAAATCCAACAGCGGGTATCTATCAATGAGCAGAATAGGCGGGTAGAACCTCGAAGGGGCAGTTCGGCTCCGTCCTTAGCTTCACGTCCCTCCCCGCCTGGCCGGCTTACTGCCCCTCCCTGTGTGGAGGTAGTGTTTGTTTGTAATCCAATTCTTCCCACCTCGAGATCCCCCCTCTTGCGTGAGGCGTAGTACATGTAATTTTTTAACAGGTCGAAGCTTCAGTCGACGCAGTGTGCGGGGAGCCCACACTTCCCCTCTCGCCCTCGTCTCTGAACGGGGTTGATTTCTTCAAACCAACCGGGTAAGCTCCAGCCCTTGCTCCCCTCAGTGTTTGTTCCTTTAATATCCGTGAAACTATTCCGCTGGTCGGTGAGAGAGTGCTCGACCCCGGAGCATCCCGCTTACGTGCGATCATCGTGGGCTTTAGAGAGAGAGTGACCCAGTGCCCCCAAGGCACCTAGCCAGCCCCTTGATTGTGGGCACCGTACCCTTGGAAGGAAAACCATAGCCCTGTTGGCCCTCCACCAGCAAGGGTCTTGCTCCATCACCTCGACTCGGCATCACCGAGTCACCACGGGAAGCGTGCGCGCGCGGTGGAATAGGTGATTCTTCGACTATCTCAAATCTTGCGATTGTGTTTGCGATTTAGGTCCAAGGGGTCACGTCCACTTGCTGCATTCTCCCACAGTCTGTGTCACATCATTGCTCCTCCTCGGGGGACACATCTTCTTATTATTTGATCTGGACCCATGTGAAACAACTCTGGGTCCTCCCAAAAGTAGTACTTAAGCTTTGCAAAGAATCGATCCTTCTCCTGTCAAGACCACCCTCCCGAATTCTGTCCTACTGCTAGGTAATTGACTATGTGAGCATACCAGGGGGTTGAGGTGTGAGAGATGGAAAGAATTTTCTCATCGGGGAAGGAATCGAACATAGGAGCACTTTCAGAAATCACAATCCTAGACAAGTGAGCAGCAACAACATTCTCCATCCCCTTCTTGTCTCTGATTTCCAAATCAAACTCTTGTAGCAACAGAATCCACCGAATGAGACGGGGTTTAGCTTCCTTCTTGGATAGCAAAAATTTTAAAGCCGAGTGATCAGAATAAACAATGACTTTTGCCCCTAACAGATATGATCAAAATTTCTTAAGGGCGAAAACTTCCGTAAGCAATTCTTTCTCCGTGGTGGTGTAGTTTAATTGTGCATCGGCGAGGGTGCGGCTCACATAGTAGATCACCACTGGCTTCTTATCGACTCTCTGACCCAGAACAACTCCAACAGCATAGTCTAAAGCATCACACATGATCTCAAAATGTAGCGACCAGTCAGGAGATTGAAGAATTGGGGATTGAGTGAGGGCCGCTTTCAAAGAATGAAACACCTCAAGATAGGAATCATCTAAGTTAAAGGGAGTGTCCTTGGCTAGCAATTATGTGAGAGGACGAGTGATGGTGGAAAAGTTTTGGATGAATCTGCGATAGAATCCAGCATGGCCAAGAAAAGATCAAATTTGTTTGACAGAAGAAGGCGGAGGAAGATTAAAAATCACATCAACCTTGGCCTTGTCAACCTCTATTCCTCTCTCTGAAACAACATGACCAAAAACTACTGCTTCTCTTATCATAAAATGGCTTTTCTCCCAACTCAACACAAGATTTGAATCAATGCACCTTTTAAACACCTGAGTTAAATTTGCCAAGCAACTTTCGAACGAATCACCAAACACAGAAAAGTCGTCTATAAATACTTTCAAACATTCCCCCACCATTTCAAAAAATATCGACATCATGCATCGTTGAAATGTGGCGGGGGTGTTTCACAGCCCAAATGGCATTCTTCTAAAAGCAAATGTGCCATAAGGGCACGTGAACGTTGACTTCTCTTGATCTTCCGGGTAAATAGCAACCTGGTTGTACTCGGAATAGCCATCCAAAAAGCAATAGTACTTCTGCCCTGCTAGTCTCTCCAAAATCTGATCTATGAACGGTAGTAGAAAATGATCTTTCTTTGTAACTGAATAAAATTTTCTATAATCAATGTAGATTCTCCACCTTGTTGGTAATCGTGTAGGCACTTCATCTCCTTTCTCATTTGTTACAACTGTCAGCCTTGACTTCTTGGGAACAACTTGAGTTGGATTGACCCACTTGCTATCAGAAATGGGATATATGATCCTGGCATCCAACCATTTGACAACTTCTTTCTTTACTACCTCCTTCATACTTGGATTCAGCCGACGCTGCATCTCTCTACTCGGCTTGGCATTGTCCTCCAAGTAAATGTAATGCATACACACATCCGAACTAATACCCTTCAAATCTGCCACTGACCAACCTATCGCCCTCTTGCGCTCCTGAAGGACATTTAGGAGTTAGGATTCCTGAGCAGCAGTGAGGTTGGAAGCAATGATTACGGGTAGAGTTTGGTCAGGACCTAGATAAGCATACTTCAAAGGATTCGGCTGAGGCTTCAATTCTAGATTGGGATGATCCAAAGATGGAAGAATCAATTTGGCTTGCAGCGGAGGGAGTGGCTCTATTCTAGAGTAGGGTGTACTAGAAAGAGGAGAATCCTGGAGCATGCTACCCTCTTCTAGACATTCCCCTTTAACTTTTGGACTTTCTTCAATCAATTCCTCAATGACATCAATGATGTTACATTCCTCCTCATGGTCCAGGTACTGGGATGCCTTGAACACATTTAAAGAAACCTTCTCACCTCCGAAAGAAATATCCATCATACCCGTGACACATTTTATATTGGCCTTCGCCGTAGCTAGAAACGGTCGTCCCAAAATAATTGGAGTGTACTTTAATTCTTAGGACGAGGCCATATCCAAAATAAGGAAATCTACTGGGAAATAACATTCATGTACTTTCATAATCACATCTTCTAATAGACCCCTCGGAGTTTTCACGAACCGATCCGCCAATTGAAGGATTACAGATATGAGCTTCAACTCTCCCATATAAAATTGCTCATATATAAAGGTGGGCAATAATATTACGCTGGCTCCAAGGTCCAACAATGCTTTATCAAATGTAACTCCACCTATATCACAAGAAATTAGAGGAGCTCCGGGGTCCTTCAACTTCTTAGGTAAATGGTTCATCACGACAGCACTGACATCTTCAGATAGGCGGATCTTTTGAGTTATCACCTTGGGTTCCCTTTTTGAAGTGCACAGCTCTTTCAGGAACCTTGCATATGCCGGCACATGCTTGATCGCGTCCAAAAGTGGAATATTGATATTCACTTGTTTAAATAATTCCACTAGCTCTTCTTGGTGGATCGGCTTTTTCTTTTGAGCCTTAAATTTTAGAGCATGGGGAAAAGGGACCTTAGGAACATACTCTTGATAGCCTTCTTCATGAACCTTTGCTTTTCCTTTATCTCGCTTGTTCTCTCCACCCTCCGGCCTTTTCTTCTCTTGCACAATCACAGGCTCCTCATCCTCCCTATCCCTTTCCACGTGGGCTTCTTGGCCCAAACTACTACCAACATCCTTAGCTTGATAAGGGTTATCTAACATCTTCCCACTCCTAAGGATAGATATAGCCTTGGCGTTCTCAAATTGAGGGCCCATAGGAGGAGGAGGCTGAGGTTGATTAGGTTGGGGAAGAATAGGAGCTCTTTGAGGGAAACCTGGATGTTGATTCTGTTGATTACCCATAGGTTGGCTAGGGAGTTGGCCAACCTCCCTCCTCATGCTATTTGCAGCGATCTGCCCTATCTGGCTTTCCAACTTGGAAATAGACTAGTGCTGAGTAAGGATAAGTCGTTGGAGTTGCTCGAATTTCTCATCGAAATTGGGCTGAGCGAGAACTTGATTGAATCGGTTAGAAGGATATGGATGATGTTGGCCCTGAGAAAATGGAGCTTACTGATATGGGGCTTGAGAATAATGTGATGGAGTTTGAGATTGTTGTTGATATGGTGCATAAGAGGGAATATGATCAGACTAAGCTTGTTGAGTTTGTTGAAAAGGAGATTGAAACTGTTGGTGTGATTGAACTGGAGCTTGAAAGGGTTGTCTTGAAAAATTGGGATTGGATTGGGTAGATGGATTTTGCTGAGATTTCTAAGAAAAATTGGGATGATTTCTCCAACCTGGATTGTAGGTGTTAGAGTAAGGATCATATGCAGGTTTGGAGACACCCTGGGCCGCAAAGATCTGTTCTTGGATAAATAGGGGGAGTTGGGCTACTGTGGGACAATCAGTCACAGCATGATTAGGGCTAGAACAAAGAGCACAAATATCTTCATTAGTGGGAGCTGAGAATGATTAGGGTTGGGAAGCAGAAGGTACAAAAGATTCCTACCTATTCATAGATAACAACTAGTCTAGCTTTTGGGCAACCAAATCAACCCTTTCCATCTTTTGTGCCAACAAATCCATTTTATTCAACCTTTGGGTTATGGCATTGATATCCATCTTGTTCTCACACACACCTTGGCTCTTAACTTCACAAAGCCCACCGCTCTTAGAAGGCCCAATCATTTTTTCATATGATGACAGCGAGGCATGACTTATGAAATTTTCACTAAGCATTTCAAATAAATCGTAAATGTGAGACCCGATCTTTAACGGATCTTTGCCAATATTAAAATAGAATTAATTTCATGAATGTAGGAGATTTTTAGGGTTTTATTGGGCCTAGTTAATTGGGCTTTGTGTATATATATATGAATTGTAGAATTTGAATGGGGCATATATCAAATTTTGCTTAACTTAGGGGCTTTTAACAATTCAAAGGTTTTTTTGAAAAAAAAAGGCATCGGAGGTTTTTCCTGCTCTCTCACTTTCCCCCTTCCCCCACTTTTATTCCACCCGAAACGCAGGCACCCGCGGCGAACACGGCCGAACCCGCAGGGAACGCCGCGAACAGCGACTCCCTCGCCCTCCCGTCTTCGTGTTGGCGGTGACCCAAGGCCGACGGCGGCGGCGCGGCAACCCAAGATTGCGGAGGAGGAGGATCGCGGCGGCGACCCCTCCCCCTTTCACCCGCGGGCGGTGACCCCTTTCTCACCCTCGTTCCTCTTCACGGTGGTGGCGACCCAAGAACGGCGGGCCTGCAAGGTGTAGAAGGCGGCGGCACCCTCGTCGGCTCCGATCCCAGCGAGGAGGTGCGACCCAACAGCGGCATTGGTGGCTCTCTCCCTCCCCTGCTCACGGTGAAATCGGCGTCCTCGGCTAGGCATTCGAAGGGGGAGCGGCCTTCTTCCCGTGCTAGGACTGGTGGGAGCTTCCCCTTAACGAGAGCAATGCCTTGTCATCAACCCGGGATGAACCGTGGAGTGGAGAGACACCCGGGAAAGGGCGAACCGCAGCGACCCTCAGCTTGCTCACGGCCGGAACGGACGTTCTCATCGCGTTTGAGGTAGGGGGATCGATGCCCTAGCCCGTTAAATTATTCCTAATGCATGCCCATCGTCGCTAAGTTCATAGACTATAAACTATCGCATGCCCATCGTCGCTGAGTTCATAGATTATAAACTGTCGCATGCCCATCGTCGTTGAGTTCATAGATTATAAACCGTCGCATGTCCATCGTCGTTGAGTTCATAGACAATAAACTATCGCATGCCCATCATTGCTGAGTTCATAGATGAATAGATGATAAACTGTTATATTATGATGGTGGAATGATAGGAAACAGGTTAAAAATTATAATTCCCGTCGATTTAAGTCAACCGGGAAGGGATCCGGTTATGATTCCCATGAATATGGTTCTCCGGTAAGGATAATGTTTAGATTATTTCAGCTTTTATAACGGTCCGCCATAAATCGTTTATTGACTCGAGCGGCTGACGATTAGACCGCGTAAATAATTTAAATTTGAATGGCGGTAGAAATTTCACGATTAGTCCGTTTAGCAACACGTAGCGGTTCGTCGTTCGACCGCCTAAGGTTATAACGGATCTAATTTAACTGCTTGTTCTGCGAATTGTGCGTGCTTGTTTAATTATGCATTTAATATCGCAACCTCACCATGTGTAAGTTATTTTATAGATTAGGGCGGTTTTCATTCAACCGCCATTTGTTGCAGCATTTTAAGTCAATCATGTTCAATTAATTATGCGTTCTGCACTGCATAATTGCCATTTTAGCATATTCAACTATTTGTGCATTAAATTATTGAATAATGGCCATCTTAGCATATTCAGTTAATTATGCCTTGAATCTTGCATATTTTCCATGTTTTAATTGATATCATAAATTATGACATGTTTTTAGATCCCAATAGACTCATATTCTCGTTCCTAGTGATGGTACCACCAGTCGTAGCCCGATGACTTTTAGTGTCGGCCCACCTGGGAGAGGTGGCGGGGTATTCTCGGTTTACGGCTTTTAAGCTAGTTGCCGTGGGCCCTCTTGCTTGACAGTAGCGTCCTACTGGGGGGAAAAACTAGCTAGAGGTCTGGCTCAAGGTATTGAGCCTGTGTGTGCACACGTTGTCAGAGACTTGAACTGACACTGACGAGTGTTGCTCTGACTAGTTACTCATTTCTGGTACTGTTACGCGTCTCGCTTGTCGCGATCCAGACTTGCGTAGATGCTTGAGACGCAGTGTAAGCCGTCAGTGGACGCATCTGGTTTCTTCTTCTGGTGGATCTCCTCTCCTTCTCACTCTTGTCACTTGGGAATGATTGAGTTGTTATTCAATTGGTAGATTTCGAATACTCACATTTGAATTAAATTGGCATATTGGTTTGCTGTTTATAAACTGTTTAGTTAGTTTTACAGCTTTATTAGATTATCTTTTAATTATGCCAAATGCATGCTTTGCTGCTTTCCTTTAGCTTATTGCTTTCCTTTAGTTTACTACTTTCCTTTAGTTAGTTGCGAGTTAGGGATCCCTGTGAACCCTACTGAGTCTCTGTTGTGAGACTCACCCCTTCCTTTTTCAGGTGAGGCGGAGCAACCGGCTGTAGGATTCTCTCGTGCTTTTGGCGAAAAGTCTTTGAGCCAGCAGTGGTCTGTCAGTGGTCGGTTAGTAGTCAGTCTGTCTTGTTTTCTTCTTTTGGCCAGGGTATGTCCCGTGTAGTTATTTATTTTGACCATTGTACAGTGTGGGACTTGTGATATATGGATCTGGACTACTTGTATAAATTTTACCACTCTGATATATTCAATTGTTTCTGTTTAAAGTTCAAATGAATGCTTTAATTAATATTGCGCGTGTAATTTCTATTCATTATGCATTCCCTCGACAAACACTTACTAACCCTTACGGGGCCACATCAGCCTCTTGGGTGGCTTCCCCGAGCTCTTGGTATCGGTAAATCGATGATATCAAGTTATCGGTATCCGGATCTCCTGGGTTGTCACAGTTGGTATCAGAGCGGTGTTGAGGATTTGTATAAGGAATTGAAATTGCATTGGTCCAGAACAAGTCCATGTGAGTCTACTGCTGGCTTAGGATGTTTTTCATGATTACTGATGGATTTTCTATTATTATGTGTTTTCTTCTAGATTAAAATGTCGTCTCGTAAAAGGGCACGCGTCTCGAGGGAAGGAAGTGGTACTTCTCCTCTGGCTAATGTGCCAGCTCCAATTCAAGCCGATCCTGCTCCTCAAGCTGATTTGTCTCCTGGTGGTCGTGGCAAGGCATTGAAAGAATTTTTGCTATTCCACCCACCGACTTATGAAGGACAGGCAGATCCCGATGCAGCCAGAGTGTGGCTTGATGCAACCGAGCGTGTATTCCGTTCTATGGAGTGCACGGAGGGTGAAAAAGTCATGCTGGCTACTTTTCAACTTCAGGGAGCAGCACTCACGTGGTGGACCACGGAGTGGGAGGTTGCTTTCAGATCCCGTCTGCTTCGTCAGATCACATGGCGGGAGTTTGTTACGACCTTTGAGCGCACTTTCAGTCCTACTTACCTCAGGATGGATAAGATGCACCAATTTATGGAACTAGCTCAAAGTAATATGACTGTGCTGGAATATCAGAGTAAGTTCATGGAATTGGGTCGGTATGCGCCACACATTCTTGCTGATGAAGGTCTAAAGACTGATCAATTTCTACGTGGGTTGAAAGCAGAATTAAGGCAACCTCTGATTGCAACCCGAGTAGCAGATATGGATGTAGCTTATCAGGCAGCTGCGGCTCTAGAATTGGATATGGCAAGATCCCGAGGGCGTACCCAAGTTGACCCCATTCAGCGCAGTATGCAGTTTCAGCAAGTCAGTCAGCCGTCTGTGGCCGGAGTTCCATCTGCTGTCCCTACTGCCAGTGGCATTTCTTCTTCCGAACCCAAGTTCAAGAAGTCTAAGAAGCGGTATGACCAGCAAGCATCTTCTGATCCTGAGCAACAACAATCAGCACCTTCTTTCCAGCGTCAGGGATCAGTGGCTAGTCAACCGAGACCGTGTCCGAGGTGTGGTGGTTATCATCCGGGCAAGCCGTGTTCGATGCCAGTGATTTGTTTCCGTTGTGATCAACCGGGGCATGTGGTTCGAGATTGTCCTCTGATGCTATAACCGATGCAGTTTTCTCAACCACAGCCATTTCAGTTCAGACCTCCTCCACCACCTCAACCTCAGCAATATTATCTTCAAGCTTCAGTGTCTTCTTCCCAGCAATCTACCGCAGCAGGCACGAAGCAAAAAGGGAAGGTCTCTCATATTACTCATGCTGAAGCTGTGGCATCTCATCTCGTGGAAGGTATGATTATGATTTATGGCCATGCAGCTCGTGTTTTGTTTGATTCATGTGTTTTTCATTCATTTCTTTCTGAAGACTATGATTTCGTTCTCTCCTTGTTCTTCCTTTTAAATTTCGAGGATGAAATTTTTATTAGGAGGGAGGGACTGTGAGACCCGTTCTTTAACGGATCTTTGCTAATATTAAAATAGAATTAATTTCGTGAGTTTAAGAGATTTTTAGGGTTTTATTGGGCCTAGTTAATTGGGCTTTGTGTATATATATATAAGAATTTTAGAATTTGAATGGGGCATATATCAAATTTTGCTTAACTTAGTGACTTTTAACAATTCAAAGGTTTTTTTTGAAGAAAAAATAGGCATCGTAGGTTTTTCCTGAGAGGAGAGAAGCAAAGGTTCTCTCTCTCTCACTTTCCCCCTCCCCCCCCATTTTATTCCACCCGAAACGCAGGCACCCGCGGCAAACACGGCGGAACCCACAGGGAACGCCGCCAACAGTGACTCCCTCGCCGTCCCGTCTTCGCGGTGGCAGCGACCCAAGGCCGACGGCGGCGGCACGGCAACCCAAGACTACGGAGGGGAGGATTGTGGCGGCGACCCCTCCCCCTTTCACCCGCGGGCGGTGACCCCTCTCTCACACTCGTTCCTCTTCACGGCGGCGACGACCCTAGAATGGCGGGCCTGCAAGGTGTAGGAGGCGGCGGCACCCTCGTCGGCTCCGATCCCGGCGCGGAGGTGCGACCCAACAGCGACATTGGTGGCTCTCTCCCTCCCCTTCTCACGGTGAAATTGGCGTCCTCGGCTAGGCATTCGAAGGGGGAGCGGCCTTCTTCCCGTGCTAGGACCGGCGAGAGCTTCCCCACAATGAGAGCAACGCCTTGTCATCAACCCGGGATGAACCGTGGAGTGGAGAGACACCCGGGAAAGGGCGAACAGCGGCGACCCTCAGCTTGCTTACGGCCGGAACAGACGTTCTCATCGCGTTTGAGGTAGGGGGATCGATGCCCTAGCCCGTTAAATTATTCCTAATGCATGCCCATCGTCGCTGAGTTCATAGACTATAAACTATCACATGCCCATCGTCGCTGAGTTCATAGATTATAAACTGTCGCATGCCCATCGTCGCTGAGTTCATAGACTATAAACTGTCGCATGCCCATCATCGCTGAGTTCATATACAATAAACTATCGCATGCCCATCGTTGCTGAGTTCATAGATGAATAGATGATAAACTGTTATATTATGATGGTGGAATGGCAGGAAACACGTTAAAAATTATAATTATCGTCGATTTAAGTCGACCGGGAAGGGATCCGGTTATGATTCCCGTGAATCCGATTCTCCGGTAAGGATAATGTTTAGATTATTTCATCTTTTATAATGGTTCGCCATAAATCGTTTATTGACTCGAGCGACTGACGATTAGACCGCGTAAATAATTTAAATTTGAATGGCGGTAGAAATTTCACGGTTAGTTCGTTTAGCAACACGTAGCGGTTCGTCGTTCGACCGCCTAAGGCTATAACGGCTCTAATTTAACCGCTTGTTCTACGAATTGTGCGTGCTTGTTTAATTATGCATTTAATATTGCATCCTCACCATGTGTAAGTTATTTTATAGATTAGGGCAGTTTTCATTCAACCGCCATTTCTTGCAGCATTTTAAGTTAATCATGTTCAATTAATTATGCGTTCTGCACTGCATAATTGCCATTTTAGCATATTCAACTATTTATGCATTAAATTATTGAATAATGGCCATCTTAGCATATTCAGTTAATTATGCCTTGAATCTTGCATATTTGTCATGTTTTAATTGATATCATAACTTATGACATGTTTTTAGATCCCAATAGACTCATATTCTCGTTCCTAGTGATGGAACCACCAATTGTATCCCGACGACTTTTAGTGTCGGCCCACCTGGGAGAGGTGGCGGGGTATTCCCAGTTTATGGTTTTTAAGCTAGTTCCCGTGGGCCCTTTTGCTTGACAGTAGCATCCTACTAGGGGGGAAAACTAGCTAGAGGCCTGGCTCAAGACATTGAGCCTGTGTGTGCACACGTGATCGGAGACTTGGACTGACACTGACGAGTGTTGCTCTGACTAGTTACTCATTTCTGGTACTGTTACGCGTCTCGCTTGTCGCGATCCAGACTTGCGTAGATGCTTGAGACGCAGTGTAAGCCGTCGGTGGACGCATCTGGTTTCTTCTTCTGGTGGATCTCCTCTCCTTCTCACTCTTGTCACTTGGGAATGATCGAGTTGTTATTCTATTGGTAGATTTCGAATACTCTCATTTGAATTAAATTGACATATTGGTTAGCTGTTTATAAACTATTTAGTTAGGTTTACAGCTTTATTAGATTGTCTTTTAATTATTCCAATGCATGCTTTGCTGCTTTCCTTTAGCTTATTGCTTTCCTTTAGTTTACTACTTTCCTTTAGTTAGTTGCGATTTAGGGATCCCTGTGAACCCTACTGAGTCTCTGTTGTGAGACTCACCCCTTCTTTTTTCAAGTTTGGCGGAGCAACCGGCTGCATGATTCTCTCGTGCTTTTGGCGAAAAGTCTTAGAGCCAGCAATGGTCTGTCAGTAGTCGGTTAGTAGTCAGTCAGTCTTGTTTTCTTCTTTTGGCCGGGGTATGTCCCGTGTAGTTATTTATTTTGACCATTGTACAGTGTGGGACTTGTGATATATGGATCTGGACTACTTGTATAAATTTACCACTCTGATATATTCAATTACTTTCGTTTAAAGTTCAAATGAATGCTTTAATTAATATTGCGCATGTAATTTCTATTCATTATGCATTCCCTCGACAAACACTTACTAACCCTTACGGGGCCTCATCAGCCTCTTGGGTGGCTTCCCCGAGCTCTTGGTATCGGTAAATCGATGATATCGGGTTATCAGTATCCAGATCAACTAGGTCGTCACAGTAAACCTCATCCTCGCTCTTACTTACGAATGCTCCCCCACATGATGCATCCACCATCTGTCTATAATTCTTCGTCAAACCCTCACAGAATGCCTGTACAATTTGCCATATTGATAACCCATGGTTGGGGCATTTCCTCAACAAATCTTTCAGGCTATCCCACGCTTCATGGATATGTTCCCCAGGGTTTTGTGTGAATCCAGTAATTGCTCTTCTCATGGTATTGGTTCACCTTATGGGATAGAACTTCTTCAAAAATTCTTTTTAAATTTTCACCCTTGTATCAATGGTCCTACCCAAGGCTCCTAACCAATATTTGGCTTTATCGTTGAGAGAGAATGGGAAGAGAGTTAGCCTAAGAGCATCATCACAGAAATTTTAGATTTTAACAGTTGAGCAGATCTGAAGGAACTCATCAAGATGTTTGTAAGGGTCTTCATTGAGATTTTCATAGAAAGATGGTAATATTTGGATGGTACTAGACTTGATTTCATACTGAACCGCCTGGTTATGAGGTGCCTGGACATAGAAGGACGGTTGGTATTGATTGAGCGAGAATTAGTCCTTCATTTGCTTTGGAGGATCGAGATTTTCGGCCATTAGATTTGGGTGGTGAGGTCCTTGATTTTCGACCATGGGATCTTGTTGGAGATCATTTCTTGGATGCAAGACTCTCTCAATTTCTTGAATGGGTCCTAGTAGGTTTGGATGTTTAGATCTTCTACCTTGCATAAACTAGGACGAAGAGAGAGAGAGATTTTTTTTGGTTTTTTTTATGCAAACACAAACAAGTTCTCACACAATTAACCTAAGACACCTATGTGATCCTTAGACTTATAAGTTGGGTTTCACAAAGAGACTAGATACAACCTAAGTCAACTTTCTAATTTGTCAATTGGCCAAGTAAGAGGTGGGGTAGTTGGAGGCTCCCCTTACTTTCGCAAGGTCCTAATTAAAAACCACTCGTCCGCTTATGGCGTTTACCGTTGACCTCTAGCCTTAGACACCAATTTTCAAAAAAGATTGTCGACTCAAGCCACACCTAATCACAGTGTGATCATAGGGCCAATGTCTACTGATTTTAATTAGGGTCTTGGTGATGCAAAGATGAAGGAAATTGTGATTTGTGGGTCAAGGAAGGGTGATCAATTCCCACCTTATGTGATTATGGGTTTTGCCCTTAAGATATTTTAGAAATGATATGTAACAAACAAAGCTCAAACAAGGGGTTCTATGCAAGTATGCATAAGCATGTGATCAAAGAAAAGTTTAGAAAAATTCACCTCCGCCCCCGCACTCTTCAACAATACAATTAACACAAATTAAACAACAAGGAAAAAGAAATTCTATCCTAAATGATGCATGACCTAGAACATGAAAGTGTGATTTCTACTCTTGGAATGAAGACTTTTATTGAGTACAAGTGAAGTGTTTTTTTTTGTGAACCTATCTAACCACAATATGCAAGAAGATTAAGGAAATGACACTAAATGAGAGGAGTTTAGGATACATACTTAAAACGAAATCCCTCGTTCACTTTTTTTTTGAAATGAATGACAAAATCAAAAGATGAAAGAAAGAAAGGTAAACTTACCTATGATTTTCTTGAATATGTTTTCTTTTTTTTTTCTGTAAAAGAAAAAAAATAAGAAAAGAGAGCTTTCTTAGTACACTATAAACAAAAGGGAAACAAAATTCTTAAATCAAAAATCATCATTCCTCCCCGGCAACGGCGCCAAAAATTGGTGCCGCGTGACAAATGTCGTTTGAAAATGCCATGCCACACATAATTTCAAAATTATTTACCACACTCACTCACTTAAAAGATTTAGAAATCCGAGTAAAATGGCGAGAACGGGTCGATCCCACGAGGAGGAAGAAACTTTTGTTAAGTTAGAAAACTTCTTGTATTTTTTTAGCAAATCATGGAGTGAGTAGGATAAAGTAAAAACTTAAAATTGCTTGAAATAAAATCTAACTAAAGAACGTTGGAGGGTTGAAGAAGAGAAAATTGACAGAGAGAGAGACGAAGAGAAAGAAATAAAATTGCACAAAATTAAACTTGTATTGCTATGAATTGAAAAGTACAATGTCTATGAAAATAGAGATGACAACTAATGTAAACTAAGAGAAAAGTGAAGAAACTAGAGCCATGAAAGGATGATGAATGCCGTCGTCTCCTCCTCGCCGAGCTTTGGAACGTCACCCGCCTTGATGTGCACGTCACCGTAAAAGGAGGGTTGTGGAGGATAAACTTTGGAGATAAATATAGAGAGGAATGTGGAAGGGTTTGTGTGGAGATGAAGAAGGATGAAGATGAGAAAGTAAAATAAAAATACTAAAAATAGAGTAAGAATGAAATTAAAATAACTTTGAAACCAAGACAAATTAGAGGATAACTAAGAAGAAGAAGTTGAAGAGGAGGAAACGAGGAAGAACTTTGATGAAGGGCGCAGAGAGAGAAAATGTGAGGAAGAGGGTGAAATCAGAGGAAGAAGGGGGTGGTATCTGTGCGGATGAACAGTACAAATGGGAAGATAGCACCTTGAAAAAGAGATTATAACTTGAAAACGGGAAGGAATTAGAGGAAGATGAAGAAAAAAAATTTAGATCTTTGAAAAATAAAGAAGTTTGATGAAGAGATTTAGATGCAAAGAAGAGAAAAAAGAAAAGAAATCTTGAGAAGAACAAAGTGCAGAGGCGTAGATGAGCAGTAAAAATGCAGGATAGAACCTTGAAAAATTTGAAATAACTTGAAAACGAGAGAGAATTAGAGGAAGACAAAGAAGAGAGCTTTGAAGAACTTTTAAAGATCTACCACTTTTGTGAAGAAAGTAGAGGGAGAAAAAATCACAAAGGGGAGAAAATAGGCAAAGAACAGTGGGACGCAGGTTCGGGTGAACAGTAAAAGGTGGTAGATAGAACCTTGAAAATTGGACGATGGCGTGAAAACTAAGAAGAATTATAAAATGCCAAAGACTACAAAGTTAGAGAGAATTTAAAACTGAAGAACTTTCATAAAGAAAGTAAGAGGAGAAAATGAACAGAAGGGGGAGACATTGGCGACCTAAGATGAAAATGTGAGAGGGTGAGAAAAAAATGCCAAAAGAAGAACTTTCATGAAGAAAGTAAGAGGAGAAAATGAACAGAAGGGGGAGACATTGGCGACCTAAGATGAAAATGTGAGTGTAATGCCCCGGATTTTTGGATCCTTGTTCGAGGGTCCCAGATCTGGTTTCTCGGAGTGTCTGACTCTGTTGTATCTGAAATTTAGTTTCGGACATCTTTCGTGTTCGGATCGGCGCGATCCGGAGTTGTTTCGGAGGCCCGGAAGCGTTCCGCGGCCTTTCCGCGTGTGCTTTCTGATTCCCGGTGTGTGTTTCGGTAATTCTTTCGGAACCTCGTTGCGGGTGAACCGGGCCGTTCACCAGGGCGCGAGTGGTGCCGTTGCGATCGGTGCGTTCCGAGGATCGCGGAAACGTGATTTTCTATTTTTTGGTATTTTTGAGAATTTCCGGCTTTTCTATATATAACCTCCTTTTTCTCTCTCCCCTCTCATTTCTCTCTTCCCTCCCTCTCTCTTCTCACGCTCTCTCCTCTCTCCCTCTCTCTCCGGCGGCCGACGGGGTGCAGCGTGGGCGAGGTGGGGACAGCGCGGGCGAGGCATGGGCGAGGATGGGTGAGGATCGAGGCGGTGGAGGTGCGGTGAAGCTCGGCCGTGGATTCGTGGAACGGCGAGGCTTCAACAGCGTTTTCTTCGTGGATCGGCATCCACGGTGCGTCGAATCGTCGGTGGAGGTAGGGAGATGGACCCTCAACCCACGTACTTCATTTCCCGCGATTTTTGTAGGCTGTGGTGAGCCGAGCGGGCTTGTTTGGGTGTTTTGGGGGAAAACTCATATTTTTGGGGTGTGAGCCGGATCTTCCATTTTACGGTGTTTTTGGCCGTTCCAGGGGTTTAGATGCATGTCTAGGGGCTTGGGGAAGGTTTCCTCTTTTGTTTCCCTTTCACCCGGGGGTGAACGGGGCGTGGATTGGGTTTTTCTGCCGTTTCCACCATTTTCGGGCGCGGACTGAGAACGCGCTAGTCTCAGGTAGCGCGTTCTTGAGGGTCGCGCCGCCCCGACGGGGCGCGTTCATCGGACAAGATGAATAGTAAGGCGGTTGTTGTCGCGCTAGGGGGTCCTAGCGCGATCTGCTTTGTCGCGCTAGGGGATCCTAGCGCGTTTTGCCTTGTCGCGCTAGGGGGTCCTAGCGCGATCTCTCTTGTCGCGCTATGGGGTCATAGCGCGTTCTGTTTGAACGCGCTATAGACCTATAGCGCGTTCTTGGAGGTGACCAGCCGGGCTGCCCGGGGCGGGCGGTCTGCGGCTGATCGTGCTCCCCTTGGGCCGTGTGTGTCCCGGACACCCCGTGGAGTTCCGTGACCGTGTCTTTGGGTGTCCGGATATTCCATTTACCTTGATTTGCGTGCCCATGAGTTAAAGGGTCCGGTTGACCTTTTAGCGTTCCGATTGTGTTGTGTTGGTCTTCGATCGATCCGGTTGTGACCCAGTGGGTGACCTTTGGCTCCTGAGTGTCTCGGGCACCCCGTGGGTTTCGTTACCGTATTTTTGGGGTGTCTGGAGGTACCGTGTTTCCTCGATAAGCATGCCCGTGGGCTTGGTGGGTCTGGGTGACCCTAGGTGTTGAGGGCTTCTGTGTTCTTGCTAGATCGAGTCACTGTGTATGGGTGTGAGTGCGGTGAGGTTTCCCCACAAGTCGTTGCTTCTCCGGAAGGTGGCTTCCGAGTGGGCCAAGCGTGTGGCCTTAGACGGTGAGTCCAGTCGCCCAGCCTGGGGCTGGAGTTTTCTTAAGTTCCCTCCTCGAGGGATGGGTCTCGGCAGTTGTGAACTGCCTTGTGAGTTATCGCATTGTGGTTTTGGACCTAGGGATTAGGCCAGATTGACGGATTAGTGCTGTCATGTGCAACGGTCTCGACTCCGAGTCTTGTGACTCAAAGACCGTTGAGTTTAGTAGGTCTAGTGGACCATCTAGAGTCTGGTGGCGTCGTGCCACCTGTTACTCCGTGTTACTCGCAATGAGTGCGTGCGTGGTTTTTAGTGTCCACGTTCTGTGACACGTCCGCTAGTCGTAGCCTTCTTACGGCACGCGTGTGTTGACCCACCTGGGAGTGGTGGAGCGGCTGACCCGAGAGAGACGGTGAGTAGGCTGGTTACCGTAGGGCCCCCTCGTACAGCCAAGTCCAGGCTTAGGGGGAATTACCAGCTAGAGGATAGGCCTAGGGCGTATGGTCTGAGTGTGCACACGAGGTTGGGAGGGTCGGACGGCGCCGGCAGGCTCGACCCTAACTAGTCCTTGTTCTGCGGTACTGGTTACTGAGTGTGTCTGAGTCTCCGCCTGGGGCGCTGTAGCTAGACACTTGTGACGCGGTGTAAGACGTCAGGGGACGCATCCGGTCGTTCTTCTAGTGGGTGGTGCTTCTGTCACGTGGCGTGAGTTGTCGTGTACCGGGTTCTATTTCCGTCCGCGAGACGGGACTTCGTGAGTGGTTTCAGGAGTGTTCTTGGAGTCGAGGTCTGGGGTTTCCGATGAGCGTCACCGAGGGCTTTTCCCCAGACAGCGTTGTGTTCACGACGGTGAGGTCGTGACCGTGTTCCCTGACCGTGTGGTTTTGGCTCGGGCCCTTTTTGAGGGTAGGCCTCCGCTTCAGAGATATCGTGGCGTTTTCCTAGTAGCGTGGCTAGGGCGGTTCGTGTCTGGTGGTCCCGTATCGTGGAATCGGGTGGTCGGGTGCGTGGCTTGGTTGTCCCCCGATGGGAGACTAGGTCGTGTTTTCTGGTACAGTAGGAGTAGCTGTAGAGCCGAGGTTTTGCCGGCCACCGTAGTTACTTTCCTGCTTTCGTAGTTGCTGCCTTCCGTTACCGCCATTGTTCTCGGTTGGGGTTCCGCGGGATCCCTACTGAGCCAATGATAGGAGGCTCACCCCTGCGTTTCAGGTGCGGCGATTCTTCCTCAAGGTTCGAGGGTGCTGTTTGGAGGTTCTTTGCTGCCAGTTCGTCGGGCCGAGTGTTCACTTGGCATGTGGTATGTTTTACTGCTTTAGACTGTACTTTCTGTTTGACTGGACTCTGCTGTTGTAGTAGTTATTTATTTATTTCTGTTAATTGTTGAATTGTCCTGCCTTATTTCCAATTTCTTTGTACCTCCACACTCCTTTTTAGCCCTTCCGAGCCCTCCCGGCTCGTGGGCGACGGTTCGAGTCTCGGGGTATCGGGCCTTCCCGGTAACCGGATTCTCGAGTCGTCACAGTTGGTATCAGAGCGTGGTTGTGGACGTACATGGGAATTCGAGATATTGCAATGATCAGAGTCCATAAGGTCCAGTACAGTCGGCAGCTGGCATAGGGTTTCGTGCATGTTTTCCACTTGTTTCTCGCTTGAGAGCTTGAGTTAGCTGTGCGGCGTGGTGAGGATGGTTGCTGTTCGCGGCTTTCGTGCCGGCGTGGGGTCTGCGGATCGAGGTCGAGAGCTTTCTCCCTTGGGTGGTGGCCCTGGTCGTGTTGCGTTGGGCAAAGATTGCCGGTGGGTGTGTTGCTGTGGTGCTACGTTTGGGGAATTGCAGCGATGGTGCATCAAGAGATGTTGTGATCGTGGTCCGACGGGACACTTGGTAAGTGTTGTCGGAGGAGCTGACCTGACGAAAGTGATGGTTTTCTTGGTACTGGAAGGTGCTGTTCCCAGCATGCGCGAGGCTCGAGGTCAGGTCGAGTGTGGAGTTTTCTTTCCGTTGGTCGGAGGTGTGATTGGGTTCTCTTTTGGTCAGAGAGAATCGTGTTTGGTTAAGGATTCGTCATCTTGCACTGTGTGTCTGGATTGGGTGGCCTTCGTGCGCCATGAAGTCCGTGCGAGACGCGTCACGCATTTTGGCAAGGTGGTTTCCTGTGAGAAGCGTTGCCCGTCCCCTGATGTGTAAGGGTGTTGGCACTGTTCTGGAAGGATGAGTGCCGGCTGGGCGGTATATTTTTAAGATTTGCGGTTGGTGTTGCGATTCCCGGTGTGCGGAGAATCGGGGTCTGCGGGGTTACAGATGGTTGTCGGGATGGTGAATCCCGAGTTGTCGATGTGGTGGCTGTGTGTGTGGATTAGAGTGCGCGGATCGTAGCGTTGGTTGCTGCGGGTGGATTTCTGAGGAAGCTTAGAGCAGTGGAGGGTTGGTTCATCGATGTGCGTTGTCTCCGGCGGCGTGAGACATGTGGTTGCCGTGCCGTTGCTTGAGATATTGTGGTTCATGGCACTGGTAGGTGGAGAGTTGGGGAAATATGCTGGCGAGGTTGCCGCATGAGTACCCTGTTCTTGCGTTGGATGTTGCGTTCACGGATGAGGTCGTGTTTTGGAGAAGTGTGTCGTAAATTGTAAGAGGTTGTGTGTCCCGTGGCTCTGTGATAAGAGCGGGAGTCGGGATTGGCAGGCGTCCTCTTGGATTAATTGAGCTGAAGGTTTCGATGAGACAGGACGGTGGTCGATGCCTGTGTGTGGAGGTCTCTGATGAGACGTTGACGTGGGATATTGATCCTCAGTCTGCGGCCAGCAAGGGAGGATTCCCCGTAAGTCTGAGTCGAGTGACGTGAGGATCGAGGAGAGATGGAGTCATTGGGTCCCGCCGTGCTCCCCTGAAGGGTAGAGTTGGCGCGTGGATCCATCTGGATGTGGTGGTGGTCTGTGCGTGAGTTAGCGGACGGCCTGTCATGAGTCAGATCGTGCCTGCTGGGCCGGTGGAGGTTTCCCGTTGACGAATGTCTGGTGACCAATGGATGGTCTTTCATGGATAGAAGATGCTAGTTGTAGGGGCTCGAGGATGGAGAGAGCCGCGTGCCAGTGAGGCCTTTTGGTGGCCGTTTCTGAGGTGTGTTTTCCTAGATGGGATCTGAGCTTTGTCTAAGTTTGAGTTCTGACAGAGTTGGTCCCGTGCTGTTGTGGTGTTCAGCTTGCCGAGTGGGGAGTGGTCCTCGGCGTAGAGCCGACAAATTTGTGGTGGTCAGCTGGCAGAGAAGCTGGTGTTTGGTTGGTCCGTCGAGCGTGGGCGTTGACCGGTGGATTAGTTGTTATGGCGAGGATTGCGTTCCCTCGGTGAGCGAGAGGGTGCCAGCGATGCCGTGAGTGGTTTCCGTTGTGTCTGAGGTGATACCAGACTTGTGCCTTTGTAAGATGCCTACTCTGGTGGCCGATGTGTGTGCGGTGTGCGGAGCGTGGCATTGTTCGTGATTATGGTCTGGCCGTATCCCTCATGATCGTGGTTTTGTGAGAATCGATGTTTTTTGTGCTGGGGCCCTGACAGCGTTGTCAGTTGGTTGAGGTGTTCTTCCCCTGTGGCTTGGTGCTGGTCCTGAATTTCGGGGACGAAATTTCTTTAAGGGGGGAGGGCTGTAATGCCCCGGATTTTTGGATCCTTGTTCGAGGGTCCCAGATCTGGTTTCTCAGAGTGTCCGACTCCGTTGTGTCTGAAATTTTGTTTCGGACATCTTTCGTGTTCGGATCGGCGCGATCCAGAGTTGTTTCGGAGGCCCGGAAGCGTTCCGCGGCCTTTCCGCGTGTGTTTTCTGATTCCCGGTGTGTGTTTCGGTAATTCTTTCGGAACCTCGCTGCGGGTGAACCGGGCCGTTCACCAGGGCGCGAGTGGTACCGTTGCGATCGGTGCGTTCCGAGGATCGCGGAAACATCATTTTCTATTTTTTGGTATTTTTGAGAATTTCTGACTTTTCTATATATAACCTCCTTTTTCTCTCTCCCCTCTCATTTCTCTCTTCTCTCCCTCTCTCTTCTCACGCTCTCTCCTCTCTCCCTCTCTCTCCGGCGGCCGATGGGGTGGAGCGTGGGTGAGGTGGGGACGGCGCGGGCGAGGCACGGGCGAGGATGGGTGAGGATCGAGGCGGTGGAGGTGCGGTGAAGCTCGGCCGTGGGTTCGTGGAACGGCGAGGCTTCAACGGCGTTTTCTTCGTGGATCGGCATCCACGGTGCGTCGAATCTTCGGTGGAGGTAGGGAGATGGACCCTCAACCCGCGTACTTCATTTCCCGTGAGATTTGTAGGCCTTGGTGAGCCGAGCGGGCTTGTTTGGGTGTTTTGGAGGAAAACTCATGTTTTTGGGGTGTGAGCCGGATCTTCCGTTTTACGGTGTTTTTGGCCGTTCCAGGGGTTTAGATGCATGTCTAGGGCCTTGGGGAAGGTTTCCCCTTTTGTTTCCCTTTCACCCGGGGGTGAATGGGGCGTGGAATGGGTTTTTCTACCGTTTCCACCATTTTCGGGCGCGGACTGAGAACGCGCTAGTCTCAGGTAGCGCGCTCTTGAGGGTCGCGCCGCCCTGACGGGGCGCGTTCATCGGAGAAGATGAACAGTAAGGCGGTTGTTGTCGCGCTAGGGGGTCCTAGCGCGATCTGCTTTGTCGCGCTAGGAGATCCTAGCGCATTCTGCCTTGTCGCGCTAGGGGTTCCTAGCGCGATCTCTCTTGTCGCGCTATGGGGTCATAGCGCGTTCTGTTTGAACGCGCTATGGACCTATAGCGCGTTCTTGGAGGTGACCAGTCGGGCTGCCCGGGGCGGGCGGTCTGCGGCTGATCGTGCTCCCCTTGGGCCGTGTGTGTCCCGGACACCCCGTGGAGTTCCGTGACTGTGTCTTTGGGTGTCCGGAGGTTCCATCTACCTTGATTTGTGTGCCCGTGAGTTTAAGGGTCCGGGTGACCTTTTAGCGTTCCGATTGTGTTGTGTTGGTCTTCGATTGACCCGGTTGTGACCTAGTGGGCGACCTTTGGCTCGTGAGTGTCCCGGGCACCCCGTGGGTTTCATTACCGTGTTTTTGGGGTGTCTGGAGGTACCGTATTTCCTCGATAAGCGTGCCCATGGGCTTGGTGGGTCTGGGTGACCCTAGGTGTTCCAGGCTTCCGTGTTCTTGCTAGATTGAGTCACTGTGTATCAGTGTGAGTGCGGTGAGGTTTCCCCGCAAGTCGTTGCTTCTCCGGAAGGTGGCTTCCGAGTGGGCCAAGCGTGTGGCCTTAGACGGTGAGTCCAGTCGCCCAGCCTGGGGCTGGAGTTTTCTTAAGTTCCCTCCTCGAGGGATGGGTCTCGGCAGTTGTGAACTGCCTTGTGAGTTATCGCATTGTGGTTTTGGACCTAGGGATTAGGCCAGATTGACGGCTTAGTGCTATCATGTGCAACGGTCTCGACTCCGAGTCTTGTGACTCAAAGACCGTTGAGTTTAGTAGGTCTAGTGACCATCTAGAGTCTGGTGGCGTCGTGCCACCTGTTACTCCGTGTTACTCGCAATGAGTGCGTGCGTGGTTTTTAGTGTCCACGTTCTGTGACACGTCCGCTAGTCGTAGCCTTCTTACGGCATGCGTGTGCTGACCCACCTGGGAGTGGTGGAGCGGCTGACCCGAGAGAGACAGTGAGTAGGCTGGTTACCGTAGGGCCCCCACGTACAGCCAAGTCGGGCTTAGGGGGAATTACCAGCTAGAGGACAGGCCTAGGGCGTATGGTCTGACTGTGCACACGAGGTTGGGGGCGTCGGACGGCGCCGGCAGGCGCGACCCCAACTAGTCCTTGTTCTGCGGTACTGGTTACTGAGTGTGTCTGAGTCTCCGCCTGGGGCGCTGTAGCTAGACACTTGTGACGCGGTGTAAGACGTCAGGGGACGCATCCGGTCGTTCTTCTAGTGGGTGGTGCTTCTGTCACGTGGCGTGAGTTGTCATGTACCGGGTTCTATTTCCGTCCGCGAGACGGGACTTCGTGAGTGGTTTCGGGAGTGTTCCTGGAGTCGAGGTTTGGGTTTTCCGATGAGCGTCACCGAGGGCCTTTCCCCAGACAGCGTTGTGTTCATGACGGTGAGGTCGTGACCGTGTTCCCTGACCGTGTGGTTTTGGCTCGGGCCCTTTTTGAGGGTAGGCCTCCGCTTCAGAGATATCGTGGCGTTTTCCTAGTAGCGTGGCTAGGGCGGTTCGTGTCTGGTGGTCCCGTATCGTGGAATCGGGTGGTCGGGTGCGTGGCTTGGTTGTCCCTCGACGGGAGACTAGGTCGTGTTTTTTGGTACATTAGGAGTAGCTGTAGAGCCGAGGTTTTGCCGGCCACCGTAGTTACTTTCCTGATTTCGTAGTTGTCGCCTTCCGTGCCGCCGTTGTTCTTAGTTGGGGTTCCGCGGGATCCCTACTGGGCCAGTGACAGGAGGCTCACCCCTACGTTTCAGGTGCGGCGGTTCTTCCTCGAGGTTCGAGGGTGCTGTACGGAGGTTCTTAGTCCCCAGCTTGCCGGGTCGAGTGTTCACTTGGCTTGTGGTACGTTTTACTGCTTTAGAGTGTACTTTCTGTTAGACTGGACTCTGTTGTAGTTGTTCATTTATTTCTGTTAATTGTTGAATTGTCCTGCCTTATTTCCAATTTCTTTGTACCTCCACACTCCTTTTTAGCCCTTCCGAGCCCTCCCAGCTCGTGGGCGGCGGTTCGAGTCTCGGGTTATCGGGCCTTCCCGATAACCGGATTCTCGGGTCGTCATAGTGAGAGGGTAAGAAAAAAATGCCAAAAGAAGAACTTCCTTCTCCTCCTTGACATGGGCTATTTATAGAGGAAAATTTGATCAATGAAGGGTGGAGATTGCATGAAAAGGAGGTGGATGGCTGAGATTTAGGTAGATGATGGATGGGGGAAAGGAAAAGGAGGTGGACACCCCCTCCTTTATTTCAAACTTTAAATTTTCTTTTCCCTCCAACTAATTCCTCCTTTTCAAATTTTGAATTTTCTTTTCCCTCCAACACAAATAGGTGGTAGCAGTAATTTTTGACTTGGTCAATTAAGAATGGGGCCCCTAAGGGCTTCTTCTTTTGGTCTTCGAATGTTCTTGCCCCTAGTTTGTCTAGCAATTTCCTTTAGTGTCTTGTACACACAAAATTCTGATTTAATCCAAAAAAATTATCATAATGTGCATATGAATCACAATTGCTCATAATTATGCGATGGAGAATTAATGTTCATGACTCTCAACTCCATTTTATTAAATAAAATCGGCAAATTAATTAATTTACGTGAAAGGTCCAATCTACATGCGAAGTTGAGATTAACGATGGAACATGCATAATTACCTAATTATATGCACATAAAATGATGTATATGCAATAAATTATGATAGAAAATGGACACTTATCATTCAAACATGAAATGGTGAAGGGTTCACCTAAATTGGCTTACACAAAAGTTGATCAGATCTGTGAAGCTTGCTCCCGAGGTAAGCAAACTAGAAAAACCTTCAACTCAAGAAGTGAGCTCCTATCCCTTACTCCATTTGAATTCTTGCATATGGACTTGTTCAGTCCATCGAGAATAGATAGCCTTAATGGGAGAAGGTATGAATATGTGATTGTTGATGATTACACTCGCTTCACATGGACTTTCTTTCTCACTAGCAAGAGTGATGCCTTTACTGTGTTTCATAAATTCTTTAGGAAAGTAAAGCAAGAAGGTAAATTAAAATCTCCACCATCCAGTCTGACAATGGAGGAGAATTCAAAAACTCATCCTTTTCTGAATTATGTGATCAAGAAGGACTAACACATAGATTTTCTTCCCCCAGGACCCCAGAACAAAATGGCATTATGGAAAGGTGAAATCGCATGATTGTGGAGATTGCCCGGACCATGCTGATCGAGAGCCAACTTCCAAGAAAGTTCTGCACTGAAGCAGTAAACACTGCATGCCATATTATCAATAGGGCCATGGTAAGGCCAAAGGATAAGAAAACCCCCTATGAGATGTTGAACGGTAAAAAACCCAATCTAACCTATTTCAGGGTATTTGGTGCTAAATGCTAAGTGCATAATAACGACAAATCAGATTTAGATAAATTTGAGGCCAAGAGTGATACTGACATTTTCTTGGGTTATGCAGAAACATCACTAGCATACAGGGTGTTTAATGTGAGGAATCAAACCATGGAAGAAACTCCACATGTGGTGTTTGCTGAAACATCAATAGATCACCATGAAAGAGTTGTGATCAAGGATAGGAAGGATGCTGACGGAGGCTTCCTAGAACATAGGGAAGAACCAGTGGAGAGCAATCACCCCCAATCTGCAGAACAAGAGACTGGTCAGTCAACCAAAATCCCTACACAATCAACCATATCAGGTGAGTCCTCTACAAATTTTCGCACTCTAAAGGACCATCCTGTCCAGAACATCATAGGGAGCATTCATGACCCTCCCAGGACTCGATCCTTTCACAAAGATGTGCATAATGAAGACCTCACTGCACTAGTCTCTCAATTTGCACCCAAGTGCATTGAAGAGGCCTTACAAGATGAGAATTGGGTTAATGCCATGCATGATGAACTCAACCAATTTGAAAGAAGTCACGTCTGCTATCTAGTTCCCAGACCCACCGACCAGCATGTCATTGGGACTAGATGGATTTTTAAGAACAAGCTCAATGAGGAGGGAGCCATCATTAGAAATAATGCCAGATTAGTGGCCAAGGGTTATAATCAGGAAATTAACATTGACTTTTAAGAATCTTTTGCCCCCGTTGCTAGATCAGAGGCCATCAGAATCTTGCTAGCCTTTACATGTTCTTTAGGCATTAAATTATATCAAAAGGACGTAAAAGTGCCATTTTGAATGGGTTGATAAAAGAAGAAGTGTTTGTAGAACAGCCCCCTGGCTTTGAACTTGATGATTTACCTAATCAAGTGTACAAGTTGAACAAGGCTCTGTACGGCTTGAAGCAGGCTCCACATGCATGGTATGATAGACTCAGTGCCCATTTAACTGACAAAGGCTACCTCAGAGGTAAGATCGATCAAACTCTCTTCACAAAGGTAATGGATGGCCACATCATCGTTGTCCACGTTTATGTGGATGAATTAATTTTTGGATCAACAAATGTTACCTTGTGCAACCAATTTGCTGAACTCATGACAGAAGAATTTGAAATGAGCCTTATGGGTGAGCTTCGATTTTTTCTTGGATTGCAGGTCTCACAGTCAAAGGAAGACCTCTTCATAAACCAATCCAAGTACACAATGGAAATCCTGAAGAGATTCAGGATGAAGGATACCAAGGCCATATCCACACCCATGGGAACAAATGCATCCCTAGATGCATATGAGAGTGGCAAATCTGTTGATCCTAAAACATACCGAGGTACGATCGGATCCCTTTTATATCTCACTGCGTCATGACCTGATATACAGTTCAGTGTGTGCATATGTGCTCGTTTTCAAGCTAATCCAAAAGAATCTCACTTGATCACTATTAAGAGAATTCTAAGATACATTGCCAACACACATGACTTAGGACTATGGTATCCCTCATCATGCTGTTTTGATTTAATTTCATATACTGATGCTGACTATTCTGGGTGCAAACTTGATCGAAAAAGCACTAGTGGGTATTGTAATTACTTGGGTGGCTGCCTGGTCTCTTGGGCTTCCAAGAAGCAGCACTCAGTGGCCTTGTCTACCGCTGAAGCAGAGTATGTAGCGACCGGTAGCTGTGGGACCCAGGTCTTATGGATTAAGCATCAACTCCAGGACTATGGAGTAGACCTTGGATGTACGCCCATCTTGTGCGACAACACAAGCGCCATCAATCTGGCTAAGAATCCCATCCAACATTCCCGCTCAAAACATATTGAAGTAAGGCACCATTTTCTTCGTGATGAGGTAAACAAGAAAAATTTTAAATTCCAGTTTGTTGAATCTGAAAAACAAGTCGCATATAACTTCACCAAACCTCTGAGCACTGACAAATTTTTCACCTTGAGAAGAGAACTGGGTTTGTGTCACCCTCCCACTTGACTGCTCTCCTTTTCAAATAAGTGCATTCCACATACAGAGTCTTTTTAAGTCCATTATGCATGTTTAGCAAGTTGCATATCATATCTCTACATGCTGTCATGTTCATCATTAGTGTCACTCCCTTTGGTATATAAAATGCTGATGTGGGGAAGGGCAGGTTCAGTCTGCTTGAAACCACTCACTATGCGTTGAGGCAAGTCTTCCGCTCGGTATCACGGGAACTTGCATTTTGCATTCTCTCTATTTTGCATGCCTGGATTTGGGGGGAGCGAGTTAGTTCATGAGAGGTTCTTCTCTAAGATCGATTCACTGACTGGCCATTCTCAGAAGAAATCCCTGCACTTAGCATTGAGGCTGATCCTTGTATTGAGGGCTTAAACTCAGCAACCTTCTGCATTTTGGAATCATGAACCCTAACGGGGGGACCTACTTGGTCTACTATTTTTGATATGCCCTGTCACACGGTCTGTGCTCATCCAGTGACCATTTTCCTTCATTTTACGCGCTCTATATTGTGATCCATCACTACCTTCCAAGAGACACTGGATCAAGGCACTACTTGCAGAAAAATGGTTGAGGTGTGCCGAGTCGTTAGGTGCACTCCACCTGAGGCGTGAGGTGGCTTATGTGAAAAGGTACTCTCCTGACTATCTCTGCTCTGGTTTTTCACAAATAACACACAAAAAAATAAAAAAAATAAAAAAAGAAGGAGAAGCAATAGCCTGTTCCCATTGAGAAACTGCACCCCTTCACCCCAGAAGTGCTAGCGGGTCAGACATGATGTGACAGGCCAACTCTAGTTCCCTTGCGGCACGATAGTACACTGCACTTAGTAGCTGGGGCAGTTGCACAGAAACAATTGTGACTCTTCACGTCAAATGGTGCCAATTCAACTAGACTATTAGTTAATTTCAATCATGTTTACCAGAAGTGCCTACATTCATTTTCTCCTTGTTATCTGTTGTTTGTCTTCACTACTGCTGGCTGTTGTTCCTCTCACCCAATTCAATCTCTTGAGCTTGACTGAACCGGGAACATTATGCTTATTGTTTCCTCAAGGTATATCAACCTTAGTAGTCTCTGTGAGCATACCCTGGCTTGTTCCTTAATTTCCACCGTGCTTACATGTGTTTTTGATTTTAATCCCTCAGTTCCTCTTTTTGACCTACCTTGCTAGCCTGCTGGGAGCCCCTTCTTCTTGATGGTCCAGGTTCACCAATTTGTGTCTTAGTTCTGAACCTCTCCTCTGATTCTTTTCTCCTGCTCTCCTTCTTATCCGCAGTCCTCCATTTTTGATGGTGTCAAAGGGGGAGAGTGTGTGAGCGTGCATTCAGGGGGAATTTGCATTAAGGGGGAGAGAGAATTGCACTCAGGGGTGCTTGCTTAAGGGGGAGCTTGCTCGTTGCATATCTTGTTCATAACATATCCCTGCTGCATAAATTTCTGCCTTACTCTTTAAAATTACCTATGTAATCAGTTAGCACATGACTCATTGTTGCCATCATCAAAAAGGGGGAGAATGTTAAGTACATGATGTTTTGATGACGTCACACCATGAGTCATTAACCAACTGGCTTAGAAACTCATGCCATCTTTTGATGTGTCCAGGTATGAAGACTCTTTGCCAAACGGTTCATGTGCATCGACCTTCATGTAAGATGTGCATCGACCTTCATGAGCTTCAGAAAATGTGCATCGACTCTGAAATGTGCACCGACCTTGACAAGCGTCGACCTTGGAATGTGCATCGACCTGTATGTGGTGGATCAGTAATGTGCACCGACCACTATTGAAGAATTTCAAATGTGCACCGACCTTCCTTATGAGCACAGACTTGGTAAATGAACGTACACAGACTTGGTTTGCAAATGTACACAGATTTAGTCATGCTATATACAAATGTGCACAGACTTGGGTATGCTAAGTTCTAAATGTGCATTGACCTATATGAGATGGAACAGAAATGTGCACCGACCTTAAAATGTGCACCAACCTTGTTTCTCAGATGTGCATCGACCTTATTTTTTCCAATATGCACCGACCTCAACGGAAGGCTCTCCAAATGTGCACCGACCCTGCCAATGGCCAAGCATCTTATGAGCATCGACCTCATAAGGCATGCCAAGCCAACTGCATCGACCTCATGGGGAAGAGCACTTATTCGTCGAAATGCTTCACTGAGCGGCTCCCAAGGCCATTCTTAGTAAACCTGCAGCATTTTCATAATTGGATCCAGAGAGCATAAATAGGAATCGCAAATGCCAAAATTCACATCTTTTGAGATCTGGAAAGGTACCCTTGCTCAGTCAACCTTCCTGTTATCATTGGCCTTCTATATCAGTCTTTTTGGTTCATGAAAAAGCAAGCTACCACTTCTAGGAATAGTCACCAATCCTGGTACCCACCTTTTTGCCTCCACCCAATCACATGCTCTGACAGTGAGATCCCTCAAGACAAAAGGACGTCCTGACAGTCCTACCTGCAAGAAAAGGGGGATGCTACAAATCCTTCTTGGGAGGCTCCTCTCACACCTTCTCAGGTCAACCAAAGCATAAAATGTTGGGACGGTGCGATGGATACAAAGGGGGGGTGAATGTATCCCTCTACAAAATTGCCCCACTTAAAAATAATAAGCCTGCTGCTAGACACAGTTGCGGAATAAAAGCTATAGAGCTCTTCAAGAAGAAATTCAAATAAACATTTGATCAATCAGTTGAACTGCTAACTATACTGGTGGAACCTGATCAAGTCTAATGACGAAGGCAGAACTATGCAAACCAGACTCACTTAGCAAAATATGTAATGATCAAGGTTACTTCAGATAGAAACAAGAATGCTCAGACAACATGTGAAAGAGGTAGAAGACAAGGGGCAAACGCACAAGGTAAACCACGGCACAATAGATTTTTTAGGTGGTTCGGTCCACAGACCTACGTCCACCCCTCACTCCAAACCGGAGTGAGGCTTCCACTAGCACAAGCTAGAACTGCAGACTCAGTCTGCAAACAAGTGCTGTCAAATAGCTTGATCAGGGGAACGACCTCCCCTCTTCCTCCAGACCGGAGGGCAACCACTAGTGACTGCCCGTCACTAGCAACCAGAGACTGAAGTCTCTCTTCCTCCACCCAGGAGAGAACCCACAAGCGACACCAGTCACTTGCAACCGGAGACACCAAGTCTCCCTTCCTCTGAACCCCAGAGGGAACCCACAAGTGACGCCCAGTCACTTGCAAACCAAAGGTCACGGACCTCTCTTCCTCCACACCAGAGGGAAACACTAGTGACACACAGTCACTAGCAAACCGGAGAACAAATCTCCCTTCTCCTGAGACCACAGGAGGAACCCGACCTCAAACCAGAGAATCGAAAGAACAACAAGCCAAGGAAGTGTAAAAGAAAAGAAAACAAGAAACAAAAATACAACAATCAGAAAGCTGGAAATGAAATCCACAAAGTGTAGCTCTCGCAGGAGCAAATCTGGTTTGGATCTGATCCAATTGCCAGGCAGACAAGTGTTCTGATGAAGCTTCAGTCTCTCTTCTTCCTCACGAGCTCTCTCCTTTCTCTTTCTTCTTCCTCTTCTTTCTCTTTCTCTGCTTCTTTTTCTTCTTCTACTTTCAGCCTCTCTGCTGCTCTCTCCTTTTTCTTCTTCTGCCTTTTCTGCTCTCTGCCTCTCTGCTTCGATCACTTTCGCTCTCTTCTCCAGATGGAGGAGTCTTCAATTTATAGCAGCAGCAGCTAGGGCGTGTTCAGGGCTTGTGCCCTCTTTGACAGAGATAACCTCGGATCACATGCTAGGTGCCAACCTCGGATCACGTGCCCACTCATCAGCTTGAATCAACCTGAAAGAAGAGAAAAATGGATGCATCGAGTTAGTTCAAGCTTTGAACCAAAGGATGATGTACATACTTGTTTTGAACAATGCACAAATGCATATAGGAAAGTCTACACAATGAATCATGGATGCTCGGACATGCAGTCAACCTCTGTACAGATTTTAGATGCATGCATGCGACAGTAATGTACAAACTTGCTGGTTTGTAATGCATAATGCACTTAAACAAAGTATGCACAGTGAGGATGTATAGATTGTGATTTATGCATGCACAAACTTGTATGAAGAACAGGGTGTACAGACTTCAGACTCAGCTGCGAACTGAGCTAAAGAATGTATAGACTTGAAAAATGATGCACACGATGTACGGACTTGCTTTGAAGGATTGCACAGCCATTGATGAATGTACAGACTTTGAATGTGTGTAATGCAGACACAAAGAGTGTATAGACTTGAATGCTTGTGATGCAGACAACAAGTGTACAGACTTGAAAGTCATGAAACGTAGACACTGAGTGTATAGACTCTTGATGAATGCATATAATGCACTAAGCGATGTATAGACTTTGAACTGATGCAATGTGCAAACGTTGTACAGACTTGATGATGTGTAATGCAGTGTGCACAAGGTGAGGTATGCACAACAAAAATGAATGCACTGACATACCGTTAACAATTGTATTAACTTCGTGTGTAAGTGCCAAATGATGGTTTACAGAATTTAAATGATGCATGAATGTATAGACTTGCTACGGCTTCAAAGCAACCATGTGTAGACTTTACCGATGTACAGACTTCACGCGATGTATAGACTTAGTGTTCTGAACGTAGGTAAAGACAAGGAATGTATAGACTTTAAGTGTGGATGACCAGACAATGTATAGACTTGCACATATGCATGAACAAGTGGTGATGTACAGACTTGGCCAATGTACAGATTTAGCAGCGAGATGCACACGATGTATAGACTTGATGCAGTAATGTACAGACTTTGTGTCTAATGCCTGAAGCACATGATGCAATGTACAGACTTGGAAATGTTGCATGCACAAGACGATGTACAGACTTGGTCTTGCGACCACGGCTATACAGACTTTGAGAAACGATGCACAGAGACGCTAAGTGAGATGCTAGATGTTGTATGGACTTTGTGTGTGCATATGCCAAGACCATGTACAAACTTTACGTTTATGCAACAACATGAGTTGTATAGAATTGAGATAAATGCATGGACTACGCACATAGACGCTAAGAGAGACGATGTATAGACTTGACAATTCATGGACTATGAGTGAATGTGGCGTGCAGCGGGACATTGTATAGACTTGTGTGTGCGTCATGCTACAATGCAATGTATGGACTTTTTGTGTGCGTGCATGGACTTAACCTATGCACCAACATTTCTGTACAAAAATTAACATATGCATAGATCTGAGAGTAGGTAGAACATTACCTGATCTGACTGTGCATTGACCTTACCTGTCAATGATTTGACTTTTGACTTGAATTGACTTCATGACCTGTGAGTCATTCTTAAACCTGTTCTGACAGTTTCTCATAATATATCAGGATTATATCATCAAAGATGTACATGTAAACATAATGAGACATAATATTTGTCATTATCAAAACCCCAGAACCATAGGGGACACAACAATCTCCCCCTTTTTGATGATGGTAATATTATGAGTCATTGCAATAGATTCATCATGATGATTATGAAATACCATATGACAGTTCAGTCAAAAATGAGCATGTAAAACACCATGTGATGCAAGTGCACGATTTGATGCAAATGATGACTCACAAAAGATCTCCCCCTTTGACAACATCAAAAAGAATGGAATGATCATGGACTGTTGAAGGAGATGATATAGGAGCTATTATGCAAACTGGGTTACTATCATCCAAAACTCCCCCTGACAAGATACTCTCCTGAATGAACATTGAACCACAGGGACATGCAAAAAAATTCTCCCCCTTAGATGGATAGTGATTAGAATGAAGCACAGGACAAAAAGAAGTCAACAGGCAGGTCTGAAATAATGGAGTCCAATGTGAAAGTAAGCATTCAGAATGAATGAGAAAGGTTTTCAATGGGATATCAATTTCATAAATCTGATTAAACAGGTATTTCAGACTCTTCTATTATAGAGGTTTATAAATGATTTTCATTGACAAGTCAGATCAGAATATGATGTATGCAAGGCTTGTTCATAAGCTTTCTGTACTCATATCTGAAATCAGTTTTAATAAAAGTGAACCTTGCTTTCATATTGAAAGTCTTGTTTAATCTTCTTCTTTCTTACTCACTCAATTTCAAAGATTCCTTTAAGAGATGCAATCAATAGTAATGAAGTTAAACACATAAGAAAATATTTGTTTCTGTCAAGGGTTCCAATAGAATATTTCTTTTGCACATATTTTCAAATGAAACATTAGATCATCAACAATTTTCATAACAATCTTCATGAGCACTTGAGTTTAGTACACCCTTGTAACTAGAGGATACACATTGTTTAGACGCCAGTATCCCTAAGCACTTGAAAGGACTAACTGTCATGCTTCATAAGAACAAAGATAGCATTTACACTTCATGACACACTACAAATAATTTCTTTGATGAGTGAGATGTGTTTCTCAGTGTGCATGTCATTGCTCTGCCAGATTATCAATCATTCTTAAGTAGAGTTAACTATGGCACCTCATGACACAGTCCTTTGGACATGGTTTCTCAGTGACCAAAGTCATTGCTCTGACAAGATTTACCCTTAGACATGTTCCAGATTCTCAGATGTTTAAAAACAATACTAATTTCATACATATCAATCAAGGAATATCATGATTTTAGAATTTTCAGAATTCAGAAGAGTTTAAAAGACACAACGTGAAAATGTTGGTTAAAGTTTATTAAGACTAACTCAGATATTTTCAAGATATGTTCATGAACAAACACAAGACATACATGAAACTTCAACCGGCTGAAAGTATCAGACATTCATTGTCCTATATAATAGAAGATTCCTCTTTAAGTTGTTTTTAGATTTATGATCAGGATATGCACAGAGAAGTCTTTCTGAATTTTCAGGAAAGGCAGAATCATTTTAAAGAACAGCCAATTCAACAGATACCAATGGATAGGATGAGTGAAAATGGCCGATAACAGTTGAAGCAGGAAGTTGAAATGTGTTGCATTTCACATTCATCACAGGGATTTAAGCAAGATAACAGTTCAAACTGAAAATGGGAAGTTCAGTTGATAGAAATGAGCAAGATAGACAGTTATGTGATTTCAAGAATATGAATAATGCTCCCCCTAAATGTATGCATGAGCTAGCACTCATGGTGTCGACACTTCTAACCAGTAAATGCAAGTGCAGTGAGCTGACAGCATGTAATATATGCAATGATCACATTGTTTCCTTGGTATACAACTCTGATGGGGACATCACCTCCCATGCCCACGTTCACAGCTCGTCTCCTCGCCCCGGTTGCATCCGGCATGGTCTAATTATTTAATTTCGAGTCCTATGTAATTTTTATTTGAGTCATTTGATGTATTTTCCCTTTTATTTGAGTCATGTTCCTAGGTCTTGTGTTTATTTCCCTAAGTTTGAGAGTCATTATGTTGTTTAGTTAGTTATTGGGCCCATTTCATTGGGTTTGGCCCAAGTGCACCCCCTACCCCCTCGGTTATTTGTCATTGAGTCTTTTGTCAGAGACTTATTGTAAAATGTGGGTTGCCTATATATAGGACCCCCTTCCCCCCATTTCAACTTAATGAATCAATCAATGAAAAATGTTATTTGAGAGTCCAAAGCTTAGTTTAGTGGAGTGATTCCAACATTTTTTGGGTGAGAAACCCTAGGGGAGAGATTCCCCACCCTTCCCTCTCTTAATCCCTCTTTTTCACTCCACTTTCTCTCTCCTCAACACCCAATTTCGAATTTTCTTCTCTCTCCTCCCTTCCCAACCACCTCAACCCCCACCTACCATCATTAAAGCCCTCCACTTTCCCATGGCCTCCATTACTCCACCCCCCTAGTCCCAAGGAGATCCTTCACCATTCCAACACCATCTTCCACATTCCAACACCACTTTCCCCATTCCAACACAATCAACCCCTTCCCCACACAACCCCACAACTTCCAAAGCATATTTGAATTTGAAATCCACCCTTCCCTCCACTCACTTGTGCCCCCCCTCACCTTCTCCTCTCACCCACCTTCCCAAATTCGTAGCTCCTCCTCCCACCACCTGTTAGACCCCCTTCTAGATCCCATTCTTCCCTTCCCCCACCTTAGAACACCCCCTCCTAGACCCCCTCACATCCCGGGTTTTCCCCACACTCATCCACCCCCATTTCCCCTCCCATATACCCCATTCCCCCCCATCATCTTCAACCTACAGCTCTCAACCGAAGATCTACAGAAGAGTAGTAACTTTCAGCGGCCACCACGACTTCCTCCGGACGAGTTTGAAGACCCAAGAGCCATCGTCGGAAGCGTCTACCAGTCTCCTTCGCAGCAGAAGTGGTTTCATCTTCTTCCGATCTCCGAACCATCTAGAAGGTCCATTCTCCCACAACTGCACAGTTCTGCCTCAGCTGAGGACCTGAGCCGGATTAGAAGCTCTGCCACAACGAACCCTGAAGGAATCAGTCCTCAAGTGCTTCTTCAAAGTTCTTCATCGGCCTGTCTACTTTCAGAATCAAGAAGCGGAACTCCATTCGGCATCCTGTAGCAGAAGTTGTCAATTTTCTCCCTCTGCTGCACAGATCTGCTTCCCCACAGTCTACACCGACCAGTCATCCTTGTTCAGAGCCTCCAATTCTTCTCCGACACCTTTTGGATTCCTCGTCAGTTTTTCTGTGAAGAGGACTCATCCACGGTTCCAACGACTCTAACGGTGGGTGATTCCGAGTTCGGGAGCAGTCGGGGTACCTTCTGCAACCTACTACTAGAAACCAGAAGCTGCCAGTCCGTGAGTCTGCCTCTCTGTTTGGACCTCCATCCTGCTCAGCAACAGCGTCAGAAGAAATCAACAAAAATTGGACGACTTCCCTGGCCTCCTAAGAAGCTTCTCCAGGTGGTTTCGTCCCCAACAAAATTTATGACCAACCACAGCAGTCATATCTTCAGTCAGCTGTCAGCACCCACAGAACGTGAGCAGAATCGGCATCCACCAACTTCGGTGTTCCTTTCTCATTTTCCCCTCCCCGCTTGGCCGGCTGAAGGCCCCTCCCTGTGTGGAGGTAGTTTTGGTTTGTAATTTCATTAACCCCCACCCCAAGGTCCCCCTCCTGCGAGAGGTGTAGTGGTGTAATTTGTTTGGGTAGGTCAAGCTTCCCTGACGCGGCGTGTGGGGATCCACTCGCCTCCCCGCTCGCCCTCGTCTCCGACCGGGACCGGTTTCTTTAAACCGGTCGAGTAAGTGCTCTATAACCTTGCTCTAATTCATGCTTGTTCTTTCAATATTAGTTCATAGTTCCGCTGGCTGTGAGAGTGAGAGCTCGATCCTCAAGCCCCGTTGCTTTGAGTGATCACCGTGGGAAGAGAGAGTAACCCGGTGCCTTTGGCACTTTGTCGGCCCCATTGAACTGGGCATCCACAACCTTTGAGATTTAAATCTTGGCCTTGCTGGCCCTCTACCAGCAAGGGCCCAACCCCTCAACCTCACCTTGGCATTGCCAAGTTACCCCGGGCTTGGGTGAGCGACGAGAGAGCGGCGGCCCAAATTGGCCCATTTTGATTGTGAATGTGCTTGTTTGCCTAAGTCATAGGTTGTGTCACATCAAGTGGTATCAGAGCAAGTTCTAGACTTGTCTCTACTAAGTCTTGTCCTAGGGCCATTATATTTATCACTCGATCATCATGGCCACTTCCTACTTAGCCTACTCGTCTCGCTTGGACCCAATAGATGCCTTTGTGTTTGATGGATCCCACCCTAGTTTATATCTAGAATGGGAAAGCTCCATAGATCACCACTTTGGGAGGTTCACCCTGTCAGGGTCTATGCAAGTCAACTATGCCAAAAGTTTGCTATGGCGCCAAGCTAGGAATGAATGGCAAAACATTGTAGGCTTAAGGGAAGTTGGAAGGCAAGAGCCAATCGACTCTTGGGTTGAGATGAGAAATGAACTTAGGAAGATTTATGCCCATATGGACCCTCCTATCACCATAGAGGAAGCCCAAGATCCCACCAATAAAGAAGAAGAGCCTCAATCTTCCCCCACCCCTCATGGTCCGGATCCTCAAAGGCCATGCACCATCACACATGGCACCCTCACCATAGATGAGTCCATACTCCAATGGCTCAAGCAATGTCCCACCCTCCCTAGCTCACCACCATTGGGATATAAATCCCAAATTGTTCCCACCCGACCTCCCCATGTCACTTATCAAAACTTCTACTCTATGGAAGACTTGGGAGACCTTGTGGATTGCCTACATTGGCAAGCCCACTTAACCGGCCTACTAGCCATGGGACCATTGGAGCCTAGCACCGTCAACTTTGTCCACCCATCTATCGGTTCCATCACCTCCCTTTGCACAAGTGGGCATTGTATTAGTGAGATCCTCCTATTTCTCCCCTTGGAGGAAGAACCCATCCCGGTCTACTCCCCACCCCTTGAGATCCCAAGTACCTTGAACGGTCAACCCACTAGAGACCTTGGACCAACTACTTGGGAGGAGGATGACTCACCACCTTGTAAGGACCTTGGGAACGTAGAGTTCCTCTCTCTAGGTAGCCCTTACCATGATCCCTTTGACCCATTCCAATGGGAGTACGGATACGCATGTGGCCCAACTATCTTACCCACCACCCACCCTTTCTTACCCTCACCCACCATATTGGGCCAAACCAACCTCATCCATGACCCGGGTTACACCTTGGGAGCCATGACCTTGGGCCACATATCCCTAGGTAATAAGGTTGTGCCCCACCCCATGATGACCACCTTCTTAGATCTATTCGATCCTTTGCAATGGGAGTTCAAAGGTTGTCCCACACCTATACACATGGAAGTCACCTTTGGGAAAAGTATGCATATGTCTAGGCTTACCACACCCCTTGGCATGAACACTATGTTAGGTCCATTCATTCATATCACCCACATGTCAAGTAGAAAGTATGAGTGGTCCATATTCGGATGTCATGGTCCTCCTTCATTCATCATGGATCTTAAGCATGTCAAAGGCATCTACGGATGTCCGGGTCCCCCGATATTTATCACCAATTTGCATGATAGGGCCACCTACGGGTGCCCCGGCCCACCTAGGCTAACCAAAGTCTACACTGCATCATTACACGATAGGTCTACTTTTGGTTGCCCCGGTCCACCCATCACCCCTAGAATGTCTGCATTCACAACATTGCATAAAGAGATCCGCAAGCACATTAGCAAGAAGAATGTGACTTATAAAAGGCTAGCCGACTCTCACCGACGTCACCAAGAATTCCATGAGGGTGACTTTGTGATGATAAGGACGGAGAGACTCTCCCCGGGAGCCATCTCCAAATTGAGGCCACGTGGGGCTGGTCCCTTCCCGATCCTGAGGCGCATTGGTGCAAATGTCTTTGAGTTAGATCTCCCTGAGGAGTATGGAATAAGTCCCACATTCAATGTTGCCGACCTAGTGCCATATAAGGGACCCACGGTGGTACCTAGTGAGGAGATTGAGCCTACTTCTTCCCTTGAGAGAGCACCCACCCGTGAGGAGAGACCACCAGCCAAGAGAGCCCAGCGTGAACAAATTGAACAAATATTGGATGAACAAGTCACTACCACTCGGAGCAAGGTATACGAGCGCTATCTCGGCAGGTGGATGGATCGGTCTCGTTCGGAAGACTTGAGGGCAGTACCACTTCTACACCCTCCAAGGAGGAAAGGACACTTACTCGACGGAGTCGAGTTCTCCGCACCCCGGGAGTATGATGGGGACATCACCTCCCATGCCCACGTTCACAGCACATCTCCTCGCCCCGGTTGCATCCGACATGGTCTAATTATTTAATTTCGAGTCCTATGTAATTTTTATTTGAGTCATTTGATGTATTTTCCCTTTTATTTGAGTCATGTTCCTAGGTCTTGTGTTTATTTCCCTAAGTTTGAGAGTCATTATGTTGTTTAGTTAGTTATTGGGCCCAATTCATTGGGTTTGGCCCAAGTGCACCCCCTACCCCCTCGGTTATTTGTCATTGAGTCTTTTGTCAGGGACTTATTGTAAAATGTGGGTTGCCTATATATAGGACCCCATTCCCCCCATTTCAACTTAATGAATCAATCAATGAAAAATGCTATTTGAGAGTCCAAAGCTTAGTTTAGTGGAGTGATTCCAACATTTTTTGGGTGAGAAACCCTAGGGGAGAGATTCTCCACCCTTCCTTCTCTTAATCCCTCTTTTTCACTCCACTTTCTCTCTCCTCAACACCTAATTTTGAATTTTCTTCTCTCTCCTCCCTTCCCAACCACCTCAACCCCCACCTACCATCATTAAAGCCCTCCACTTCCCCATGGCCTCCATTACTCCACCCCCCTAGTCCCAAAGAGATCCTTCACCATTCCAACACCATCTTCCACATTCCAACACCACTTTCCCCATTCCAACACAATCAACCCCTTCCCCACACAACCCCACAACTTCCAAAGCATATTTGAATTTGAAATCCACCCTTCCCTCCACTCACTTGTGCCCCCCCTCACCTTCTCCTCTCACCCACCTTCCCAAATTCGTAGCTCCTCCTCCAACCACCTGTTAGACCCCCTTCCAGATCCCATTCTTCCCTTCCCCCACCTTAGAACACCCCCTCCTAGACCCCCTCACAGCCCGGGTTTTCCCCACACTCATCCACCCCCATTTCCCCTCCCATATACCCCATTCCCCCCCATCATCTTCAACCTACAGCTCTCAACCGAAGATCTACAGAAGAGCAGTAATTGCAGCGGCCACCACGACTTCCTCCGGACGAGTTTGAAGACCCAAGAGCCATCGTTGGAAGCGTCTACCAGTCTCCTTCGCAACAGAAGTGGTTTCATCTTCTTCCGATCTCCGAGCCATCCAGGAGGTCCATTCTCCCACAACTGCATAGTTCTGCCTCAGCTGAGGACCTGAGCCGGATTAGAAGCTCTTCCACGACGAACCCTGAAGGAATCAGTCCTCAAGTGCTTCTTCAAAGTTCTTTATCGGCCTGTCTACTTTCAGAATCAAGAAGCAGAACTTCATTCGGCATCCCGTAGCAGAAGTTGTCAATTTTCTCCCTCTGCTGCACGGATCTGCTTCCCCACAGTCTACACGGACCACTCATCCTTGTTCAGAGCCTCCAGGTCTTCTCCGACACCTTTTGGATTCCTAGTCAGTTTTGCTGTGAAGAGGACTCATCCACGGTTCCAACGACTCTGACGGTGCATGATTCTGAGTTCGGGAGCAGTCGGGGTACCTTCTGCAACCTACTACTAGAAACCAGAAGCTGCCAGTCCGTGAGTCTGCCTCTCTGTTTGGACCTCCATCCTGCTCAGCAACGGCGTCAGAAGAAATCAACAAAGATTGGATGACTTCCCTGGCCTCCTACGAAGCCTCTCCAGGTGGTTTCGTCCCCAACAAAATTCGTGAGGAACCACAGCAGTCATATCTTCAGTCAGCTGTCAGCACCCACAGAACGTGAGCAGAATCGGCATCCACCAACTTCGGTGTTCCTTTCTCATTTTCCCCTCCCCGCTTGGCCGGCTGAAGGCCCCTCCTTGTGTGAAGATAGTTTTGGTTTGTAATTTCATTAACCCCCACCCCAAGGTCCCCCTCCTACGAGAGGTGTAGTGGTGTAATTTGTTTGGGCAGGTCAAGCGACACCGTCGCGGCGTGTGGGGATCCACTCGCCTCCCCGCTCGCCCTCGTCTCCGATCGGGACTGGTTTCTTCAAACCGGTCGAGTAAGTACTCAAACCTTCACTCCACTTCGTGCTTGTCTTTCAATATTAGTTCTAATTCCGCTGGTTATGCGAGTGAGAGCCCGATCTTCAAGCCCCATAAACTTGAGTGATCACCGTGGGAATATTGCAACCGGTGCCTTTGGCACTTTGTCGGCCCCCTTGATTTGGGCATCCCCACCCTTTGGGAATCAAACATTGGTCTTGCTGGCCCTCTACCAGCAAGGGTCCAACCCCACTTCCTCCACTTGGCATTGCCAAGTCACCCCGGGCTTGGGTGAGCGTCGATAGAGCGGTGGCCCAATTCGGCCCATTTGAATGCGATTGTGCTTGCTTGCATTAGGTCCGAGGTTGTGTCACATCAAACTCCCTCTCACACTATGCACTGTATGACTAAAGTCTAAGAACAATGGATGCAATGGAACTTATATATGGAATTTTTTATGGCCTGTGCTCATGAACATTTAGACTGCTCTTCGTGCAATCAATTCAGATTTCAGTATTCAAGCACCAATTTCAGTTGAACTGTTGCACAGATAACACATCATATTCATTGAGAGATTTTAATGCCAAGCATAGATGAAGTTGAGAAGCTATATGCATGAAATTTTGATTAACAAATCAAACATGATATGCAACTATCTAAACAACGTTATCAAAAACTCAAATGTCTACAAGTAGAGGTGGGGTTTTACCAAACTTTGGATGCCTTGGTTTATTCGACCCCCTTTTATTCCTTATCCCCAAGGCATACCTGCAAAGCACAGATCTCATTTTATGTTTCTAGGTACCCAAGACTTCTTGGGTCCTACATTGTTAGTAACACCTCTGATAGGTGCTTTCCACAATCTTTGGGTATGTAAGTCATCAGATTTCATTATATTACAATCACTCATGGAGTGCCCAAAGGCTCCACAGTAATGACATGAAATAGCAGATATTGATCTCTTCTTATGCACAATATCATAAGCATGGAATCTATGTGCATTAACATGAAAATTTATGTTACTTGCATGAAATTTTGGTTTACCATAACCTTCCCACTAGCATTCTGAAGCTCGGTGGCCAAGTTTTCCACATTCAAAACATACAGGAATCTTTTCTTTGAAAGCAGATTTATTTCTACCAAAATCATTTCTGTTTGCAGGGAATTTGGCAATTTCAGAATTAAATTTCTTTCCCTGAACATGCCAACAATCTTTTACCCTATGGCCTTGCTTCCCACAATTGAAGCACCTATCATGCTGATTTATGACAGTAGATTTATTCTTATTGATAACATTCTGATGGACATGATTAACATGAGGATAGAATTTTCTCTTGCCTTCAGCTGACCAGCACTGAACAGCAACATGTCCCATTTTTCCATAATTATAGCAATGAATTTTCTTTTCCCTAGAGACATGCTTTCTAACATGATTGTTTTGTTCAGCAGTTAAGTCATCCTTTTCCATCAAATTACACTCATGCATCAGATGACCGAACTTGTGACAGTAATGACAGATCATTTTCTTTTTAGATGCATGTGAGTGTGTAGGTGAACCATGCAAAGTGGAGAGAGGAACATGTTGTTTCTTTTATTTTTATTTTTCTATTGTTTTCTTTTGAGCAGATGACTGATAACCAGGAAGGTTCTGAGGGCTGTGAGAAGTTGAGTTGGAAACAAAGGAAGTTTGAACTTTATTTTTAAAACTCTTTTTTTTGAAGGGTTATAGCCCAACCCTTCCTTCTGAAAGTTGACCTTTGTTCCTAGCAATTTATTCAGATTATCTTGCCCACTAACAAATTTAGACAAAGAACTTTTCAAATCCTAAATTTTATTTTCAAGAGATGCAATGTGTATTTCATAACTTGCAACCTCTTGTTCACTGCAATTGACACATTCACTTAGCACCTTGTTTGCAGTTTTATATTTCTCAAGTTCTTGTCCCAGATTTCTCAATTTTTCAGATTCTTCAATGTAAACAGATTTTCCTTTTTCTAAGAAAAGAAGTTTCTCTGACATAGCAGTGTTCAACTGCTTCAATCCTTCAACCTCCTTGGTTAATTTGTCATTATTTGATTTTAGATTTTCAGTTTCTTCAATAGAGCCTTTATCAATTTTCATTGAGCTCATTTTATCATTCAGCTCTTCCTCTATCTGTTCAAGCTCCAGAATCTTGTTTAACAGATCTCTGTTTTCTTCCTTTAGGGAGACAATTAACTCCTTCTGCCATTCTAAATTTGAGTGAAGATTTTCATTTATTTCCTTGAGAAATGGACAATCATTGCATGCAGATTTACCAGAACATATTGTTTGAGCCTGGAGTTTTTCACATTGTTTCCTAAGACATTCATTCTCAGACATTAGAACATCCAATTCAGAGCTAACACATTCAAATTCTTTCAACAGTTTTTAATTCTGAACTAAGTTATTAAAATGAACCTGATCATCATCAATCGAGCTTAGTTTTTCTTTTAGTTCAGAAATTTCACATACAAGTTCTTGATTTTCTTCTTTGAATAAGCCAATTTGTTTCTTAAGCACTTGGACTTCAGACAAGCATGCATCATAGGATTGTTTCAACTCTAGACATTTTTCACAAAAAGAGCTTGAACTTTCTAACCCAGCTTCAAACTCTTTCAATTCTTTTTGCTATTTTTCAAGATCTTTCTGCAATTCCATATTTACAGATTTTATGGTATTAAATTTTTCAGCAAACAAATTCTTCTCTTGCTCAAGTTTCTCAAGTTTTTCTTCATTTTCTTTAACAGATTTTCTAAGAGAGTCATTTTCAGATTTTAGCCTACTTAGTTCAGAGCAAACACATTCAAGTTCCTTCCTCAATTTTTCATTCTATTTTTTTATGCATATGGATATCAGACAAACAGACATCATGAGATTGCTTCATATTTGAACAATTTTCACATGGAGAACTTGAACTACCCCGATCACTTTTCTTTTTCAAGTTCTTGTATTATTTTCTTATATGTTCATGAGATTCAAGCAACTCAGCATATGCATTCTCCCAATCATCTAAAGTATAATCCTCGAAAGGGTTTACCTCCTCATCATTATCGTCTTCATTTTGATTGCTGCCTTGATCGCTGCCACTTTGATTTCTTCCGTTAGCCATCATGCAGCTGTCCTCATTTAACCTGTGAGCTAGCTTCAGCACATCTAGAATGTCCTTAGCAGACCTGCAATCATGAAGACAAGAATGTAAGGCTTTGTCAGTAGCTATTTTCATCAGATTCAAAGCTTTCTGATTTTCTCCATCCTTTGATCTGTGACTATCGGTCCATTTGGACACTTTCTTTGGTAATCTGTGAGGACCGTGTGAAATTAACTTCCACAGATCAGGATTAACTTATATAACATATTTGCGCAGACTGTCAAACCACCCATTAAAATTAGAACCATTGAAAATCGGTGGATCACCCATGGAACCAGATGAGATTAATGCACTAGGAATAATGATGCACCAAAAGCGAGATAGCATCGAAGACTGCAGGATCAGATCTGCAGGTCGCTGGACCTTCTATACAGACACCCGCTCTGATACCAATTGTTGGGACGGTGCGATGGATACAGAGGGGGGGGGGTGAATGTATCCCTCTACAAAATTGCCCCACTTAAAAACAATAAGCCTGCTGCTAGACATAGTTGCGGAATAAAAGCTATAGAGCTCTTCAAGAAGAAATTCAAATAAACATTTGATCAATCAGTTGAACTGCTAACTATACTGGTGGAACCTGATCAAGTCTAATGCCGAAGATAGAACTATGCAAACCAGACTCACTTAGCAAAATATGTAATGCTCAAGGTTACTTCAGATAGAAACAAGAATGCTCAGACAACCTGTGAAAGAGGTAGAAGACAAGGGGCAAACGCACAAGGTAAACCACGACATAGTAGATTTTTTAGGTGGTTCGGTCCACAGACCTACGTCCACACCTCACTCTAAACCGGAGTGAGGCTTCCACTAGCACAAGCTAGAACCACAGACTCAGTCTGCAAACAAGTGCTGTCAAACAGCTTGATCAGGGGAACAACCTCCCCTCTTCCACCAGACCGGAGGGCAACCACTAGTGACTGCCCGTCACTAGCAACCAGAGACCGAAGTCTCTCTTCCTCCACCTAGGAGGGAACCCACAAGCGACACCAGTCACTTGCAACCAGAGACACCAAGTCTCCCTTCCTCTGAACCCCAGAGGGAACCCACAAGTGACGCCCAGTCACTTGCAAACCAGAGGTCACGGACCTCTCTTCCTCCACACCAGAGGGAAACACTAGTGATACACAGTCACTAGCAAACCGGAGAATAAATCTCCCTTCTCCTGAGACCACAGGAGGAACCCGACCTCAAACCAGAGAATCAGAAGAACAACAAGCCAAGGAAGTGTAAAAGAAAAGAAAACAAGAAACAAAAATACAGCAATCAGAAAGCTGGAAATGAAATCCACAAAGTGTAGCTCTCGCAGGAGCAAATCTGGTTTGGATCTGATCCAATTGCCAGACAGACAAGTGTTCTGATAAAGCTTCAGTCTCTCTTCTTCCTCACGAGCTCTCTCCTTTCTCTTTCTTTCTTCCTCTTCTTTCTTCTTCTCTCTGCTTCTCTTTCTCTGCTTCTTTTTCTTCTTCTGCTTTCAGCCTCTCTGCTGCTCTCTCCTTTTTCTTCTTCTGCATTTTCTGCTCTCTACCTCTCTGCTTTGATCACTTTCCCTCTCTTCTCCAGATGGAGGACTCTTCAATTTATAGCCGTGTTCAGGGCTTATTCCCTCTTTGACAGAGATAACCTTGGATCACGTGCCAGGTGCCAACCTCGGATCACATGCCCACTCATCAGCTTGAATCAACCTGAAAGAAGAGAAAAATAGATGCATCGAGTTAGTTCAAGCTTTGAACCAAAGGACGATGTACAGACTTGTTTTGAACAATGCACAAATGCATATAGGAAAGTCTACACAATGAATCATGGATGCTCGGACATGCAGTCAACCTCTGTACAGATTTTAGATGCATGCATGCGACATCAATGTACAAACTTGCTGGTTTGTAATGCATAATGCACTTAAACAAAGTATGCACAGTGAGGATGTATAGACTTTGATTTATGCATGCACAGACTTGTATGAAGAACAGGCTGTACAGACTTCAGACTCAGCTGCGAACTGAGCTAAAGAATGTATATACTTGAAAAATGATGCACACGATGTACAGACTTGCTTTGAAGGATTGCACAGCCATTGATGAATGTACAGACTTTGAACGTGTGTAATGCAGACACAAAGAGTGTATAGACTTGAATGCTTATGATGCAGACAACAAGTGTACAGACTTGAAAGTCATGAAACGCAGACACCAAGTGTACAGACTCTTGATGAATGCATATAATGCACTAAGCGATGCATAGACTTTGAACTGATGCAATGTGCAAACGTTGTACAGACTTGCTGATGTGTAATGCAGTGTGCACAAGGTGAAGTATGCACAACAAAAATGAATGCACTGACATGCCATTAACAATTGTATTGACTTCGTGTGCAAGTGCCAAATGAAGGTTTACTGACTTTAAATGATGCATGAATGTATAGACTTGCTACGGCTTCAAAGTAACCATGTGCAGACTTTACCGATGTACAGACTTCACGCGATATATAGACTTAGTGTTCTGAACGTGGGTAAAGACAAGGAATGTATAGACTTTAAGTGTGGATGACCAGACAATGTATAGACTTGCACATATGCATGAACAAGTGGCGATGTACAGACTTGGCCAATGTACAGACTTAGCAGCGAGATGCACACGATGTATAGACTTGATGCAGCAATGTACAGACTTTGCGTCTAATGCCTGAAGCACATGATGCAATGTACAGACTTGGAAATGCTGCATGCACAAGATGATGTACAGACTTGGTCTTGCGACCATGGCTGTACAGACTTGGTCTTGCGACCATGGCTGTACAGACTTTGAGAAACGATGCACAGAGACGCTAAGTGAGACGCTAGACGTTGTATGGACTTTGTGTGTGCATATGCCAAGACCATGTACAAACTTTACGTTTATGCAGCAACAGGAGTTGTATATAATTGAGATGAATGCATGGACTATGCACATAGATGCTAAGAGAGACGATGTATAGACTTGACAATGCATGGACTATGAGTGAATGTGGCGTGCAACGGGGCAGTGTGTAGACTTGTGTGTGCGTCATGCTACAATGCAATGTATGGACTTTGTATGTGCGTGCATGGACTTAACCTATGCACCAACATTTCTGTACAAAAATTAACATATGCACAGATCTGAGAGTAGGCAGAACATTACCTGATCTGACTGTGCATTGACCTTACATGTCAATGATTTGACTTTTGACTTGAATTGACTTCATGACCTGTGAGTCATTCTTAAACCTATTCTGACCGTTTCTCATAATATATTAGGATTATATCATGAAGGATGTACATGTAAACATAATGAGACATAATATTTGTCATCATCAAAACCCCAGAACCACAGGGGACACAACATAAAATGGAAGAAAATTTCTCTGCTATCTCCCTGGCCAACCAGAAGCTGCCAAGATAAAAGGTCCTTGAAGACAAATGATTATTTATGAAGAGCCAATCATATTCAGTTTGGAACCTCTTCTGAGAGGGGTGATTGCGCCTATAAAAAGGAAGACTCCATGCAAGAAGGTAGCTGCTACTGTTGCTGCTGCAAGGGTTGAAGCCTGAACCCTTCCAAGTGCAAAAGAAAAGAGAGGGAGAAAGAAAAGAAAAGGGCAATGAGCGCCTGCTAAGCCCATATGAAAGAATAGGTGGAAGAGAAGAAAGAAGATCAACAGCCTGTGCAGCCAGCCCTGTTTCCCTTGCACTATTAACCTTTGCCCTGTCATTCTCAGCGCCAGTTTCATCTGGAGTCATTGCACCTGCAAGCATTCACGTTCCTTTTCTTTGTTTCCCTTGTTTTTTCCTTATCTTTTAAGCAGACCTGTCGTGTGGAACTTGTCCCTGTGTGTGTGGTGTGGACCTTGCTTCTCGTGTGGGGCTTATTCCCGTGTGTGTGGTGAGGACCTTGCTCCTCGTGTGGGGCTTGTCCCTGTGTTTAGCTGTTGCGGCAGCGTGTGCGTGTGGTTAACCATCTTTTGGCCAAAGATTGATAGCCTCTCCCTATTGGGAGGGGGGTGTATGTAGGCTTGTCTGGGCACAGCCGAACCACCTAAAAATCTTGTGTTATGGTGTGTTGCACTCAATCCATCTCTCCTACCCACACTCACAGGTTCTCCTAGCTCATAGCTCTCTCTTTCCACTGACTAACTTAGTGTTTTCAGTTTAGTTCTGTACTTGCGTTCTGGTTCATGCGTTGTTCAGTTTTGATCAAAGTTTAAAATCGTTCATTGTGAACCCGGATCTATTCAGCCCCACTCTAGATCCTCTCTTAACCATCCAACAAAGTTAACTTGCTTTTTGCCTCCAGCCAATTAGAGTTAGGTCGGGAAAATCTTCCAGGATAGAAGGAGGTCCGCACTGTATGCCAGCCAATGAAATTTGAGATGCTGCAGGTTCTGTTGGTCAAACTTCTCTTTTTTAATCCAGCCAATCAAATTGTAAAGTCTTGGAGGGAAAATTTCTGCCTCTTGAGGCTATAAATTTGACGCCCCTCCTTTGCATGGAGCTGCTGCTGCCTCTGCTATTGCAGCTGCCATTGCTACTGGAGAAGCCTGAAGAAGGGTTGGACGTGAGCAATAGAGAGAAGAGAAGTAGAAAGAGTGCCCGTCCAGAGCTCACGGTAGAAGGTCTAAGAGGAAGGGAGAAGGAGAAAGCTTGCAGCCAGAATACCAGTCAGCTGTGTTCTTCATCCTTGATCTGCTTCGTGTCTTACTGGATTTCTCATTTCGTTAGAGACTTGTTGTTGTTTCTTCTATTTTTGTTCTTTTGCTTTCAGAACTATTTTGTGTGTAGGGATTCATCCCTGTGTTTGCTGGGTTTCCAGTGTGTGTGTGTGTGGGGGCTTGTCCCCGTGTTCTACTGGGTTCCAACATGTGTGTGTGTGTCTCTTATTGGCCAAAGAGTGGAAGCCTCACCAATTTGGTGAGGGGTGGACGTAGGTGTGCTTGGTAGCAACCAAACCACCTTAAAATCACTGTGTTGTGGTTTGTTGCTTGATACTCATTCCCTTTACTGTCCCTTCACAAGTGTTTTAAGTCATCAAGTTCGTTTCAACATCGTTCCGTTGCTAACATTTCAGTTCTCTGGTTTAGTGTCGCGCTTGATCCGGTCTCTTCGCCTTGCTGATTTTGATAGTGGTTCAAAGTGGTCATAAATTGAGTGCAGGATCTATTCACCCCCCTCTAGTTCCCCTCATACCATCCAACAGTTGGTATCAGAGCAGGTTCCCTAGAGATGTGGTCCAATGACCCGGGGAGATCTGATGGGAACGTCCCTCGCAGCTACATAGCTAAGGGCCATGTCATCAATCGACCTCCATTTTTTGACGAAACAAATTATGTGTATTGGAAGAACTGAATGGAAATTTTTCTACGTGCCCAGGATCACTTGATATGGCATGTTGTGAGTAAAGGTCCCTTTGTTTTACCAGAAGTAGATGACACCTGGACACCAGACAAGGTTAAGAAATCCACAACCAATTGGAGCGCCATGAACATCATGCAATGCGCTATCCACCCCACAGAGTACTCAAGAGTATCCACTTGCAAATCTGCAAAAGAAATGTGGGATAGACTTGAGCTAATTTATGAGGGGACATCTGAAGTTAGGGCTACCAAGGCCAACATGTTAACTTCTAAATATGAATTGTTCAGGATGAAACCCGAGGAATATATCTCTGAGATGTATACAAGGTTATCTCAACTAACAAACTATTTGAAACTACTTGGGAAAGATTACTTCGATAATGAGCTGGTTCGAAAGATCCTTAGATCCATCACACCAGCGTGGCACACCATAGCCACTATAATTGAGGACTCAAAGGACCTGTCCGTTATGACGGTTGACAGGTTGATAGGTTCGCTCATGACATATGAGCTTAACCTGAAGAGGAATGAAGAAGACACCAAGCAAAAGAAGACTGTGACTCTCAAAGTTGCTAAGAGCACAGACGGCTCTGATGATGATGATGAAATTGACATTCAAAAGGCAAGCTTAGCTGACAATGAACTCCTCACCCGACAGTTCAAAAAATTTCTAAGAGGCAAAGGTAAATTTCAGAGAAGGAAGAAAACCCCACAGGTAAGTAGAAACTCCAATTTTAGATCTTCTCAAGTTAAGAAATTTGACAATGTTATTTGCTATCAATGTAAGAAGGCAGGACACATGCAAGGAGAGTGTCCTGAGTTGCTCAAGCAAATGTCCAAGGCCAAGGGAAAGAAGCCCAAGGCAATGGTCTGCACTTGGAGCGACGACGAGGAGGAAGATGAAAGCTCCTCTGCACTGGAAGATGAGGAAGATTTATGTCTAATGGCCAGTGAAGAAGAAGATCAGGTAACTAACCCGTTTGATAATTTTTCTCTTGAAGATTGGGAAGAGGCATACACCACTTTGTTTGAAAGATATGAAGCTTCTAAGAAAGAGAACAAGCATCTGAAAAGGAAGATCAATGCCTTATTTCATGATAATCATGCTAAATTTGAGCTAGAAACACTAAAAACTAAAAACGAAGAACTCAAAAAATAAGTTGAAGCTCTTGAAACCACCTGCTCAGAATTGGTAGGCTTAAAGGAAGAAAATGATGTTTTCAGAACTCATTTAAATCATGCCAGTTTGAAATATGAAGAATATGAGAAAGAGAACAAACTTAATCTTGAAAAATATGAGGCCGTAAATGCTGTTAATCTTGAGCTACAGAAAAGCCTTGAGAAGGCTGTAAATGAATTAAAGGATAGGCAATCTGTCCTAGAAAGAATGACCCAAGGGAAGTCCAACCTAGATGCCATCTTAGGTACCCGAGTTAATTTTAGAAAGGAAGGGTTGGGTTTCAATCCCTCTGAAAAAAGATCATTTGAATTCAAGACCATCTCGTTTTGTACTGAAAAAGGCAAGGGAAAATTAATTGTTGAAGAACCATCAAGGCTGAATCCCCCTAAGACCAAAACTAGCACAGGTTAGACCACTGCTCAGCCAAGTCCAAAGGGTCGACGCTCTAGTCGACGCCATGACCAGCCAGGTCAACGCATCTAGGTTCATCAAAATCGATGAGGTCGATGCGCTGGCTCACAGGGTCAACTCAACCCGCAGCTGCGTCAACGCAACAACAGGTCGGGTCGACGCAATCAGGCTTCTGTGACCAAGAAAAAAGCTGGCCAGCGCAACTGTGAAAAAAATCACTTGGATCAAAATTTTCAATCCAACTTTAGACATAATGCTCAATTTGCCTTTGCACATTTCAACCCAAGAAGGAATAACAAAAGATGCAATTGGCAACGTAACATGGAATCTCAGCAAACCAAATTCAATAAACTCAAGACAAGATCTGAATTTGTTCCTTATGCCATGAAATATCTCTACAACACTTGTAACCAGCTAGGGCATACAAGCAGCCCGTACCGGTCTAGCCAAAAAGTTCAATCACTTAAGCAAATTTGGATCCGTAGAAGTTTTTTGCATGCCTTGCACAGTCATAGTGAACCCAAATTTGTTTGGGTTCTAAAAATTTCTGCTTGATTCATTCCTTGCAGGATTGCCTGGCACCTCATCACAACAGATGGTACTTAGGCAGCAATTGCTCCAGGCATATGACCGGGGACAAGAAGAAATTCATCCATTTGATCAGTAAAGAAGGAGGCCAAGTGAGGTTTGGAGGCAAGGACAAAGGAAAAGTCATTGGCACAGGAACCGTAGGTAAGAATTCTTCCAACTTCATTAAGAACGCATGCTTGTTGAAGGCTTTGAGCACAATTTGCTCAGCATAAGATAACTATGGGACAAAGGACACAAGGTATTGTTCAATGCCAATGAATGTAAAATTTTTTAGCAAAATTCTGATGTTGTGAAGTTTGTAGGACATAGGGTAAATAATGTTTATTTGGTAGACCTTGACAGCTCTCTTTCAGAAAATCTTTGTATGTCTACCAGTCAGCCTAATGATGCATGGCTATGGCACAAAAGACTTGGCCACGTTAGCTATAACACATTACACAAGCTAGCCAAGCATGGAATGGTCAGAGGTCTGCCCAAACTGCCCTATAAAAGGAACACACATGTTTGTGAAGCATGCTCCATAGGAAAGCAAACTTGAAAATCCTTCAAACCTAGAGGTGAGTCATTGTCATCCATGCCTTATGAGTTTCTGCACATGGGTCTTTTTGGGCCTACCAGAACCGCCAGCATCAATAGTAAAAAATATGGCTATGTAATGGTAGATGACTTTAGCCAGTTTACTTGGATTTTCTTTTTGGCAAATAAAAATGATGCCTTCTCTGAATTCTAGAAGTTTTTCAGAAAAATAAAGCATGCAGGTAAGTTCAGAATCTCTACAATCTTGTCTGACCATGGAGGAGAATTTGAAAACTCCCCATTCTCTGAATTCTGTAATAAAGAAGGATTAACTCACCGATTCTCCTCTCCCAGGACCCCAGAGCAAAATGACATTGTGGAGAGAAAAAATCAGACAATTGTGGAGATTGCCCGGACAATGCTAATTGAGAGCAAGCTACCAAGGAAGTTTTGGGCTGAAGCTGCAAACACGGCTTGCTACATAATCAACAGGGCCATGGTAAGGCCAAAGTGTAAGAAAATCCCCTATGAAATACTGAAAGGTAAGAAACCCAATTTGGCCTATTTCAAAGCATTCAGATCAAAATGCTATGTGCATAATAATGACAAATCTGATCTGGATAAATTTGAGGCCAAGAATGATATTGGAATATTTCTAGGGTATTCTGAAACATCAAGAGCATATAGGATGTTTAATGTAAAAAATTGAATAGTGGAAGAAACTCCACATGTTGTGTTTGCTAAAATAAATGATGAATCTGACAAAGACGTTATTGAACGGGAAAAGAAGGAAGAAGATGGAAGATTTCTGGAATCTAAAGAAGATCAGGGAGATGGCAGCCAACAACAGCCCACAGAGCAATAGATAGGTCGGTTGGCCGAAATCCCTGCACACTCAATACTGCCCGGTGAGTCTTATACCAATTTGCGCACCTTAAAAGATCATCCTGTGCAAAACATCATAGGAAACTTGCATGACCCCCCTAGGACCAGGTCATTTCATAAAGATGTACATAATGAAGATCTCATTGCATTAGTTTCTCAATTTGAACCCAAAAGTATTGAAGATGCCTTGCAAGTTGAAAATTGGGTTAATGCCATGCATGAAGAACTTAGTCAAAACCTAGTTTGGAATCTGGTTCCCAGACCCACCGACCAGCATGTTATTAGGACTAGATGGGTTTTTAAGAACAAGCTAAATGAAGATGGGGCAATCACTAGAAACAAGGCTAGATTGGTAGCCAAGGGGTATAATCAAGAAATTGGAATCGATTTTGAAGAATCATATGCCTCTGTAGCAAGACTAGAAGCCATCAGAATTTTGTTGGCCTTTCCATGCTCCCTAGGCATTAAACTACAACAAATGGATGTCAAGAGTGCTTTTCTGAATGGCCTGATAAAAGAGGAGGTATTTGTATAATAGCCCCCTGGTTTTGAACATATTGATTTGCCTAACCATGTTTACAAATTGAACAAGGCACTGTATGGGCTAAAGCAGGCTCCACGTGCTTGGTATGATAGACTCAGTGCACATCTGACCGGGAAAGGCTACATCAGAGGTAAAATTGACCAAACACTCTTCACAAAGGTAATGAATGGCAACATCATCATTGTACAGGTATATGAAGATGACATAGTTTTTGGTTCAACTAATGCTACCATGTGTAAGCAATTTGCTGAACTTATGACAAAAGAATTCGAGATGAGCCTCATGGGGGAACTCTAATCTTTTCTTGGACTGCAGATCACACAGACGAAGGAAGGATTCTTCATAAATCAGTCTAAATATACATTGGTGGTTCTGAAAATATTTGGAACAAAGGATGTCAAACACATATCCATGCCCATGGGAATAAATGCATCTCTAGATGCGGATGAGAATGGTAAATCTATAGAGCCTAAAACATACCGAGGTATGATCGGGTCTCTTTTATATCTCACTACTTCTACGCCTGATATTCAGTTCAGTGTGTGCATGTGTGCTCGATTTCAAGCAAATCTTAAAGAATCCCATCTGATTACTGTGAAAAGAATCTTAAGATACATTACTAGCACACATGACTTAGGGCTGTGGTATCTTGCATCATGCTATTTTGATTTGATTTCATATATTGATACTGATTATGCGGGGTGTAAACTTGATCGAAAAAGAACTAGTGGCTATTGCCAATACTTGGGTGGGTGCCTAGTCTCTTGGGCTTCCAAGAAGCAGCACTCGGTGGCTCTATCTACTGCTGAAGCTGAATATGTAGCAGCAGATAGTTGTGGGACCCAAGTGCTGTGGATAAAGCACCAACTCCAGGACTACGGAGTAGATCTTGGATGCACACCCATATTTTTTTATAACACAAGTGCCATCAATTTAGCTAAGAACCCCATCTAGCATTCCCGCACCAAACACATTGAAATAAGGCATCATTTCCTTCGATATGAGGTAAGCAAAAAGAATTTTGAATTCCAATTCATTGAAACTGAGAAGCAAATTGCATATATTTTTACTAAACCTCTGAGCAATGACAGATTTTCAACTTTAAGAAGAGAGTTGGGACTGTGTAGGCCTCTCACTTGATCTATATTGCATGGCTTTGTTTATCTAAAGCGTCACTAGTTAGTACTGTTAGAGGGAGTCCATCATGCATGTCTATTTTGGTTGCAATTTTCATAAGTTGTAGGTTGTGTCCTTCACTGCATGACCCAATGGTATATGAAATGGTGACGTGTGAAAGGGAAGGCATAGTCTGTCTGGGAGCACTCACTATGCGGGAGAAGATACTCTGCCAATTACCAAGGGTCCTCACATATTGCATTTTAGTGTCCATGGTTTGAGGGGGAGTTGATAGAATCTTCTTGAAACAAGTTCGTAGTTCATTCTGATGCATTAGAAGCTTTTCATCTGTCTGGCTCCAATGCGTCGACGCACTGATAAGTCTGTGTCGATGCCACAGTTCAAATCACCCAAATCTTGAATTCTGTAAGATAATCAAAAATAGGTCGATGCACAGCTTCTTCCTTTCCTATGTGTTGCAATCTCATCTTCATGCCTTGACTCCGAGTCTTTCCTCATTGCCACACATTGATCGTGCATCCACTCAGTCATTCCATTCCTAGCACTTGCTGAGGGGGAGTGTGTCCTTTTCTTTTGTCAACTCTTCACTCCCTTGTGGATTGTTTCAAGGAGAGATTCTCTTCTAAGACTATTTTTTATTGATTGACTTCTCTGAAAGCAATCTTCTGCATCTCCTTTTATCATGGTTGTTTAAATGAATTAAGGCTTAAACTCAACAACTTCGTGAAGTCTAAAAACCAGCAACTTGGAGGAGGGACTCCACAAGGCTTACTTTTGTTGATGCTTTTCATGTTATAAGTCCTATGTTCCATGGTCTGCTTATGCATTTTCATTGACAATTTTGGTTGATGTAATTCTATTGAGTATTGTGATCAAACGACCATATAAAGTGAAATCTATCCAAAGCACTATTTGTAGAGCAATAGTTAGGGCTTACTGAGTAACCAGATGCACTTCACCTGAGATGTGAGGTGGTTCGCGTCAAAAGGTAATGTCTTGACTAACTTTGATTTGGTTGAGTTTATTTTTTTTTTAAAGAAGGTGAGCTAGAAGGGCTTAACAGAGCAATGGCTCTTGTCCACAAAGAAACTGTCATCCTTCACCAATGAAGTGATAAAGGGTCAGACATGAAGTGGCAAGCTATCTCTGATCAAATGAGGCATGATAGTTAACTGCACTGAGTAACTGGGGCATTTGCATCTAACAAATGTGATTCCTCATGTAAAAAGGTTTTAGTTGAACTTGACTGTCAGTTCGGAAAGGGTGCATGTTCAGTTAAGTTCTCATGATTCCAGCTTGTTTGGCTTCAATACTCATGGTAGTTAATCCTGAAAAGTCACTAGATCTCAATGAGTTAGACTGAATAGGGATTATCCAGAACTTCGGTTCCCTTTTGTGCATCTGCACTAGTAATCTTGAGTGAGCACTTTCTTGTTAGTTGCTTGAATTCTAATACTTCTAAACATTATTGTTTTTAAACCCATCAGTTCATACCACTACCACCATGACATGCTCGTGTGCTGGGAGATATCTATTTTTGGAGCTGTTGCAGTCATCTACTCTGATTTGTCTTAGTCTTGAATCTTTCTTCTAAACTTTTTCTCCACATCTCATTCTCAAAGCTGTTGTTTCTACAACAACCCTCATGTTTTGCTGATGTCAAAGGGGGAGAGAAAGTTTATATGTCAGAGGGGGAGAGGAAGAAAGTTTTGTCATAATTTATATGTCTGCATGTGTTCATTGCATATCATGATTGAGTCCTTCATGTTGTTGTCATAGTCCTTCATGTATTCATGATGTGCTTCATTATAGTAGTGTTCAAATTTGATGTCAAAACTGTGAGCACAATGACTCATAGTTGCCATCATCAAAAAGGGGGGGAATGTTATGTAAATGATGTTCTGATGATGTCTCAATATAAGTCATTGGACAATTAATTTAGAAACACATGAAACATCTTTTAATTGGATAGGTATGAAAAAGTTCAACCAAGCTTAAAGGCTGCGTCGACCCTATCAACTCAAGGCATCGACACATGGCTCTTCCAGAGAGCGTTATAAACGCATCTCTGAAATAGGGCGTCGACTCACCTTGAAAGTGGCGTCGACCCTCAAGGACTTCCAGCAAGCCTTCATAGCTGCGTCAACGCAGGCACTATGATGCGTTGACCTCACGAGCTTCAGCAGTAGGAGGAAATGCTGACAGAGCAGGATGTGCCGTACTTCTTCAGGGCATCGACACATGGGTCTCCTAGAGAGCATTGTAAACGCTTCTCTAAGTAGATGTGTCGACACACCCCGGTCAGGAGGTTGACATAGAGGCCTTCCCAGAAGCTGTTTAAAGGCCTATTCTCAATAGGTGCATCGACGCATGGGTGAACTACGTCAACGCACCCAAGGCTCATCTGAAAGATGTTTAGATGAAATTGTCTTTTCAAAAATTGTACAAAGAGCAAAAAGATGTGACGTAAACCCCTAAAAACACGGTTTTTGAGGGTTGGAAAGGTTCCTAGGACATGTAGGTTAAGTGAGTTGGATGATCTAGAGGGGGGGTGAATAGATCTACCCCAAGTTTCACTTTAATGCAGTAAAAATGAATATGCATAATTAATATCTACTGCTATAGAACTAATAATTCGATCCTAAATGATTAACTAGCGATGAAGATAAATGAACAAAGACAATCACACAAGGGACAAGAGGTTTTTAAGGTGGTTCGGTCTGAACTCTGAGACCTACGTCCACCCCTCACTAAACTAAGTGAGGCTTCCCGCTGAACACAGCTTCAGACCGCTGATTACACAACTTCAGACCGCTGATTGCAGAGCTTTCAGATCGCTGATTACACAGCTTATAGACTACTGTCACACATCTTGACACTGTTGATTACACAGCTTAAGATCTGCTGACTAACAGCTTGCAAACACAGTTTCTAAACAAATAAGAAAATGAACAAATGAAAATGACTTAGATCTAGTTCAGAAATTCTCCCGATAGATGTGAATTAGATCTGCAGATGATTTCCCATGCTTCAGATCTGGAAACAATTAGATATCATGAACTCTATAGCTTCAGTTGGATTTCAGCTCTCTTTGATCTTCCTGGCTTTTGCTCGAACTCCACTAATTCTTCCTGCTCTTTCTATCTGCTCAATCGTGGTTCTGTTCGCCAAAATCTCTCTCTCTATTTTTCATTATCCTCTTCCAAAGACGATGGCGCGAATTTATATATGGCAGAAATTAAATCTTATCAGTCTCTGATTGATCCACGTGTAAAGAAGGGAGTAGAAACCCTATAGGACGTTGCCACGTTGCCCGAAGTCAGCCTTTGAATTCTAGAGGGAAGTAAGTCATACATACACCTCTAGCTATTTATCACCCTTACGGGGATATTATTCAGCCCAAATGCCTATTTTACACAGTTAGAGATGCATTTGTCACCCTTATTCACAACCAGCCGTCGCCTTCTTCCTTTTATACCTTTTAGCCCAAGCCGTCGCCATTCGACCTATTTGTCACTGCTACAAGACTATTTGTTACCCTTGCAAGCCATTATTCACTCTTAACCGATATTTGTCACCCTTGAGAGCATTTTGTTAGCCATATCACTCTTTCTCTCATTTGTTGACCCTTGGTCAACCATGTGACCCATTTGTCACCTATAACACTTATTTGTCACTTGAACTGGTCTATTGACTGTAAGAGAGCTACAGTGTTGGTGTTGACTCCAATTTGAGTTGACTCAAAACATGGGCTATCTTACTGTTGACTTTGTTGACTATGATGCTTGGGTGCTTTACTGTGTTGACGTTACCACGTTGTTGCGTCGACTCAGCTTCTTCTCGTCTGAAGGCTTTCAGCGCTACAACACATATTTCAGGCTTGGTGGATTCTTTTTCACCCTTACAGCCTATTTTACACTATTCAACACTTATTTTTCACCACTAATCTGTAGCTATAGGTCTTTCAGCTAGCGGGTGATTTCGGCCTGACTTCAAGTCGACTTCAGGAGCTTCTGAAGTCGACTTCATTTACATGAAGGCTTCTTGTTCTTTCATTCAACATAACCTTTCTGCAAACTAAATAGATATTCATCAGTGAATTATATATCATGCCTTAGTGAATTATATAACATGCCACAATGAATTATATGTCATGTCACAGTGAATTATATATCATGCCATCATCAATTAAGACTAATGAAGATATATGAGTGAATATTCATGCTGACTTACACAGTTTTGAAATCATCAAAACCTAGGGACACAACATTCTCCCCCTTTTTGATGATGGCAACACTGTGAGTCAGGACAACACTGATTATTCAAAAACACAGTGACTCTTCAATCTCTCTCCTCCTTTGACATCAGCAAAAACAAAAGAGATTGATGCCTATGGCATAATAGTTGAAAGTGGATACCACAAGAGGAGATATCAAACAAAATTGAGCAGAGTTATGCATAATGACTGTTATAAAATCAAAGTGATAGAAAGAATTTTCACAATGACCAAGTGACAGTTCAGATAAGAACATCAATATGGGTGGTAGCAAATGAAGATATTTTCACAGAATTTGAACAATAAAGGACTATGAGAAGTGAATGACTTGAAAAATTATTTCAAGAAGAACAACCACACATTTGATCAAAAGAATCACAATCTGAAACACCATTCATTAACTAAGCTATTCATTTTCAGATTCTTCAATTATAAGACATCTTTTTGATGTAGCCCTTGTTTTCTACATGGTTTAAGAATGATAAATTTAGAGTTTATCAATTAAGCACTTTGAAATATTTTGCATCCAGACTTAATAGCAATGAACCAAGGCTACATGTTGAAGTCTACTTTAACCTCTCATACTCCTACTCATTCAAGATCAATAACGCCCTTATAAGTAACTAGGGACTAGTATTGAGATTAAACATGTTGCACATTTCTGATTTTTACCTCTGGGTAACATCAATTTTTCTGACCTTTTGGTCATGTATACTGAAATTTTCTTTTTGGCTCATATTTTCAAAAAATTCAGGTATAGTCCACACCTTTATATTTAAGGGTGCATGTTGTTTAGACGCCAGCACCCCTAGTTACTCAGTGTAACTAACCATCCTGTTTCATTTTTGAACAGAGATAGCAAGACACTTCATGACTAAGTCCACTTCATTTCTTTGATGAAGGGCTTAATTTCTCGGTTATTCCTTTGTGATTGCTTTGCCTATTGAGCTTTGAACACAATTTTTATTATGTGCTACCCTTTGGAATTCTTTCAGATTGTGGAATGTTTAAGAACAATACAACTTCCAAGTTTCTCAACCAAGATTGTCATAAACTTGAATTTTCAGATTCTAGGAAATTGCTTAGGACACAACATATGGGAGTTAGTTGAGACCTATTAAGTGCTGAGTACAATCCTTTTCATTGAATTCAATCTTTAAACTCTTCAATGCATTAGGTGTTGTGTAGTGGACAGCGGATCTAGAGGGGAGGGGTGAATAGATCAGCCCCACTTTTCGTAATGCGGCCCTCTAAACAGCTAGTTAAAATGAATTACAACGGAATAGAAACTAGCTTCCAAGTATGCTATGATTCACTTAGCAAGATAAGCAAGATATATAATAATTCAATCCTAAGCATGCACCTAGAACGATTCAATCACACAAGCAAACCACGCTAGACAGGATTTTTAAGGTGGTTTGGACTGAATCCTCAGCCCTACGTCCACCCCTCACCAAAACCCGGTGAGGCTTCACTTGTGCAGCGCACCAAATCGCAAATCAGAAACTACCGATTGCCTTCCTACTCACTACCTGGTAGGGACGTCAACTGCAAATTGGAACACCCTCCAATTGCCTTCCTACTAACCACCGGTAGGGATGAATCACACTTTCAATGTTTAACAATAATGAAAATGAAACAAATGTGAAGGAACTAAAACAAGAGATTGAGTTATGAGTGAAAATGAATTGGCCCTTGTATGAAATGTTGATCAGCAACAAGGCTCCTCTTGGCTTCAACTCAATCTTCTTGATTCACCCTTGATTAGATGAATGTTCTTCACGGAGTACTGTTCACGTGAACAGTACCTCTTCCTTCAATTCTTCTCTCTTGATCTTCTCTTTGAATTTCTTTGAATGAATGAAGGAGATGATGAAGCTACATTGAATCTTGATTGCTTCTTTAGCTTCTAGGAGTTTGAATGCTTGAAATATCATCTTGAATGAACTTGAAAGAACTTGAATGGATGAAGATGATTTCCCTTGAAGAACTTGAATCAAACCGGCTTCCTTGGATCACTTTGATAGCCTTGCTTTGATGTAATCTTCCTTGAAGATTGCTGGCTTTGATTTGAGCTTGATTCCCCTTTGATTGGATGAAGAACACCTTCACGAACTACTGTTCACGTGAACAGTAGCTCGTCTCCAACCTCTCTTGCAGCCACCCTAGATCTCACAAGAAGCTCTTTTAAGCATTAGGTTTTCCATCCCCTCAAGTGTTGGTTTTATAACCCTTGAATGGTCCATAGATGCCCCCTAGACCAGATCCACAAATCATGGAAGATTAGGTAAGATTTGATTAAACAAATCCATGGAAAGAGGCTAGCCACGAGGTGGATTTCGAGGTCAAACAAGGCTGCATCGGGGCTGGCGGTTGACCTAAGGCTCCTGGCGGTCGACCGCCACTGAAACACATACAACCGGGCGATCCCTGGGAAAACCGGTCGACCGCCACTGGCTGGCGGTCGACCGCCAGCTGCCAGACCTGCAGTTGGGCGGTCCCTGGCTGGGGCGGTTGACCGCCCCTGTGCTGGCGGTCGACCGCCAGCTGGGCAGAGCCCGGGTCACCCCGGTTCGGTCCGTTGGCCGCACCAGCTCCGTCGCTTGAGTCCGTTAGCCGCCTGTTCATGTTTGTGGCATCGACCTTGATTGTCTTGAAGTTTTATTACTGAGTCTTCAAGCAAATTTTTGTTCCGGGGGCTCCGCCCCCGGAAACCCCCGCAAGGAGCGCTGCCCCCTTGACCCCCGCGACCTGACCGGGCAGGTCGATCCCCGCGACCTGACCGCGCAGGTCGATCTGCGTGCGAGGGCGCAACATTGAGCTTTCATGTGCATTTCTGTCATGAACAAAATATCACATATGTCAGTCATAAGAGCGTGGAAAATAACAATGACTAATAGTGTTAAGCCATTATCAAAACCAAGAATACACAAAACTCATATGACTATAGAATGATGTCGAATGACCCATGTGACCACAAAATGACTCAAATGACCTCAGGGACACAACATTAGGCTTAAACCAACAATTTATTCATGGGTCATCATAAATCCTTATAAAAGAGGATTCCATAATATACTTGCTTAGACTGATGAATTAATGATCAGATGGTAATCATTCTAAGTACAATGTGGTTCAAAATATTTCAACAAGATTGAGCAAAAAAAATTATTCAAGAATGTTCATGTAGGAACAAGATAAGACTAGACCAAGGAGACAAAGATGTTTTGAAATGTTTGAGTAACAAGATGAAGTCGGCTTCTGAAGACTTTAAGTTGACTTGTATGATTCATCCAGAAACAAACATTCAGGGTGATTTCAGGGAAGTCGACTTATGCAATTTTCAAGTCGACTTGAATCAAATAAAGTCAGATTGATACTAACTCGCCCTGACTAAATGCAATTTATGCATGGAACACAAATGCTAATCAAAGCATGAGACTCTTACTCCCCCTATCTAAATGCAATGAATGACATATTTATGTATGAAAACCATTCAAGAGTCATTAAGAAATGCAACACTATGAATGCAGAATTGATCCATGGTACTGGAAGGTGGAATGTCCTCATGCATGGTGAAAGCTTCCAGATAGGCCTAACCTGTCTTTCATCATGTCACCATTTTATATACTAACGGAGTCAATGTTTATTGTATGCAACTCATACATTTATTGACAACCTCAATCACATGAATTACACTAAAACTATATAGGCCGAAATTGCACACAATAAGTATCAAGCAAATCAACTATCATGCTGACGCCTACACAATCCAAGTTCTCTTCTTAAAAATTTGAATCTTTCATTACAAAGAGGTTTTTTGAAAACATCAGTAATTTGTTTTTCTGATTCAATGAAAAGTAATTTAAATTTCTTTTTTATTTACCACATCTCTCAAAAAATGGTGTCTAATCTCTATGTGCTTAGTCCTAGAATGCTGAATAGGATTCTTTGTTAATGAAATAGCACTGGTATTATCGCACAATATTGGAATACATCCAAGATTTACATGATAATCTTAGAGTTTATGTTTTATCCAGAGTACCTAGGCTGTACAACATCCTGCTGCAACATATTCTGCTTCAATAGTGGAAAGAGTAATAGTGTGTTGCTTTTTAGAAGCCCAAGACACCAGACAACCTCCCAAATATTGACAATAATCACTAGTACTTTTTCTATCTAATCTACATCTAGCATAATCTACATCAATGTAAGCTACAAGGTTTAACTCACACTGTGCAGGATACCATAACCCTAGATCAAGAGTGCATGCTAGATATCTGAAAATTCTCTTTACTGCACTCAAATGGGATTCCCTAGGACTAGCTTAAAATCTAGCACAAAGACACACACTAAATTGTATATCAGGATGAGAGGTAGTAAGATATAGTAGAGAACCAATCATACCTCGAAAAATTTTAGTATCTACCATTTTACCTTCCAAGTCAACATCTAGACTAGTTATTGTACCCATTGGAGCTGAAATGGCCTTGACACTTTCCATTTTGTATTTCTTCAATAGGTCCTTGAGATATTTTTCTTGAGTAATGAAGCTCCCTTCTGATGTTTGAGAAATCTGCAATCTAAGAAGGAATTCCAGTTCTCCCATTATACTAATTTCAAACTCATTGGTCATTAGATTAGAAAAACCCCTCACACATAGATGGTTTTGTTGAACCAAACACTATATCATCTACATAGATTTGGAGTAAAAGAATATCTTTCTTATCAATCTTGGTGAATAGAGTTTGGTCAATCTCACCTCTTGTATACCCTTTACTTGTGAGAAAAGAACTCAATCTGTCATACCAAGCCCTGGGAGCTTGCTTCAGCCCATATAATGCCTTATCCAGCTTATATACATGGTTAGAAAAATCAATGGATTCAAATACTGGAGGTTGTTCAACAAAGACATCTTCTTTTATTAACCCATTCAAAAATGCACTCTTAACATCCATTTGCTAGAGTTTTATTCCCAAGCTGCATGCAAATGCAAGTAAGATTCTGATGGCTTCTAGCCTGACCATAGGGGCAAATGACTCCTCAAAATCTACACCAAATTCTTGGTTATAACCCTATGCCACTAGCCTAGCCTTATTCCTTACAATTTTTCTTTCTTTATTTATTTTATTCCTGAAAATCCATTTTGTGCTTATGACTAAACCATGTGATGGTCTGGGAACAAGGTGCCATACCTGGTTCCTCTCAAATTGATGCAATTCATCATGCATTGCATTAATCCAATGTTCATCTTTTAAGTCACATTCAACACTTTTTGGTTTAATTTGAGATACAAGAGCTAGAGAATTAAGTTCTTCTTCTAATCTGAAACGTGACCGGGTTCTGGGGGGTTCATGTAGATTACCAATTACATTTTCCAAAGGGTGATCTTTTAGCACTCGAATGTTTGTAAGTGAATTACTTGAATTGGTGATTACCTCCCCCTGAGTGCTTGACCCTTCAGCCTCCTCCCCTTCGGTCCTTGTTTCTGTACTTTGAGTTCCTTGCTCTTCTTTATTTTCCAAAAATTCTCCTTCATCTTTGTTCCTGCAAGAATTTTTTTCAGACTTATCAGATGATTCATCAAATGTAATATGTGGAGATTCTTCAACACATTCATGTTTCAAATTAAATACTCTATAGGCTCATGAATGTTCAGAATAACCAAGAAAAATTTCTGGTTCACTTTTAGCTTCAAATTTATCAAGGTCTCTTTTATCATTAACATGAATGAAACATTTGGTTCCAAAGACCTTAAAATGAGCAATAGAAGGTTTCTTACCTTTCATCAGTTCATGAGGAGTCTTTTTACTAGAAGGTCTTACCATAGCTCTATTTATGATGTAGCATAAGGTGTTTACAGCTTCAGCCCAAAACCTTCTAGGTAAATTACTCTCCACAATCATTGTACGAGCTATCTCCACCAATGTTCTGTTCCTTCTCTCTACCACTCTATTTTGTTCTAGAGTTCTTGGTGATGAGAATCTATGATTGATTACATGTTCACTGCAAAAATCATCAAACTTTGAGTTCTCAAACTCACCACCATGATCAGATAAAATATTAGAGATTGAAAACTTACCATCCTGTTTTACTTTTCTAAAGAATGCCTGAAATTCACAAAATGCATCATTTTTGTGAGACAAGAAAAATACCCATGTGAATCTAGAAAAGTCATCTACAAGTACATATCCATATCTCCTACCATTCAAGCTAGCTGACCTTGTAGGTCCAAACAAATCCATATGAATCAACTCCAATGGTTTTGAAGATACGTTTTCAGTTCTGGTTTTAAATGACTTTCTGGTTTGTTTTCCTTGGGTACATGCCTCACAAATTTTATTATTATTTTTAAATGAAATATCAGGCAAACCTTTAACCATGCTCAATTTGACTAGTTTATGCAATACACTATAGCTGGCATGTCCTAATCTTTGATGCCACAACCATGCTAACTCATCTTTATTAGCAGTAAGACACAAATTATTATGAGCTGCATCATCTAAATCTACCATGTAAATGTTGTTCACTCTTTTTCCACTAAACTTAACAATTTCAGAATTTGGTTCAAAAATGGTGCATGCAAGAGAGTCAAATACAACCTTATGACCTTTATCACATAATTGACTAATGCTCAGTAAATTGTAAGCAAGACTCTCTACCAACAAAACATCATCAATACAACATGATAGACTTTTGCCTACCTTACCTGATCCAACAATTTTGCCTTTTGTGTTTCACAAAAAGTGACATGACCACCTTCCTTTTTCGCCAGCATACAAAATTTTTCTTTGTCACTAGTCATGTGCCTTCAGCAGCCACTATCAAGATACCATTTGTTATAGGTGGCTGTAATGCATTCCTGCACAGATAATCAGGCAAAAGATTTTGGAACCCAAAAATGATTGGGTCCCATCTGACCATTCATATTATTCAACAAAGAAATCAGACGTTTTGGTATCCATACAGATCTCACAGAAGTAGATTCTTTTTCAGATCCATTTCTTTTGTTCTTATGATTCACTTTTATGGCAGCTTTATTTTTCTGTGGCTTTGCAGCAGACTTGAAATTATTTGATTTTGAGTTTTTGTTTTGGTTGTTATTCCAGTATGCTACTGAAGAATGGAACCACCCAGAATAACTAGGATGTCTAGCCCTTTGAAAACCTTGATAATGCTATGGTCCATAAGTTGGCTGTCTAGACTTATTTTGATTCATATGAAAATCTCCCCATGGATGTCTCTGATAGAAAGGTGTTTGAACAGGGGTATACACTGATCTATATGTGTTCCTATATTGTCCTGCCCATGAATTTCTTTTCCACTTTTCAGAATTGTTACTGGGACCCCGTTTACCTTTCCATGAATAGGGATTTCCTTTTATATTCTTCATAGCTTGAGTGTGCATATACCTACCCTGGTTCTTATTCCAGCCTGACTGAGTTTTCTCAGGGATAGTCTTGCCTTGCTTTTTGGTTTGTCCTACCTTTTCTTTTCCCTTATTCTTCATGTTGGATTGTTCTGTGCATTTTTGAATATGTCCATTTTCTTCACAACAGTTCATGTTTATTAAGGGATTGAATTTTACTTTTATTTTTTTCTGAAGCAAATGTGATAGTTTTAACGCCTTTTTATTGGTAGGATTGAAACCCAAACCTTCTTTCCTAAAATTTATTTTTGTCCCTAGAATTGCATCCAGGTTTTCTCTATCTTGTGTCATTGATTCTAGGGAATGTTGTTTATCATCGGTTTCTTTCTGCAAATTTTCTGAAGTTCTTTTTAACTCTTCATTCACACCTTTAACATCTTCATATTTTTCCAAAGCAATTTTAGTTTCCTCTTCAAATTTTTGCATTCTTAGCTTCAATTCATCAATGACATTTCTCAAATTTTCATTTTCGTATTTCATTTCATTAATTACAAGTTTATCATTCTCATATTCTGTCAGAGATTTTCTTAGCTCAGTAATTTCAGCCTCTAAGCAAACATCTTATCGTTCAAAGAGTTATCATGAACAATGGAGTTTATCTTTTTCTTTAAATGTCAATTTTCTCTACACACATCATCATACTTATCTAAAATTTCAGCATATGCCTCATTCCATTCACTTTGAGAAAAATGTTCAAATGGGGAAATTACCTCATCATCTTCTCTTTCATCTTCATCTCTTCTGGCCATCAGGCACAACTTGTCATTATTGTCTTCTTCAGATGTGTTGTCTTCATCTTCATCCTCTTCCTCGTCACTCCAGGTACTGACCATTGCTTTAGGCTTTTTACCCTTCCACCCGGGTTGCTTCATCTTCTGAAATTCTGGACATTCAACTTTTACCTGTCCTGACTTCCTGCAATTGTAACAAACAACTTTGTCAGAGTTTTTCACATTGTCAGATTTAATCTTAGAATTTCTCTTACCAGTAGAGTATTTCCTTCTAAAGTTCTTACCTTCCTTTTTCAGAAATCTCTTAAACCTTTTTGTCAGCATGGCAAACTCACCTGAATTTCCCTCTGAGCTAGATGACTCACTTTCACTGGATGAATCCTTGCATCTTGAATTGACCTTTAGAGCAATAGGTTTCTTCCTCTTCTCACTGTCCTCAGCTCTCTTCAAGTTCAACTCATAAGTCATTAATGGCCCGATGAGCTCATCAACTTTAGTGGTGGCTAAATTCCTTGACTCTTCCACCACAATAGCCTTAGTGTGCCATATCAGAGTTAATGACCTGAGAATCTTCCTGGCCAGCTCATATTCACTATACACTTTGCCTAAACCCTTTAGACTATTAGTGAGCCGAGTCAACCTAGCATACATCTCAGAAATGCTTTCATCAGATTTCATTTTAAAAGCCTCATATTTAGATATAAACATATTACCTCTAGTTTCTCTTACCTCCGAAGTTCCCTCATAGATTACCTGTAGTCGATCCCACATCTCCTTAGCTGAGGAACAAGATGAGATCCTAGAGAACTTGGTAGGATGCAGAGCACATTGCACATTATTCATTGCGCTCCAATTGAGATTAGATTGCCTGATCTACTCTCGAGTCCAATTATCTTCGTCTTCAGGGAGCTGGAAGGGACCTCGATTGACTACCTTCCAGATCTCATGATCTTGAGCTCGCAAGAGTACCTGCATTCGATTTTTCCAATAAGCATAGTCAGTTCCATTGAAGAATGGAGGCTTGTTACCAGCATGTCCCTCAGCTATGTATCCTCTAGTCTCCATAACACTAGATCTCTCCGGGATGTTAAGCCCTTACTGGAGAACATAGCTCTGATACCACGTGTAGGTTGAGTGAGATGGAAGATCTAGAGGGGGGGGGTGAATAGATCTACCCCAACTATTGCTCTAATGCAGTAAAAATGAATATGCGAAATTAATATCTACTGCTATAGAACTAATAATTCGATCCTAAATGATTAACTAGCGGAGAAGATAAACGAACAAAGACAATCACACAAGGGACAAGAGATTTTTAAGGTGGTTGGGTCTCAACTCTGAGACCTACATCCACCTCTCACTGAACTCAGTGAGGCTTCCCGCTGAACACAACTTAAAACCACTGATTACACAGCTTCAGACTGCTAATTCCACAGCTTGCAAACTGCTAATTACACAACTTTTAGAATGCTGATTACATAGCTTATAGACTGCAGCCACACAGCTTGACACTGCTGATTACACAGCTTATGATCTACTGATTAACAGCTCGCAAACACAATTTCTAAACAAATAAGAAAATGAACAAATGAAAACGACTCAGATCTAGTTCAGAAATTCTCCCGATAGATGTGAAGTAGATCTGTAGATAATTTCCCGTGCTTCAGATCTGGAAACAATCAGATATCATGAACTCTACAGCTTCAGCTTGATTTCAGCTCTCTTTGATCTTCCTGGCTTTCGCTCGAACTCCTCTAATTCTTCATGCTCTTTCTCTCTGCTCAATCCTAGTTCTGCTCGCCAAAATCTCTCTCTCTATTTTTCATTATCCTCTTCAAAAGACGAAGGCGCAAATTTATAGATGGAAGAAATTCAAATCTTATCAGTCTCAGATTGATCCACGTGTAAAGAAGGGAGTAGAAACCCTTTAGGACGTTGCCACATGGCCTAGAATTGAGTGCCAGAAGTCAGCCTTCGAATTCTAGTGGGAAGTAAGTCATACACACACCTCCAGCTATTTAACACCCTTATCGGGATATTATTCAGCCCAAATGCCTATTTTACACCGTTAGAGATGCATTTGTCACCCTTATTCACAACCAGCCGTCGCCTTCTTCCCTTTATACCTTTTAGCCCAAGCCGTCGCCATTCGACCTATTTGTCACTGCTACAAGACTATTTGTTACCCTTGCAAGCCATTATTCACTCTTAACCGATATTTGTCACCCTCGAGAGCCTCTTGTTAGCCATATCACTCTTTCTCTCATTTGTTGACCCTTGGTCAACCATGTGACCCATTTGTCACCTGTAACACTTATTTGTCACTTGAACTGGTCTATTGACAGTAAGAGAGCTACAGTGTTGGTGTTGACACCAAGGTTTGACTGTGTTGACTCCAATTTGAGTTGACTCAGAACATGGGCTATCTTGCTGTTGACTCAGTTGACCATGATGCTTGGGAGCTTTGCTCCGTCGACATTACCACGTTATTGCGTCGACTCAGCTTCTTCTCGTCTGAAGGCTTTCAGCGCTACAACGTATATTTCACCCTTGGTGGGTTATTTTTCACCCTTATAGCCTATTTTACAATGTTCACCACTAATCCGTAGCTATAGGTCTTTCAACTAGCGGGTGACTTCAGCCTGACTTCAAGTCAACTTCAAGAGCTTCTGAAGTCGTCCTAAAGTCGACTTCGTTTACATGAAGGCTTCTTCTTCTTTCATTCAACATAATCTTTCTGCAAACGAAACAGATATTCATCAGTGAATTATATATCATGCCTCAGTGAATTATATATCATGCCATAGTGAATTATATTTCATGTCACAGTGAATTATATATCATGCCATCATCAATTAAGACTAATGAAGATATATGAGTTAATATTCATGCTGACTTACACAGTTTTGACATCATCAAAACCTAAGGACACAATAGGACAAGAAACTATCCTTGTCATCATTGGGTTACCATATGAACCTTTTTGGATAGAAGATTGGTCAGGTTACAAATGTGGGAGAGGTGACCTTTCAAGGTAACCTACTTTTTGCCTCCAGCCAATTAGAGCTAGGTTTGGAAAATCTTCCAGGACAGAAGGAGGTCCTCTCTGTATGCCAGCCAATGAAATTTGAGATGCTGCAGGTTCTCTTGGTCAAAGTTCTCTTCTTTATTCTAGCCAATCAAATTGCAAAGTCTTGGAGGGAAAATTTCTACCTCTTGAGGCTATAAATTGGATGCCCCTCCTTTGCATGGTGCTGCTGCTGCCTCTACTGTTAGAGCTGCCATTACTACTGGAGAAGCCTGAAGAAGGGTTGGACGTGAGCAATAGAGAGAAGGGAGGTAGAAAGAGTGCCCGCCCAGAGCTCACGGTAGAAGGTCTAAGAGGAAGGGAGAAGGAGAAAGCTTGCAGCCAGAATACCAGTCAGCCGTGTTCTTCATCCTTGATCTGCTTCGTGTCTTGCTGGATTTCTCATTCTGTTGGAGTCTTGTTGTTGTTTCTTCTATTTTTTGTTCTTTCACTTTCAGAACTATTTTGTGTGTAGGGATTCATCCCTGTGTTTGCTGGGTTTCTAGCGTGTGTGTGTGTGGGGCTTGTCCCCATGTTCTGCTAGGTTCCAGCGTGTGTGTGTCTCTTATTTTCCAAAGAGTGGAAGCCTCACCAATTTGGTGAGGGGTGGACGTAGGTGTGCTTGGTAGCAACTGAACCACCTTAAAATCACTATGTTGTGGTTTGTTCCTTGATACTCATTCCCTCTATTGCCTCTTCATAGGTGTTTTAAGTCATCAAGTGCCTTTCAACATTGTTCAATTGCTTACTTTTCAGTTCTCTAGTTTAGTGTCACGCTTGATCCGATCTCTTCGCCTTGCTAATTTTGATAGTGGTTCAAAGTGGTCATAAATTGAGTGTAGGATCTATTCACCCCCATCTAGATCCTCTCATACCATCCAACATAACCAGAGTTTCTCGTTGGTTCAACGGTTCCGGAGTTTGAGATCAGGATTTGATTTTTGTTGCCGTTAGGGGTAACTTAGAGAGCGGTGGTTCCACCGACTGCCATCGTTACAGTTTTTGTTACGACTGTTGCTTCCATTTTGGTTGTTACTGTTGCTACTTCTGTTACTGTTGTTATTGTTATCGCTGCTATTTACTGCCATTGTTTCATAGTGGAGATCTGCGGGACCCCTACTAAGCCAATGAAATGAGGCTCACTCCTTTCTTTTTAGGTGTTGCGGTTCCCCCTCGAGATTTGAAGGTGCAGCACAGAGGTTTGTAGTGCCAGCTTGCCAGTGCCGTGGGCATACCCTTTGATAGAGTACGTTTTTTCCCTATAGACTGTACTTTGTTGGAGTGGACTCCATAGTTAATTTGTTAATTGAAAATATAAATTTTATTTTTTATTACTTAAACAGTTAATTATATAGTTGTTTCTTACATTATTTTAAATTTCAATATACCTCCACACACCTAAATAACTTTTCCGAGCTTTCCAGCTCGTGGGTGGTGGGCCAAGATTCGAATGGTATCGAGTAGTTGTCGGTATCCAGATCTTGGGTCGTTACAGGTGGTATTAGAGTGGAGTTGTGGATGTACATGGGAATTTCAGATAATTGTAGTGTTCAGAGTCCATAAGGTCTAGTACAGTTGGCAACTGGCATAGGGTTTTGCATTTATTTATCGTATTGCTTCTCACGTGAGAGCTAGAGTGTGTTTTGTTGGCGCTATGAAGGTGGTTCCGGTTATTGTCGGAGTGCCGGCGGGGGCCTGAGGAGTAAGTTAGAGAGCTATCTTTCCCAGTGGCGGTGGCCCCTATTGTGTTGAGTTGGGTAGAGATTTGCCGGCCGGTGCGAGCTTGTGGTGCAGCAACAGAAATATCAGTGACGAGGTCAGGTGGTTGGTGGGGATTTTTAATTGCGTGATGGTCGTGAACATACTCCGGCGGAGTTAGTGTCATTCTGGCCACCCCAATGTGAGGTTTAGCCAGCCCTGAGGCGTCAAGGTCATGGTTTCAGATGGCAGAGCGAACGTTGTGATCGAAAGAGTGCTCAAATAAGTGGATGATTTTCTTGGTGAGCTATTGTTGGTCGAGCCTCACATTCTCGTCATGCTCTGTGGCATCGGAGGTGACGTGCGAGTCCCGATTATTCTTGTGGATCTCGAGGCATGTGCTAATTATGGTTCATGTTGTGGCTCCTAGCGTTGTGGTCTGTGCAGCAGTAGCTTAAGAGGCAGATATTTTGAGGAGCCGAGAATTGAGAATGGATCAGTGTCAGCAAGGACAGATTCGAGGGAATAATGTCCTGAGGTTGTTAGTTTAGCATCCTTCAAGTCTGGCATTCTTAGTGATTTTCTTCGCTCCTTGGTAAGTGTTTTGGTGTGTTAATGACTTTGGGATCAGAGACAAGTATAGGTAAGGAGCGTGTGGCAACGGCTTGCTCAACCGTTGTGGCAGAGTGTGGCTGGCAATCAGTAGGGCCAGTGCTCGAGGCGTGGTGAGTTGCAGTTTTGTGAATTGTAATGGTGCTAAGAGATGTTCTGGAATGCGAATGTAGAGTTGTTTGTGATAATTGTGCACGTTGTGCAGAGTGCGCAACGGAAGCGTGGTGCGCCCATGACCCACAGGTTCAGGATCGTAGGGTCGAAAGATTCTGACCAGTGAAAAGGGTTGCTTCCTCGGTGTAAAAATTATTTTGACCGTGTAAGCCATGTCAATTGTCGTGCCATTACTCGTGGCATTGTGGTCTGTGGCACTGGCGGAATAGAGAGTTGGAGAAATATGACGGCAAGTGTGTCTGATAGGTACCCTATTCGTTTGTTGGTAGTGGTGTCAAGTGTTGGGTAATGGACCCAGTTTGGGGTCACAAAGGGAATAGCCTGACAAAGGACGAGGATGCATTGTTCAGATTCGCTAAGCTAGGTGGTCTAATCGTGTTGGAAGTGGTGTCCTCGGGATGGAATTTTGGTCCTAGAGATACATTTTCATGTGGGTCCTAGTTGGTAGCTATGAGCGACTGATAAGGCTAGCCGAGTGGTCAACTGTGATAATGCCTAGAAGAGGCCTAGTTGAGTCTGAGAGTTCAGAATGTTGTAAGAAGGACCCAGCTATGGCAAGGATCTGCGATGTGTGGAGATCTGTGCAGATTGATTGCGGCATCGTCCACCAGGTTGCCATGGTAGCAAACAACATATGTCTGTCCTAGAGATATGTGCCATGATTTGTTGAGGTTATGCCCCGTGACTCTGTGGAGAGAGCGGAGCCGAGGTTGGCAGGTGTCCGTTTGGAATAATTGAGATGAAGATTCGATGAGACTGTATAATGGATGATGCTTGAGTACGGAGATCCTAGGAGGGATGTCGTTGAATGGGAGCCTTAGTCACGTGGCCAGCATGGGAGGAATTCCCTGTGAGTCTGAGTTTAGAGTTGATATGGACCGAGGATTGTAGAATCTTATCGGTTGGTTTCACCGAGCTCCCCTGAGAGGGTAGTGTTGGCGTGAGGATCAGAATCAGATGATGTGTCCGAGAGAAGACCAACTCAAGAAGTGCTAATCGACAGTGTAAGAGTCAAGAGATAGCCCGTCGAGATATAGAATGAGCTTATTGGGACTGATGATGGAGCATGTAAGAGGAAAGTTGAGCGAGTCAAATTTCCCATTGACAAATAACTAGTGATTGGTGAATGGACTTTCGCAGTCAGAAGATGCCAATTGTGATGAGCTGAGAATGGTGAGAGCCATGTGCAGGCGAGGCCTTGGGTGGCCGATTATGATATACCTTTTTCCCGAGTTGGATTTGGGATCATAGGAGGTTTACGTTGGGACCAGAGTTAGTCTAACGGTGCTATTGGCATTCGGGTTGCCACATCTGAGAGTGTTCGTGGCGTGGAGCCAATGGAATTGTGGCAGTCAATTGAGGTGGTTGCTTGAGCTGATTGAGGCTCAGAGATGGTTGTCTCTTGTGAAGGGCGTAAGGTCCGTCAGCTGGCAGAAAAGTTGATGTTTGGTTGGTCCGCCGAGTATGAGAATTTTATCAATGGCAGGTTTTCGTGGCGCAGGTTGCGCCTCCTCGGTATGCACGATTGTGGCAGTGATGCCATAGTTAGAGTTTCGTTGTAGCTGAGGTGGTGCCAAACTTGTATCCTTGTGTGCTAGGCTTGCTCTAGAATTAGTGTGAACTGTGATGTGAAGCGATATTTTCCATTCGTGATCATAGTCTGGTTGTGTCCCTTAGGAACCGTGTTTTCATGAGAATTGAGGTTTTTGCTGGAGTTCTGGGAGCATTGCCAGCTGGATAGGTTGTTCTTCCCTGTGGCATGGCGGTTGCCTTAAATTTTGAGGATGAAATTTTTGTAAGGAGGGGAGGACTATAACACTTTGGATTTTTCGGATTAGAATACGTGGGTTTTGAAGCACTTTCGTGGATCCTAGATGGAGTTTTGTGATTAAATTAGAATTTTGGCCATCGGACCATCGGATCATTATGTAGGGTGAACCGTTGAGTTTCCGGGCTCCAGGATGTTACAGGCGCATTGTGCATTTTTTGAGGATCGTGGGGGTGATTTTTTTACATTTTTATTATTTTTTAAAATTTTGAAATTCCCAAATAATTTCTTTAAATATAACCCCCACCCCCTTTCACACTCATTCTCACACTCTTTCCCTCTCTCCTCTCATTTCTCTCTTTCTCTCCCTCTCTTCAATGGGCGGATGACGGAGTTGGAGGTGGGTGAGGCAGAGGTGACGTGGGGGCGATGAGCAGTGAGGAAAAAGCGAGAAACGGGGCGGTGGCGCGGCGTGCTCCCATTCGTGGATTCGAGACGTTGACGCCTGTTCGAGTGCCATTTTCACTTGGAATCAGGGTCCTCGGTGTGGGTAATCATCGATGGAGGCAGGGGACGGATCCCTAACCCTTGTACTTCATTTCGCTCCGATTTTGTGCTGAATGGAGCAAGTTTGAGCGGGTTTACTTTTTTGGGGGGCTAAAATGCATATTTCAGGATGTGAGACGAATCCGCTGATTTGGGCAGCAATCTTCGATTTAAATGCTAGATTTTGAGATAATGGCATGTCGGGGTGTGATTCCCCTTGCTTTGGTCAAGTTTTTCTCATGATTTGAGGTCGGAATGCGGCCGAACGTGTTATGTGAGTGGCATGGATGTGTGTAAAGAGTAATGATGAAATCGCCCATTTCTTTGGTCATTTTGTGTGTTTTTTGAGTCATTCCGGTGTTTGGAAGGCAAAGGATTTGCTTTCGAGTATTTTCCCCTTCGTATGAGAAGAATGGGGCATGGAACAGATGGTTTCGTGCGGATTCGCAAAGGTCCGGATTGGAATGAGAATGCGGTCATCTTCTGAACCACGTTCAGCTCCTAGATAATGAACGTGGCGTGAACAGACACCGCGATCATTTGAGAAGTCCATGGTGAGGTGGTCATAGTTGTCAAGCCCCAAGATATGCAACAGAATTATGTCAGGAACGTGAACAACCAGCAAGATAAGTCTCGAGCTAGAATGACAATCAGAGCGCTAAACACATTAACATAGAAGAATGAATGCATAATATCATGTACTCAAAAATTCTAACTTTATTAAATAATAAATCAAATTTACAAACTGACTCTTGACTCCTTTAACTCTAGACTCAAGAAAAAGGAAAAGTACATAACATGATGAACTTCACCGCCTATTATAGTGAAGGAAACTAAATTACAATAAGACTCATGATACTTGTAACATTCTAGGGCTTCTCTTAAACTTTACTCGCTCTCGGACCCGTCACTCGAGTACGCCGACTTCGAGCCACTAGAATTTTTTGAAAAGATTGGGAAAGTAGAGAATGAGCACACTCACTCAGTAGGTATCTTCGTATCAACATGACGGTAATGTTAAAGTAATTAACATTTTAGCTCTAGAAGATAAGATAAAGGTGTTGTGTCCCTAGTTTTGATGATGTCAGACCATGACTCATTGATGAGTCTAATGTGCATTTGATGATGTCAATATTTATCCAGCTCAAGTCAAAGTCAACACTGGCAATTGCATTCACAGTCCTTGATATGCTGCTAGATGTAAAGATAGAAGACAGGTCAAGAACAACCATCAGCCGCACAGAGCTTAAGCCAACGAACACTGAAGTTCAAGCCTTCAAGGTGCAACTAAGGGCATGAAACAATGGAACCCCAGTCCAAGAGTTCTTTCAATTGCTGAAACATAGATGCAAAGAATTGGGCAAAAGATCAAAGAACAAGGGGCTATGGATTTAAAGAAATTAAGCTGAAAAAGACTGAGTGAAGCCCAAGGTGCAAAGGCCCTTGAATGTACACAAACGAAGAAAGGGTTTGGCAAAAGTAAGAAAAAAATAAAATTGCACAAGGCTGCGTCGACCTCATGAACAAAACAGCGTCGACCCCACTCAAAGCACAACCAAGACACCCTTCGAAGGCTACGTCGACCCCACTCAAAGCAGCGTCGACTCCCTTGAGTACAAAAGGAAGAAAAGCCTAAACGGGTTTCAATTGCGTCGACGTCATCATCATTATTGCATCGACTCCAAATGAATTCCCAGCAAGGTTCAAGTCGCTCTTCATGGTTGCGTCGACTCCAGGAACATCTTCTTCTTGAAGGTGTTGACAGAAGTTAGGCTCTTGACGCAGAATGAAGTTTACATCCACAGCTTCATCGACCTCACCATCAAGCTGCGTCGACCTCATCTGTTCTAGCAGCAATCTGACAGGGGATCAGCGTAGGATGTGTCAACCCCACTCTCTCTAGACGTCGACGCAAGGGCTCTTACAGAAACCATTGTAAACGCGTTTCTCCAAGGATGCGTCGACGCGATGGTCTGCTACGTCGACGCAACAGAGCCTCTTCAAGCCAATTTTGTCTATCACGCAATAGTTTCTGAAGTCCGTTCAAAGACTAAAAAATAGCGACGCAAACTCCCAAAACTCGCATTTCAAGGTCTGAAAAGAAGCTCCTAGGATAGAGAAATGTCCTCTTCATCATGAGGCTTCAGTACAACCTTTTGGGAGAAGCTTTTTGTCAGGTACCAGATTTAGGAAAGTTCAGTTTTCATGGTACCATACCTTTCGGCCACAGCCAATCAAATTGCAGTCTATGGAAGAACCTGGCAGAAGATCAGATCTGAAAAGTATGTGCCCCTACTCTGCTATATGTTGGACCAATCATAGACCACCAGGGAAAAAGGTATTTGGTCAAAGAATTCTATTTTTATCTTGACCAATCAAATTACAACTCCTTGGAGGGAAAACCTTATGCTTCCTTCTTCTATAAATATGAAGCTATTGCCACCTTGGAAGGGTTGGCCGGGCAATGCATTAAGAGATATCATCTTAGCTCGTCCCAAGGAGAGAAAGAGAAAGAGAAGAGAGGAAGGAAAGTGAGAAGGCCCCAACTCTGGTCCGACCTAGTCCAGAGGTGAGAAGAAGAAGAAGAGAGCTGAAGAAGCAGAAGCCCAGCCCTGCAGAAATAGCTTCATAACTTCGTCTGAAGCTACATTTGGCTTTTCAGCTCCGATTTGTGTTTTCGCTTTTTGTTTAAACTCTAAATTTTCTCATGTATGTGCTATGTTTACAGCGTTGTCCGGTGCTCTATTTAGAGACTGGAAGTGGGTGGTGTAGTGCAACTGTGTGTGTCTTGGGGAGTGATCCCCGTGTTATTGCTGCACTTGCAACATGTCTTTATTTGTTTGTGTGTGTGTGTGTGGGGTTCATCCCCGTGGGGCTCGTCCCAGTGTGCTACAGTCTTGCAGCGTGAGGACTTTGTCCTCGAGAGGAGCTTGCTCCTCGTGTGTGTGGAGTTCATCCCTGTCAAGCTGTTAGTCAGCGAGAAGCCTCACCGGGTTTGGTGAGGGGTGGATGTAGGTCTGCGGGTTTGCAGACTGAACAACCTTAAAAATCCCTTGTGTAGTGGTGTGTCCTTGTGTGATTGCTTCCATTTCTTCTACCTCCATTTCACAGGGACTTATAGCTTTATTTCACCATCTTTGATATGGTCGAACACTGCACATTCTGTGAGCAGTCTAATGTTTGGCAGCACTCTTGCTGTTTGAACAAAGGCTCACACACACACATTGAAGTAGGCACTCATGATAATCTAAATCTTCATAAGTAGATCTCAGATATTTAACCGCATTCCAATATGTGCGTAATCTCAGGCTCTTATTTTAATAGCTCTTTATTTGCATTATCTTTTATATGGTTACTTGTGTTCGAGATTAAAAGGGGGCATATTTTTTAAAGGGATCAATTCACCCCCCTCTTGATCCGGTTGTAGCCAAGGAAGGGACCAAGCTCTATGTACCTAAGATGCAATGATCTTCAGAGGTGATCCTAGTGCAACCAGTTTTGATTCTTGTTACTGAACAGTTTTTCAATGAATTTCTTTATCTGTTTTAAGTACGCAATCTGGTTTGGCAAACTGTGCAAAGTTAATATCCATTTGAGCTTCTCAAGGAACAGCTTGATAATGAAAATTTTCCTTCTTTGATGAGTTGTGATTTGTGCTTTTCTCATGGGTTAATCTTTTCAGCTGTGCTTCAATTATGCCCGTGTTTGAGAATTCTTTTATTCATAGTTTATATTGATTAAACTGAGATTTACATTCTATTTTAATTGAAAATTTATTTGATGAACTATGACTTGGAAAGGATCGGATGATCTAGTATATCAAATAGTGATCAACAGAAAGGCAGATTAAGTCTACTTGGAGCTCTCACTATGCGTGAGATGATCTTCAGATTTAAGTTCTCCGCCTAGTACCGGATCTCAGTAAAATTAAAAGTCTGGCTCATGAGGGAAACTATTTTGTCTTTAGATCTGAAAATATGCTCACTGCTAGTTAATTTGAAATGCATAAGTATTGATTTTGATATTGTTAGCCCTCAGTGATCATTGATACATCTGTTTATATGATGCAGCCAGAACTATTTTAACTTCTTCAAAATCCAAATTTTCTAATTCTTCATGATGTTTTTCATGTCACATCTGTCTAATCAAACTTCATGCATTGTCCTCCTACTTTTTATATGGGAGAGACTATAGTTTCTTGTAAAGTTTAATTGATGAGTAAATGCATGACAAATAGTGCTTGAATATGAATATGTGAATATTCTGATTTTGAATGAAGCTCATGCTCAAAGATGACCATTTTGTTGAGAATACTTGAGGGTTGGTTCTTGTTCTTTACTCACCTCCTGCTCAGTTCTAAAGTCAATGATTCACCTTGTTGAAAAAGGAGGTTGAAGTAAAATGTGTAATACTATGTATATAGTTCAGCCCAGTTCAAGAGCTTAATTTGCAAGCATGTTTTAAAAAGTGTGATTCATCTCCCATTCAATTTGAAACCTTACCTAATCATTCGAAGAGAGAGATGATAATAAAATTCTTGTACCTTGCTCTTGTGAAATGACATGCATCCATACTGCATTTCAGGTACATATTATAATTTACATTCAAACAAGGGCATGTCTGCATATTGCATGCCAAGCATTGGCATTTGAACACTAGCATGCCCAGCATACTCATCCACATAATGCTTTAGAGTGCAGTGGCCCAGTGTGTACGGCCACCCAGGAGGGTGAGAGCTACCTAGTGGAAAAGGTGACCCGAACTAAGTGCTCTGAATCTCTTGGTTGACAGTTAGATATAATTATAATCCAGACATTCATGATCCGATCAGTTCAGTGAACCCTATTCTTATAATGGGCACCTACACTTATATCTTAGTGTCTCCACACTAGTGACTGCGAGATCAATCACCCTCATCATCTGAGTGGATATCATGTGCACTGTTCTATCTGCTTTCTTTGATGTCCTATCTGAAAGATCCTATGACCAGGAACATTTAGAACACATGCATCTAGAAGGTTGATCTCACTATCATAATCTCATTATGATTCAACCTTCATAGCATACGTTCAAGGACTTCATCACATCAAGCGGTAATACACATAAATAAATAAGACATAATGAAGAAATTGACATAAATATGAATGAGAATATATAAGAAATGATACCATCACTTCGTAAGTGATTGGCTTGTAAGGCATACACTTCTTTCATTATCCTACTTGCACTAAAGCCAATCACCTCGCGCTTGATCTCCATCAGCTTTAGATGATACTCAACTACACTTTGAGTCAACGGCTTAGTTAGTGGATCTGTAATGTTATTAGCGGAAGAAACTCTTTTTGGCTGATATCTCCCTTTTATTTATAATGTCTCTAATCAGGTGGAACCATTGTAGAAAGTACAATGACTTCTGATGAGACCATGGTTCCATAGCTTTCGCCACTACCCTACCTAAAGGGGCGTGATCTCGCGCGGCTCCTGAGCTGGGAGGATGATCACCGAATAGTGAACTATAAAGAAAGGGAAACGGATCAGGGGGCCCAGAAAAGGTTCCCTGGGAAAAACCCTCCGATGCTTAAGTCAGTAGAGCAATGGTGGAAGATATGGAGGGAGGTAGAAAGAGGTGCACGAGATCCCCCTACACCAAGGTGGTGAAATGGTTCCTACTCAGGGAGTTTTAGGCGTGTATTGCCCTTCTCTTTCGTTGGAGGTAGTCCCAGGTTTATATAGTGCACTGGCTTCATGAGTCCCGTAAGCTGAGGGGTTTCAGGCGGGCGTTACATCCTCAACGTGGGCTCTTTACGTTCTCATGGTGGGATCTTTATAGTCTTGAGGGATCATGGGTCCCTTATCCTCATAAACACCTGCTCATAAAGGGCTCTCAACGGTAGTGTGGATAAGTAATCGTCATTTAAACCCAAGCATGAAGGGTGCCAACCCTGTCCGGGTGATAGGCATAGCTCGGATGAAGATAGGTCAGAGTGGGCGCTGAGCGCTTGCCTCTATCCCGGTGAGGGGATAACTCGGGCATGGGTCTTCCTCCGTTCTGACCGTCGTTCGGGCCTTCCGAGCCTAAGGGCCGCCGAGGAAGGGTTTGATCCCGAGTAATCTTATTGGGCTTTTTATTCTAAGTGGGCCCTACGGGGCTGTCACTTGGAATGAGCTGGGCCTCGTTTGGTCCTGATGGACCTAGTTCGGATGCTTTTAGATGGGCTACAGAAATCCCCCTCTCCACTTGTCCCCCTCCTACTCCCGAGCTTTAGTAAGCTCGGAAGAGTAGCTGTTTGGGGTTTTGGACCAGCGTGGCTCAGGTGAGTGGAGATCTGGCGGTGTTAGTAAGCCACGTGTCGTGGTCACCTGGGCCCTTAATAATGATGATCCTACCGGATTTGAACTGAAGGGCCCCCCTTTTCTCGGAGGTCGGAACGACGCGCCACCTTCCGCGTGGGAATATAGGCATTGTGCGCTTGCCATTGCTCCAGACTCCCTCCGTTTTCAGGGTTTGACTCTCCTTCGTGTTTGCTTTTGGGGCCCTTTGATGCTTCGTGAAGGCACGATGGAGGAGCAGAGGCTTGCAGCGGCGTTTGCGGAGTTGGCGGAGGTAACTACAGAGGCCGTCCGACAGCTTCCTCTTCCTCTAGAGTCCTCGGGGTCCTGGGAGTATTTTTCTTCAAGTCCCTCTCTGGGTTCCTTGGCGGACCAACGTTCGGATGCTGAGGAGTGGGAGGATGAGCATGTGGTGAAGGCGCCGGTTCCAAACTGCAGTGAACTGGGGGAGGCGGATGTGAGAAGGCTGGAGCACGAGTATCGCCTGCCCCAAAAGTTCTGCTTTGTCGCGGCCTCTCCACACAAGACGAGCTTGGACTCTCGTACAGGCCATATCTGTACTTTCCTTCTGTCGTGGAAGGGTGGGTTCCGCCTTCCCTTCGAACCTATCGTTCTTCAGCTTCTCAATTTTTTCCAGTTGACGCCCATTCAGTTGGTAGCCAATTCTTATCTTCTTCTTTCCGCCTTCCGCATTCTCTGCCGCCAGTGTGGAGTTCCTCCTTCCTTGGACCTCTTTCATTATTTCTTTAAGTTGAAAGCACATCCTTCGGCCGGGAAGGGTTTCTATTTCATCCAGGCGAGGCGAAATAGGAGCTGTATCTCCTTGGCTGCGAATGATTATTCGCATAAGGGGTGGAAAACTCAATTCTTCTGGGTGGGGATCTGCTCGGTGGAGGAGACCTGGAGTTGCCTTATTATCCCCAATTTTCATTTGAATATCCCTCCCAGACAGGATTAGTTCCCTCCACATGTGGAGGAGTATGCGACTATCTTGCTGAAGCACCACCAGTCCACAGAAGAGCTGGTTACTCCAGAGAATATCGAGCGGTGTCTTCTTACGCGGCTGCGTCCGTCGGGTTCAGGTGCCATAAACTAGGTTCTTCTTCGGATGTTAAGTCCATTTTTCTTTTTCTGACTATGTCCTCCTTCCGTGCAGACACCAGGCGGTCGGCTTTGGAGGAGGCCGCAGAGGTGATCGATCTTGGCAATGACTCGACCACCGACGAGCCGTGATCCCAAGAGGAGCGCACCCGAGTCCGGGGTAAGGGCAAGAAGGCGGCCCAAGAGGGGTCTTCCAGGCCGCTGGGGGCCAAGCGTAAGGATTTCATGGAGGGCATGATACGGGAGGCCGTAAAGGCCAGGAAGCAGGCCAGGAAGGCCGGACCCGCCTTCATTGCTAAGGGCGGATCTAGCTAGACGGCTCTCCTCCCTTCTAAGCGAGACAGGGCCGACCGTGTTGGGCCGGCTCTCCCATCTGCCGAGCAAGAGAGGGCCGAGGAGACTGGAGCGGCTCTTGCGGTTGGTGAAGATGGTGGTTCGGCTCTTCCCTCGGTCAGAGCCGAGGGGCCGAGGCTGCTTCCGTGATTGGCGGTGGCACTGGCCCGACTCTTCCCTCGGCCGAAGCCGAGGGGGCTGTCGACGAGGCGGGGGATGCTAGGGCCACGGTCGAGGTTGGCGCTTCAAGTGGTGGTGCAGGTGCCAAGCCGGTACAGGTTGGGGGGCCGCAAGAAAATCCGACCGAGGCACGAGAGGCGACCGAGGCCGCGGCTCGGTCTGAGCCACTCGGTGGGACGTCGGCCGATGGGGGGTTCTCCTTTCCGGCGGCCTTGGAGAGGCTTTGTATCCGGGGCCCTCTGTACCAGGTATGCCATAGTATAGCCGTGAAGGTGAGGGGGGGAGGTAGGCAGTACTCCCCATCCGCGGCCCTCGCGGGGGTTATGGAGGGCAGCCTGGTCCTGGCCTAGATGGGGGCCACTCTGGCAGAAGCGTACGCTCGGTTGGACTCGGAGCGAGTGACTCTGGCTCGGACCCTTAGTTTGTCTGACAGGAAGTCGGCCCGACTTGCCGAGGAGCGTGATGGGCTTCGGCGGGAGCTTTCCTCGGTTAGGGAGCTGGTGCGATCGAGCCAGCTGGAGGCCTGGGTGCTAACCGAGCAGCTTGCTAAGGCCCACGAATCGCTCGAGAGGAAGAGCAGGCTTCTTGAAGAGGAGCACCTTTTTCGTGTCGAGCTGGATGGTCGGTGGGAGGTTGAGCGCTCCGATCTGGTGGATCGGGCGGAGGAAGCTCAGCGTCTTCGGGGGGAGGCTGAGGCCGATCGAGCCGAGGTAGAGAAGCGGTCGACGGAGGCCGAGGAGCGGCGGCTGAGGCCGAGCGGAGATTAGCCGAGACGGAGCAGGAGAAGGCCGAGCTCGCGGGCAGAGTGGGACTGGCCGGGGCGGAGGCGCTCGAGCAGTACAAATGCTCAGAGGCCTATCGGGTCAACCTTAAGGAAGCTGCCCTCCCCTACTATGAGTCAGAGCTTCGCCGAGGCATCCGTAAGGGGTTCAAGTAGGGCTACGATCGGGCCGTATCTTATGTCGAGGAGCAGGTGTCCGAAATTGAACTCCCATCTAGACAATGCTACGACTCGGATTTATCATCCTCTGGCTCCTCTGTTTCGGTGTCAGACGAAGAAGATCAGGAGGGCTCTTTGCCCGAGGGGTCGCCAGCTCCGGATGCCTCGGGAGGGCACACAACCGAGGCAGTTCCCACGCCGGTGGGGTCAGTGCCATGGTCGGCCATCGCCGGGGATGCCGGGGGCAGACCGCCCGAGCCTTCCACTTCCCAGCTTCAGGGTGGGCCAGAGGCCTAATGTATCCGCTTTGCTTCCTCTCTTTGTATATCTTTTTCCTTTTAAAGAAAAAACTTTCTCCGTTGTATAGAAAAATAGATAAGGCAATAGCTTTATGACGAATACTTAACTGTTCCGTACCGCCATTGCCGTATTTTGTTCAGCGTATCTGCAGTGGTTGGAAAGTGCCGATACTTTCTGTGTGGATCTCGCCTGATGGTTGGGTGAGTGTCTGACAGAGTGTCTTTCCATTTTCTCATGCTTTGAATGTTTGGCCGCTTCGTGTGTCCCGCTGGGGCGGAAACGAGAAGTTTGAGGTGATTGTTCGTAGGGAGACATCCCTTTGGCATGTTTTCAAGGAGAGAATCATTTAAGGCAAATAGCCTCCCTTCGCCTATAAAAGGTCTGAAGGGCGTCCCTTCCTCTCCACCGCTTAGGGTTTTCCCTGACAGTCTTTCTTCATTATTTCTTCACGTAGCGTTGTGATGTTGTATTTGAAGCATGGAATACGCTCTGGAAGATGAGGCTGCCGATGATGGAGGGCAGTGAGTCCTTGCTGCTTCGGGTTGAAGGAGGTTCGACGGTCGGCGGACGGGTTCGAAGAAGGTCCGACGTGCGGAGGCACGTCATCTTATTTTTATCAGTTCCGGCGGCGCTCGCGGGGGGGGGGGGGGGAGATGGCGGACAGATGGGGGCATCAGGCATCCCTGCCGCCCGTCCTTTCCTGCTCGCTCCATGGAGGGGAGGAGGAAGCCAATTAAGCTCCCTCCTTCCCGGGCTTTCCCCTGCCTCCTCATCCAGCTCTGCTGGTTTCTTTTTTCCTCTCGCAGCCTCTTTTTCCCTCTTCTGCTCTTCTCATCATTTCTTTCACTCTTCGGAGGGTGCCTACACTCTCTTCCTTCCAAAGAGTTGGCAGGTTGGTGGAAAGGATGTCTTCATATGCGTTCCCTCTTCCCCTTTCTCTTCCTAGTTCAACTTAGAAGGTAGCCTTCTCCTTCCTAATCCCTCTGTCACCTTTGTCCCGAGCTGCCCGAGCCAACGGGGTTGACTACCCTTTATCCGAGCCAGTTTCTGCACGGGGCAGAGTCAGTGGCTGGACGCAGGAAGGTCAACCGAGTCAGTCGAGCGATGGGCTCATACAGCTGCGCCAGATGGATTTTTTACTTTTTTGACATGTATTTTCTTGGCTTCGGCCTTCCTGATGTACAAGCGAGTTGTTTGAATAAAAGAAAGGAGGCTTTTATTTTATCTCATGTCGTTTACACAATGCTCAGTATTCAGAAGTAGAACTTACGTAGTGTAGTCACATTCCAGGTCCGAGGGATGAGCTCTCCTTCCATCATGGATAGTCGGTATGCTCCTTTTCCGAGCGTCTCGACCACTCGGTAGGGGCCTTCCAAATTAGGAGATAACTTGCCCGCCGCCTCAAGTGGTCGAGAGGCTTTGGCTTTCCTGAGGATGAAGTCTCCCGATTGAAAGTGTCTATCTCGGACTTTGGCGTTGTAGTATCGAGTGAGGCGGCGTTGATATTCCGTTGCTCGGATGCTGGCAATCTCTCGGAGCTCATCTGTTAGGTCGAGGTTTTCGAGCAATTTCTGATTGTTTGCCTCGGATGAGAAGCAGATGACTCGGAGGGAGGGATTGCCAATCTCCAACGGGATCACGGCCTCGGTACCGTATACCAGCTGAAAGGGACTTTCACCGGTTGCCGTTCTGGGAGTCGTTCTGTGCGACCAAAGTATGTTCGACAATTCCTCGAGCCAGCTGCCCTTGGCTTTGCCAAGCCTAGTCTTAATGCCGTTCAAGATAGTCTTATTGGCATTTTCGAACAGCCCGTTAGCCTGTGGGTGGGTGACCGAAGTGAAGTGATTGCGAATGTTAAGGTCGGCACATCTGTCTCGAAAATATCAAGAATCAAATTGTCGGCCATTATCGCTCACTATCACCCGGGAGATGCCGTAGCGACAGATGATCGATTTCAATGACGAAGCTCCAGACGACTGTCTCGGTGATCCTAGCGGTGGCTTCGGCCTCGATCCACTTAGTGAAGTAGTCGATGGCGATGATGATGAACTTCTTCTGGGCCTGGGCCATGGGGAATGGCCCGAGGATGTCGATTCCCCAGCGAGCGAAAGGATATGGCTCGGCTAAGGTGATGAGCTCTGTTGCTGGCTGATGGACCAAGTGGTCAAATCGCTGGCATCGGTCACAGTGTTGTGTGTAAGTCGAGCAGTCGCGCTGCAGAGTGGGCCACCAATAACCTTGTCGTAGCAAGATCCTGGCCAGCGACCTTCCTCCTAAATGCGCTCCGCACAGACCGTCATGAACCTCTTGAATCGCTCGGTTGGCTTCATCAGTGCTGAGGCACTTCAGGAGGGGACCGGAGAAGGATCTCAGGTAGAGAGTGCCGTGCAGGGCGACGAATCTCCGAGCTTGGTATTTTAATCTTCGGCCTTCCCAAGGGTCGGGAGGCTCCTGAGAGTCTTGGAGCCACAACAGATAGGGGTACGCCAGTCGCTTGGGGAAGCAGAGTCAACAGCTAGGAGCTCCGAATCGATGCTCGGCCGCTCTAGCTCTTCGAGAAGGACCGATCGAGTACCCTCGGGGTCAAGAGAGGAGGCCAGCCGAGAGAGGGCGTCCGCTCGGGAGTTTTCCTCCCGAGCTATTCGGACTATCTCAAAACTCTCGAACTGTTGTGCCACGATTTTGACCAGCTGGAGGTATTTGACCATTGGTGCTTCTCGAGCTTCATAACCACCGTTGACCTGGCTAGCAACCAGTTGGGAGTCAGTGTGAATCCTGACTCGCTCAGCCCCCAACCGCTGCGCCATGCGGGCTCCTGATATGAGGGCCTCATACTCGGAAGCGTTGTTAGATGCTTGGAAGTTAAACTTCAGGGTGTACTGTAGCTCTGCTCCTTCGGGAGACTTCAGGGGGATCCCGGTGTCGCTTCCGGCTGAGTTGGAGGATCCGTCGATGAACAGTTCCCAGGTCAGCCCGGGCGAGGACGGAGATCTTTCTTCAGTCGGGATGATGCTCTCAGCTATGAAGTCAGCGAGCGCCTGGCCTTTGATAGCCGAGCGAGGCCGGTACGATATATCGTAGGCCCCAAGCATGATGGCCCACTTGACGAGGCGTCCCGAGGCTTTGGGGTGAGCGAGGATCCTCTTCAATGGTTCACCGGTCAGCACGGTGATGGAGTGCCCTTGGAAATAGGGTCGGAGGCGCTTGGCCGAGGTAACCAACGCTATCACGAGTCTCTCGGTTGCGGGGTACCTTCTTTCAGCCTCGTTGAGCACCTTGCTGGTATAGTAGACCGGTCTCTCGACTCCCGAGTCATCTCTGACCAGGACCGAGCTAACTGTAGACGGGGTTGCCGAGAGATAGAGATGCAGGGCTTCGCCTGGGATAGGCTTGGAGAGCACCGGGAGCGAAGCCAGGAAGTCCTTAAGCTCGATGAATGCTTTCTGGCATTCCTCATCCCATGTGAATGTGGCAGATGCCAGTTTAGGCCCCCCCAATAACTTGAAGAAGGGTAAGCATCGTTCGGCCGCACTAGATAGGAATCTGCTGAGTGCGGCAATGCGTCCAGTCAGGCGTTGAATGTCTTTAACGCAGGTGGGTGGGCGCATGTCCAGGATGGCCTGGACCTTGTCGGGATTGGCCTCGATCCCACGTTGGGTGACTAGGAAGCCCAAGAATTTCCTGGACCTTACTCTGAAGGCGCACTTGGTGGGATTGAGCTTCATATTGTATTTCAGCAGGGTGTCGAAGGTCTCAGCTAGGTCTGCGAAGTGGTTGTCGGCCTTGGGGGTTTTGACGAGCATGTCGTCAATATAGGCCTCGACGTTCCGGCTGAGCTGTCCCTCTAACATATGGTTGACCAACCTCTGATACGTTGCTCCAGCGTTCTTCAACCCGAAGGGCATCCGGGTGTAGCAGTATACGCCAAAGTCGGTGATAAAGGCAGTCTTCTCGATGTCTTCTAGATTCATTTTGATCTGATGGTAACCTGAATAGGCATCTAGGAAGCTGGGTATCTCGTTGCCCGAGGTTGGGTCAACCAATTCGTCGATGCTCGGTAATGGATAGCAGTCCTTTGGAGTAGCCTTGTTCAAGTCGGTGAAGTCCACGCACATTCGCCACTTTTTCGAAGCTTTTGGCACCAAGACGACGTTAGCCAGCCACGTCGGGTACAGGACCGGTCTAAAAAGACCAGTCTTTTGCCCCTTGGTGGCTTGCTCCTTGATGATCGCCTGCTTCTCTGGCGCGTGCTTCCTTCTGCGTTGCTGTACGAGCTTCACGGTTGGGTCGAGGTTGAGTTTATGCATCACTGTCTCCTCCGGTATCCCGGGGAGTTGATCATCAGACCATGCAAAGACTCGGATGTATGCTGAAAGAAACTCTTTGTATTGCTGTTGGACTTCAGATGTTAGGTCGGCTCCAATCTTTACTCCCAGGGTCGGGTCGTCGTTTAGGAAAATCGCTAGCAATTCGCCTCCTGGCTCGGCGGTTGCGGATTTTTCCTCGACTTCCCGGGGGCCCTTGTTCTTCCCGTCCGGCCTTGTGGCTTCAACCGAGATATTGTAGCACCTTCTGGCCATGGCCTGGTTGCCTCGGACTTCCCCCAACCCATTTTTGGTGGGGAACTTCATCTTTTGGTGATAGGTAGAAGGCACTGCTTTCGTTCGGCTGAGGATTCCTCGACCGAAGATTGCATTGTATGCTATCATACCCTTGATCACTATGAAGTCCGCCATAACCGTAACGGTCTTGGGTGGGGTGCCAAGAGTAACCGGCAGGCTTAGGGCTCCCTCGAGATAAGTGGCCTGGCCATTGAACCCGCATAGGGGGGTACGGATCGGGCGGAGTTTTGACGGATCCTCCCCCATCTTAAGGAAACATTCATAGGATAATACATCGGGGGCACTTCCATTGTCAACTAGAATCTTGTCTACGTTACAATGGTTTATTGTGGCCGATATGACTAGGGCGTCGTCATGCAGGGTGGTCAGCCCTTCTAGGTCTCGGTCGGAGAAGACTATGACCTGAGGCTCACTTGGCGGGGCCTTGGGAGGCTCGATGGCTCGGCTCGCCCGCTCAGCATGACGCTTCCTTCCTCGGCCACTGTCTCCTCCTGATGCAGCTCCTCCGGCGATGACGTTGATATGGACCCCGCGAGGGGCGTCGTCGATTTCCTCTGGGGCGCCTCGGTCTTCCTTGTGCCCGGCCACGAACCGGGAGAGGTGCCCCTGACGAATGAGACGCTCGATCTCGTCCTGGAGCTGATGGCAGTCGCCGGTGTGATGTCCGTGGTCGCTGTGGAATAGGCAATGCTTGCTGCGACTGCGGTTCTTCGACCTCATTGGCTTAGGTTGGCGGAGGAGGCCCAAGCCTTTGATGTCCTCATATATCTTGTAAACTGGAGTGGTTAAGGGAGTGTAGCGCTCGTACTTTGGTGATGGTTCCTTGCGTTCCCCGTCTTGGTTTCGCCTTTTCCCTGTACCCGAGTTTGGCTCGGGTGCCCGCTTCTTGCCCCATCCCGACCCAAGCCGGTTGCGTCTCGACACACGCTGAGCACTTCTTCGCACTCGTCGTGGCCCAGAGCCAGGATCACTAGCGCAGCAAGGGTCGAGGGAGGGTGGAGGATGAGTTCGCGGCGGAGGTTGTCATCGCGGGTGCCCCCGGTCAACGCGGTTATAGCCGAGGCGACGTTCAGGCGGGGGATCCTTAAGGCTTCTGATTTGAATCCAGTAATGTAAGCCCAAAGCTTCTCCCCTTGCACCTGTTTGAGGGCCAAAAGCCCCGCCACCGACCTTGGGGGATCGCTCCCGGTGAAGCTCTCTTTGAAGACTCGCCCAAACTGCTTGAAGTCTCAGATGGATCTGGGGGCGAGGGCCCGGAACCAGGCTTGGGCGCCTTGGACTAGGGCAGTCACAAAGGCTCGGCATTTGATGGCGTCGGACGCTCCGTGAAGGGTCATCAGGGCGTTGAAACTGTCGAAATGATCGGTCGGGTCACCCTAGCCGTCATAAAGCTTGAAGGCCGGGATGGAGGTTCTGAGAGACACCTCTGCCTTCAAGATACAGTCGGAGAATGAGGATTCCTCCTCGTCCTCCGTGGAAGAGACCTTCAGCATGGCGCGTAGGGCGCACTCCTGTTCTACGAAATGCCTCTCGAATTCTCACAGTCGGAGGGATAGCTCCGGCTGTCGCTGCGCCGTGGGGCTAGGGGGGCTGTCTGGGTGCTCCCCGGGGACTTCGGTCTCCGGGTTCAGGCTGCGTGCCCCAGGTTTTCACCTTTTTGGTGTGGAGAAAGCCTCTTGCTCCGGAGGAGGGGCTTGTGAGGGTCCTCCTGACCTGTTACGGATAATCGGCCGGCCTCGGAGGGTAAAGCGGCCTCCAGCGGTGTGTTGTGACACGTTCTCGCGGGGAGGGCTCTCCGGAGGGGCGCGTGACCTTCAATCCATGGCCGCCTGGGTCCTCATGAGTTCTACAAGGATATCCAGTTTCACGTTGAGGGCTTGGAAGACGTCAGTGCCACCGTTGAGTGGTAGCCCTACTGCTGCGGCAGGAGGGGGCGATTTGTCGGTGGGAGTGCTGGCATTGGAGGGGGGACTTTGTGAGGCTTGAGAGGGGCCTTCTTCCGCCGCCACCATGGCCTTTCCCCTGTCGCCGGTGGACCTCCTCCCTGAACTTCTTCGCACCATACTGGCTCTTCGATCGTTTCCCACAGACGGCGCCAGATGAAGGGGCGTGATCTTGCGCGGCTCTTGAGCTGGGAGATGATCACCGAATAGTGAACTGTAAAGAAAGGGAAACGGATCAGGGGGCCCAGGGAAGGTTCCCTGGGGAAAACCCTCCGATGCTTAAGTCAGTAGAGCAATGGTGGAAGATATGGAGGGAGGTAGAAAGAGGTGCACGAGATCCCCCTACACCAAGGTGGTGAAGTGGTTCCTGCTCAGGGAGTTTTAGGCGTGTATTGCCCTTCTATTTCGTTGGAGGTAGTCCCAGGTTTATATAGTGCACTGGCTTCATAAGTCCCGTTAGCTGAGGGGTTTTAGGCGGGCGTTACGTCCTCAACGTGGGCTCTTTACTTCCTCATCGTGGGATCTTTATAGCCTTGAGGGATCATGGGTCCCTTATCCTCATAAACTCTTGCTCATAAAGGGCTCTCAACGGCAGTGTGGATAAGTAATCGTCATTTAAACCCAAGCATGAAGGGTGCCAACCCTGTCCGGGTGATAGGCATAACTCGAATGAAGATAGGTCGGAGTGGTCGCTGAGTGCTTGCCTCTATCCCGGTAAGGGGATAACTCGGGCATGGGTCTTCCTCCGTTCTGACCGTCGTTCGGGCCTTCCGAGCCTAAGGGCCACCGAGGAAGGGTTTGATCCTGAGTAATCTTATTGGGCTTTTTATTCTAAGTGGGCCCTATGGGGCTGTCACTTGGAATGAGATGGGCCTCGTTTGGTCCTGATGGATCTAGTTCGGCTGCTTTTAGATGAGCTGCAGAAATCGCCCTCTCCACTACCGTTATCTGATAACAAGGGTACCAAATCATAGAGACATTAGGGACAACTCCCTATACATCGATGAACTATTTCATCTAAATAATGTCGAATCGGTATTTGTTGTCAATTTGGTACTCTTCGAACAACTGTCAATTCACCTTCTCCACTCACCAGGAACATATCCTTAATTCTTCTCAAGAATGTAAGAATATATTTCGCAGCACTCCAATGTTGCTCACCTGGATCCGTCTGATACATGCTCGTAACACTTAGAGCATTCAATATATCAGACCTCGTACATAGTATATAACACATGATAAACCTTTATGCCAAAAACATAATTAATACTACTCATGTGCTACCTCTACGCAGGAGAGTTAGAAAACATCTCCTTGGAGAGATAAATGTCATGTCTCATCGGTATGAGACTTATCTGGGTATCGTTCCTTGTCAAACCTTTTGACAATACCCCCCATGTACGACAACAGGGTTAACTTAAGCATCCTTCCTTGATCTATCTATATAGTCCCATGTTACCAGTGCAAAGGATGCGTCTCCCAAGTATTTCATGGAGAAATACTTGGACACCGTAACTTTAGCTATGATAACTTAACTACATCATTCCGAATGAGTAGTATGTTACCTACACACATAATCAAAATTGTGAGTGTACTCCCACTTATCCTCTTATACACACAAGACTCTCCTTCATTCTTAATGAAGACATAAGATTTGATCACCTTATCAAAGCTTTTGTTTCAAATGTGGGAAGTTTAGGTTAGTCCCCGAATAAACCTTTTAAAGTTGCACACCATATTTGGGTATCCTAGGAAGGTAAAATCTCATTAACTGTAACGTGTACACTTCCTCATTTAGATTACTTATGAGGAACACCATTTCACATCTATCTGCCAAATCTTATAACCATGGTATGCATCAATGGCAAGTAAAATCCCAATGGATTTAAACATAGCAATTGGAGAGAATATTTTGTCATAGTCAATGTTTTGGCTTTGACGATGCTTCTTTCACCACCAAGCTTACCATGTAGGTATCAACCTATCCATCTTCTCCAATTTTCTTCTCAAAAATCAACTTGCATCCAATGGGTACAATACCTTCGGGTGGACTTACCAAGTTCAAAACTTGACTGGAGTACATGGAATTCATATTCGATTTTATGACCTCTTGCCATTTTTCCGGAGTCAATAACACTTATTGTCTCCTCATAGGTCAGGGGATCACTATCCTCATTGTATAATACCTTATTATTCAAAGCAGAGATATGTCCAACATATCTTCTTAGCTCTTTAGAAACTTTGCCAGACCTATGAACAACTTGTGTGTCAACTTGAATAGATTCCTAAGTCGACATTATGCTTTGTAGTTCTAGAACTTCTTCTAGACCTACTTTGCTCCCACTGTCCCCACCAACTCTAGATACTTGCAACGTTTGCAATATCTGAATCAATTTATCCGATAAATCACCATGACCTTGTGGTAGGACAACAAATCAAAGTGACTTAGTGTAGACACGCTAAAATCAATGCTATATTGTGTAAATCACATGTTGCGATGTAATGCCCCAAAGTGGACTTCAATACTGGTTCAATATGAAGTTTTTCCAATTTATTTAAAAATTTTCTATTATATTTGTAATTAGCGGCTGTAAGCAGGGCGTCATTTAATAGACGACTCTATGAGGTGTCGTTATTTCAATTAATTAACGACTGTCCGCACGGGCGTCATTTCCTAGTTTTATGAATCCCAATCAAAAAAAAATTCAAGGAATTAACGTCTGCTTTGCAGGCGCTCATTAATTGATGCAATTTCGCGAAGGCGTTATTTCCTATTTTTAAAATATGGAAAGTCATTTATTTCTATAACTTAATCCAGGAAATAGCGACTGTGCACGCGGTCGTCATTTTAATTAGCGACCACCTTGAAGTCATCATTTTGCTTCTGTATCCATTTCTACTACTACTTCCTCGCGGGGTAATCCTTCTACCTTTTGATCTTAATCCTTTCCATGGAAGTAAATCCATATTTTGGAGGTTTATCCCTTGTTTTAATCCCATTGGAACTAGGTCTTAAACCCTATAAATCCCCTTCCTTGAAGGCCACCCGTGAGAGAGAAGGTCCCTTTGAAAGAGAGAGAGACTTCTACTGCAGAGAGAATCCAATTGCTGCGGCCAGAGTTTTTTTTCACTAACGATTTTATTGTAGGATTTCTTGCTGCGTTCCTATAGCGTTCTTCCTCCTGCAGCAGCTGAGCTCCCTCTCTCCTCTCTTTTCCTTTGCTACTGCGGCAATAGCAGAAAGGCCCCTTCTTTCTCTTAGTTTTTTTTAATCTATCTTACACGCACAACACTAGCTATCTAGCTAGAGAACACTCATCACATATCACACATGTTATATCTCTGCATATCAGCTTATTTACACCCATAGCATATTCTCCCCACCCTTTACCCCTTCTAAAGGGGTTTAAAACAAAACACACAAGGTGTGTTCATGCATATGCTGCATAATTCTATTTCTTTTGAGCATTGATACTACACGCTTTGGCTAATCATCATCTCTTTGTTGTCTTTGCTTGTCTTATAAGGGTAATCAAGGATAAGAACCCCCTTCATCGGCCGGTCGGTGGAAGGAGGAAGAAAGGACTCATAATCATCCTTGCTTCTTCACAAGGTACATGCGATCATCTTTCTTTTTTGAGGTAACCCCTCTGGCGATCACGCTCCTTTAGAGCATCACATGCTCCCTTTCTTATTCTCTTCCTTTTATTTTCTCATGCATATGATCTTCGTCCTTTATCTTTTCTTCTTTTTAAGAAATTAAATTTCTCTTCTTTTTCATGTCTATGTGACACGTTCACAAATTGGCGATCACGGTGGGACTCTTGTTATTTTTTTTTTGATTACCCCTCCTTCGGCACCCACGTGTGCCCCTCCTTAGTGCTCCACGTCGTACACTCCCTTTGTACACCACGTCCGCACCTCCCACTTGATTAGCCAATTTTTAAACTTCCCATAGCATTTTTAAGAAGAAAATTTGATTTACTTTAGCTTTTACATTACTCTCTGTTCTCTGAAACTGATCAGCGACTGCTCTACAGTCGCTATTTCTATAATCATCGACCTCTCACAGAGGTGATGTTTGCATTATTTTTGGTATTATCATTATTTTTGATAATCAACGTCCCTCCACAGAGGCATTATTCACGCATTTAGCGCCTAATTCCAAGGCGTCAATTCGTGAGTTACTGTTGATTCTTCTTTTATGGTCGTTACTGTTCACTGTTAAACAACGCCCCTCCACGGAGGCGTCATTCACACATCCAGCGCCTCACACTAAGGCGCTATTTCACTTTACTGTTCACTGATTCATCACGGTTTTGCCGTGATCAGTGACTATCATACAGACGCTGTTTACTGAGACAGCGACTGCTGTCAGGTCGTCATTTTGTTCTGTGTTCATAGAACCTTGATTTTTACTTTTATCTTCATCTACTTGCTGCACTTATTGATTATCTGCTTGCTGCTAATTGATCTGCTTGCATTAGCCTACATTCTAAGGCATTTGGTTGAGAGACCTCCTCTCTCTACACTCCTAGGTTTTCACACCCTTTTTTGGAATTGGAAGGACCCTCCATTGAGCATTCCGTCTCTTTGGACTGAAAATTCCTTTTCCAAGGCCTCCGTAAGTCCCCGCACCCGTGGATTCCCTCACAGACGCCGGGCCGGTTGTACCATTTGAAGTACCCGGAGTTTAGTTAACCACTGCAAGAAAAATCGGAAATACCGACTGTATTTTCTGACTAAAAAGTTTTCGTCGACAATACGTCGGAATATTTTGTCTTTCTGACAGAAATATATTATGTCAGAAATTCGTCGGTAATTATCGACTATTTTTTGACATATTATTTTTGTCGGAAATACGTCCGAAACTTTGGACAGAAAAAATTAACGTCGAAACTACGTCAAATATTTCGGACGTATGTCTGACAAAAATAAGTTTCGTCGAAAATGAATAAATGCAGGTTAAAATATATGAATAGTGTATGGCGGATAAATTTAAGGTCGAACATTCGTCGGATACTTGCCGACGTATCTCCAACAAACCTTTATCCGTCGAAATATTTTGATATATCTGTCGAAAAATGATTAAATAGTTTTCCACCCTTCCTATTATTAATAAACATTATTATATTGTTATATTTATTAATCAGCACTTTTATGGTTTTTCGTCAGTTTTGTAATTATTTTATGGTTATTGGCAAGTTGACCATTGGGAATTCAGAAAAATAAAATATTTTATCCACTTGAATTCCCTTTGATGTTGCTTGAGTCACCTTCTTCTCGTAGACACACGAAAGTCACCCTAGTTTTTCTGGTTACATGCCCTTTCTTCTCATTTTTTTTATCTGTACATGGTTTTCTCTTCGTTATGTAAGCACTCCCTCTTCGCACGGTATGGAGACCCCCAGAGGTTGTTATGACAAAGAAGGACACTTGACAGAATCCTGATAAAAAACTCTTTCATCTGTAAACATAGCAGTTTATCTGTTCAGACGCTTATCAGGCACCGTAAATTAGTAGAACTGGAGATAATCTCGTTCCTTGATCTTAGATGAGTTTAATCAGTGTCATTTGATGACTAGGAAAGCTTCAGATCCGTGTTGGTAGAGTTATTAGGAAGCCCAGACACGGTTAAACCCTACAAACGAACTTGAGTTTCTTCAAGTTTCACTGCCATAAGCTATTTATCACCGTTACATAATTATTTGTCACTACTAATGGGCTATTTGTCACTCATAACGATATATGTATCACCCTTATCCTACGCTAGGCGTCGCGTTTGTTTAGCTTCATAACATATTGTGACTTCTGTTATCCATTTATCACCCTTGAAAGACATTTGTCAGCCTTGAAGCCTATTTATCACCATTGATGACTATTTGTCACCACTATGCGGTGTTAGCCGTCGCACTTGATTTTGACTTATCTGGCTAACTGGCTCCAAAACTTCAAAACATGTTCTTCTTTCTGTCTAACAGTGATAATTAATAAATATAATAGTATAATTATAAAAAAAGTAAATACAAAAATGAAAAAAAATCATAAAAATTGAAAACCAATGGTTGCAATGTTGCCATCCAACTCTCTAAACAGAGCATGAAAACCAAGGGATGTGAGGGTATGCCCCTGCGAAATGGACAATACCACAAGGTGATTATGTAAACATGACAAAAGTCACGAATGAAGGAAATACAATAGAGTAGGTGGATACAACGTAGTCTAAATACAACAGACACACTACATTATAACAAGGTAAGAAATTGAGCAAGTTCACGAAACACATAATAATTCGTAGCACATATACTATTAGGCCCTGTTTATTCAGCAGTTGTCACATATTTGGAATCCTTTAATAACCCACGACCTACCAACATGTCCCTCAACCTTGCATTCTGAAGACTTTGTTCAGCAGCAGTCACCTTCTATTAGACTTTTATCATTATTATATTAATTGAATATCATTTTCATGGTTTGTCAGAAAGTCATGTATTTATTGATTATCATTTTTTATGGATTTTTATTATTATTATATGTATTTTCTCTTTTGGGTTCACCTTATGTATGTGAGAACAGTAGAGTGAAATGTATGATGGGGGTGATGAATGCATATTATTGGTGACAAATAAGTTGACAGAGGTAACAAATGCACATTAGGGGTGACAAATAGGTTAACAGGGGCGACAAATACGCATGAGGGATGACAAAAGGCTCTTATCGGTGAAAAATGCACAAAGATGACATCTCCTAGGAGCAAAGGCGATGGCTACTGCATGCTAAGAGTGAAAAATGCCTATTAGTGGTGACAAATAGATCAACAGGGGGACAAATGCACATGAAGTGTGACAAATGGATCCTAGTGATGAACTATAAGCATGAAGATAAGCCCTACTAATATTAGAACCATTGACAAACCCTGCTACTTATAGGGGAAGAACTCCGCTTCGTAAAGGTAACCCCTACCTGCGATGGATGTTATCCTTCATTTGACGGCAACCACATCACACAAATACCAAGCATCCATCATGTAAAGAAAGGTTACAGAAAAAGAAAGTATATTGATAGGGGGAGAGGGTACAAGCGGTTACTCGTCCTCTTTGGGACGGACCTTGTCAGGTTGGAGGCTCGACACCCCCTTGTTACAAAATAGGCGGTCCACCTTCTCCAAGGCATGCCGCCACCCTTGCAAGTACCCCTACTTGTATTCCTCCAAAATATCGCCGCCGCTGCTTTCCCCTGATGGCTGGTCCGGCACCGACAGGGCTTCCTTTCGGAAGCACAGACGTTTGGCGGGAACTGACTTCTCAGACGACGACATCTTCACGAGAGTGTCTTTGACCACCAAAGGAACTCAGGATGTCCTTCGTATTCCCCACAGAGTCTCTATTTATAGGAAGGAGATGAAACCCCCAGAGGGCAAAAGAGTGTTCGTGCCTCCCCAACTTTGTGGAAATTGAAGCGACGGGACCGCGAAGATCATTCCATCTCTCCCAACTTTTCTGACTCTCGGTCCTTCCTTTTTACCGTTCATGAGATCGCTTGGATCGAGGCTCCTTTCATCCAGATACATCAACTGCATAGTAGACGAGAGGCCGGAGAGAGATACTGCAACGGCTAACACCACATAGTGGTGACAAATAGTCATCAGTAGTGACAAATAGGCTTCAAGGCTGATGAATGTCTCGTAAGGGTGATAAATCGTTAACAGAAGTCACAATATGTGATGAAGCGAAGCAAAGGCGACGCCTAACGAGCAATAAGGGTGACAAATAGCTCGTTATAAGTGACACAGCCATTAGAAGTGACAAATAGCTCTATAACGGTGACAAATAGCTCATGGCAGTGAAACTTGAAGAAACTCAAGTTCATTTGAAGGATTTAACCGTGTCCTAGCAATCCTAACTCTACCAACACGAATCTAAAGCTTTCCTAATCATCAAACGATACTGATTAAACTCTACATATCTTTTTAACTCGACCTGCCTTTCATATGTTCAGACCTAAAATTGCACATATGCTCAGATCTAAAATTGCACATATGCTCAGACCTTAGTGTGCGCTCATGCACATATGCTCAGACCTTAGTGTGCAATAGTGACAATGTGCACCGACCTTTGCTTGCAGCATTTTGTTCATATGCACTGACCTGAAATGCAACACTGAACATGTGCACCGACCTTATGTGCTTACATGCAGACATGCTCTGACCTCCATATGAGTGCAGGACTGTAGGAGGTTAAGACTTCTTCCAGGAGCCACTATTTTTTCTATTTGTTAATGCCCCTCTCTCTCTCTCTCTCTCGCTCTGTCTCTTTCATTTGTCACCACTACAAGCTATTTTTCACGTTTAGACACCCATTTATTACCCTTAGAAGCTTTTTGTCACCCTTAGGACCTATTTGTTACCCTTACGACATATTTCTTACCCTTAGAAGCTATTTATTTTTCCCCCTTCCCTTGCTTTTCCTCCCGTGTTTAATAAATAACAAAAATAAATATAAATATATCAATATTTTAGCTGGATAATATTTGAATTCGAATCTGTATTAATTAGCGGATAATATTCTAAATAGTATTTATTTTTTCGGATACAGATAATATTCAAATTTGAATCGGAGCGAAAACGGATATTATAATATTCGTTTCAAAAAATATTCGTTCGTAATATTATATCATATATAATATGATATATATATGTAAATAATATATTATAAATTATAATTTTCTTAATATAAAATATAAAAAATATGGTAAGATAGAAGATTATTACACTTCCCGAAACTATAATAACTGCCCTATTTTAACAATTTGGCTTGGGAAATTAAAACCAACATTTAGTTGAGAGAGACACTTCGTCTTCCACGGTTTCACTGACTTTAGGTCTTCCACTGCCTTTAGTAAAATTAAAAACTTCAACTCATGAGTAGTTGGCAGCAGCAGGACTACAGGACTGTAGGAGGTTGAGACGTGTGCTATGAGCCACCATTTTTTCTGTTTGTTAATGCCCCCCTCTCTCTCTCTCTCTCTCGCTCTGTCTCTTTCATTTGTCACCACTACATGCTATTTTTCACGTTTAGACACCCATTTATTACCCTTAGAAGCAATTTGTCACCTTTAGGACCTATTTGTTACCCTTAGAAGCATTTGTCACCCTTATGACGTATTTCTTACCCTTAGAAGCCATTTATTTTTTCCACATCCCTTGCTTCCCCCCCCCCACCGCAGACCATCGCCACCTTGTCCCCGTGTGCCCACGGGTGCCCTGCGCACCCTCCCTCACCTCCTTGAACCAGCACCGCCATGAGTGCCGACCAGCCCACTATTGCGCTCCCCCTTGCAACCACGCCGGTAGAGCACTACTGCCCCTCCAGTGCCGTGCGGTGGCAGCCTACCGCTGTTCCTACCGGACCTGCCCTCCGGTGCCGTGCCTTCAAAGTCGACCGCTGTTCCTGCTGGACCAGCCCACCGGCTGCCATCTAGCACCCCTGCAGCCGTCGTCGTCGGCCGCCCATCGCCATTCCGCCACCGCCGCCCACGCAGGGCCTCTATAACATCACATCTAAGGTGTGACTACGAGGGTTTAATCCCTCATGTCATGATTCCTAATTTCATCTCAGTTCACATGTTGGATGTATTTATATTTTGTTAAATATATTTTTTTCAGGATGTTAAAAACTGGAGAATAGTCAATTTTTAAGGGAGATGCTGTCAAATTTTTTTAGAATACTAGCTCCATTCAAACCATAATTTTGAAATAAGCTCTTTTCTGAAGCATGTATCATGATCTCTCTCTTCCGGAGAATCAGCAGCGACCAGCCTATATGTGTAAACCGTCCTCGTCTGTCTTGGTCTAAAAGCAAGACCAATGGCTTGGCGAGATACCAAAGCTATTGTTCGTGCTTTTAGACCAGGGCAGATGAGGAAGGTTTACACATACATGCTGGTCGATGCTGATTCTCCAGAAGAGAAAGATCATGATACCTGCTTCAGAAAAGAGCTTATTTCAAAATTGTGATTTGAATGGAGCGAGTATTCTAAAAAATTGCTATCTGAGAGGATTCTAGTGCCGAAACTTTTCAATCAGATGAGGGTGACACTGCAGAGCTGGTTGCTTCTAATCTTCATCTGATCGAATCTGCCGAGCCACTTCGTTTGTGTATAGAGGACGAAGTGGATGAAGTCGATCCAACTGAGCTAAATGAAGCAATTGTTGGGCAAGAGGAGTCGTCTGAGAGAGGGGATTCTTCTGCAACTGGTGATGGTGGAGGATGATCCAACGGATATCTATTGATTTGTAATTGTAAAAAATGACACATTTGAATTAATGTAATTGTAATTTATTTTATTCATTGATTTATATGTTTTGTGGATTTTATCGGGGGATGTGTGTTTTATGTTGAGTTGTGTAGGTTGTGTATAAATGGATAACATAAGTAAAAGGTTTGATGGCTAACAGTAGTAAAATGTTTGTTTTGTAGCGAAACAAAGGCGACGGCTGGCTAGCGATAAGGGTGATAAATAGATGTTCTGAGTGACAAATAGCCGGTAGCAGTGACAAATAACTCTGTAACGATGAAAAATAGCTCATGGCAATGAAACTTGAAGAAACTCAAGTTCGTTTGAAGGGTTTAACCGTGTATGGATTTCCTAACTCTACCAACATGGATCTGAAGCTTTCCTAGTCATCAAACGACACTGATTAAACTCATGTAAGATCAAGAAATGAGATTTACCTCCAGTTCTGCTAATTTACGGTGGGATCAAGCCTAGTCGTTGACAATGAGTAAAATGTCCAGTACATTATTTCCCTACGCAGACAACAACAGTAATAACAAAGCAACTAATATGAAGAGGAGCAACACTGTTAGAGTACATAATATAACAACAAAAATACAAGGCACATTTGAGATTTGTGTAGTCGTCTGCTGGCGTGGTGCCTGGTTCCTTAAATCATAGTCAGGCCCGAGACTTGCATGATATGTAGGCATGGACCTTTCCTATAGTTGAGGATGATCAACATACGCATGGCTGCTATTGCCAACCCTATTTATAGCAGCATGTGCTTCCTCTACCGAGCGAAAACCCTTATAACGAGCTCCAGGGTATCCATTCACTTGGACAAAGCATTGGGGCCAACTATAATATACACCGGGTTCGCGACCAACCCACACTACATAGCATTTATACCTTCCCATTTTCTGAACCTCAATTCCCTCACGAATAAAAAAAAGGAAGAGGGCATCTGCAGCTGGAACCAATGATGACAAGGGACCGAGAGGAGGACGCAGAGGAGACGGGCGGGATTGGTGTGTCGATTTAACACATCGCTGCAATGGAGGTGGTAACACAGCCCCTCGGGAGGAGCAGGAAAAATGGGAACGTCAGGAACCCTAGCCGAACGATCGTCACTCGATCGGAGCGTATTACAGAGGTGATTGGAGAAGGGAGGGTGTAGGCATAATTAGGTTCCCCAACCACCCTTCTGACGTTGCAATCTATCGTGACGATCGCCGTTGACGTTGGACCCCGGAACGCACATCCACTATGACGGCGAAGGCAACAAGCTACACCAAGACTGGCATAGTGAAGCGACAGGGAGAGTGTGATGGCGGAGCACGGCGTCGAGGGTTTCACGAGTGGAGAAAGGAGGATAAGGGTGTTACGTAACCCACATGGGGTGCCTCGGTTTATACCACGGTTTGACGACATGTCAGTGGCGACGAGGAGTATAAGGGTGACAAATAGTTGCCTAGTGCTGACAAATGTCCGATAGCAGTGACAAATAGTTGCTTAAGTCTGAAAAATAGCTTGTAGTGTTTAAATTGTGAAAAGCTCAACGTCGACGCATGAAGCAAAGCCAATGGATAAGGGTGCAAATACCCTATCAGTGGTGACAACTAGATCTGCGTAGTAGCCAAATACACTAGTGTTGACACCGGCTTATTTTCTCAAATTAATCGAGGATTAAGCATAGGGAAATACTCCTTATATAGAGTAAAACGGCATATCGGCAAAGTTGCTCTACCAATCAAGTTGAGCTCGGAAATCTAGACACTTCGTCGGGTCAAGCGACGCAACATAACACCCAGTCATCGGCCCCGAGCAAATGGCACTATGCCAGCCAGTTTCTCGACAACCAAGTTGGTTTCGGGATTTGGGACAACCTGCCATACCTTACGGCACTCTGTGAAGATTCGGGGTTTACCCCCGGACACCCTGCATACGGTGTCACACCACCGGCGCCTCAACAACCGGGTTAACCCGGGACAATGAACAGCGTGCTGCATCATACGATTCTTCGCCAAGGAGCAAGGGTCACCCCGACCACCAGACAAACGGCATCATCATGTCGATGCCCTAGTCACCGGGCCCAACCAAGGGTCCTAACCAGTTAGCCGTGATCCACGGCAACATCAACAGTCGATCGGGACCACCCCCGATCACTTAGTTTGCGGGTTTACCCGCGTTCAACACAGCTACCCGAGCCGACTTGGGGGCACCCCGACTACAAGCCATGCCATGTGGCACCCAGTAACGAGGCCGGGGTCTACCCCCGAGTCGCCTCCCTCTAGCCCTCTGAAGTCAAAGGAAGACCCACCTGGGACCAACAACAAGCTTCAGGAGCTCACAGCGCCCGTATATGGCCCACGCACGCGCGTCGAGAATTTCCCTGAGCACTTGGTAGGCGCGTATGCTCCAGCCACTCTACAGTAAGTCCGAGCCCAACTTGGGACTCCCCAACAGCCCATCGCGTCATGCACCACCCTTGTGCACCCTCACACGCGGATCGACCTGCGCGGTCAGGTCGGGGGGAGGAAGACCCACCTGGGACCAACCACAAGCTTCAGGAGCTCACAGCCCCCGTATACAGCCCATGCACGCGCGTCAAGAATTTCCCTGAGCACCAGGTAGGCGCGTATGCTCTAGCCACTCTACAGCAAGTCCGAGCCCAACTTGGGACTCCCCAGTAGCCCATTGCGTCATGCACCACCCTTGTGCTCCCTCACACGCGGATCGACTTGTGCGGTAGGTCGCGGGGAGGAAGTCCCACTTGGGACCAACCACAAGCTTCAGGAGCTCACAGCGCCCGTATACGGCCCATGCACGCGCGTCGAGAATTTCCCTGAGCATCTGGTAGGCGCGTATGCTCCAGCCATGCTGCCACCCCCGAAAGAAATTTTCTTTTTATAATAGGGGCATTAGTGTCTTTCGATACTCTGACCCAGTCGAACCCGGTCAAACCCAGTCGAACCCAGTCAAACCCAGTCAAACCTTGGTCAAACCCGCATAAAACCCTCCGGGGAGGGGTTTAGGCGGACCAACCCAGCCCCTTGGACTGGTCCGCCAAAACTCCCCTGGGGACCAACCCGCATAAACCCCTCAGGCGGACCAACCCACTGGGGGAGGGGGTTTAGGAGGACCAGCCTGCCCCCTCAGGCTGGTCCGCCTAAACCCCATCCAAAACTAAAAAAAAAGATTTTTTAAACAAAAAAAACCCCTCCGTGAGGGGTTTAGGCGGACCAGACCAGCCCTTTGGGATGGTCCTCCTAAACCCTCCCTCCCCCACTCCGTAACAAAAAAAAGTATTTTTTAGGGTTTACCCGGACCAAACCCAGCCCTGAACTTGGTCCGGGTAAACCCCTTCCACCCCTTCACCTTCCCCTATAAAATCCCCCAAGGGGCTCAATGGAAGAACACGCAATGCAAGGCAATGGAATGCAACAAGGAATGGAATGAGGGATGCAATGAAACACCCTCCGACCTAACTGCCATGCCCTCGGACTCCCGAGGCCTTCGGCAAGGGTCGGGGACGCGAGGAACTAAGTGCACGTGTGGTTGGCTTGTCGATCGGCTTATACACGTCGAGGGTATGTCATATGTACTTCCCTCATGCAGCGTCTAGCCATCTCACACAAGTCCATGCCTGTCGCACGAAAGACACTATGGTGATGGCGAAGACACCCGCATCCTGGGTCTGCCCACGTGAAACAACCCACGATGGCTATACACACCCCCTGATGCCGCACCTACTTCTGACACAGAACTGCGTGCCCACCGCTCGCTCTGAGCTAGCTACCGACTGCTCGGACTGATGACTCGAGTAATCCGGACCCTTGCCCAAGAAAAATATTCCCGGGGCCGGCCTCGACTCCCCAGCATGACGACATTCGCCTTTGAAGGCTCGGGCCCGACCGCTCACCTTGAGCCACGTCCAACCTCCGTCAGGCACCGGCCCACGACCGCCCCTGCGACCTAGGTAGTCGGGCGTGTCTCCATCTTCTCATGGAGAGCCTCTATAAAACACGCGGATATCCGCCATATCCCGCATTGACCCGGGGACCGACCCACGCGTTGGAATTGTCCCGCGGCTTGCGCCAATTGTACTTTGGCCTCCTCGGCCCATTTGTAAGCCCACGTGGCTCTCATATAGCATGAAACAAATTGAACACATGTACATGTACTCGGGTCTCAGCCTCTTCACGGTGCCCGCCTCCTTCAGTCACAACGGTACCCCCGGCACCTGACTACCCAGCTACTTCAGTCACAACGGTGCCCCCGGCACCCGACTGCCAGCTACTCCAGTCACATCGGGGCCCGCGGCACCCAACCGCTCAACAACTCCAGTCACAACGGTGCCCCCGGCACCCAACTGTCAGCTACTCCAGTCACATCGGGGCCCGCGGCGCCCGATCGCTCAACAACTCCAGTCACAACGGTGCCCCCGGCACCCGACTGCCAGCTACTTCCGTCTCAACGGTGCCCCCGACACCTGACTACCCAGCTACTTCAGTCACAACGGTGCCCCCGGCACCCGACTACCAGCTACTCCAGTCACATCGGGGCCCGCGGCACCCGACCGCTCAACAACTCCAATCACAATGGTGCCCCCGGCACCTGACTGCCAGCAACTCCAGTCACAACGGTGCCCCCGACACCTGACTGCCAGCAACTCTAGTCACAACGGTGCCCCCGGCACCCGACTGCCAACAAATCCAGTCACAACGGGGCCCGCAGCACCCGATCACTCAACAACTCCAGTCACAACGGTGCCCCCGGCACCCGACTGCCAACAACTCTAGTCACAACGGTGTCCCCGGCACCTGACTGCCAACAACTCTAGTCACAACAGGTGCCCCCGACACCCAACTGCCAGCTACTACAGTCACATCGGGCCCGCGGCACCCGACCGCCCAACTACTCCAGCACAACGGTGCCTACGGCACCCCTACTGCCCCGACCTCGACACTGTCTCATGTTGGGAATACATTGTGACGCCCCTCGGGCGCCATCCTGCTCAGTCACAGGTCCTCTGACGGACACTACGTATAGATACGGAACTACCCATACAATAACGCAATGACCCGGGGACCGTCACAAAGGACGGAATTATCCCGCGGCTTGCAAGCACTTGTAATTGGGCTCTCACGCCCCCATATAAATGCCTTTCATGGCATATAAGTCATGTAATTCAGTCATGGAGTAGATTACCCTCCTCGTTGGAACCAGTCTCTCTGTCCCCAGTAATCCCTATTGTGTTGCTGTTGCCTTGCTGTTGCACGGACTAAGCCCTCCCGACGTCACGGCTCCCAAGGTCCCTGACTCTCTCTTTGGCAGAAGAAACAAAGGTATTCAGATTCAATCCGATGTAAAATAAACACCGGTTGCTTGCGACCGGTGGGGAAAGACATCCAGTACACGAATCCCCATAATCACCTGCGCACTCGCACCCGTAGAACCCCTTCTATCCACGTGTCGCCCGATCCCTCGAGCCACGTGCCACGTCCTGGCGATGCTTCCCCAGTCAATCCTCGGTTCCATAGGTGATTGTCGAGAAATCGACTGGCACGCCCGCATTCCACCCAGCCATCCCTGTCCCAGTCTCCCAGAATGATGAACCATACGCCATCCCTTCGAGTGCGTTCCTATCGTTCTCTCTGCCTTCTTCTCAATGCCCCCGGAATCCCCGCGTGCCCAGTCAACCTATCTCGACCTTCCGTAAAAGGCAAGTCTACACTCCCGCCGCGAGGATAAAATGACAAGTGACTCCACCGCGGTCGCAAACAACTGGTGAGGGTGAAAAATAGATTCTAGAGCTAACAAATGAAAAGCAGAAGGAGCTGAAAGAAGGCGTCAAGTTCACAGGAGGACAAAAATATGAACAGTGTATCAAGAGTTTCTATAGCAATCAGAAGAACAACGAAGGGACTTGGTCAATGCCAAGATAGTCAATGTTGACTGGTCAAGGTCAACATAAGTCAAAGAAGTCTCCAGCCAAGCTCAACTTTTTGTTGAACAATTATGAAGTCCCAGTCAAAGTCCAAGGTAAATGAATAGACTAGTCACCACTATGCTCCCCAGACAAAGCCAAGCAGGTAATGAAGAGAAGAGAAGGCAACGGCTACTCATGTAGTCATGTGGTAAGAGTGATAAATATGTGGTAAGGGTGACAAATGGCACTTTAGTGGTAACAAATGCACAACTAACGGTGACAAATGGCTAAGGCATAAGGTCTGTGCATGAGGTCTGTGCAAATTTACATTTTGCAAGGTCAGGTCGGTGCACATTTGTTAGCGATAGCATGTAAGGTCGATGCACATGTGTTAGAGATAGGCATAAGGTCTGTGCACATGCGTTAGTGTTAGAAGCATCAGGTCGGTGCATATGCATTAGCGATAGAAACATAAGGTCTGTGCACATAGCACTATCAGGTCGGTGCACATTCACATTCTAGTCTGTGAGGTCGGTGCATGTCTTCATTCCACTCTAGTTGACACTTGTGCAAGTAAAGCCTTCATCTTTTCACACTTCAGCCTAGTTCCTTAATCAAACTTGAATCTATCTTCAGAAAACTCATTGATATTCATGAATACACATTATCAAGCACACATTAACAGCATTAAAACATATGAAACTTTAAAAATCAAAATATGTGAAAAAAGAAATATCAATCAACACATGTATGTCACATTCTGATGTTTGAGACGTGAAATTGTTTAAGATCTTATATTTCCAAAGTCAATGAGTTGGGCCCCAAACCGGGCTCTAATCATATTACAATCAGCCTCATTAAATGTCCATGATGTCTCCATCTTATTTGACAATTCATCAACATATTTCAGTACATAAATGGCACAGTTGAGGCTTCGATCCTCCTGTTGGGGACATTCGTTGTCGAATACAAGTTCCCAATTCTCAACTCCCTTGAATTGCCCGTAGTTGTTCATAAACCCCGTACAACTGCAGCCTGCAAATGAAATATTTGACATTATTAAAGAATAACTAAAAGGCACATTAAATATATCTTTAATACAGGTACATGGATAAGAAAAAGTACCCATTTTCTTGTAGTGGCATCATGGATGGCCATGCCTCTCATGGAATTGTATGAGATAAAGCGGCAATTCTCCGTGTCAACAGCAAGTAGATGCCAGTGATTTGATGAGTGTAACACGAAGAATAAATATTTGTTTTTCTGCAGTTCGGTTAATTCAACATTCTCGAAGGCGCACTCCAACAATCTGTTTGATTTTGCGGAGTCGGCCTCTGGGATGACGTTGATGTGATTCACTAAAATGGTGAGAAAACAAACCCACTGATGAAAGATGTCAGATTTATTGCGTCTTGATTTGAGGAGGTACATCATGGCGTCGATCACCTGTAAATTAACAATCACGATTCTATTAACAGTAGAAACACAAGTTCCAGGTAGGGCAAGGCGTAAAATTGCACAGTTAATGAAAGAAAGTACTGTATCATCTATCATCCGGACATATAATAGATCAATGACATGATGACGTCTCAAAACAATCCCGTTGTCTAATGAAAATATGGCATCACTATATTGGACAAAAATTTAGTTATTGGTAGTTAGAGTAAGGCAAATCAGGATAATTACAGAAAGTATAAGAGGACAACTTACTCAATATCTCCCGAGACACAAGCAATAATGATTCATTCACAGCGTTGTTATCTTTCGGATTCAGCTAGCCTTTGCAGATCCAATCAATATTCTGTAGGAGCATTCTGATCTCGTCGGCTTCATCTCCCTTCTACATGTATGCCAATGTACCAATGTTAGATTCTATACTGTAAGAAGTAGGAACAATGCAAACTCACCTTCTTCTCCCCCCGTCCTGTTTTCTTTGGAGGTGCCCGCCTTTTCCTCTCGGGCTTCTCGTCCCATTCATGAAGGGACTGACAAAAGACACCTGGACGACGGTCGCCATGCCCATTAGTCGCCTCCACCAGACCTTCAATATCGCCTTGAACATCCTCTTCAGGAGCTGCCTTACATGGCACAGTATCATCCGTAATTTGTGGAAGGGGCCTTGGAGCTGGGACATCGGCGGCAATGTCAACCAAAGTTTGACAGATATTTTCCTCAACATTTTCAGCCCCCTGCACTTCCTCTCCAGGGGGTGGCTGCGGTCGCTTGCCATCATCCGTCGCCTGTTCGATGGGGCCAGGAGGTGCTGCATCAGTGGGAATGTGAACTCCTTCCACACTATTCAGATAGAAGGCCCTCATTTCCTCAAGTAGCCGCTGCTGGATCTTCAATGTAGCGGCAATATCCTGTAGCACATGCATGTATCTCTCTGATGAGGATGTATAATGGCGGCTGGGTCTGGTCATCATCGTTTCACCGTACACCATCACCCTTTCACTTGGCTCAACAGGGAGCTCTTCGATCACCTGCATTTCAAACCACATCACTCCGGTTATTCATTAATGTTGAATGACAAAGAAGAAGTTAATTTTAGTACTCATAATACCTGTTGGTCACGCAGGGATCGAATGGAGAATTTTAATTTCCTATCTACAAATGTCCCCCACCTAAATAGTCGGGGAAATGCCACCTGCCTTACTAGCTGTCGCACCCGCGTGTGCTCAAAAAACCAGACCTGTAATATGAAATATATCAAGTTATTTTACAATGCAGTAGAATTAATGATTTACACATTATTACACAACAAAAATAAAAAAACTTACAGCAAGTGCGGCAGAACAACCAAATATGGGGGTATAGGCCTAGGATGCATTCCCAGCTCTTCTCTTAGCACGGTCAATTGTACCTGACCGTCGTTTCTGGACCGACGACACTAATTCCTCAAACTTGTGCATTGTTACCTGTTGCACGGCGGCTGCCCAACTGTAATCTGAAACTCTCTCAATGTCATCTAAGCATGACAACATCTGTTGTGGACAAGAAGTTGCCGACCGTGGGCAAAGGAAAGTGGACAGCATGAGTACAATCCGTAGCCGGACAGTGTCGGCCACATCCTGCACTTCATCGGACCCAACAATTTGCTGGATGAGAGAGCACACTTTCTTCCAGTAAAATGTTGCTGCAAATCCAAATCGATTATGCAACTTCGACTTCTGCTTCGCGGATCCATAATGTTGAACCGGCTGACCGGAGCAAGGTAATCCTAAAATTATGCCCACATCTTCCACACTGAATGCGACCTCTTTACTACCCATACTGAAGTAATTTCCTCCACTATGGGTGCAAATAATCTCCTCCAATAGTGTGATTGTGAAAAATACACGAGAAGCATTATCAACATATGGACCAAAGGGTGTGGTCCACATCAATGACTTGTGGCATTCCTGAAATGCCATCTGATCCCTATCCTTCATGTAAATATCCATAGAACACCCGGCCCAGATGACCCGCGTGTTCACTAGATTCAAAAAATTAACCTGTAAACAAAAAAATTAGTTAATTAATTGACGGATTAAAAAATACAAAAAATATTAACAGTAAGACAAGGTTGACAAGTGTATATATAGACAAGGGAGTTTAGGTGTGGCAAATAGGTGCTTAAGGGTGACAAATGTATGAAATACGGTGACAGGTAGGTTTAAATCTGACACAAATAGGTAGATAAGCGTGACACATAAATAAGTCGATAGGGGGGGGGCAAATAGATATGTGAGGGAGATAAGGAACCATAGTACCTTTAACTTGTCGTCCTGAAGTGGAAGCCTTAGAAACCCTAGGTTCCTCAAACGTTTCTTCTTCGGCCGTAGGAACCGGTACAATGTCCTGAGATGAAGGTGGCACATCCACTTTACGGCGGACAGAGCGTTGCATGGGTGTCTTCTTCGACTCCATGGCTGAGAGGTCGCAAAAGACACCGTGAGGAAGATGAGACGCTGAGCACGATGGAGAGACAAACCGCCTTCTGGTAGGTTTCGTAAGAGGCGAGACATGGCGGAAAGGGTATATAAGGAATTGGGGATTTTTAGTTTCGAGGTCCAGTTCGGCCCTTCGACGTCATCATTTCTGTTGATGTGGCCTGCGGCGTTGGATCGGCAGCAATACGCGAACAACACCCACGCGTGGTCGACGTGTCCCGTTTTTCACGTGGGCCAATTGGAGGTTATGGGCGATAAATGTGTCTACACGGGTGACAATGGGTTAGTAAGGGTAAACAATACCCTACAAACGGTGATAAATAAGGCTCAATAGAGACAAGCCAGACGCGCGGCTTTCAGGCTGTGGAGTAAGGGCGACGATTTCTGGAGTTTAGTGGTGACAATTAGGTGAGTACGGGTGACAAATGCTCAACGGGGGTAACAAATAACTTCACATTGGTAAAAAGTGAGAAGGAAGCTGAAGGTGAAAAAGAACAGGAGGAACTCGAGGAGAAAGAGACGTGCTCACTAGAACAGGGTGACAAATAACTTCAACTTTATATTGACCGAATGCACCAATATTCCACGCAAAGTCAATAGTCAAAGTCAAGCTTTTGCAATTGTTGACGTCCAGTCAAAGCATGGTCAAGCTTCGGCCAGCGACAGTGGACACTGAATATGACAAACGTGGAAGAACAACAGAAGAAGACTAAAGGTAACAAATACTATCCTAAAGGTGACAAATGTAGATGATCTTGGTGACAAAGAGATATATAAGGCTAACAAATGGATGTTAAGGGTGACAAATGTGGGGAAAATGGTGAAAATTTGCAAGACAACAGCTACAAATAAGTCGCTAAGGGTGAAAAATGAGTTAGCACGACGGTAATGTTGCAGCACGGAAGGGTGACAAATAGATGTTAAGTCTGACAATTATCCGTTAAGATAAAGAGTGAGCTTGCAAGGGTGAATAATGGTTCAACACTTGAGACATAGAGCGGGGAACTAGACTAAGTTAGTTTAGTGTATCGTTGTTAATCGTGACGTGTCGGGTTTGAAAACAGAGTTCTGCTGTGTATTCATTTACTTTTTTGAATAAGTTATATTCAAAAAATTTACGGAAACCATACGCTGAAGCTAAGATTCGAACCCGGAGAAACCCGTTCAAACGGCCGAACAATTAACCAAATGATACAAGATGTCATTTCAAATATTTTAATTTATTCCCTTATAAACATATATATTATAGTTTTCCGTATCGGTACGCAATGTACCATCCCGTCTTGAGCCATGCCCGAGACGACCGGTTCGGCAGGGACGGCCACACCTACCCCGAATGATGTGCACGTGACTCAAGGATGGAGTGACAAGACATTGATTGCTTCCAAATGGCATTAATATCCCCCGTGATCGAGGAGCCCTATCTCTCGAAATGTTGGCGATATATAGACATGACAGTAAATTCACGGCACATGAGTTTCAGGGGGGCACGGAACAATAAGGAAATGGTCAACATGTGACCGATACGACTCTGAATACCTTTTTGCGAGCACCTCGATGTGGGGCTTTCAAGATAGCTAGGCTTTTCAACATGTTCTCTCTTCTTTTTATATAATCGAATCGACTTATCGACCATGCAGCCACATTGCTTGGCATGGCGAATAATCAAACGTTTCCCCTCTTTTATCATTGCGAACAACCTTTATGGCACGACGGGTCGCCAGTCCCGACCGAATGCCCACCATCGTCTGCGCCGTGATCATAAGGAGCGCACCTTCGGTTAGTCCAGACCATCCCAGCCTTGGAATTTGAACACATTGTCAGACACGTGATTGGCACGCCCTATCGTGAGTAAAATTGATGAAAGATATATTGATATTTGACTATTAATTATCCTATATATATCCTGAGTGCTTCCACATGACATTAATATTCCCCGCGATCGAGGAGCCCTAGCTCCCAAAAATTCATTATATAAAGACGTGGCGGTAAATTCATGACACATGAGTTTGAGGGGGGCACGAAACAATAAGGAAATGGTCACAACATGTGTCCGATACGGCTCCGAATACCTTTTTACGCGTACCCCGCTGTGGGCCTTTCTAGGTAGCTAGGCTTTTCAAGACGTTCTCTCTTCTTTTTAAATAATCGAATCGACTTATTGGCCATGCAGCCCCATTGCTTGGCGTGGCGATTAATCAAACGTTTTCCCCTCTTTTATCATCGTGGACGACCTTTATGGCACGGCGGGTCGCCAGTCCCGACCGAATGCCCACCATCGTCGATTTGCTTAGTGATCAGAAGGAGCGCAACTTCGGTTAGTCCAGACCATCCCAGCCTTTGAACTTGAACACATTGTCAGACACGTGATTGGCACGCCCTATCGTGAGTAAAATCGATGAAAGATACAATGATATTTGACTATTATATATCCTGAGTGCTTCCACGTGGCATTAATATTCCTCGCTATCAAGGAGCCCTAGCTCTCAAAAATTCATTAATTAAATATAGACGTGACGGTAAATTCACAACACATGAGTTTGAGGGGGGCACAGAACAATAAGGAAATGGTCAACATGTGACCGATACGGCTCCAAATACCTTTTCGCGCGCACCCCGATGTCGAGCTTTCAAGGTAGCTACGCTTTTCAACACGTTCTCTCTTATTTTTATATAATTGACTTATCAGCCATAAAGAAGTTGAAAATGTTTAAATTATAGATCTTTGGATCTCAAAATAATAAAAAATATTTTTTTAGATGTAATGATATTTTTTACTGAGAGAGATTTTATCCTATTAGAAGAAGTGAATGAATGACAAAGAATCATGAATGAATGGATGAAAACATGGTGCTAAATGAAAATATGCCGCTAAATAGAAAGAGACAAGAATTATAAAAAACATCCCCTCTCCTGTCCTCCTTAGTCCTTCCCCCTTCCTCCTCATTCAACCACTGCATCCCCCTCTCAATCTCTCACCGGCGGGCGGCAGAGTGGCGAGGGCAGGCGGGCGTGGCGGAGCTACCCAGGGATGCCGGTGAGGGGCAAGCGGAGGCGGCACCGGCAGCGAGGGCGCAAAAGCGGCAGTGACCTCCGGCAACAGCGGTGAGCTCCCACCCTTTCTCACGCTCACTCTTACACACACACACGCAGACACAAACTCTCTCACACTCTCATTTTTCATGCCTGGTCTACAAGACGAACCTTTTCTCCTTATCACCTGGTGTACTCTTACAACATCAGATGAAATTCCAAGCCCCTATTTTTATTGGGAGGGTGGGAAGAGGGATGTGGATATAAATGTGTGTGCGTAAATGTGGATATGACCCTCTGTTCCATTTTTGCCCGTTCAAGCCTTTTGTTATGATATATGTGTGTTGGAATATTTGGGCATAGTCCCCTGGGCAATAGTCTTGTATTGGTTAAATAGGTTGTGGTTCATGTACTTATGACCCTGGGCCTGTGTATCTCAACACCACAGTTTTGTGGATTCAACAATGTGGCTAGTATGCTTGGATGTGAATTAAATTTGTAGACAGGTGTGGATGCCGATATTTGAAAAAATGTGTATGTGAATGCGAGTATGATAATGATTTTTTCCAGAAGATGATGTCGATGTCAATGTGGGTGTGTAAATATGGAAGTGAAAGTGGATGTGGATATGGATGTATATGTGACCAAATAGGATGTACAAATGTGGAAAATAGTCAATATTTAGGGAAGATGTTGTCGATATTTTCTTAGAAGTAGTGATAAGACATATTGATATGAATTTTTTAATTTGTTAGGTAAATATGGCTAGAGTTGATCGTTCATGGATGAACCACAGAGTAGTTGACGGAGTAGTGTCCGAGGATTTTATGGTTTTATTCAGTTTGTATTGGGGCATCCAACAGCAGTGGACTAGCGTGGTAACATCCGGTGTCCTTGTTTACGCTGTAAAAACAAGAAATTTCTTTCGCTATGGGATGTGCAAGTTCATTTATATAGGAAAGAGTTCATGAAAGGTTATATGAATTGGGTGTGTCACGGTGAGGACTTTTGGTCGCATGCGCCCGATAATGTTGGCGGCACAAGTTCCTACGCAGACATGGTAATCGATGCTGCTGGCCCTAACTTTAATGTACAAGGGGAACACGTGTACAACGAAGAACCACCAAATAAGTCGGCTGAAAGATTTTATCAATTACTTCGGGATGCTGATGAGCCACTGCTGGATGGTTGTGTAAATCACACTCGCTTATCTACTGTCTCACCGTTGTTGAATTTGAAATCCAAATTTCACCTTAGTGAGAGTTGTTTTGACCGTATGCTCCTCCTTATCAAGAGTATGCTGCCTACAGATGAGAAGCTGCCTGAAAGTTTTTACCATGCAAAGAAGATGGTCAATGATTTAGGGCTTGGATACCAAAAAATAGATGCATGTCCTAATCAATGTATGCTATATTATGCAGATAATGTAGATAAATATCATGTGATATTTGTCATCATGATATATTTAAACCTAAGAGAGGGGACAAATCAAAGCAGAAGGATGTGCCTTACAAGTCACTGCGATACTCCCCTCTCACGCCCAGATTGCAGCGGTTGTATATGCCGTCAAAGACAGCTCAACATATGATATGGCACGCGGAAGGAGTACGTTGTGTAGATGTTATAATCAGTCATCCCGCCGACGGTGAAGCTTGGGCTCATTTCCATCATAACTATACTGCTTTTGGTCACGAGCCACGCAATGTTAGGTTAGGTTTATGCACATACGGCTTCAACCCATTTGGAGGTTCAGTAGCGTCTTACTCATGTTGGCCAGTCTTCATGACGCCGTACAACCTTCCGCCGGGCATGTGCATGAAGCGTGAGAACCTTTTCTTAACTTTGGTGATTCCAGGTCTAAAAAATCCAGGAAAAAATTTGGACATATATCTCAGGCCACTGATTGATGAGTTGAAAAGATTATGGAATGATGGAGTTGTTACTTATGATGCGTACAGAAAATAAAATTTCACTATGATGGCTGCATTGATGTGGACAATAAGTGACTTCCCTGCATATGGAATGCTATCTGGCTGGAGCACACACGGGAGGTTGGCATGTCCTTACTATATGGCTGATACCAAATCCTTTGTCCTGAAATATGGTAAGAAATCATGCTGGTTCGATTGTCATCGACGGTTTCTACCAAATGACCATCCTTTCTAAAAGCAAAAGGACTCATTCATTCACAGTTGAAATGGATGAAGCAGACTTGGAACGGATGTCTGGTCGACAAATGGCATTAGAGGTGCAAAACTTACCAGATATAGTGCAATTGTCGGGTAGTACACGACATCTTCGTGGATGTGGAGAGGAACACAATTGGGTGAAGAAAAGTATCTTCTGGGAATTACCTTACTGGTCAGCCCTTTTGATACGGCACAACCTGGACGTCATGCATGTTGAGAAGAATGTCTTTGATAATGTGTTCAACACCATCATGAACGTGAAAGTCCAAACAAAGGACAATGCCAAGGCGTGAGCGGACTTGAAGATACTTTACAAACGACTAGAGTTGGAATTACGGCCGGTACGGGGAAAAGTTGTGCAACCTAAAGCAGCTTATGTGTTGAAAGACACACATATCAATGAACTGTGCCAGTGGCTGAAGCAATTAAGATTCCCTGATGGATATGTGTCTAACATAGCCCGTTGTTTGAATGTCAACGAGTGAAAAATATATGAGTTGAAAAGTCATGACTGTCATGTGTTCATGGAGAGACTTCTGCCCATTGCATTTCGTGACATATTGCCAAAGCCTATATGCGGAGCATTGATTGAGTTGAGTTAGTTTTTCAGGATTCTATGTGCATCAGAACTCAAACTTGGGGACGTGCAAACTATGGAACAGAATGTGGTCACGATGGTATGCAAGCTGGAGAAGATATTTCCCCCTGCGTTCTTCGATTCCATGGAGCACCTGATTATCCATTTGCCATGCGAGGCCAAAGTTGGAGGACTGGTACAATTTTGATGGATGTATCCATTTGAGAGGTAATCAATATGTATTTAGTGATTAATTGATAGTAGTTACATGTGTCTGTCATTGTCACTGTATGTCATTGTCATATGAATTGTTGTCATAGGTGTATGCATGACCGGAAAATGAAGGTTCGCATCAAGGCTAAAGTAGAGGGTTCGATTACTAAGGCATATATTATTGAAGAAATTTTGAACTTCTGTTCGATGTACTTCGAACTCGAAATTCAAACTCGCCGCAATCGACCTCCACGTAATGATGATGGAGGAGAGGTGGGTTCGTCCGACCAGATGTCCATATTTAAGTATCCAGGTCGTGCATTCGAACGTTGTTCAAATCGCATATTAGAGGACAGATAGTTGTTGGCCACAGAGATCTATGTTCTCCTGAACTGTGCTAAAACTGAACCTTATGTTGAGTGAGTCCTCAACTCCACAGGAGCTAAAATTTATAAGCATCTTGACGTTCTTCCTCCCATTTATGGTGATGTTGCATTCATCATTGCAGGTAATTTGATTTTGAATTAATTACTCGATGTCCACATCTCAATGAGTTGGAGGTTCAAAATGAACGAGAGAGATCTTTTGCCAGATGGCTTAAAGGTCAAGTAAGTGCCAATCTACCAATTCCACAAATCTTGAGGTGTATACAAGTTCAATTTAAAGTAACGTGGTTAAAGCCTTCATAGGTTGAAGAAGGTTATGTTACTGATGAAAGAGTCCGGGTGATAAGTTATGGACCTTCGAAGGTCGCGCATGCCTATCAATGATTTTTTGTGAATGGTTATAGATTTCACACCAGAGATTATGGACAAAATAAGTCTACGATGAATAGCGGCATATGCATGAAAGGTAGTACATATAATGAAAATGATCTCAATTACTATGGTATTCTTGAGGAGGTCATAGAATTACAGTATTTCGGACAACACAACCATATATTCCTTTTTAAGTGTCATTGGTTTGATCATAATTCAGTTCAAAACGACGCAATATATGGGATTGTCGATGTCAAACATAGATCCAAATTGAATACCTATGACCGTTCATTTTGGCCTCACAAGCCCAACAAGTGTATTATTCAAGTTATTCATCGTCCAAGAATAAAGATTGGTGGGTAGTCTGTAGGGTAAAACCATGGCTTGCGCCTAATGATGAGTTAGATCTGACTGAAGCTGTCTCAGAGGATTCTAGTGCCGAATATTTTCAATCAGACCAGGGTGACACTGTAGAGTTGGTTGCTTCTAATCTTCATCTAATCGAATCTGACGATCCACTTCAGTTGTGTACAGAGGACGAAGTCGAAGAAGTCGATTCAACTGAGCTAAATGAAGTAATTGTTGGGCAGGAGGAGTCCTCAGAGGAGGAAGTGTATGAATCTAGTGAGAATGAGGAAGATGACGAAGATGACAATGAGGTTGATATATCTTTAGCATCTGAAGATGACATATATACTGATTGAATATTTTGTAAGAAATTTAACATATATACACTTATCATTATGACTTACCACCTCTCCTCATAATTAGTTGTCGACTAATATGCACTACTTTAAATGTTGTCAATAATTAGATGGTTCGAGGCCATAGCGGATCTTCGAGGAGAGGTGTTTCCGGGAGGGGTTCTACTGGTATGTTTATTTAAATTCTTAGATCACAGAGTAGTATGCACTTTATTTGGGTAATGATATTTTATGTCTCTACACCAGGTACACAGTCTACACCGCCCCCACCACCCGCTGCGGGTATGTTTATTTCAATTCTTAGATGAATGAGTAGTGATTATGCACTTTGTTTGGGTAATGATATTTTATGTCTCTACACCAGGTACACAGTCTACACCACCCCCACCACCTACTGCGGGTATGTTTATTTCAATTCTTCGATGAATGAGTACTGATTATGCACTTTGTTTGGGTAATGATATTTTATGTCTTTGCACCAGGTACACATATTACACCGCCCCAACCACCTGGTGCGGGTATGTTTATTTCAATTCTTAGATCATAGAGTAGTGATTATGCACTTTGTTTGAGTAATGATATTTTATGTCTCTGCACCAGGTACATAGTGTACACCGCCCCCACCACCTGCTGCGGGTATGTTTATTTCAATTCTTAGATGAATGAGAAGTGATTATGCACTTTATTTGGGTAATGATATTTTATGTCTCTGCACCAGGTACACAGTCTGCACCCCCCCACCACCTGCTACGGGTATGTTTATTTCAATTCTTAGATGAATGAGTAGAGATTATGCACTTTGTTTGGGTAATGATATTTTTATCTCTGCACCAGGTACACAGTCTGCATCGCCCCCACCACCTGCTGCGGGTATGTTTATTTCAATTCTTAGATGAATGAGTAGTGATTATGCACTTTGTTTGGGTAATGATATTTTATGTCTCTGCAATAGGTACACAATCTACACCGCCCCCCCCCCCCCCCCACGTGCTGCGGGTATGTTTATTTGAAGCCTTACATAAGTGAGTAGTGAATATGCACTTTGTTTTGCTAACGATATTTTCTGTTTAAAGTTTGAGTGCCTCTACATCAGGTCTATAGTGTACACCCCTTCCACTACATTCTACTGGTATGTTTATTTAAATTCTTTGTTAAATGATAAAAAATCTATATGTTTACTTGTTGAATAATTTTATTTTTAACAATGTGCTAAATTCTGATTAACTACTTCTATTTTACTTGTATCAGGTACGTCAGGCACACTAACTGTGATAGTTGGCTCGTCCGCCCAGCCAGACACACAACCGCCAGACGATGCTGTTAGCCATCACGAGGGCGAGCAGGTGGTGTTGCAAGAGGGACGCAAGCCATGTTGGGTCTCTGGGTAAATATTTAAACTCATGAATTATGTTCATTACCTATCCAACAACTATATAATTGTTGTCTATCATTTTAACACATGTAATTACAGGGAAAAAGTAGATCCCAGTGAGGCTTCTTGTTTTATTACCAACATTATTGTGCGACATGTGACTGGCCCATATAAGTCATTTCGAAAGTTTCCTCAGGATATCTGTGATCGATTGTATGACAAGTTCGAAGTATACGATTTAATATTTTAAATTACATATTTCCCAACTCCACAATTTCAATCCACTAACTTATAAAATTTGAATTCTTGACAGCAAGGATATCAGTTGTGAGGCGAGCTGATGCCGGACAAGCTCCACGTGTATGGGAGTTCACAACAACTATAGGGCTATCGAGAACGTACCAAAGCTCTAGCCGAGGGGAGCGAGGACCGTGGGCTTTGGAAGGCACATGGCTCCACATGGATGAGGAGGGAGCATTGGGAGGACCTCTGTGATAGATGGGCCGAGCCAAATTAGATCGCCAAATCCGAAAAAGCCAAAGCCACACGTGCGTTACATCCAGACGTGCATCTCCATACTTCTGGATCTATTTCCTTTGCAACCCAAAAGGAGAGATTGGTAAGTAATAATCTTAATTTTATTATATTAAATTTCTTATATGTCCTTATTTATTCTCTATAACATGTATAACAGGAAAAGAAGAGGGGTGGTATGGTCTTGTACCGCGATTTATTTGCTACAGTTCACCAGAAGAAGGGTATCGATCAGTATGTGAGCGAGATAGCTCGCTTGGTAGTAGTATGATTATACATACACATTTCTTTTCTATTTCAATTTTTAAATATGATTGATTAATATGAAATTTATAATATTTTTTATTCAATTTACAGGAGTCATATGACATGCATATGACTGAAAAGCACGAGGATGAGGAGACGCAGCGGCCGCAGCTAGATCTTGACGCATGGGTAGCAGTAGCCGGCCAATTGAAGAAAGGACGAGTATACGATTTTGGGCAGGGCTTGGACACCAGCCCGATTCAAGCATCTTGTCCGGGCTCAGCTTCGTCCTATCCCGGTAGCAGTTCCTTCTCTACTCCCTCCACCGGAACTTCTACGAGGCAGATTACATCCATCGTCGAACATGCGGTAGAACTGGTTGAGGAACGCATGGAGGCACGCTTTGCTCGTGTGGTTGCTCCCATCCCAGCCCAGGCGGGGATTTTGCCTCTAGGAGCACCCTCGAGCACAACACAGCCCTCTAATGTGAGTATTTAATTTAATTTTTAATGATTTGGCCTTTAGAGTTATAATAGAATAGAATCTGTGATACCAATGTTGTGTGCCCTATAGGCAAAGTCGGAAGCAAGTATATGATAATGTGTGCGCAGTAGTATAGATCCTATATAAATTTTAAGCTCAATTGTTAAGCCTAAGATAATTTAACACTCAGCTATCAAACCACGAGGTCAGATGATACCTGTGAGAACAATATAAATGAAAGTGACAAGAATGCACCAACTAAGAGAATGCTACTTCACAGAATCCACTTAGATCAGACAGATCTAATAGAATGCAATACAACCACTTAGCGTATAGGGAAGATCAGTTCATACGCAAACCTGTGAAGGGAGGCCTTAGATGATAAGGGCCAATCACACCAATGAAAATCGCGGCACACAAGATTTTTAGGTGATTCGATCTGCCACGCAGATCTACGTCCACCCCACACTCAAACCTGAGTGTGGCTTCCCCTTGCAACAGCAATAACCGCAGACTCAGTCTGCAAACAAATGCTGACTTACAGCTTGACCTAGAAGAACACTCTCCTCTCTTCTTCTGATCAAATTAGAATGAACCGTGAGTAACACCCAGTTACCCACAACCAGAGGACCAGTCCTCTCTTCCTCTAAAGCACATAGGGAATCATTCTCTTCAACCAGTTTCATCATTCTTTAAATGTCCGCGACATGAGCCACTTTACACCACTGAACAACCATTTCAAACTACTATACATCCATTTGTTTGCTTTGTCCACCCATTTTCACCCTTAATCCACAGCTAAAAAGTCTTCTTTCATTCTGTGAATTCTTCTATCAGAAGTCGACTTGTAAGCCCTCCCGAGTCGGCTTAAGGTTCTTGGATTTTAGCTGTTTCACACCTGCTGCCTATTATTCACCTTTGCACTACTATTTGTCACCAATGTTGCCTATTATTCACCTAGTCCATCTATTTGTCACCCTTAAGGTAATATCTGTCACCCGTAATGCACATTTGTCAGCCTTAAGGGATATTTTTCACCCTTATTCTTCAGCGGGTACAGAGTCTATCTTAAGCTGATATATCAGCTTGTTCCTTCAGCGATTGGAGGCTTCTTCTGAAGAGTTGCTTCTAGGACTGCTGTGACACTGTCATGCTTATGCTTACTTGAATTCTTCATATATTACAATTCTTCAAACATACATTGTTCAAGTATACAGACATAACAGTTCAAGCATTCATAGCATTGACATTACAACTCTTCAAACCTTCATATCAAAATGTTGTTCAAGGCATTAGAAAACATATCGACATTTGTCAGCACACATCAAATTCATGATATAAAAAACATTATCATAATATGATTCATAGTGTTAGACATCATCAAAACCACAGGGCACAACAATAACATTATTACTTAGTTCAAATAATTCACCTTTGAGAGTGAAAGAAATCATCTTTATGTTATCTACTTTTGGCCTTAGAAAATCAAAAAGATATTTAACTAGATTTATTAATAATTATATTTATTAAAATCTATTTATTATTAATTTTTTGTGATGTTGGATCCTCCTGCAACCGGTGATGGTGGAGATCTAACGAATGACGAATGAGGATGATGCAGCGGATATCTCTTGATTTTTTTAATGATATTATAAAAAAATGATACATTTCAATTAATGTAACTGTAACTTTTTTTATTCAAAGATTTATGTGTTGTGGACGTTCTTTATTCTAATTTACAATAGGATTTTATCCTATTGTGTGTTGTATATCTTATTTATTGCGTGTTTTATGTTGAGTTGAGTCGATTGTGGTGTATAATTGTAGCTTTAAACATGTTTTTAAAATTTTAAAAAATATAAAAAAATATGTGGAGAAAGTTTTCGACGGAATTTCGACCAACTAATAATTCGTCGGAACCAATTTCTCTCACTTATTTCCTGACGTATTTATTTTCCAGCGCAAATCGGTCGAAAGGTTCAGACGTATTTTCGACCAACTAAATGTTCGTCGGAACAAATTTGATACACATTAGTTTCAACGTATTAATTATCCGTCTCAGATACGTCGAAAATTAATGACGTCGTTTCGACCAAAGTTGGTTTCGTTGGAAGCAATTTGATTCAAACTAGTTCCGACGTATTATTATCCGTCTCAAATTCGTCAAGCATTAATGATGTATTTTCGACGCAATAATAGTTCGTCGGAACTAATTTGACCCACAGGTTTTCAACGTATTATTTATCCGATAAGAATTCGTCGACAATTAAGGACGTATTTGCGACCAAAATAACTTTCGTCGATACTAATTTAGCCCATATGTTTGCGACGACATAATATATATGTCGAAAATACGTCGAAAACTTTAGACCTATTTTCAACTAAATTATGTTCCGTCGCAATGATTAATTAATTTCTGTATTGTTAATTATCGACATAAATAGCTACCATAATTTCAACGACATAGTTTCGTCGGTAACTTCGAACGCATTGGCGACGCTATTTTAGTACGTCAAAAATTTGCGACGAAATAGTTCCGACGACCATATTCCATCGCACATACGTCAGAAATACGTCAAAAATTCACATTGCGACGTATATCCGACGTATTTGCGACAGTAAATGGACGTCACAATTTCCCATTTTTCCTGTAGTGAACCCATCCGTTGGTAAGGAGAGAGAAAGAACTTAGTTGGCCTGGGGATTACGCCCAAACTTGAAACTAAGACCCACATTGAAGAGAGAGAATTGATCATACCTTTAAAATCCATTTTTAATCTCAAGAAACCTTAAAATCTTGGGTTCATTACAACTTGTGTGAACAATTTGCTTGCTTGGGTGATTGTTTCTTATATTTTTGTGTAGGCTTGAGATAATTCCCCATCTTAAATATGCAACTTCGTTCAGGTAGAATCATTAATATGGCCAACCACGAGTATTCTTATGATGGTTATGAGGAGGGTCAATTTGACCCCTCCTATGAGGTTCCCCCTCAAGATTCCACCCATTATGAGGGAAACTATGCTCCCTCCCATTCTTATTATTCCCAGGTCCGTGTGGTGGACACCACTACTCAAGGGGTTGAGTCTTCCTCCCAAGCTCAACCCATCATGCAAAATACATCTAGGGACGTTGCCCCTTCCTTCAATGTCAATGATCTTATTCATGCTTTATCTCAACTAGACGATTCTCAACGTCAGCTGGTCCAGGCCGCTCTAAAAGGGAAATCTCTCCCTTCATCCTCAAATCCTCCTCAGGATGCGGGTGGCCATTCATCTCGTAATGACCAGGCGGTCTCACATAAGATTCCTTCATGTCCACCAACTCCTATTATGGTTGTCTCAACCGACAAGTCACTTAGTGGTTAGGCCCCAATATCCTCCACCTCCCCAATTCTTAAGGAGGCCTATGCCGAATCCATTCCCTTCAAATCCGGCCCCAGTCGAGTCCGACACCAACACCATACTCCTCCAGAGGATTGCTAGTATGAAGGAGCAACTTAGGAAGGTTATGACACCGAAGAATGCTCCAGAGGTTACTCTCCCCACTCTGCCAGTTTTTCACTTACCTCCCTCCGAGATGCCAAATTCCCGGCGCTATAATGGAACAGGTAATCCGTTCATTCATCTGAAAGATTTCATGTATGAGACATCCTTCTGGCAGGATAATACGACCTCCCTGACCTATCTCTTATAAGGTCTCTAGATGGTTCGGCACTTGAATGGTTTTATTCTTTGGAGTCGGCCGAAGCCGGTGACTTTGATATTGTTCAACGGAAATTTTTACAGAAATATAAGGACCGTGTGGGCCCATCTTTGTCAGTTATAGATCTTGTTGCCGAGAAAATGATGCCCAAGGAGGACTTCATTCTGTTTGCCGATAAGTGGAGATCTATGGCCGAAAGATTGAAAGACACCCTTTCAAAAACGGAGTAAGTTAATATGATCATATCAAATTCTACTCCACAATTCCGTCACATTTTGGTTATGAATAAGTTAAGCACTATGGAGGAGCTCTATGAGAGAGCTAGATATATACAAACTCAGATTAAAGATTCACCTATCATGGGCATGTTTGAACAAAAACCAAGGATGGTCAGGAAGAGCACAAATTTCAATACTAATGGTGGCACGACGGAAGGCACCGTTACTAATGAGCAGGTAGGCGTGGTTGGCAACCCCGCACCATTCCGCAATCCCCCTAACCTAAGACCTCCACAACCTCCACAACAATTCCCCTACTTCAATCCTGCTCCCCAAGCATATACTTCTCCTCAAACCTTTCGGCCTCCACTTCCTCCACGGAACCAAAATCTACCACAAAACCCTCCGGTTCCCCAGCAATACCACAATGTGCCTCCTCCAACCAATTATGATCCTCAACAACCGAGAAGACCGGTGGGCCCTAGAAGAGCCCAATACCCTCCATTACCCGAGAGCCTTCCTGACATATTTAACGCTCTCATGGCCGCCAACCTGCTCACCTTGCCAAAAGAAAGAACGGTCTTGCCTCAAAATGTAGATACGTCCCGCTACTGTGTCTTCCATCGCCAACCCGGTCATAATATAGATCATTGTTTTCACTTCAAAGATTATATATATGACTTAAATGACCAGGGTGGTATCAATTGGGATGAAATGAAGCAGTTCATTGCAACTTTGAAGACTAGAAGACTTCCTCGGCAGCAATAGGCTCAACAGCCTCCTTAGCAACAAGTTCAGCAACCTTCTCAACAGTAGCAAGCTCCTGCACCTCAACCGGACATGGGGATTGTCCATAATCCACTACCGGAGCACCCTCCGAACCAGCAAGTAAACCCTATTATCTCCTTCCATGAAGTGGAAAGAAGACAAGGGTGGCACGAAGAGAACGCCTCTGTCAGGGCTCTAAACCAAACTCCAAATCAACCACCCCGCTTGTTAAGAACGCCTCTCCACCCGACGCCTTTCCACCAACCGTCCCATCCCCTTTTGCGCATCGCTAACCAAATTCCCTCCACTATCACTAACCCCTTGCCGGTTAGACCTCTCCTCATTCACCCTCCACCATCTTCCGCACCACAACAAACCCCCCTCATGTCACCAATTCCTCGCCTTTGCCATCTAGGCCACTCCTCATTCGCCCCTCACCGGCACCTATTCCCGCCACTGCTACCACCAATCCTCAGCCGGCAAAGACTTCCGCATCTCAACCCGCAAATCCCTCATTTTTACCTAGACCCCTCCTCATTCGGCCTACACCTCCTTCAGCCGTTCAGGCTCCACCTACAGTTCCTACTGTTACCTCACTAGTTACCACTATCCCTCTGCCAAAAAGGCCCCTCATAAGGGTTCCTTCTTTGGTCACCCCTCCAACATCCGTTAACCCTAATATCTCATCTTCATTCACTAATCCTCCGCCTACCCACAACCTGACAGAGGCACAATTGTTAGAAACCATGGTGCTCCGTAGTGGACAGATATTCCATCATGTATTTCCACAAAGGGAGCCAGAGCCCGCGCAAGGGAATGAGGAACAAGAGCAAGAGCAGGAATCCATACGGGGCACTCAGTATGACTTGCTAAATCATCTGGACAAAACCGCAGCCAGGATTTCTATTCTAGAATTGATAAAGAGATCCACTATTCACCAGCAGGCTTTGAAAGAGTATCTACAGAAGGTGATGGTTAATGAGGACCTCCCTGCTGAACAAATTACCTCAATCCTGACTCTGGCAAGTGATCAACCGGCCATTATTTTTTATGAGCATGAATTAGCTCCGAAGCCAGCCAAGAAGTATGCCTTGTGTATCACAGTTAATATTAATGAAGTACCTGTTAAGCAATGCTTGGTGGATATAGGAACATCTATTAACGTGCTGCCTCCTAGCACTTTAAAGATGTGTGACGTTCCGGACAGTCAGATTCGGCCATCTACTATCACAGTGACTGCTTATGATAATACAAAGAAACCTCTGCTGGGCATGATTACCTTAAAAGTTGGGCTGGGTCGGTCTCGATTACAGCATTTTTCCACATTCTGGACATGGATCCAACCTTCAATGGTATTTTGGGTCGCCCATATATTCAAGAACTTGATGCCGTGCCCTCCACAAATCATCAATGCATAAAGTTCCCACACAAAGGGCGCATCATCAAAGTCACAAGCATGCCTATTCTGTCGTCAGATGATATACACTCAGCAACGTCAGTACCTTCCATATGGCCGGCTAATAGGCCTTTGTTATCAGTGATAGATCTTGCCGATCCGCGTCAGGATTTGCTAAAACCTCTTACCACAACCCCTGCATCAGCTTTAATGTCACCTCTACCCTCCAAGGGGAAGAAAAAGAAGAATATGATGAATACCCCGGGGTGGAACATTTTGATGAAAATGGGGTACAGATCCGGCAAAGGCCTGGGGGTTAACCTCCAGGGCAGAGTAAAGCCCATTAAGCATCATAAGCTTATTCCACGAGGCGGCCTAGGATACAAAGGGCCGGGCAAAGAAAAATATGGTAAAGATGATGGAGAGCCATGGGTCACCATGACCTCCACCCTCAAGACAGATAGACAGTCCCTCACATGGACTCTACATACACACTTTGTGAAAGGGGCCGCTGAACAAGTTGGGGAACGAACTACAAACATCACTTCTGTTCTGGATAGCCAAGATGTACATGCACGTCAGTTTGCTCGCCACGTAGTCCCGCTAGTCACATATAAAGCTTTGGAGTCCTTGAGAGCGGATAAGGGAAGAAAGATGGATGACCCGAAATGTGATTGGTATAGATGGTTTGATATGAATGATATCACAATTGTTTTAAGCCGTATGTTTATGCCAACTGATGCAAAATTGCCGCCACTTATTCATGACCTAATAGAAAAGCCGGCAATAATTACAGATAAGAGGCAAATGCTGAGTAACTATACAGATACCGGGGAACCAGACGTGCCATTTGAAGAAGGCTTTATTGTGGATAGGCTATGGGCCAGCCTTTTCTTCCTTGATTTCATACATCCCTCACTTATTACCTTCTGGTGCTCCAAACTCTTTATCTCTGATATCCCTAGACCCCCCGGGGTCTTAATTATTCTCTCTCCAGATTTGTTTTAGGCTCCCCCAACGCCTCCTTTGCTCCTTGAGCAATTTTCTCAGCTCCCCATTACACCCTCGCGTGGGCAATCTCTTATCCGATCTTTTCCTAATCTTTTAATTTCAGCACCACCTCCTATTCCTCCCTCTCATTGCTTTACCCTTGAAAATGAAAAAAATGCCAAAATTCAAACTTTCCAATCTTCCATCTCTGTTGAAGAGACCTCCTATCTTGTTCATGAGTTTGCCCTGATCCAAGGGCCGCTCCTTCCAGGCCCATTAGCGGACTTCCTTTTCTCCTCCGATAAGGAGGCTTATCCTGTACCTTCTCTTGTATCCACTGCATCTTCCTCTTCTTCTCTTTCTCCTTCTCTAAGTCAGGGTAGTTCGTCTAGCTTGTCATCTTGTTCTTCTCCCTCTTCCTCTCATAGGAGTCTTGGGGTAGCTGCTCATAAGAAAGCCAAGGGTAGGCAGATTCCTCGTAGGTTCTTGCTAGATTTAGCTAGAAGATGCCGAGCATGTTTTGATCTTCCAGGTTTCTTAGAGGATCCGATCTTCCTGCCAGAAATAGAATGTGAGGATGTGTGCTCTATAGATGAAGGGTTTTATGTTTACGAGGTTATGAATCATGAAGACCCTATTGAAGAGGGGGACGAAGAGTACGATGAATATGAGGACGAGGCTGATGCTTTTGCTAGTGGTATAAGGAGATTCGACGAACCATCAGCCTCAATAGAAGAACCCACCAAAGATATTAATCTGGGTACTGAAGAAAACCCTAGGATCATCCTCATCAGCAAAGATTTGCCACCCTCTGAAGAAGAGGCGCTCATTCAAGTTCTTCAGCAATATAAGGACACATTTGCATGGAATTACGAGGATATGCCGGGTCTGGACCGCTGCGCTCATTGAACATCGTCTCGCACTTAAGCCAGGGTCCGTCCCGGTCAAGCAGCGGTTTAGACGTTTCCACCCTCATATGGCATTAAAAATGAAAGAAAAGGTTGATAAGCTTCATAAGGCCAGATTTATTCGAGTCGTCCTCTATCCCAATTGGGTGGCAAACATTGTCTCGGTCATGAAAAAGGATGGAAGAGTTAGAATTTGTATAGACTTCCGGGACCTTAACCGTGCGTGTCCTAAGGATGATTTCCCCCTCCCTCACATAGATGTGCTAATTGACAACACGGCAGGGTATGAGACCCTCTCTTTTATGGATGGCCTCTCTGGTTACAATCAGATTCGCTTGGCTGAAGAGGATCAGGAAAAAACCTCATTCACTACACCTTGGGGTACTTATTGTTATGTGGTCATGCAGTTTGGGCTCAAGAATGTCGGAGCCACTTACCAAAGGGCCATGATTGGTATTTTTCATGATATGATCCACGTTTACATAGAGGTGTATGTGGATGACCAGGTAGTGAAATCAAGAACAAGGATTGAGCATCCTGGGGTTCTAGCCAAGGTTTTACAGAGAGCACGGGAGTATCAATTAAAGATGAACCCCAAGAAGTGTGTGTTTGGCGTTTCATCCAGAAAATTGCTTGGATTCATAGTCAGCAAAAGGGGTATTGAGATTGATCCCAACAAGGCAAGGGCAATAAGGGATATGCCTCCTCCCTAGAATTTGAAAGAAGTTTGAGGATTGATTGGGAGGTTGCAATTTATTCGCCGGTTTATCTCCCAGCATTCACAAAGGTGTAGGCCGTTTTACAAGCTTACTAAATCGGGAGTCAAATTTAATTGGGATGACAAGTGTCAGGCAGCCTTTGACGGACTAAAGGATTATTTGGCCAAACCTCCTGTCCTGAGACCGCCAGTTCCAGGCAAACCGCTTGTTCTTTATGTTTCTGTTCTGGATGACTCTATAGGTGCTATCCTTGCGCAAGTTGATGAAGAAGGAAAGGAGAGGGCAGCCTACTACGTGTCCAAGCTTCTCAACCTTTGTGAGCAGAAGTACACAGCCATGGAGAAGACTTGTGCTGCTTTAGTCTTGGTAGTGCAGAAATTGAAGCATTATTTCTTAACTCACGAGGTTCATCTTATTGCTCGCATGAATCCTATCAAGTTTCTCCTGGAAAAATCCATTCTCACTGACCGATTGGCACGATGGCAAAGTTTCCTTTCTTAGTTTGATATCATCTACATTCAGTAAAAAGTAATTAAAGGCTAGGCCATAGCAGAACATCTTGCTCATTACCCTCTCCTTAGATTTGACCCTGTTCGCTCGGAGTTTCCAGATGAGGAACTAATGTCCGTCAATCATCCCGATTCGATGTGGACATTACATTTTGATGGAGCTCTGAATTAACAAGGAAAGGGGATCGGCATTGTTCTCTTGTCACCTGAGGGTATCACTATTCCACTCGCCTCTCAGCTCGTATTTCCGGTAATAAATAACATAGCTGAGTATGAGGCTCTTCTGGCCGGACTGGAGGCCACTCATCGATTCGGTGTTACCCAATTGCGGATTGTAGGTGATTGTCAGCTTATTCTTCACCAAGTGCTTACCAAATACCGCACACTTAATCCTAAACTTAAACCCTATCAGGAATTGGCTTCCGCTTATGCCAAGCTTTTTACTAAACTAATCTTTATCCATGTTCCTCGAGATCAGAACATTCTAGCTGATGCTCTCGCTTCTCTTGCTTCTTCCTTGGTTTTCCTTCCCGAAAGGGACTTTCACTCAATCATTGTTCAAAAGCGTCTCACTCCTGCTATCAAAGATTCGACGTTCCTTAGTATTAAGGAGGAGGTGCTCAAGAAGGTTAAGGAAGGTGGAATCATTGAAAACCAGGAGATCATATTATTAATTCTAGAGGAAGAGTTGGATGATGAAGAAAAGCCATGGTATTATGAAATTGCCAAGTATTGTCAGGATCAATCTTATCCTGAAGAGGCCATGGCAGAAGAGAAGAAAGCCATCAGGAGAGTTGCTCAGAGATATACTCTGGTTGGAGGAGTGCTCTATAGAAGAGGTCTCACTGGAGTCTTGCTTAGATGCCTCGACGATGATGAGTCTTGGAAGGTCGTGGAAGAGGCACATTCAGGAGTATGTGGAGGTCATGTCAATAGCCAGATGCTAGCTAAGAAAATCTTTAGATTAGGCTTCTATTGGCCAACTCTAGAAGAGGATTGTTCCATCTATGTCCGAAGGTGTGTCAAGTGCCAACTGCACGTCGATAAAATTCATTCTCCAACTTCTTCACTCCATCCCATGTCCTCCCCATGGCCTTTCTCCATGTGGGCTTTCGATATCATCGGACCTCTTGGTGATTCAAACCTCTTCACAAAACTAAAATCATTTATACTCACGGCCACGGAGTACTTCACCAAGTGGGCGGAAGCGGAAGCTTATGTGGAGATTAAAGTGTCAACTGTCTGCAAATTCATAATAAAGAACATCATTGCAAGATTCAGCATCCCAAGTACCATCATCAAAGATAATGGACTGCAATTCATCTCTCAAGAGTTTCAAGACCTCTACAACATGTATAACATTGCATTGTATCATTCATCTCCTTATTATCAATAGGGCAATGGCCAAGCAGAGGCGACGAATAAAATGTTGATCAAAATCATTAAGAAAATGTGTGAGGATAATAAATTCGTGGATTGGCCAGAAAAGTTGGTTGAAGCTCTTTGGGCCTACCACACTTCCATTCGTACTCCTACTAGGCAAACCCCTGTCGCCCTCACATATGGAATAGAGGCTGTAGTTACTTATGAGATTCTTATTCCTTCTCTCAGAGTACAATTAGACAATGAGCTCTCTATTGATGAACGCTGTGAATCTCGCCTTGCACAATTGGAACTCCTTGATGAGAAGCGTCTGGCCGCCGCCGAGCATGCGCGCGTTTATCAAAATAGGCTTTCACGCTTTTATCAAAAGAAAGTAATTGAGAGAAAATTTAAAGTCGGTGAAATGGTAATCAAAAGAATCTTTGTAAAACCTGGTGGATCCCATTCAAAACTCCAACCAAATTGGGAAGGGCCCTACGTACTAAAGGAAGTTTATCCTGGCAACGCTTACAAACTGGTTAACGTTGAAGGGGAAGAACTGGCTCACCCTTAGAACGGTCTGTATATGAAGAAATACTACCCCAAAGCCTCAAAAAATCAAAAAAAGTCTTAAAAAAACAAAAAAAGGAAAAAAAGAAAAGGAAAAAATGGCTGGCATGGTGTGGGGAATGCAAAATTCGAAAATTCAAAGTCTTTAATTCATTATTCAGTCTTGATAGTTTAACGTGGGGTCAATACCTACACACTACATGCTTAGCTCTTGAACTCAAGCGGTGCAAAGTCCGAGGGAAGTCAAAGCCTAATTGAAAGTGTAAAGACATTACCCATTCTATTCTCTTCGATCCAAAAAGGGGGGAGTGAGATCCTGGGAAGATTAACAAACCTACCCGCCGCCCTAGTAGGTGGAAGTCAGGGCCTAAAAGGGAACAATATGTCATAAAAGCCCAAGTACAATTAGGTTTTTATTTTGTAAGAAGAAAAATAAATCAAATACAAAAGAAAAGAATGACAAGAGGACAAAGTCCCCACAGGGAAAACTCTGGTCGTAAGCATGCATGAATAAGGGCAAAAGGCAACACAAATCTCCCTATGCTAAAGACCGAACCCCAATAGGCATAGGGTAGGGGAAAAAAATTCCCTCGGTCTTTTAAAACTCCTTTGTGGATTTTTCCAACACTTTCTTCCATTCCCTCTCCGTGGTATGTCTTAAGCTTGAAGGATGGCGGAGACTGACCTTAGGAGGATGCGCTGCACGAGATCTTGAGTAAAAGCATAAGCCTTGAGCTCGTTGACCCTCTGTTAAATTACACAAGAAAGGTTAATGAATTTAAGATAATGAATGAGTAAGGTCACATGACCCATATACCATGCTAGGTTCATTTGAAGTTCAAAAGAAAGAAAAACAAAAAAAACAAGACAAAGATATAAAAAATGGTTCCCAAATAACGTCCCCTCGCAGGGGCGCCATTTCTGTGAATAGCGTCAGTTTGTATGTCATCATTTAAGATTTAAATAAGAAAAATTATTTAAAAAATAGAAACTATTTTTTAAATAACGCCTCCTCACGGGGTGCCATTTCTGTGAATAACGTCAGTCTGCATGTCGTCATTTAAGATTTAAATAAAAAAATTATTAAAAAATGTTTTTTAATTAACGCCCGCGCATGGAGACGTCATTTCTATGATTAGCGTCTTTTGTGGAGATGTCATTCAAAAAAAAAGAGAAAAGAAATAAAAAAAAGGAACAGAAAAAAGAAGAAAAAGAGATTGCCATCCGCTGCCTTTGCCATATCATGTGCTTGTTTGCATTCGTGTGTGGGCATCCTTCAATTTCAGTTTGCATTTGCCTACTTGCATGTTGCATTTTTCTATGTCTTTGTTATTTACCTTAATTAATTAAAGGCTTGGCCCCTTGACCCGTCATCAAGGTCAAAACAACGACAACCCCTTGCTTATTGAGCAAGGGGCCAAGCCGAACGGATGAATTAATCTGTTTGTATAAGTGTGAAATACAGACACATGTGAAAGGAGAAAGGAAAGAAACAAGTCAAGTACACAAGTGCTAACGACGACGACTCGGGTAACATCAAAATCTCATATATATATATGCATAAATGTCTATGTCCAAAAACATGCAGGTGGAGGAGTACAAGTCTCTCTCTAACTCTTACCTCCACTCTCGTCTCTCCTACTCTCTGTCTCACCATCGTCTTGGCGACGGACCTGTGGAGGGGGCATGGACCCCCAGGAAGCAGCAGAAGCTCGAGCATGCTCCTCCGCCTCCTTCCTCTGTCGGGTTGAGGAACCTGCCAGGTAGGTCGTGCCGGCGAAGGCGCTGGAGTGTCCCACAGCTCGTGCCTACTCTCGGCCTTGCTGGAGGCGTTCCTCTGTCGCTCCTGTACGACTGCTAGCTATGCTCTCGTGTCCGCGAGCTCACGCTCGCATGCCATCCGCTCCTTCCTCTCACGGGTGTGCTCCCTCTGCTCCACCTCGAGGAGGATCCTCAGCTCGGTCACATCGCTAGTCAGCTCCCCTTACTGCCTCAGTGCCTCCTCTAGCTTCGCGACCCGTTGGTTGTGGATCGTGAGCTCAGTCCCGGCTAGGGCCGCCTGAGTAAGCGCGTCATGTAGCTCGGTAGCCTGCATTATTCACAAGTGATTATAAGCATCATAATTTGAGTTCTGCAAGAAGGAAAAGCATACGGTCTTGTTGCTTACCCCTGCCTCGTGCCGCCTCGCCTCCTCCTCTAACTCTACGATCCGCCGATCATGGGTCGTGAGCTCGGTCTGGGCATGAGTAGCCTGGGAGAGTGCCTCCTGTAGCTCTGCAACCTGAAACATCACCATTGAATCAAGTTTCAAATATTTAATTCCCAAATTGAATTTTCAAATTCTATTCCTTTGAACTTACCTGCTCAGCCAGGTCGCGCTCCGCTACCTCGGCCCGTGCTACTGCTCCAGCGAGCAATCCCTGCAAGGAATCCACCACGATGCTCGGGTCCCTTGAGCTGGAGGCACCACATGTCCCTCTCCCTGCCGCTCCCTGCTGGGCACGCTGCATTCATTGAAATTGTTAGTGGCCTAAACATTAATAACTCAGGAATCTTTTGTATATAGATAGTTGCACTTACCATGGTCTCCAGGTCTGCCCGCGTGGTTACAAGCTGGGCCTCCAGGCTGTGTAGATGGACTTGCATATCTCTCACCGTTGCATATCACACATCCTGCATTCATCACATATTAGTTGCATAATGAACATATATCATTTATAAAGAATGTATTCATACGTACCCCTATGACCCTCATCTGGGGTCGACCGGCGAAGACCTCCAAATAGCGCCGCAGGTACTCCGAGCTGTTTGCCACCTGAGAGGTATCACGGGTCCCACCACGCTGCCAGTCAGTGTACTGATCTAGGAACCGGATCCGCCAGTCGGTGGCGATGGTGCGTCCGTGTGTCTTCTTGCCAACCCCGCGTGGCTCTCCAACCTCGACCCACTCTTGGTGTAGGTTGAGGGTCCTCATCGCCAGTCTGAGCCGTAACGGCTCGATCTCGTTCAGGCAGTGAACCCAAAGCTCATGCCCGAAATGAGGCCGGCCCTCTACGACTCAAGGCTGACCTTCCTCGGTCATACCCTGGTAGGGTCTCCAAACCACCTGCATTCACATCATCATATCATTGCATTCATTATCATATCATATCATCAAGCAGGAAATAAAAGAAAATTGTATCATATTTTACAAACGTACTAGTGAGGCGGGGTAGTCGCGGAACTCCCTCCGAAGAACACGCAGCTCGTAGAAGTGTGGTGCTCCAGTCATGAGCGGCAACCATCACCGCGCCAGTGGGAAGGCCCCCTCGTCTCTAGGTCAGGGGTCGGCTCGATCCATCAGCATATACAAGTGGCTCTACACCTGCATTCATATATTGCATTAGTAAACATTCATAGATATGCATAATCATATTCATAAGCATTTAAGAAAATAACAAAGGAAACTGCATACATGAAGAAAAGGCGAGAAGCCACTGACAGTCGTCTCTCGGCCTGTCCCCGTGGACAGATCGGCCATCAGGTGCGCCAGCAGGGCGGCTCCCCACGCATACCTCCCAACTCCCTCCAAGTCCTCGAGGATGCCTAAGAATCGACAATTTATTACATCCCCCTCCGTACCCAACAGTAGCCTCCCGAGCATCAAGAACAAGAACATCCTCAAATCTCGGCCTGCTCGCTCCCTCTGAGCCGGGTCCTAGCAGTAGGTAGCTCGGGCTCTGTCTATCAACCTCTCGGCAAAATCTCCCATAGACTCTCTCGATCTCTGTCTAGAATCCCCTTATCCCATAGCCCGGAGCAAATCAGTACGAGAGATGGTCCTACACTCTCTCGGGGGGTCTGCAATCGTCTCTAGCCCTAACAGTCTCTGGGCTAGCTCCCTGTAGTCCGGAAGTGTCACTCCACTAACTGCCTCTCCGTCTACCCTCAACCCGGTGATCCTAGCAACATCCTCTAAACTCGGCACCATGTGCCCCCAGGGCATCAAAAATATCCGACTGGTCTTGTCCCACCTCTCTCTCAAGACCTGGATCAAAGGCAGGTCGGGGCGCACTGGCTCAATGCTAAGAAAGGGGCTGAACCCCATCACCTCTACCCTTGCCCTCTGGAAATCGGGCAACCCATAATATGCCGCTCGGACCCATGAAATTCGAGTCAGCAGCACTCCCTGCCAAACAAAAAAATGATAATATATAAATATATATATATATATATGCCAAAAGAAAAATCCATTGCTGACTCACTGTTTTAATTGACGACCACCCAGTGGCCGTTATTTGATGAATTGACGCCTCAGGCAGAGGCACTATTTCTGGGGGTATTTTTGTCCTTTTCCAGATTTTTTTTAAAAAAAGGAGATAAAAAAGGGGTATAAAAATATATATATATATATGACAATGTTTGTGATAAAAAATGGCATTATTTTGATATCACGGAAAATGTGTTTTCTGTTAAAATGACGACATAAGTCAGGACGCTATTTCATTTGATTATTTATTTTTAGAAAATAAAAAAAGGAATTGACGACTTCCCCTGGGTCGTCATTTGAACTGACGCCGCCCCAGCGGACGTCATGTACATGTTTTTCTGGTTCAGTGTTCTCCCTTCCCTGACAGTGATGGAAAATTAGGTTCTAAAAGAAAAAAAATAGGGCAGGGGCTGGGCACCTACCTTATTGGGCTCCGGTGCCATCAAGCCTCCTTGCAGTGGCTGGTGGGGAGAGGGAGCTTCTTTGTCTTCTTCATCGTCCTCATCTTCTTCTTCGCCTTCACCACCATCTTCGTCTTCCCCTCTTCATCTTCTCCTCCTTCTCCTTCTTCTTCTCCCTCTTCATCTTCTCCTTCGTCTCCTTCTCCTTCATCTTCTTCTTCGCCTTCACCACCGTCTTCTTCTTCTTTGCCTTCATCTTCTCCTCCTTCCCCTTCTTCTTCTCCCTCTTCGCCTTCACTGCTGTCTTCGTCTTCTTCTCCTTCTTCATCTTCTTCATCTTCATCATCATCTTCTTCTTCGTCATCGTCATCGTCGTCCTCTTTTCCTTCATCTCTTTCTTCTTCTTCATTTCCTTCACTCCCTTCTTCTTCTCCACTGTGCTCCGCCGCCGGAGCACCTTCGGCTACCGCAGAGGAAGCTCCTCGCCGGCGATGTGTTCTTCTTCATCCAAGTCGACGACGGCGGGGGCCATGACCTGCTGCCACTTCCCGGAGATGGAGCCTTCTATGTAGGCCATGGGAATAGAGATGGGGAATGAGAAGAGGGAAGATGAGAAAGGAAGCAAGGTCACGGCGTAGAGGAGAGCAGAGAAACAAGTTGGAATGAAGGAGGTGTCGAGTTATGGTTTTGATGATTGTTGTGATTGTTAAGTTATGATTTTGATGATAACTAAACTTGCATCTAGAGGAAATGATTGAGGCTCATATGTTTGACATTGAATTTCACAAAGATCAAATATGCTCCTTAAGAAATGAAAACAAGGAGATGACTGCAAAACTGAATTTAATGGCCGATGATCAAACCTTGATAAATGAACTGATTCATGATGAAAGCTTGTTAAAGAAAATAAGAAACTGTAGGAATTGAACAAGGTCATTTTTGAAAGATTTTTGATTCTTGAAAAAGGAAAATATGTGGTTGTTAGAGAATGTGAAAATGTGGATGAACTTAGGCAAGAAGTAGAATGCCTTAAGACTACCAATGCCAACTTGAATGTTAGTCTTTCTACTTGTGAAGAAGAACTTACCAACTCTGAATTGTAAATTTCATCTCTTCAATCTGAAATTCTTGACTTGAATGATTTGCTAACTAGATTTGCAAATGGTCAAGACAACTTGAATAAACTGTTGGGGATGAAAGTGAACTTTCAAAGGGAAGGGCTGGGCTATAATCCTGTGAACAAAAAGAAGTTTGAAAACAAAGTTTATACATCTTTTGTGCACAGTTCAAACATAGCCAGCACATCAAATGAAAATTTGAAAAAGGAAAATCATGTTGCACACACACATGCATCCACAAAGAAAATCAACTTACATCAAAAATCTAAAAATACTACTAGCACTTCCATGCATGATAAACATATTTCTGCCCACACACACACAACCACCTATAAAGAAACTCTCATATTTTTACTATGGTAAATCTGGACATGTCATGCATGATTGTTTCATTATGAAGAATGATGATTTGAGAGCGTGTAGAAACCAAACTATTTTGAAAAATACAAAGAAATCATTCACCATAAAACTTTCCGTGCATTGTAATCATTGTGGTAAATGGGGTCATACAACTTCACTTTGTTGGTTCTTGTTAAGAGAAAGACCTCCCACTCAACACATCATGCTCACGCACACAAATCAGTAAAACCCATGAGAAGGAAGAATATGATGCCACGTGTCTTCTACCATCACTTTGGTCAACCTGGGAATATTAAGCATGATTATTTTCTAAAGAAAAATGATGATTTGAATGTTGTCAAAAGTTGGAAACCACATTCCCATGTTACTTCTAACCCATAAGGACCCAAAAGGATTTGGGTACCTAAGAATGTCAAATGAGAAATCTATTTTGCAGGTGTGCCTTGGGAATATAAAGCATGAAATCGGTTTTCATCAAGAAGGTAAGGCACACGGGCTAAGTGGCATAAGTCAGGCTGGATGAAAAATAAAAAAAAATGAATCTGAGCATTCAGGTGATATCTCTCCTACTCTCTCCAGTGATTGTGTAAGGTTTTGATTCATTTTGAGTCATATAGTCATGTAGTTTTGCATATGTCCGTACATGCATTCCATTCATAGTTGTTTGTATATTTGTGCATATATCACTTGTCATATAACATCTTGTTGTAGGAGAACTTGAAGATTCTTCAGATCATGATTTCACTACATATATTGAGTTTGCATACACCTTCATACTCTGTCATACATAAGTTGAACATTGTGAATTCATGTCATAATGCATAGCAATCCTCCTACCTACATCATCCTCAACTACATAGTATATCAAATGTTGACATGTGGAAGGGCATGTTTTACCTGTCTGAAAGCTATCACTACGCATGAGGTGATCTTTCGATCTAAGTTCTCCGCCCGGTACTATGAGTCAATTAGTTACAAGCTGCATATGGCATTGGATGGTAACTGAACATCTTGCATTCATGCACACACTAAGGGGGAGCAACCGCATTCGTTATATGGGATTAATGTTTAGGTGCACACATGAGTCATGCATTGCATCTAGAGCTGTCTAGGGGATGTTGGTTGTTAAAATAATTTATCATGCCATTGTCAATAAATTTGAATCGAAATTGACAACTCAAATCCTCTTGTCTCAAGATGTAGATTATACTCCAAAAAATTCAATGATGATGGGCTAGTCATAACCATGCTTGAATCAACTGAGGAATACCTTGAAAGGATGAAAATGATAAAAATCTCCTCAATCCGCCACCAGGAGACAAAAAGTGATCTAGATAAGTGCCCAAGGCATGGTATAAAAGGCCCACAACAGGTAAAGTTAATCAACCATTGTTCATGAGAAAATCAGGTAAAGTCCTTTTAGTGGTTCATGCATATGTGATTATTACAATATCTGGAACTACTAATAATGCTTTATATGATTATTTTGTAGGGATTATACAAGAAGATTTTGAAATGAGCATTATGGATGAACTGATTTGTACCTTCTTTGAATTGCAGGTGGAAGACTTGGAAGATGACGGATGCTCAAGGCACTAGTATTGGAAAATTAACTTCTGAGCTTTGTTTGAAAAACTCATAGTTGTTTTAACTATATTTCCATGAATGAAGATAGAAAAAAATTGGTTTTGTTATTAGAATGCATATCCATTTTCATGCTTAAACATTGTTGATGAATCTTGACATTTGCATGTGGGATATTATGGAATGCACCTCTCAACAGGTCTGTTGAACTCAGGTAAATATTCTAAAAACCTGACATGTTGTTGCCCTAGTATGATGTGATGATTTTGTCAAATTACTTGAACCAAATTAAAAATCTTGAGAAATATGTATGAGGTGATTGGCTATTGAATATCTCTCAATTTGAATTGTATGATGACATCTGAGCTCAATTGAGTATCTGGGATATCAAATACTGAGTAGTGAAAAGGTGGGTCACATCCACTTGAGAACTCTCACTATGCGTGAGTTGGTCTTTGGATCAACGTTCTCCGCCTCGCACTAGAACTCAAAGAAGTCAAATGGTTGATCTATAAATGAATCTTTGAACTGAGTTATTTCAGTTAAAAATATGTTTTTACTCATGATTCAAACATTTGGCTTGTAAATGATTTCTAATTTTAAAACTTGTGAAAGATTTTTAAAAATCTAATTTTGAACAATTCTGAAAATTGGGTTGCATTGTTTAATTGTGATCATGTATGCAGCCTCATTCATAAAGATCATGTCAGAAAAAGATACTTGTTTGATCCATTAATTGAATGTGAATAGTCTCATGTGGAAGTTGTCACATTGGATTGGAATCAAAGCTCTCATCTTACTTTTGCATCCTGTTTGTCATTCTCATCATGCATACATGCATGCATGCATAAGGTGCTTTTAGATCATGCAAATGAAAATCAAAAGTCAGAATCACTTTGCACATTGCATTGCATTCTTATATGCTCATACGTTGTATTACATTGAAACTCATGCATTAGTCCCACTTAGTTCATTCAGTTAGCATCCATTTAATTAGTATCATATTATCCATTCAATTGGTATCAAATTTACATCACATTGCTCGCATGCATGTCATAGTACATTTGCATAAACTCCCAATGTGTGCTTGCTTGCTATTATATGTTATTCACCCCCTCCTTGAAACTTCTATGACCTTATGTCTTCTGGATAAATAATGCTGCATTTGAGTCATTATTAGAGTATTTCATGTCGTACACTCTGGGGGAGTTTATATTTCATAAGTACATCTATTTAGGGGGAGTTGCACTGTTATGTATTCATGATATTTTCGGTATACATGCTGAATCAAATTTGCACACTTCATGCACAAAATGTGAAAATAAGTGTTAAAGATAAGGATATATGAATTTCTTTTCAACACTCTCGAGATGTTAAACTTGCTACATGTATGTTTAAGAGACAGTTGAGGAAAAAGCTGCCTACCTATCCTTTTTTTTGACAAATCTCGAATGAAAATGAAAGGCAGAGCAATGCTAAGTCTCACTGAGTAAACTGGACACATGTCACCTGAGACGTGATGTGGTTCATATCTGAAAAGTGTTGACTAGTATCTCTGTTCAAAATGAGGTGAAATGGTTCAGTATTCTGAGTAATCGGGGATTCTTACATGAACTCCATGCGTCTACTCGCGTAAAAATGGATTATTTGAACCTGATCACTCTTGAAAAATTCTAGCTGTCATATGATATTGGTTGAGTTGAAAATTGATGGAGAAAACGCATTGTGGTAGAGCTAGCCTCCAATACGTTGTTCTCAAAATAAAAGTGCAGTCTGTAAAATGTCTCCTTGTGTTGATCTGAAAATCTGAATATCCATATTGCAACTATCATTTTTTATGTTACTCACTTACACAGTTGGAAATTTGATTTAATATGTATTCAGAAAATTGATTGACTGCTTTAGCAATTGCATGAATCTCCTATATGATTGCACAATCTCCCATGTGCTACACATGTGCATTCCGGTTAGCATGACTCTCTTGCATCTTTCTTATACCCATTCCCTTCTTATATATGTACGGGGGAGATTGCATGTATGTTTATATGTAATTGTTTGGTTGCATTGTGTGCACTTCATGAGTCACCATTTGCATGTGTTACATTTCATGCATTTCAAAGCAAAATATAAAAATCAAAAAATTTGAAAATCAAAGAAAATCTTTTTGATATGCCCTCCTACTCTTACTTGTTGTGAAAATCTGACATGGGTTCTAGATTTTGAAAGCTATCCTGCTGAACACCTCATCTTGTGAACATCTTGCTCCACTGGTTCATATCCTTGAGGCCAATCACCACCTTCAATTGGTATTAATACATGTTTGACTGTATTTGTTTTGGATGGTATCATATTGATTTGTGAGAATAATCACCAATTGATTTCTTCTTATTAGATTCATATTACTTTGTTCGTCCATAATTTATCCTTGCTTCTTCTGATTTGATAAGATGGGCTATTGCTGTTTCACAGGGAGTTAAGCCTGTTCTTCCTTGTTTGGCTTCTTCTAGCTTGTTGATATTGTTGATAATGTCACAGGCGGAGAAAGATTTACATTATCCCGCTTTTTGATTATGTCAAATGGGGAGAAATTGATGATTGTGTATGACAAGTAGAGAAGAACATATGTGCCATTCTTTTATATCCACTCTGGTGTATCATCACTAATAAATTTCTCATTAAGTTTGTCATCATCAATAAGTTTGTCATCATCAAAAATGGGGAGATTGTTGAGTTATGATTTTGATGATTGTTGTGATTGTAAAGTTATGGTTTTGATGATAACTAAACTTAATGTGTGATTAAGTGATGATAACTAAACTTGTGGTTGATTGCTCATGCTCCTGTTATCTTTGTATGTTTGAGATGGCAAATGGCAACGGTTACATGTTCTTAATGCTTGGTTTGCATATGTTGGTTCTTCAAAAGGTTTCAAGCCTTTATATGTTTGAACATATGGACTTGAGTTTTGATGAACACTTTTATTCAAATCCTGATCAAATAGTTTGAAACTTTTTTGGTTGATTTTTACGCATACTATACATGCATTTGTCAAAGCAACAAGTGTTCCAATCTTATATGTGAAATTGGGTCTCAATGTAAATCACTTCTTGAACTCTAATACATATTTCACATATCATTTTGAGCTTGCATTATGTTGAAATAACTCATGAGAAACTTGCTTGAAACATAGAATAATGGTACTTATATCTTGCTCAAACGGTTTACAATAAGCTCTTGTTAATTGATTGAAACTGTCAAATGGCCAAAGGGGTTTCATACATGTACTTCATGCAATTACCACAATAATTATTGATCAAAGTTCTAATCTTTTTTTCTATGATTTTGTAGGTCAAAACACTCAACATATATTCCCCAAGATCAAAGGAGCTTGAAGCCTCAGACTTAAATGAGTTGCAATGGAGTTCGGGGGTGAAACCTAAAAAGTCTGAAATTTATTGTAGCTTTAGGTCGACCGCCCTAGGTCGACCGACAGTAGCGGTCGACCGCCCCAGGTTGACCAAAAATTCCAGGGATCAAATTTCTACAGGGTTTCTCAGTAGCGGTCGACTGCCAGCTTCCACAGGTCGACCGCCAGCCTCGAGCCAACAAAAGTTGACTTTGTTCTCCACTTCGAGAAGATCCATTCTCCTTGTATTTCTTTAATCCTTATGACACCCAATCATCTACAAAATGTGGATCTGGTCTGGAGGATGTCCAAGGACCATTCAAAGGTTATAAAACCTCCACAAGAAGGGTTAGAAACCCTAATGCTTTAAGGGGATCAAGAGAGATCATGGGAGGCTAGAGGAGGAGATTCACGGGTACTGTAGCACCTTCGTGAATAGTGCTTTGAGCTCAAGTTCTGCCTCCCTTCCAAGTGATTCAAGTCTAGATCTGAAGTCTTCATCCTCCCATGAAGTGAAGAAACAAGCATCCAACCAGAAGAGATCGAAGGAGAGCCCATCAACCAAGGAGTCTATCAATGGAAGAAGAAGAAGGATGCTACAAGGAAGAAGGAATCTCTTCATCCATCTGAAGGTATGCAAGCTCCATTTTGAATCCAACAACCTCAAAGGAAGAGAAGAAGCAAGCAAGGATCAAGGAGATCAAGGAAGTTGTGCAAGCAAGAAGGAACTGTTACTGTAGCCGTGAATAGTGATCCGTGGATCAACTCTTCATCCAAGAGCTAAAGATTCAAGGTCCATCTGAAGCCATCAACTTCCAATAAACTGAAGAAGCAAACATCACTCAAAGATCATCAGCATACATTCAGGGGAGCCAAATCAGGGGATTTCTAAATTGTGCCTTATTATGTTTCAAGCTCATATTCGTGTGTTGTACAAACTGCGAAAACTTGTGTGTGTGTGGATCATTCTGGATCCGTGGTTGTGTGTTGTTATCGTGGTGTTCCATTCGTGTGTGCGTAGGTCTTTCTAGATCTGCCTGTGTGTGGTTTTATTCAGATCTTAGTGTTTGTGTGTGTGGAGTGCTGCACTTGTCGCAGCATGTGTGTACTTTGTTAATCTACTTGTTGGATCGTGTTGGAGACCTTGTCTGTGTGTGTGTGTGTGTGTGTGTGTGTGTGTGTGTGTGTGTGTGTGTGTGTGTGTGTGTGTGTGTGTGTGTGTGTGTGTGTGTGTGTGTGTGTGTGTGTGTGTGTGTGTGTGTGTGTGTGTGTGTGTGTGTGTTGGGGCGCGTCCCCGTGTGTGTGTGCAGGCGTCGTCCTGCATGTATGGTTGGAGTGTCATCTCTATTTGGGGATTTATCCCTGAGTGAAGTCTCACCGGGTTTGGTGAGGGGTGGACGTTGGATTACCGTTGTTGCATCTGAATCACCTTAAAAACAGCTGTGCATTGTGCTTGTATTGTGTGGTTTTCTCCATTTCCTCTATCTCCATTCTACATAAACGTTAGTTTAAATTATTGTTCTAGATTTATCTTCGTATATCTTGCATAATCTATATCTTATCATATAAAGTTTGATAAATCCAATTTGTGTTCAAATAGCTTTGAATCTCTTAACTAGCTTTGTATCACATATTTTATAAAAGGCCAAAAGTGTTCTTAAAATTGGTAAACACCCAATTCACCCCCCTCTTGGGTGTCATTGATCGCGTAACTTCAATTGGTATAAGAGCCAAGGCTCCAATTTTTATAGATCTTACGATCTAGAGTGATCCAGATCAATGCGTACCATTATGTATACTTTGAATTCTCCACCCATGTTTCATGGTTGTAATTTTGATTTGTGGTTAAGAAGAATGTTCAGTCTAGTCAATTCGTACGACCCTAAGCTATGGAAGCTTGTCTCTTGTGGTCCCTATGAATTGCCTAAAGACAAAGCTGTCTGGGCTGAAAATCATAAGCATAAACAATGATCAAAATCGGTTGGTTTTAAAGCTGTTCACTATTGCAGTCAATTCTAATCAGTTTCCTTTTATCTCCCATTGTAGGTCCTCAAAGGATATCTTGGATGGCTTAACGAAAGTCCGGGAAGAGCATGAAGATCAATGCCTTGTGGCAGGTACGAGCGATCAAGGGAGTGATCAGCAAATTGAATCAAGCTCAAAGGTAAATTCTGATTCTGATAATGAAGATGAAGTTAGCTATGAAAATTTGTTGATTGCATATGATGATCTTGCTGAAAAATACAAGAAGCTAAAATCTGAAAATAAAAAATTGAAAAAGGATGCCGAACAAAGTAAGTGTAATTCCTCTTGTAAAAATACTTGCATCTAGAGAAAATGATTGAGGCTCATGCGTTTGACATTGAATTTCACAAAGATCAAATATGCTCCTTAAGAAATGAAAACAAGGAGATGACTACAAAACTGAATTTAATGGCCGATGATCAAACCTTTATAAATGAACTGATTCATGATGAAAAGCTTGTTAAAGAAAATAAGAAACTGTAGGAATTGAACAAGGCCATTTCTGAAAGATTGTTGATTCTTGAAAAAAGAAAATCCATGGTTGTTAGTGAATGTGAAAATGTGGATGAACTTAGACAAGAAGTAGAATGCCTTAAGACTACCAATGCCATGTTGAATGTTAGTCTTTCTACTTGTGAAGAAGAACTTACCAACTCTGAATTGTAAATTTCATCTCTTCAATCTGAAATTCTTGACTTGAATGATTTGCTGACTAGATTTGTAAATGGTCAAGAAAAACTTGAATAAACTGTTGGGGATGAAAGTGAACTTTCAAAGGAAAGGGCTAGGCTATAATCCTATGAACAAAAAGAAGTTTGAAAATAAAGTTTATACATCTTTTGTGCACAGTTCAAACATAGCCAGCACATCAAATGAAAATTTGAAAAAGGAAAATCATGTTGCACACATACATGCATCCACAAAGAAAATCAACTTGCATCAAAAATCTAAAAATGCTACTAGCACTTCCATGCATGATAAACATATTTCTGCCACACACACACAACCACCTAGAAAAAAACTCTCATTTTTTTACTGTGGTAAATCTGGACATGCCATGCATGATTGTTTCATTATGAAGAATGATGATTTGAGAGCGTGTAGAAACCAAGCTGTTTTAAAAAATACAAAGAAATCACTCACCACAAAACTTTTCGTGCATTGTAATCATTGTGGTAAATGGGGTCATACAACTTCACTTTGTTGGTTCTTGTTGAAGAGAAAGAACTCCCACTCAACACATCATGCTCACGCACATAAATCAGTAGAACCCATGAGAAGGAAGAATATGATGCCACGTGCCTTCTACCATCACTTTGGTCAACCTAGAAATGTTAAGCATGATTATTTTCTAAAGAAAAATGATGATTTGAATGTTGTCAAAAGTTGGAAACCACATTCCCATATTGCTGCTAACCCACAAGGACCCAAAAGGATTTGGGTACCTAAGAATGTCAAATGAGAAATCTATTTTGCAGGTGTGCCTTGAGAATGTAAAGCATGAAATCTATTTTCATCAAGAAGGTAAGGCACACGGGCCAAGTGGCATAAATCAGACTGGAAGAAAAATAAAAAAAAATGAATCTGAGCATTCAGGTGATATCTCTCCTACTATCTCCATTGATTGTGTAAGGTTTTGATTCATTTTGAGTTATATAGTCATGTAATTTTATATATGTCCGTACATACATTCCATTCATGGTTGTTTGCATATTTGTGCATATATCACTTGTCATATAACATCTTGTTGTAGGAGAGCTTGAAGATTCTTCAGATCATGATTTCACTACATATATTGAGTTTGCATACACCTTCATACTCTGTCATGCATAAGTTGAACATTGTGAATTCATGTCATAATATATAGTAATCCTCCTACCTACATCATCCTCAACTACGTAGTATATCAAATGGTGACATGTGTAAGGGCAGATTTCACATGTCTGAAAGCTATCACTACGCGTGAGGTGATCTTTCGATCTAAGTTCTCCGCCCGGTACTATGAGTCAATTAGTTACAGGCTGCATATGGCATTGGATGGTAACTGAACATCTTACATTTATGCACACACTAAGGGGGAGAAATCGCATTCGTTATATAGGATTAATGTTTAGGTTCACACATGAGTCATGAATTACATCTAGAGCTGTCTAGGGGATGTTGGTTGTTAAAATAATTTGTCATGCCATTGTCAATAAATTTGAATCGAAATTGACAACTCAAGTCCTCTTGTCCCAGGATGTAAATTATACTCCAAAAAATTCAATGATGATGGGCTAGTCATGACCAAGCTTGAATCAACTGAGGAATATCTTGTAAGGATGAAAATGATAAAAATCTTCTCAATCCGTCACCAGGAGACAGAAAGTGATATAGATAAGTACCCAATGCATGGTATAAAAGGCCCACAACATGTAAAGTTAATCAAGCATTGTTCATGAGAAAATCAGGTAAAGTCCTATTAGTGGTTCATGCATATGTGATTATTACAATATCTGGAACTACTAATAATGCTTTATATGATTATTTTGCAGGGATTATACAAGAAGATTTTGAAATGAGCATTATGGATGAACTGATTTGTATCTTCTTTGAATTGCAGGTGTAAGACTTGGAAGATGACGGATGCTCAAGGCACTAGTATTGGGAAATTAACTTCTGAGCTCTGTTTGAAAAACTCATAGTTGTTTTAACCATATTTCCATGAATGAAGATTAAAAGAAATTGGTTTTGTTATTAGAATGCATATCCATTTTCATGCATAAACATTGTTGATGAATCTTGACATTTGCATGTGGGAGATTATGGAATGCACCTCTCAACAGGTCTGCTGAACTCAGGTAAATATTCTGAAAACCTGACATGTTGTTGCCCTAGTATGATGTGATGATTTTGTCAAATTACTTGAACCAAATTAAAAATCTTGAGAAATGTGTATGAGGTGATTGGCTATTGAATATCTCTTAATTTGAATTGCATGATGACATCTGAGCTCAATTGAGTATCTGGTATATCAAATACTGAGTAGTGAAAATGTGGGTCACATCCACTTGAGAACTCTCACTATGCGTTAGTTGGTCTTTAGATCAACATTCTCCGCCTCGTACTAGAACTCAAAGAAGTCAAATGGTTGATCTATAAATGAATCTTTGAACTGAGTTATTTCAGTTGAAAATATATTTTTGCTCATGATTCAAACATTTGGCTTGTGAATGATTTCTAATTTCAAAACTTGTGAAAGATTTTTAAAACTCTGATTTTAAACAATTCTAAAAATTGGGTTGCATTGTTTAATTGTGATCATGTATGCAGCCTCATTCATAAAGATCATGTCAGAAAAAGATGCTTGTTTGATCCATTAATTGAATGTGAATAGTCTCATGTGGAAGTTATCACATTAGATTGGAATCAAAGCTCTCATCTTGCTTTTACATCTTGTTTGTTATTTTCATCTTGCATACATGCATGCATGCATAAGGTGCTTTTAGATCATGCAAATGAAAATCAAAAGTCTGAATCACTTTGCACATTGCATTGCATTCTTATATGCTCATACGTTGTATTATATTGAAACTCATGCACTAGTCACACTTAGTTCATTCAGTTAGCATTCATTCAATTAGTATCATATTATCCATTCAATTGGTATCAAATTGACATCACATTGCTCGCATGCATATCATAGTGCATTTGCATAAACTCCCAATGTGTGCTTGCTTGCTATTATGTTATTCACCCCCATCCTTAAAACTTCTATGACCTTATGTCTTCTTGATAAATAATGCTGCATTTGAGTCATTATTAGAGTGTTTCATGTCGTACACTCTGGGAGAGTATATATTTCATAAGTGCATCTATTTAGGGGGAGTTGCACTGTTATGTATTCATGATATTTTCGGCATACATGCTGAATCAAAGTTGCACACTTCATGCGTAAAATGTGAAAATAAGTGTTAAAGATAAGGATATATGAATTTCTTTTCAACACTCTCGAGATGTTAAACTTACTACATGTATGTTTAAGAGACAGTTGAGGAAAAAGCTGCCTACCTATCCTTTTTTTTGACAAATCTCGAATGAAAATGAAAGACAGAGCAATGCTAAGTCTCATTGAGTAAACTAGACACATGTCACCTGAGACGTGATGTGGTTCATATCTGAAAAGTGTTGACTAGTATCTCTGTTCAAAATGAGGTGAAATGGTTCAGTATTCTGAGTAACCGGGGATTCTGGCATGCGCTCCATGCGTCTACTCGCGTAAAAAGGGATTATTTGAACCTGATCACTCTTGAAAAATTCTGATTGTCATATGATATTAGTTGAGTTGAAAACTGATGGTGAAAATTCATTGTGGTAGAGCGTAGCCTCCAATACGTTGTTCTCAAAATAAAAGTGTCGTCTATAAATTGTCTCCTTCTGTTGATCTGAAAATCTGAATATCCATAATGCAACTATCATTTTTCAAGTTACTCACTTACACAGCTGGAAATTTGAATTAATATGTATTCAGAAAATTGATTGACTACTTTAGAAATTGCACGAATCTCCTATATGATTGCACAATCTCCCATGTGCTACACATGTGCATTCCAGTTAGCATGACTCTCTTGTATCTTTCTTATACCCATTCCCTTCTTATATATGTACAGAGGAGATTGCATGTATGTTTATATGTAACTGTTTGGTTGCATTGTGTGCACTTCATGAGTCACCATTTGCATGTGTTACATTTCATGCATTTCAAACCAAAATATAAAAATCAGAAAATTTGAAAATCAAAGAAAATCTTTTTGATATGCCCTCCTGCTCTTGCTTGTTGCGAAAATCTGACATGGGTTCTAGATTTTGAAAGCTATCCTGCTGAACACCTCACTTTGTGAACATCTTGGTCCACTGGTTCATATCCTTGAGGCCAATCACCACCTTCAATTGGTATCAATAAATGTTTGATTGTATTTATTTTGGATGGTATCATATTGATTTGTGAGAATAATCACCAATTAGTTTTTTCTGACTTTGTTCGTCCATGATTTGTTCTTGCTTCTTCTGATTTGATAAGATGGGCTATTGCTGTTTCACAGGGAGTTAAGCATGTTCTTCCTTGTTTGGCTTCTTCTAGCTTGTTGATATTGTTGATAATGTCACAGGCGGAGAAAGATTTGCATTATCCCGCTTTTTGATTATGTCAAAGGGGGAGAAATTGATGATTGTGTATGACAAGCGGAGAAGAACATATGTGCCATTCTTTTGTATCCACTCTGGTGTATCATCACTAATAATTTTTCATTAAGTTTGTCATCATTAATAAGTTTGTCATCATCAAAAAGGGAGAGATTATTGAGTTATGATTTTGATGATTGTTGTGATTGTTAAGTTATGGTTTTGATGATAACTAAACTTAATGTGTGATTAAGTGATGATAACTAAACTTGTGATTGATTGCTCATGCTCCTGTTATCTATGTATGTTTGAGATGGCAAATGGCAACGGTTACATGGTCTTAATGCTTGGTTTGCATATGTTGGTTCTACAAGAGGTTTCAAGCCTTTATATGTTTGAACATATGGACTTGAGCTTTGATGAACACTTTTGTTCAAATCCTGATCAAATAGTTTGAAACTTATTTGGTTGATTTTTACGCATACCATACATGCATTTGTCAAAGCAACAAGTGTTCCAATCTTATATGTGAAATTGGGTCTCAATGTAAATCACTTCTTGAACTCTAATAAATATTTCACATATCATTTTGAGCTTGCATTATGTTGAAACAACTCATGAGAAACTTGCTTGAAAATTGGAATAATGGTACTTATATCTTGCTCAAACGGTTTACCATAAGCTCTTGTTAAATGATTGAAACTGCTAAATAGCCAAAGGGGTTTCATACATGTACTTCATGCAATTACTACATGAATTATTGATCAAAGTTCTAATCCTTTTTTCTATGATTTTGTAGGTCAAAACACTCAACATATATTCCCCAAGTTCAAAGGAGCTTGAAGCCTCAGACTTAAATGGGTTGCAATGGAGTTCGGGGGTGAAACTTAAAAAGTCTGAAATTTACTATAGCTTTAGGTCGACCGTCCCAGGTCGACCGAAAATTCCAGGGATCAAATTTCTACAGGATTTCTCAGTAGCGGTCGACCACCAGCTTCCACAGGTTGATCGCCAACCCCGAGCCAACAAAAGTTTACTTTGTTCTCCACTTCGAGAAGTGCCATTCGCCTTGTATTTCTTTAATCCTTATGACACCCAATCATCCACAAAATGTGGATCTGGTCTGGAGGATGTCCAAGGACCATTCAAAGGTTATAAAACCTCCACAAGAAGGGTTAGAAACCATAATACTTTAAGGGGATCAAGAGAGATCAAGAGAGGCTAGAGGAGGAGATTCACGGGAACTGTAGCACCTCCGTGAATAGTGCTTCGAGCTCAAGTTCTTCATCCATTCCAAGTGATTCAAGCCTAGATCTGGAGCCTTCATCCTCCCATGAAGTGAAGAAACAAGCATCCAACCAGAAGAGATCAAAGGAGAGCCCATCAACCAAGGAGTCTATCAATGGAAGAAGAAGAAGGTTGCTACAAGGAAGAAGGAATCTCTTCATCCATCTGAAGGTATGCAAGCTCCATTTTAAATCCAACAACCTCAAAGGAAGAGAAGAAGCAAGCAAGGATCAAGGAGATCAAGGAAGTTGTGCAAGCAAGAAGGAACCGTTACTGTAGCCATGAATAGTGATCCGTGAATCAACTCTTCGTCCAAGAACTAAAGATTCAAGGTCCATCTGAAGCCATCAACTTCCAATAAACTGAAGAAGCAAGCATCACTCAAAGATCATCAGCATACATTTAGGGGAGCCAAATCAGGGGATTTCTAAACTGTGCCTTATTATGTTTCAAGCTCATATTCGTGTGTTGTACAAACTGCGAAAACTTGTGTGTGTGTGGATCGTTCTGGATCCGTGGTTATGTGTTGTTATCGTGGTGTTCCATTCGTGTGTGCGTAGGTCTTCCTAGATCTACGTGTGTGTATGTGGTTTTATTCAGATCTTAGTGTTTGTGTGTGTGGAGTGCTGCACTTGTTGCAGCATGTGTGTGCTTTGTTGATCCGCTTGTTGGAGACCTCATCTCCGTGTGTGTAATATCCCAGACCTTTCGGATCCTTTCTTCGTGGGTCCCAGATCTGGTTTTCGGAGTGTTCGGCTCCGTTGTGTCCGAAATTTTGTTTCGGACATCTTTCGTGTTTGGATCGGCGCGATCCGGAGTTGTTTCGGAGGCCCGGAGGCGTTCCGTGGCTTTTCCGCGTGTGTTTTCCGATTCCCGGTGTGTGTTTCGGCTTTTTCTTCGGAAGCTCGTTGCGGGCGAACCGGGCGGTTCCCCCAGGCACGAGTGGTACCGTTGCGATCGGTGCGTTCCGATGATTCCGGAAATGTATTTTTTTATTTTTCGGTATTTTTTTGAAAAATCGGATTTTCTATATAATCCCATTTCTTTTCTTTTTTCTTATCTCCTTTCTCTTTCTTCTTCTTCTTCCTCCTTCCTTCCCCAACCGTGGCCGCCCTCCTCTCTCCCTCTCTCTCTCCCATTCAGACGCGGTGAGCCCCTCCCCGGCTGTTGACGGCGGCAGGGCGACGGCGCGGACGCGTGGGTGGCGGCGAGGCGAGCTCGTAGGCGTGCGGCAAGCGTGGGAAGCGTGGGGAGTTCGTGAAGCTTCAAGCGTTCTTCGCGATTCGCGGGTGATTCGGCGGAGCATTCTCTCCATTGAGGTAGGGTGACGTTCCTTAGCCTCTTGCCATTCATTTCCGTGGTTTGTAGGCCGCGGGGAGGCCGAGAGAGGCTTGTTTGAGCATGCTTGGGGTTTTTCCATGATTTGGGGAGAGCTCGCCCGATCTATGGTTTTAGCCCGCGATTTCACGTTTGGATGGCTTAGATGCATGCTAGGGGTCCCCAGGGGTCTTCCCATTTGATTTCCCCCTCTCCGGTGGAGGTATGGGGGCGTGGATGGTGTTTTTGGCCGTTTCCCGCCGTTCTCGGTTTTCCGAGATGGTAGCGGTCTACCAGTGGCCGCGTTCATTGGTAGCGGTCGGGTGGGGACCGCCTTCACCAGGATTTTTGACCGTTGGGGCTCGTTCTGTCGGCTGGCGGTCACGGTTGTGCGACTGACCGCGACTGCTGGTGGCGGTCAGGGGGTGACCGCTTTCAGCATGGGGTCCGGCACGGTCTTCGACACGATTTTTGACCGTTGGAATCTAGTCGCGGTCTCCTGGAGACCGCTACCAGGTGAAAACGGTCATCAGGCGACCGCGTTCACTTTTTGCGTACCAGGATGGTCACGGTCCCAGGAGGACCACGACTAGGTGGTAGCGGTCCTCCGGTGACCGCGACTCCTTTTCCTTGGTAGCCTGAGTCCCGGACGAGCTAGTCTCGATCCCTGTGCTGACCCGTAGTCCGATTGATGCGGGGCATCATGTGGGGGCTACACGTGGGGGTGCCGTGGGGTCCCGGGAGGTGGTGACTTCGGTTTGCGTCACCGTGCGTTAGTGTGGGTACAAGGAGCGTTCCTCGTACCTGTGGTTGCGACGTTGTTTTCCGTAACTTGAGAGTCTACTCCTTCAGTGACCCTCCACTAGTCGTAGCCTACCAGCACGCGTGTGCTGGTCGCACCCGGGAGTGGTGTACGGGCCGACCTTTAGAGACGGTTTGTGGACCGGTTACCGTTGGGCCCCACGTCTTGCAGCCAGAGTCCGACTGAGGGGAAAACCGATCAGAGGGCCTGACCAGGGACGCGCGGTCTGTGTGTGCACACGTGGTTGGGGGCGGTTGGACCCACGTCGACGGGTGTGACCCCAGCTAGTCACTTGTTTATGGTTACTTGTACGGTGTCTGCGCCTCGGGTAGGACCTACCACGTCAGGCGGTTCACCTGCGGCGCGGTGTAAGACGTCAGGGGAGGCTACCGGCTGTGCTTCTAGTGGGTGGTACTCCTAACGAGTACGGAGTGACAGACTGTCAGTCAAGTGTTTCTGACCTTCGGGTTTTGTCGGTTCGACCTTTGAGCTTTGGTCTTCTCTCCGTGGCATGTGTATCGGTTTGCGTGCCGTAGGGTCTTGTCTTGTTGAGTACAGGGCTTTTCCTTCCGAGGTACTCTCCTACCGCTAGTGTAGTGGTTTCTCGTTTTACGAGGTAGGGTTCGAGTGATCCCTACTGAGTCTTGTTCCGAGACTCATTCCCTGCGTGTTTTCACCGTGTTTCAGGTGAGGCACCGCCCTAGGGGAGTGCGTCTGGGGTGCAGCGTGGTGCGGGTGCCCAGAGGTAGTGCCAGAGGTCAGAGCTGGGGTATGCCCCGTGTAGTTGTACTTTTCTTCCTTGTCACTGTACTAGTCGTGGACTATTGTTATTGTTGTTATTTTTCTATTGTGGACCATGTAAAATGTTAATTTATTTCCTGCTTAATATTATAACTGTTTAATTTCTGTAATTATTTGTGATACTTGTGTAGTTTCCACACCATCCTTTTTACCCTTCCGAGTCTTCGGGCTCGTGGGTGGCGGTACGAGTCTCGGGTTATCGGGCCTTCCCGGTAATCAGATTCTCGGGTCGTTACAGCGTGTGTGTGTGTGTGTGTGAGTTGGAGTGCGTCCCCGTGTGTGTGTGTGCAGGCGTCGTCCTGCATGTGTGGTTGGAGCGTCGTCTCCGTTTCGGGATTTATCCCCGAGTGAAGCCTCACCGGGTTTGGTGAGGGGTGGACGTGGGATTGCCGTCGTTGCATCCGAACCACCTTTAAAACCGCTGTGCATTGTGCTTGTATTGTGTGGTTTGCTCCATTTCCTCTATCTCCATTCTACATAAATGTTAGTTTAAATTGTTGTTCTGGATTTATCTTCGTATATCTTGCATAATCTATGTCTTATCATATAAAGTTTGATAAATCCAATTTGTGTTCAAATAGCTTTGAATCTCTTAACTAGCTTTGTATCACATATTTTATAAAAGGCCAAAAGTTTTCTAAAAATTGGTAAACATCCAATTCACCCCCCTCTTGGGTGTCATTGATCGCGGGACTTCAGGAGGAAGATGGTGAATAATGGATGGAAGAAGAGGAAATTTGGAAAGTCAGGCGGTTGAATTCGAAAAGAATTGACGCCTACGTGCAGTGTCGTCATTTTGACAACTGACGCCCGTGTGCGAAGGCACGAATTGGTGGAATTTTAGAATTTATGAAATATTTTTAAATGACGGCTATATCCAAGGCGCTATTTAAAGATTAGACGACAGCACATAGGGTCATCATTTTATGTTGCATCGGGATTTATAACTGTTGTCAAAACAATGATGGGATGAATATAATCATTATTTCTGGAAATTGATTGACGACAGTGGGCAAAGGCGTCTTTGGCTTAATTGACGACTAATCTCAAGGCGTTATTTTATGAAAATTAAGCAAATATTCAAAAAGAATTTAAGAGAATCAACGCCCATTTGTTGGGACGTCAATTAATTAACGACTATGTGTGAAGGCACCAATCATGGGATTATTATTTATTTTAAGAAAATTGATTAAATCAATTGGCGACAAGGTGTAGGGCGTTATTTAAAGAATTAGTTACTCCTGTAGAAGACGCGCCTCAGTATAGAAAGACAGAATTAAAAGAAATTGGAAATATTGATCATGGCAAACGCTTTCTTTGGCTCAATTAAGGAAGAATACTTTATTTTATTAAAGAAAAGCATGATTACATTTTTAGTGAGCCACTTTGGGTCTCAATCCCCTAAGAGCTATTACATAGATCTTCCATTGCTCTCGGTCTTCTTCAATCCTTTCCACAGGCCGATGTAGCTTGCTGATCCGCCATAAAGCTTGGATTGTCTTGGTATCTTCCTCATCATCATTAGAACCAAGGTCCCGCCTCTTGCTGGGTGGGAGATGAGACGCTTCCTCAAAGTGGTGGCGTGGAAGGCCGACTTGTGGTAGACACCGATGGGCATTATAGAGGATTAGTTCGGTGGCGCCCACTAGTCGAAGCTCCACTCCGGATGAGAGTCGTGCGCGAATGTCTTGTGTTTTAAGGAATCCCGACGTGCATGTGAATAGATTTGTAGGTATAACCTTTAGGTGCTCTCTCCATTCCACTCTCTTCTTCACTTTTGGCACCCGATTCACCACTCTCTCACTCAATCCTTGTGTGTCCGTCATATAGTGGAGTGGGCTTTTAAGGTATATCCTTGAGGCATTTTGGGTTTCCTCACATGGATCGAATTTCAAGTGGAGGTCTACCCAACTAGAAAACAAGAGCATAGACCCATATAAGGGCCTCCCCATAGCCGCCGAGGTGAGCCCGCTATAGAGATAGGCTAGCACCACCGGTCCTATTCTCTCCCCTTCCCATATGCTAGCAATGGCGCTTAATTATTCTTCTTCTAGGAAATCTTCCGATGAAGGGAAGAGTAGTGCTCCCGCCAAGCATATCACAAAAGCCTTCATTACCTTCTCTAGATCATCTTCCTTGGCTTGGTCCATCCTCTTGTAGACCCATGCCGCAAGCTTCATGAGATTGATCCCCTTGGTAGCCTTGATTTGATTCACCATGTTGGAGCTTGGAATTAAGCTTGATAATACTTCTTGGGCACTCATGCTTCTTGTCATGATTGCCATCTTCTCTTCATCTCATTGCTTCATTCTCTTCAAACCTCGGAGCATCTCCGTTTCTTCTAGGAGTATAGTGACTTCAAAGGTGGAAAATAAGAATGTGTGTGTGGTAGGATGCCATATTTCTATAAGGGCTCCCATTGCGGCCCAATCTAGGTGTATATCATCATAATGTTTGGCATGTGTGACTAAGCCTAGAAGATGCCATCTAGAGAGGGAAGTCCTCATGTCTAGGGATAGTTTTGAAAGAAGGAGGGGTAGCCATTTGATCTTGGCGAACCTTCTTGCCCCCGGAATGTTTGGATAATCCTGAAAAGATAAAAGAAGAAAAGAGAAGAAGAAGGAAGAACATGATCAGAATTTAGGAAGGAAGGTGGTAGAATAGAAGCTTATTTCAATCTTGATACTTACTTGGTTCATAGCAATCCTTCCATTAATATGGCCTTCAATTTCTGAAATTCTTATCCCACTTTGGATCTCTTCAAGGGCCGTTGCATCATCTTGTCCATCTTGAGGCTCCTTCTTTTGCTGCTTCTGTCGCTGTCTCGGTAGGTTCAGTCTTTTAGTTTGATGAGTTTTAGCAGAGAGGGAGCCCCCTTTTATAATTATTGAAGCCCTGGTAGGTGGACGAAGAGAGCAATTCATGTTTGAATTGGATTGGGTTTCTAGAGTTTTGTTTCCGAATAGGAAATAGGCCGCCGAAAGTTGCAGGCAATTGATGACAGAGTCATTGTTGTCATTTACTTGAGTCACGACACAGAAGATGTCGTCATTTATTTAACGCCCTCTCACACAGGCGTTATTTACAGTCTGATTTCGAGTTAAACATTGAGGTTAATTAGCGACTCGGTAGCTGCCATCATTTCTCTTTCTAGCGCCTCCGCACGAAGTCGCCATTTCTTGAGCTAAATATTTTGAATTGTTTTATGGCGTTATGATTATTTGATGAACTTGCACTCTTATATATCTTGATGAATTGATCATGTCATGAATTTTGTTGTGCTAATGATCTTTGAGCGCAGAAAAGAACAGGCTATGCAGATCTCGAGGCGCTCAGATCTTTTCCTTGGTGACATCATTTCCTCCTTTGTATCCCCTCATGTATGCATTGTTACTATATGGTACCTACTCTATTATCGCATATCAAGGACCTGGTGGTTCTGATGATCCTGGAATTTGAGTTCCCCTTCATCAAAAATAGTGATAGTTCCAGGGGAGTCTTGATCACACGGATAGGCCGTTGGGTCATTTAAGGTTTGGGACGACGGTTCCACTTCTTGAGTTGATACGTGGATAAATGGGCTTCGGCTTAGTATCAGCTTAGAAATCTGGATTCTTGACCAAGTCTGGATGATTTAGCAATATTATCCTTGATTATTTTCTATTCTTTTTAGTTTGTTTTAATTTTTTCTTTTAGCCCAGCATGCATCATGTAGGACTTTGAGCCTGAATGAGAAAATTTTCATATTAAGCCAGTAATGAGGGCCGCTTGCTCTTGATTCTAATTGACATGAGATATTCCATTCAAAATCGAGTACTATGATCTCATTAAAGCCACTCAGGATGGTTCCTTGAAAGCATCCTTTACCTGGATTCCTATCTCGCTTCACTTTATTTTTACAAACTCACCTTGGTTGTAGCACATCCATATTGGCTGGTAACCGCTCTCCAATGGTGGCTCTCCTTTCGTGTCCGCGTGCACATTTCATTTATTAGCTTAGTTCTTTTATCCAGTTCATGGTTACTTTCTCGTAATCATCCGAGCTTATTTTATTCAGAATTATAGAAAGATTTCCAACGCGTAGTGTCGGAGGTGTGTCACATCACACCATGACATCTACTTTTCAGTCCGCTCCTACTTCATTCCTCTCATTGCATTTTCACCTCATTCAGTCTCGTTCCCTTGCAAAGTAGATGCCAAGGCGGGACGGCTGTAGACACGCTAAAATTTATGCTATGTTGAGTAAATCTCATGTTGCGATGTAATGGCCCAAAGTGGACTTCAATACTGATTCAATATGAAGTTTTTCTGATTTATTTAGAATTTTTCTATTATATTTGTAATTAGCGACTGTCAGCAAGGCATCATTTAATAGACGACTCTATGAGGTGTCGTTATTTCAATTAATTAACGACCGTCCACGCGGGCGTCATTTCCTGGTTTTACGAATCCCAATCAAAATTAAATTTAAGGAATTAACGTCTGCTTCACATGCGCTCATTAATTGACGCCATTTCGCGAAGGTGTTATTTCCTATTTTTAAAATATGGAAAGTCGTTTATTTCTATAACTTAATCCATGAAATAGCGACTGTGCGAGTGGTCGTCATTTTAATTAGCGACCACCCTGAGGTCGTCATTTAGCTTCCGTATCCGTTTCTGCTACTACTTCCTCGCGGGGCAATCCTTCTACGTTTTGATCTCAATCCTTTCCATGGAAGTAAATCCATATTCTATAGGTTTATCCCTTGTTTTAATCCCATTGGAACTAGGTCTTAAACCCTATAAATCCCCTTCCTTTATGGCCACCCATGAGAGAGAAGGTCCCTTCGAAAGAGAGAGAGACTTCTACTGTAGAGAGAATCCAATTGCTGCGGTCAGAGTTTGTTTTCACTAATGATTCTCTTGCAGGATTTCTTGCTGTGTTCCTATAGCGTTCTTCCTCCTGTAGCGGCTGAGCTCCCTCTCTCCTCTCTTTTCCTTTGCTGCAGCGGCAACAGCAGAAAGGCACCTTCTTTCTCTTAGTTTTTTTTAATCTATCTTACACGCACAACACTAGCTATTTAGCTAGAGAACACTCATCACATATCACGCTTGTTATATCTCAGCATATCAGCTTATTTACATCCATAGCATATTCTCCCCACTCTTTACCCCTTCTAATGGGGTTTAAAACAAAACACACAAGGTGTGTTCATGCATATGCTGCATAATTCTATTTCTTTTGAGCATTAATACTACACGCTTTGGCTAATCATCATCTCTTTGTTGTCTTTGCTTGTCTTATAAGGGTAATCAAGGATAATAAGCCCCTTCATCGGCTGACCGGTGGAAGGAGGAAGAAAGGACTCACAATCATCCCTGCTTCTTCACAATGTACATGCGATCATCTTTCGTTTTTGAGGTAACCCCTCTGACGATCACACTCCTTTAGAGCATTACATGCTCCCTTTCTTATTCTATTCCTTTTATTTTCTCATACATATCATCTTCCTCCTTTTTCTTTTCTTCTTTTTAAGAAATTAAATTTCTCTTCTTTTTCATGTCTATGTGACACGTTCACACTTAGTTAAGTTGGTTCATCAATACGCAGAAAGTGTATATTAGTGTTATAGCCCTTGTGGTAGCACAACAAAGCTACAACATTTATCTACCTCTCTTAAAGGCATCAATGTGCCATAGACTTAAACTAACCCTTAAGTTAAATGGGCCTTATGGTAGCACAACAAACCCGTTTGAAATGAAGATTAGCCTTAGGTCTATAATTATGGCAGGCAACATGATACATTCTTAATAACTCACATTTAGTGGGGCAGCCTAAAACCTTAACATGCTTAAGGTCAATTATTCTCCCTTTTCATATCTCATATGGTATGGAAGACATTGATTTAAACGGAACCTTATTCAATATATAAGTAAATATTTTGCAGATAAGAGCATTTGGGAATACAAAATCCAGCCTTACTTCTCATCAGCATGGAAGGGTATTTTGAAAGCCAAAAGTGTTATCCACAGCCATATAACTTATCTTATCTCTGATGGTCATCTTATAAACCTATGGACAGACCCTTGGCTAAATGGTTACAGCATTAATCAAATGTATGGAGACTATATTAGGCAGGACTTGATGCTTGGAAAAAATGCCAAGGTGAGTGAGCTGATCTCAGAAGGGCAATGAAATCTGCCCACTGCGCTGTCTGCTGAAATGGAGGAACTTTGGCAACTTATTGAGGCTGTACCTATCCACAATGAAGGTTCAGATTCAATTAGATGGAAGAATCATAAGGAGGAAATGAAGACAAAAATAATTTGGCAAGACATTAGACAAAGAGGTTCAGATTTCAGCTTTCATGATTGGGTTTGGAAAAATCCAACCACTCAAAATGCTTCTCATTGTACATGGCAAGCTACACTAAATAAACTACCAACTGCTGATAATTTGTAAAAGAAAGGATTCTATATGCCAAGTATATGTCTTCTTTGTATGCAAGGAAATGATTATCAAGACCACATCTTCTTTGAATGTGCTTATTCAAGTTGGGTTTGGAAACATATTCTTATTCGGTTTGACCTTTCCAGTTAACCGAAAACAGTAGTAGTCCAAGAATTGCAGTAGCTTCATGTTGAATTTCCCAAATCAGGGAAATTGATTATCTTTGCAAGACTTCTCTTTCGCATTACTATTTGGAAGATTTGGAAGGAACGTTGTGGAAGAATTTTTGAAGGCACCAATACCAGGAAAACTAACATCTTGATAGATATCCTTGATGATGCTAGAACGGTCATTGAAGCTCATGGTCACAAATCATTGACTATTAGAGAGAAATGCATCTTAAAAGATTCATTCTTTTTAATTAGCTCTGAGACCACAACCTGTGTGGCCCTGAGCATGTTAGTTCTTTTTTTCAGACTTTTGATGTATAGTTTGATCATTTTTAATACATAGATCATTACGTACCAATATATATATATATATATATATATAAGCATTGGTCTTTAGGGGATGCCTCCCAAGAGAGATAAGGGTAACCTGGCAAAGCTAATTATGGATCATACTATGCCTTATAGGGTATAATTCCTCCTTTATTCTACACCCCACAATTGAGGTAAGAGCAAGGAAGCGCCCAACAGAATAATACGCCATTATCCCTAAGGTATAGTGTGATGTATATACTTGAGTGTTTTCCTCCTCGATCCGATCGAAGAGTTTTAATACCCTTTCCAATTTATTTCTCCACTTCACTCTTAAACTCTTTAAATTTCACAAAAGCTTAATATTTGTACTTCATCTAGTACTCATATCAAAGCATAGAGAAATCGTTAGTGAAAGTAGTGAAGTAAGAAAAATCCTCCTCTGGCCTAGAAATAAATCCATATACATCAGAATGTATGAGTTCAAGTAACTCCATGGCTCTTTCTCCATGTCTACTAAATGGAGAATTGGCCATCTTACCTATGAGGTATAATTCACATGTTGTAAATGATTCATAATCAAATGGATTAAGACATCCATTTTTATACAACATGCGAACCTTTCCTCACTAAGATGACCAAGCCCATAGTGCCAGAGATAGGCTTGATTTACATCAATACTCTTCCTATCAGGAAGCATAACCACACTAACCTTAGGAGCACCAGTACTTAGAATAAACAGATCACTATATAAACTCCCGCTGACAAACTCTTTGCCATTCAAGAACATTACACAACTATTGTTTCCAAAACTAACATCAAAATCACAAGGGTTTAAAGTAGAATTGGAATTAATGTTCCTGATGAAGGGATAAACATAAAAGAAATCTAGCAATTCCAAATAGCTCCTAGAGGCGTCTTGAGGTTGGTAGTCTCTATTGAAATGACAACAACTCTTGCTCCACTTTCAATCCATGGAATACCCTTGACTTTGATTAAATGCCTTCTACTTGTCAGCATCCAAAGCTTCACAAAGCTTCTGCCTTGCCTTCCCTACAAGATTCAACTTGCAGTTCTTCTTCTATTAGCCATCCTATGGCAACAGAAGCATTAGCCCTAGTCTCTCATAGTCTCACCTTTCTTGATAGCCTTAGCCACTAGTAACTACTACTTAGCATTGTCTTTCTCAAAGGCCTACTAAGTCCTCTTCTTCTTGTTAGAATTACCAATAGGTATAAGGAGGTTCAGGTAATAGCTCATCAAGAACATAGACTATTTCCCTTTCGAGTCATGAGAACTATTCTCAATTTTATGAGCCAGTCACAAAATTTTGATTCAGTGAATCCTTGTTGGCATCTATTATGCCACAACAATACGTGATTTGAGATTATTAATCTAAAAAGGAGATGCATAATAATAGCATTGCAGACATTCAATTAAAATATGGTCTTTTATTTTAATTTAGAGCTCTCACTAATTTTCGACGACTTAGCATAACCCCCATTATGTAAAGACGGGAAACTCCGCAAGTTTCTTAGTGGGGACTAGAATCCCATTAGCATTATAGTAGTGGTCTTCTGGTAGCACAACAAATCACCCCATACTCAATGAGTAGGCAACTCTTGCCAATTATAATTTCTAGTCCTATTCGGCCTCCAGAACACTTGTGTGGTAGCACAACAAACCACAAAGTCTGGCTATGTTACACTCATTATTATGCTGTGAGCATGGATTTATGATGCAACCCTTGTGGTAGCACAACAAAGCTACACCAGTCCTCCCTCCCACACATGGCATAAGCATGTCGTAGTTTAGGTCACTGATCCCTTACTGGGTCGGCCTTATGGTAGCACAAGAAACCTTTCCAATTCAAGACCAGCTCACCCAAACTATAATAATGGAAGGCCACGTAGGTCGTTCTTAATGTCTCACGTTTACAACCTAATATTGATTGAAGGGGGGATTTATGATTTATTTGGTCTCATCAAATAGTGGTACATAATATATATATCGCATATACATATTTATCGAACTTAATAGAAATAGATTTAAAATCTATTCTAATCTAAGAAAATAGGAAACACATGCTATGGATGAGTATGGATAGCTTATTGTTGACACCCGTTTTATGACCAATAAGTTGGGTCATCTCCTTATCAATTTTTATGATGTCCCGAGTTGTTCACCAATTATTGGGCCATTTTTTGGTCATTTTTTGGGCTTATTTCATGGGTCGTTCTCCCTGGTTGAGCCTAGCTCCTTTGATTTCTTGTCAGTTTTCAACTTATTGGACCCGAATAAGGGCTAATAAGGGTTTTATTGTGGATTAACTCGAAGATTTATCTACCTTTATCTCTTTTGCCATGACTCTTGTCCATGCGGTCTATCGCACGACCGTATGGTGGGCGTTGGAGGTCCTTTGCTAGACCGCTAGGAAGCAGAGAGTCCCGTTAGGTCTCTTTGGTCTTATCTCTTTGTGGATGATGGAGCCATGCGGTCTATCGGTTGACCGTTTATGGAGCCTTGCGGTCTATCGCGAGACGGTTTGGGGAGACATGGAGTCCTGCTCTATCTGTTCTTTCTCTCTTCGGCCATGGACGAACTAGAGTCCTTGATTTCTTGATTTCTCTCTAGATAGAGACTCCTAGAACCTTCTGTTTATTTCTATGCACTCTTGAGAGTATTATCTTCGAGATTTATGTAAGCTCATGTCTATTTTTGTGTCATTGTCTCTCCAACTCGATCAGAGGGTTTGCGGGTCTATAAATAGAACCCTTGACTTCATGGCAGAGAGAGGAGATTTTCTGGAGCTGTCACGAAGTGCTGCTGCGTTCTGGAGCGAGTACCAACTTGTGAGAAGCCCTTTCTGCGTCCTTAAGGCTTCTGGTCTAGGGAGTATTGAGTTCCATTAGTTTAGTTTGAGTCTTTTTTCTTAGTTTTCTCTATTCCCCCTTTGCATCTTCATAGCATATTCCATCTTCCTCTTCCACGTTCTCTGCACTTGCATCACATTTTCAAACATCCTCCTATTCTTTTCCACGCCCCTCAGGGGTTAAAAAATCACCAACACCCCAGGTATCCACCCTTCCTTTTATGCACTTTAGCTTAATTGCATTATAGATACTACACTAGTCTAAGAGCTTATTGGGTTGTGTTTCTTTGTGTCTACATTTTTTTGCAGGGTTATAGGACTCATAGCACGAGGCCCAGCTCTTCTGGCGCCAGGAGGGGTGGAGATTCAAAGTTCCACGTTACTGTTCTGGGTGCTCTTGCGGCCGTTTGGAAGACCGTTTGCAGATCTTAGGCAGTCTATCGCAGGACCATTTGGTGTTGTCTGGCGGTCATCTGAGGACCGTTTTCTTCCGTAGTGCCTGGTTTCTTTCTCCCGTGGGCGGGTGAGTTCACTCGGCTCTTTCCAAGGTACGTATTGTGGTTTTACTGCGTTATTTACCTTGGTAGCGATCCACCTTCCTTTATTTGGACATTGTTCATCGTATTGCTTACTTTCTATCTCTTTATTACTTTTAGTTGCTCCACACTTATGGTGTGTATTTTCCTTTTATCCCTTTGCTCTACGCCCCGGCGTGTGTTTTTCCTTAATTTCTGCATTGTTAAGATGACATGCCCACGAGTTTCATGTTAATTGCTTGAGTTAGTGCACCACTTGTTCACACATCTTTCATATCTCTCACATTATATTCATCCACACATATCACTATCATCACCATCACCACAAAAATATCAACCCCCTATTTTTTTGGCGATCGCGATGGGACATCTAATGCCAATCGTGCTGAGTTTCTGTCTGACCTGCTGTTCTTAGTTGTTCTCAATTGCCCTTGTGTTTTTCTCGATTTTCCCATTTATTCTTTGTTGCTTTCTGCTCTCTGGTTCCCTGGCGGTCTCCTCCCTGGACGTTTCTTGCTTAAAAGCAGTCTAGCGATAGACCGTCTTATCTGTTAGCGGTCTCCCATACGACTGTTTCTCCAGCTACAGGTACGCACACCAAGGTTGTTGTTATTTTTGTAGTTTTTGGCTGTGTTTATTATTCCTGGGTACTATCTGGTCTCCTCCTCTGTTGTGACATACATATATATCATTGTTTGCATATTGCTTGCTAGTTCATAAGCTAGAAATTGCAAGCACTCCGGTGCACATAGCATCATTCATTTTCCATATCATAGTTGCATTCCCACCTTGGTGTGTGATCCTCTCGCCTCCATATTCCTTGGGGTCGACTAGGTGACCGCATTAGGGACCTTCATAAGTCCCCGCGAGCCATGGATTCCCACACGGAGGTCGGGCCGATTGTACCTTCACCATCATGTGTCTAGGTTGCATAAGTAAGGGAGAGTTTACGCCTAAAGTTAACCAAGTTCCCAATATCCTTCCCATTAAGGACCTATTGTTGGAGAGAATATTTTATAATTCAAATCACTAAGGTTCTAAAGGGTGAAACAAATAAAATTTGTGCATCATCATAACTTGGTTGGCTTTTTGTTGTCTCTTATCCCTTTCTTATTTTCACAAGTTTGAAGTCATCTTGTCTAGTTACTTATTTGTGGTTGTTTGCATCATGTCTTAGGTACTACATTACACGTGGAGTTGCTTTCGATCCTTAGATTCATCTCCTAGGGGCAATTCCTCTTTCACTTCTTACTTGAACCCTTTGTTCCAATCCAACATGTCTTTTTATGACCTTCCCCGTTCCCATGAGCAATATCTTCCCCAAGGTCTCTTAGAGGACCCGCCCTGGGTCATCAACTTCCATCCGAAAAAGGGTATGTCCCTCCTCCATCCTCTATTTCCATGGAGGGCGCGCAACCCTCCCCTTCCACCAATAATCCTACCAGTCACATCTTACAAATGATGGCCCAGTTGGATCCGACCCAACTTCAGGCCCTTTTTCAGACCTTGCAGGGGTCCAGCGCCCCATCTCCCATGATTCCACAGGGTCTATCCACCACCTCCGTCTTTCAGTCTAGGGTTGATGGACCCGGGGTTCCACCCATTCCTATTGATCTTACCCCGGTCCAGCCTAGGGTCCTTCGATTCTCCAATCTGGAGGCAGGCCAGTCCTCTAGTTCAGCCGCTCAAATCCTCGATAAAGGGAAGACCATTCTTCCCTCATCCATCCAGACTGATTCTTATAGGTCTGTTCCATCGGCGCCACAAGTCCTTGTTGGCCCGGCAGATTTTACTCGCCCTCAGCAAGGGCGGCCCATGTTCACTCCAATTTGGGTCATCCTTCGGTCCAATATCACCCTTATGGGCCTCCCCCTCCTTCTGTCTACCCTTCGGCACCTCGCCTCGAGCTTACTCCTTTCACTCCACCTACTCCATCTCGGGAGCAGGAACTCCTCGATAAATGGGCCGCCATGCAACAACAACTCGACTTCCTTCAAAAGCTGGTTGGCCCACAATCCTTGGCAGACGTTCCAGTTCGCAGTTTCCACAACATTTGATTCCCTCCTCAATCTGAGCTCCCCACATATCTCAAGAATGATGGGAACAACAAACCTTTTATTCATGCGGGGGATTTCATGTATGAGTCGACGCAGTTTCAGTATGATGACCGCCTCATGGCGTATTTGTTCCGCCGGTCACTAAATGGAGTTGCACTGGAGTGGTTCTATGCTTTGCCACTAGAAGATGTCAAGAGTTTCAAGGTTGTGAAGAAAAATTTATTCAAAGGTTCCAGGACCGGGTTGGCCCAGAATATTCCTTTACAGATCTTGTGGCCGAGAAAATGAAGGTTGATGAAGACTTTCCCACATATGCTCACAGATGGAGGCAGATGGCCGCTCGTGTGTCGGGTCATATTCCGGAGGAGGAGAAGGTCAAGTTGCTCATATCTAATGCTACACCCACTTTCCGCAACATATTGGCCACGAACGATATTGCCAACATGCACCAACTCTATAGCCGGGTAAGATTTATTCAAACCCAGTTCAAGGACTCCCCCATCCATTCTCTCTTCGAGGCCCAAAAGTCCAAATACAATAAGAAATATCATGGGCCCGTTACCGAAGGAGTCCAGACCAATGAACAGGTGCAAGCCGTTGCATTCCCCTTCCCTAACCAGTCCCCTCCACTCCGCTTCCTGCAAACTCCCCGTAATTCCCAATTTTCCACGCCACAAAATGTCCAACCTGTTTTCACTGCTTTAACCAAACACCCAGCCAACCTTCCCCTCTCCACAAAATGTCTTCCCCGCTCCATAATAGCCACAGCAATGTCCACAATATCACAATGTTCCTCCACCCAATGGCTACTCAAATAAACGCCCGGCTCCGAAAAGGGCGCAATATCCTCCTTTGCCCGAATATCTAATAGACATCTTCTTTGCTCTCATGTCAATAAGTGCAATTCAGCTCCCTCCGGAATGGCCTAATTGGAACCCAGCCGTTGATCAGGCTAAATACTGCATGTTCCATAGGCAGCCCGGGTACATCATTGAAGGATGTTTTCAGTTCCGAGATCTGGTATACGACCTATAGGAAGGGTAGCACATTGATTGGACCGAGATGCATAAGTACATTGTTGAGATAAAAGAGAAAAGAAGGCAAGCGCCAAGGTAACAAGTGCAGCAACAAGCACCGCAGCCGCAACCACAGCAGCAGTAGCCCGTTCATGACTTGGGGATCCACCAAAACCCCATGCCGAATCATCTGCCCGCTCCGTAACCTCAGCCACCAGCACCGGCTCAGGTTAATCTTGTTCAACCCCCGACTCTTGACGCCGGGTGGTCCTATGACGATGAAGCTTCGGTACAGCGGCTCATGGCCCTCCACTGTAATTACCGCAACCCTTTTCCCCCCGTCATCCTCCCACTTGACCATCAAACCCCTTCACCCTCCACGTTCATCAAACCCTTCATCCTACCATCTACTTCCCCTATTATTCCACCTATCTCCACTCCACCACCAACGCCTACCCCCGCCATCACCATGCCTCTATCAAGCCCTTCACCCATCATCCCTTTATGGCCTATTATCTCCACCACTACTCCCATAACCCCCGTTACTTCCTCTACCGCACCATTCATCCATCCCGTCGGGCCCATTAAGCCGCTAAGCTCAAACCCGTCTGATGCCATGCCAGCCCAAAATCTCACCTTACGGAGCGGACATTAATTCCATAGGAACTATCCTTCCACTCATGCACCTACACCCAATCCCCAATCCTCGCAACAGGCTACTGATCAGGAGGAGGCAAATCCGCTGCCGGGAACACAATATGATTTGCTACATCATCTGGACAGGGTGCCTGCTAAAATATCTGTGCTGGAGTTGATCAAGAGGTCTACGCTTCACCAAGATGCACTTCGCAATTTTCTGCAGAAACTTATAGTAAATGAGGACATGGCAGTGGGCAGCTTACCGACAGCCCTGGCAACCATCTCCAAAGGGCCGGCAATCACATTTTTCGAGACTGAACTAGCACCGCCGGAAGCACGATAGATGCCACTATGTATTTCCATCATTCTAAACAAAGTAAGCATAGACGCGGTGTTGGTAGACACACGGGCCTCTATTAATGTTTGTCCTCTCAGCACTTTAAGGGCCTGCAACTTGTCAGAAGATTCGCTAAGGCCGACCCCGACTACTATTGCCGCACATGACAATTCCATAAGGGCATGTCACGGGGTAGTCACCATTCAAGCAGAGCTTGGGCCTCTTACAATGCCAATAGAGTTTTATGTGCTAGACATTGACCCAATATTCAAAGCTATCTTGGGTCGACCGTGGATTGACAATCTTAATGCCGTACCATCCACTGCCCACCAGTGCCTCAAATTCCCTTTTCAAGGGACGGTGGTCAAGGTAAAAAGCATATCCACGGTCCAATCTGTTAAAGCTGTCTCCAAAAAGATTTTGCCAACACTATGGCCCAGCAGCTAGCTTGTCATTTCAGTTTTACACCTGAATTTTCCATGGGCCTATGCGCCACGCAAGCCCACCACTGTGCCAATCAACATCAAAGTAAAGCCTCAGATATGGGATTCAAAGGGTTGGAACATGATACTGAAGCTGGGTTATCAGCCGGGGAGAGGTCTCGGCGCATAATTATAGGGACGTACTGTAACGACCCATGAATACGATTACCAGGAAGGCCCGATAACCCGAGAGTCAAACAGCCACCCACGAGCCCGAAGACTGGGAAGGGTTAGAAGGATGGTGTGGAGACTACACAAGTATCACAAATAATTATATAAATTAAACAATTTATATGATTAAGCAGGAAATAATTAACATTTTACATGATACATGGTCCACACGATATAACAAAACAAACAACAGTAGTCCACAACTAGTACAGAGACAAGAAAGAAAAGTACAGCTATACGGGACATACCCCGGCTCTAACCTCTGGCACTAACGCTGGGCACCTGAACCACGCTGAGCCTCAGGCGCGTTCCTCTGAAGCCGCGCCTCTCCTGAAACACGGTGGAAACACGCAGAGAATGAGTCTCAGAACAAGACTCAGTAGGGATCACTCGAATCCTACCTCGTAATACAGAAAACTACTACACTAGCAGTAAACGAGTACCTCAGAAGTGAAAGCCCTGCAACTACAAACACCAGTCTCACGGCACGAAAAATTGACACGCATGCCACAGCAAAATAATCGGAACTCAATGGTCAACACGACCAAAAAATCCGAAGGTCGAAGTCACAGAGACTGACAGTCTGTCACTCCTGACTCGACAGGAGTACCTCCCACTAGAAGCATAGTCAGTAGCGTCCCCTGACGTCTTACACAGCACCGCAGGTGTCCGCCTAGCACGATAGCCCCTGGCAGAGGCAAGGACACCGTACAAGTAACCACAAAGCAAGTGACTAGCTGGGGTCACGCTCGTCAGCCTGTGTCCAACTGCCCCCAACCACGTGTGCACACACATACCATGTGTCTCAGGTCTGGCCTCTAACTGGTTTTCCCCTCAGCCGGACTCTGGCTGCAAGACATGGGACCCGACGAAAACCAGTCTAAAAATCATCCTCAGGGTAGCGTCTCCACCACTCCCTGGTGGGACCACTAAACGTGTAAGCAGGCTACGACTAGTGGAGGGTCACTGAAGGTGTAGACTATCAAGTCAACGAAAAATAATGTCCGAACCTGACAAAGTACGGGGACCGTCCCACGTACCAGCACCGTCGCACGGTGACCACGGTTAGAGAAGAAACGGGACTACAAATCACCTGGTGCAGTCCAGAGCCTAGCGGTCCAACACAGGAGCGCCATAGGCTCTAACGGTCTATCTCTGGGCCGTCACAGTAGCCTGACCGCCCAACACAGGTGCATCAGACACTCGGTGTAAAACTGGCTGTGACGCGCCAACCCTGGTGCGTCAGAGTGTGTGAGGCAGCTAGCCCAATGCGTCAGAAGACGAGATGAAACCAGCTGTGACGCACACCACTCGTGGCGTCACAGGCTCTAACGGACCATCTCTGGTGCGTTAGAAGACGGAATGAAACCAGCTGTGATGCACACCCCTAGGGGTGTCACAGCCTCTAACGGTCCTGCCCAGGAGCGTTAGAAGGTGGGGACGCGTCAGCTCTGACGCTCCCACACAGGGGCGTCACAAGGCTCTGACGCCCCACCCTGGGTGTGTCAGAGGCCTTGACCCCTAATGATCGGAAACCACAACGGTCAGATGCCAACAGTCCGATCGCCACTCTAACGGTCCAACCTAGGCGCGTCACATGCCCTGAGAGTCTATCGTGGGACCGTTAGGCCCACGGACCACCCAGTTGGCAAAACTATGCCTTGTGACACACCCACCGTGGGGCGTCACAGGCTGTGACGCACCCACCCTGGGGCGCCACAGGCTGTGACAGTCACTGGAAGGACCGTCACACCGTCCCGACGGTGAACCGACGGGAAACGACCAAAAACACCAACCACTCCCCCATACCTCCATGGGAGAGGGGGAAAACAAGGGGGAAGCACCCCCCGAGACCCCTAGCATGCTTCTAAGCCATTAAAACGTGGAATCATGGCCTAAAATCATGTATCGGGTGAAGTCTCCCCAAATCATGGAAAACCCCATCTCGGCATGGAAACCCATCTCTCAGCCTCCCCTCGGCCTACAAATCGTGGGAAAGGAATGCGGGGAGCTAAGGAATGTCACCCTACCTCGATCTCGCCTCGAGGCGAGCCGGATCATCCACAAACCGCGAAGAACGCTTGAAACCCTCATTCCTCCTCACGCTTCCCACGAATGTCGCACGCCATCGGGATCGTCACACCGCCACCGCCGTCGCAGCGCCGTCACCCCGCCGCCGTCTGCAGTCGAAGAGAGGGTCGGAGCGGTTGTCGTCAGGAGAGGGGAAGAGAAGGGGCGGCCACATTGGGGAGGAAGAGGAAAGAGGAAGAAGAAGAAGAAAGAAGAGGGGGAGAAAAGAAAAAGAAATGGGGTATTTATAGAAAATCTGGAAAATTTGAAAAATACCGAAAAACTAAAAATTGCACATCCGTGATCCTCAGAACGCACTGATGGCAACGGTACCACTCTCGCCCAGGTGAACGACCCGGTTCACCAGCTACGGGGTTCCGTAGGTAAAAGACAAAAACACGACCGGAAATCGGAAAAACGTGCGGAAAAGCCGCGGACACGCTCCGGGCCTCCGAAACCACTCCGGATCGCGCCGATCCGAACATGAAAGATGTTCGAAATAAAATTTCAGACACAATGGAGTCAGACACTCCGAGAAATTAGATCCGAGACCCAAAAAGAAAGATCCAAAAGGTCCGGGATATTACAGCCCTCCCCCCTTAAACAAATTTCATCCTCGAAATTTAAGAACAAAGCTCAGGGGGAAGAAGAGGGAACTCACTCGAACAGGTAAGGGAACTACTGACGCATCTCAGCCTCACGCTCCCAAGAAGCCTCACCACCAGAGTGCCGTTGCCACACCACCTTAACCAAGGGGATGACCTTGTTCCGCAGGCGTTGCTCTCACCTATCCTCAATGTGGACGGGAAACTCTGGGAGAGAAAGATCTGGAGTCACCTCGGGCCAAACAGAATCCTCAAGCACATGAGAGTCATCGGGCATATACTTCGCAACATCGAGACGTGAAACACGTCATGTACTGATGCCAACTCAGGGGGTAACTGCAACCGATAGGCAACCTCACCGACGCGCTCCACAATAAGGAAAGGACCGGCATAGCGGGGACTCAGCTTCCTACGCCGTCCAAAGCGCATTACCCCCTTCATCGGAGAAACTCTCAAGAACACACGATCGCCAACGGTGAAACTGAGAGGATGCCTCCTCCGGTCGGCATAGCTCTTCTGCCGACTCTGGGCCGCCAACATATTTTGACGAACCAGGTGCACGACATTCACACACTGCTGCACCAACTCTGGTCCCGTCAAAACACGCTCACCAACCTCGAACCAATCAAGTGGAGTCTGACACGGACGCCCATACAACGACTCATAAGGAGCCATGTCGATGCTCGAATGATAGCTGTTGTTGTAGGTAAACTCTACCAATGGTAGGTGGTGAAACCAACTCCCCTGCCACTCCAGGCAACACGACCTCAACATGTCCTCCAAAGTCTGGATGGTCCTCTCTAACTGACCATCCGACTGAGGATGATATGCCGAGCTAAAAGCTAACATAGTGCCTAGAGCCCTCTGGAAACTCCTCAAGAAATCAGATGTGAAATGCGGATCTCGATCGGATACAATGGAAATGGGAATCCCATGCAAGGGTACGATCCGGTCTACATACAAACGTGCCAGGTTGGGCACACTCCAGCTGACTCTGATCGGCAACAACCGAGCCGTCTTCATCAGCAGATCCACAAGCAACCAAATGCTATCATGCCCACTCGGAGTCCTCGACAATCCCACAACAAAATCAGTGGTCACGTGGTCCTATTTCCACGCGAGAATCTCCAAGGGCTGAAGCACACCTCCTGGTCGCTGATGCTCCGCCTTCACCTGCTGACAGGTCAAGCACCTTGCCACGAACTCGTCAACATCTCTCTTCATGCCAAGACACCAGAACTGCCTCCGCAAGTTCCGATACATCTTCATCGCACCCGGGTGTACGGTGTACCTGCTCCCATGAGCCTCGTGCAACACCGCACGATGAACCTGTTCCTCGGCGGGGACGTACAGCCTACCATGGAACCTCACATCACCGTCCTCGCCGAGCTCCACATCAGCCATGGCCAAAATCTGGGGCAACTCCGGGTCCGCATGCTGAGCCTCTGTCACCTGACGACGAATAGCAGGGGTGACAGTCAGACTCGTGAGCACTGCAAACCCTGGCTTTCGGGAAATCTTGAGCCTAAATGGCACTTCCGGCACTTGTTCCTAGAGCCTCCACTTCCTCAACATCAAGGCACTGACCGTAACCTTCCGACTTAAAGCATCGACGATGACATTCATCATGCCTGGTTGATAAGACAGGGTGAAGTCATAATCCTTTATATACTCTATCCAACACCTCTACCTTAGGTTAAGGTCCTTCTGAGTGAACACATATCTCAAACTCTGATGGTCAGTGAACACCTCGAACTTCTCACCGTACAGATAATGCCTCCAGATCTTCAGCGTGAAGATCACCGCTGCCAACTCCAGGTCATGGGTAGGGTAGTTCTCCTCATGTGGCTTCAGCTGCCGTGAAGCATACGTCACTACTCTACCATGCTACATCAACACAGCACCCAATCCGACCCCGGAAGCATCTGTACACACCACAAAACCTCTCGATCCAGAAGGCAAAACCAACACCGGAGCTGACGTGAGCAATCTCTTCAGCTCCCTGAAACTCGGCTCACACTCATCAGTCCAGACAAAAGGCACATCCCTCCATGTAAGTCTGGTCACCGGGGCCGCAATGCGAGAAAAACCCTGGATAAACTTCCGATAATAGCCTGCAAGCCCCAAGAAACTCCGGATCTCCGTCATAGACCTCTGCCTTGGCCACTGCATTACTACCTCGACCTTGGTGGGGTCCATAAAAATACCATCACCAGAGATCACGTGCCCCAAAAAGTGCATCTCACAAAGCCAGAACTCGCACTTACTGAGCTTCGCATACAATTGGTGATCTCACAACGTCTGCAGCACCACACCTAAATGGTACGCGTGCTCCTCCGCAGACCGTGAATAAACAAGGATGTTGTCCATAAACACGATCACGAACTGATCCAGATAGGGATGAAACGCCCTCTGCATCAAGTCCATGAAGACTGCGTGGGCATTGGTAAGCTCGAACGGCATCACCAAGAACACATAATGCTCGTACCTTGTACTGAACACAGTCTTCTTGATGCGGGACGGACTGAGGAGACGACGCTATATGAGACGGACACGACTCGACCAGCAACGACACGACTATTGGAGCGACCTTGGCTCGACACTAAGAGCTCTTACAGGCTACACGTCGCTAACAGAAGTGCAAACTCACTCATCGTCCCATGTGAGGGAAAGCGTGGATCGTGCGCGGTTAAGAAACCGGCAGAGTTCAAGGTAGTCTGACTCAACCTCCAGACTCGGATCGAGTGGCGGGACGGGTCACTCTCACGCTCACAGCGGTGACATGGACACACGGGCTAGTACCCATCGCTCTCGGCAGTGGCAAAAGACCATATACTAAACTAGCAAGCGAATGCCGAGAAGTTGAGATCATTACCTCCACGCACCCGGCGTGGCGAAGACAACCCCGGCCAATTCACGGACTCCCGGTTAAACAATATTCCAGCAGTACAATAATTTGACCCACTCCACGTAGGGAGGTAAAAGGTCACATGTGGGGCCCGGGAATCACGCAAATCGGGTTGACGGGCAACATCTTGATGTCGCCCGGCGGTGCCGAACTCCGCGTTTTCGTGCTTTCCGAATGGCGGATTCTACGGGTCCATGGGGCCCATGGACGACGCTGTCCTCCGGATCTGCGGGGGGGGGACTCACTGTGATGGGGACCCCTAGTGGCGCGCCTCACGGACGGTGGTCAGCCGAAAATGCCGATCGGGGGTCGATTGGCCCCGATTCCCAATTGTTGAACTAGTTGCCCACGGATTTTGATTTCTGTGTTCCGGCGCGCGCTCCGGCGAAAACGGCCGCTGCGATCAATCCCAGTGTCGGATCGGGACGCACGAACTATCGTTGGAAAGCTCTCTCCAAATCCTTCAATCGAGGCACAGAGGTAACTGCTGGATCTAGTCGGATATGGACTTTACTGAATTTACAAATTCCTATTGTACAGTACCCGAAATCTTAGATCTGTAGGTGAGTTGTTTAAGAACGGCCGTTGACCGCGAGGTTGATGGCCGATTCAGCTCCTGAGCTCTTCATGAAAGTTGTGGGATTTTGAACAAGAAAAATGGAGATATTTGTTGTGGGCTGATTGGAGGTGGCTGTGATTTGTTATGATTTGTTTACTGGAGGGTGATCGGATCTGGGAACAGGTGGACAGCACTGTAGCTATCTCTGAGAACGAATTTTGAAAAATAGGTGGATGGCTGATCAAAAATCAGGAAAATTCATGGAAGGAGGGCTTGATGGATAGAACTCCTAGTAAAATTGGGAGCCCTAGCAAAAATCAAAAGGTGGATCGAAGATGTGAAACTCAGGAAAAGTGGAAAATCAGATCTGAAACTGGCAGAACTGAACTTGGAACTTGAACGAAAATGGGAAATTATCAAATTGAAGATTCATGACCCAGAAATTTTTGTAGAATGTGGGGAACACCTCTGGAACATCCCCTAAAAATCCCAAGTGGATCTGAGCTCGTGGCGGATAGCAGAATTTCGTGGAAGTGGCAGTGGTCGGCTGAAACAGAACTCCGACGAACTTGATGGCTGTGCGATGGCGGCTCGTGGCGGCGGCAATGATGACCGGAACCGATAGGGGAGGCGTCACATCTCAGAATGGCAACCGTCTCAGCTGCAAGGGGGAAAGGGAGGAGAGAGGAGGGGTGTGCCTAAGGGCTGCTCCAAGCAAATTCTAGATTTCAAATGCATTAATTGTATCAAAAATGGAAATTACAAGCTTATATATGTCACATATCTACTCCATCATCCACTGTTGGATCTAGAGATGGGAGATGGAGGGCTGGGATTGCATGTGACCATCCACAAAAAATACAATTAAAAAAATAAGGGGGGGGGGCGGCCCTTTGACTAGGGGGGAACATGGTAGGTGGGGGTGGGTGGAATTGTTGACATTCTAGGTCCAATGTCCCCCACTTGGCCCACCCTCCTAGAAGCCACCATTTGAAGGGTTGACTGACCCCACATGGGGCCCTAGGACTGAGGTGGATCAATGGGAGGGGGCTTGGGGGGCCCGTGGGGCCCAAAGGTCCTATTTTGTAAAGAAGCCCCTCTTATAATCAAAATTGCAAACCGAATAAAATGAAATAAACACACATTACACACAAATAAAGTCTAACTAAATATGATAAATGCCGGGACTCAAGGGGGAGTCTCCAGGCTGTCTCTGAGCCAGATGGACACTGAGGTGGCTCGAGCCATGCTCCGCGTACGGTACTGGTGGCTCGCCGGCTCGTGCCTCTCTCGTGCTCTGGTGTCCGCACCAATTCTCCCCGGGTGGGAGAAACTCGACCCTGTTGAGTAAGGGTCTGCATCGCTCTGGTATCGCTCCAGAAGGTCCGGATCAATCCGCTGTAACTCGCCATGCATGATCCATGTGTCCTCGGTAGCGGGCCGTCCTCTCCATCGCACTAGGTAGCGCGGGTAGGATCCACTCTGGTAATTGCCACCTGCTCAACCAGTATATGATCGATATGCTCACGCTGCCGTGACAAAGGGGCTGGAGGTGAACACTCAGGTGTGGGCTCACTCTCAATAGGAGGAGATGGCTCAAAAGGCTCACTAGGGATCACCGTTGGGTCCCTATATACAATTAGATCCGAAATATTAAAAGTAGAGCTTATACCGTATTCCTCGGGTAGGTCCACAACATACGCATTGGATCCAACGCGTTTCAACACTCTAAATGGACCGGCTCCGCGAGCTTGCAACTTCTTAACGGTTCCCGAGGGAAACCGTTCAGGTCTTCCTCTGATCATGACATATTCGCCCTCTTGGAAGTCTCGGTGGTGTCTATGGGCACCGGCTAACTCCTTGTACCGTGCATTGCTGGCCTTACTGTGACGACGGACGTCATCATGCAGACTCCTAACATGCCTAACAAAAAACAAAACACACAGATGCACACACGACCCTACACAAAACTAATGTTAGTCAAACCCAATCATATGCAAGGTGGTCCAGGACATCCGAATGTGTGCCATACATGCATTTGACATAACCGGAGGTTAATGTCATGGTGGACTCCTAGACATCCTACGATGCACCAATCATGGACATTTGGTTTGGATGTGGGAAGTCTGAGAGGTTTGGGTGGTTTAGGTGGACCGGGGGAACCAAAGTCTTCATTACCCCCAAATGACGGTTCGGACCTATTGCCATGTGAAGGTTGCCAGGCCCGAGTAGGTGGAGTGTGATAGTGGACTTCCTTAAAGAGGTGGAATGGAGGTTGTGGGCCAAGGGGCCCACGAAGAAAGGGATCAAAGAATGTGTGACCCCTCGATATGGATTCCCTCATCTCAAGATCCCATGTGTGGAAGTCTAGAATGTGTTGTTGATCTCCTTCATTCGTGAAGGGAGATGAGACGATGGGGGTATGATGGTGGACCCTCTCAAAAAGGTGGATTAAATATGGTGGGTCACGGGGTCCACAAGAGAATGGGTCGAAGGGATCAAAGAAGGTATGACCCCTCGGACTAGGCTTCCACATATCACTGTCCCACATTTGGAAATCTTGGAGGTGTAAATGATCACCTTCATTCATTGTGAGAGGTGGGACGGCGGTCATAGGTAGAAAGTAAGATTCCTCCCTTGGGAAAATGGGAATGAAGTCGGGCAAGGCTGGCATAAGGAGGAGTAGAAGAACCTCCGTGGTAACATGACCCACGGTGTACACGGAGGTGATGGACCCTAAAGCGGGATGAGTGAAACTACGACCTGTGGGTCGGTCGAAGCCTGGAGCCAACAAGTGCGTAAATGTCCATTGTCGGTCTAACCCTTTAAGAAGGTCATCCAATGTATCCACATAGTGACTAGACCGGAAAGTGGTGTGAAATGAATTGATTGGCACCAGAGGTAGGATAGGGTCCATAGATGGGAAGGGAAGTAGGACCAAGCCCTTCTTGAGCCAGCTAAGAAGCGGCTCGGCTATGACAAGCATACCCGTTAGAAACACGGGTGGCTCGGGCTGAGGGGGCTTAGAATAAAGATGGGAGAGTGGGGCTTCTCCAACCCTTTTGTCCCTTAGGGCTAGAGATGTCCGAGTGGGACACTGTCCGGCGTAGTGGCCGAACCCCTGGCAGCGATAACATTGCTGTCGTGACCCACTATGCTCCCTGATAAGTGGGGCCCTACCCTTATCCTCCTGACGGACAGGGGGTGTAAGCAATGGGGCTCTCGTGGGTGGGAGAAGAGGACCCACCATGATGGGGAGAGGACCTTGGGGTGGAACCCTAGATGGTATTGGGTTGGGACTACCAATTACTCCCTCCTTAGGCTCGTGCTTGGTTCCATCCCGGCCAGGTGATTGGCAAGGGGGAATCAGGGATTCGATATAATCACACCTCTTATCCAGTCTATCCGCAAAGATTTGGAAGAGTTCGGCAATGGTGGGGTTTGGAGTAGGAGTAATGTGGTGGACTCTCCCATATGAATGTGGCTTAGTCGTGGACCTAGGCTCTCCTACATGCGCGGCGCATTGCCTCCGATTATGTCCCACTTGGGTGGAGGTGATTGGGTGGGGTCGGTTGGAGGTGACCGGGCCGGGTAGGTAGACCTTCCTAAGTTCATCCTTCATCTCATGCCACGACTCGATGGGCCTTTGCCTCCTAACCTCCCTCATGCGCTCAATGCTCTCCCATTTCCAGGCGGCTTTGTGGACAAGCCTCTCTCGGGCAAAACTAACTTGCATGGCATCGGACATGGTGTAACATTCAAAATATTTATCCATGGCGGCCTCCCAATTGAGGTAGTCGCCCGGATCATTAGAGCCATAAAAATCAGAGGCTTCGGGCCTACGGAAGGGAAGAGGATGGTTGCCAAGTCCATGGGTAGACCAACGGCCATATTGCCCGGGTGATTGGGAATCCATGGGAAATTGGGGAACTACATGTTAGACATGCCGACACTTGGACAAGACGAACTGACTCTTATTGGACTACACATGAACTAGGAGACACAAACTGATGCAAACAACGACTAATGCACCTAGACCTAAACCAATATCCGATACGCGGTGGGATCCGAAGATCACTCCCGCAAGTGTGCGGCCTTCCCGATAGGCATAGCCTAACATTCGGACAACACCTTTTCAGATACCAGATTATCGGGATGAAATGCAATTTTAAAACAATTTTTTTTTGTTTTGAAAATAATGATGATCCTAGACTTGACTTAGACTATGCAAGACTTATGCAACGACTACCGTAGACTCGACTCGCTCTGATACCAAACTGATGCGGGACGGACTGAGGAGACGACACTATATGAGACGGACACAACTCGACCAAGAACGACACGACTACTAGAGCGACCTCGGCTCGACACTAAGAGCTCTTACAGGCTACACGTCGCTAACAGAAGTGCAAACTCACTGGTCGTCCCATGCGAGGGAAAGCGTGGATCGTGCGCGGTTAAGAAACCGGCAGAGTTCAAGGTAGTCTGACTCAACCTCCGGACTCGGATCGAGTGGCAGGACGGGTCACTCTCACGCTCATAGCGGTGTCATGGACACACGGGCTAGTACCTATCACTCTCGGCAGTGGCAAAAGATCATATACTAAACTAGCAAGTGAATGCCGAGAAGTTGAGATCATTACCTCCACGCACCCGGCGTGGCGAAGACAACCCCGGCCAATTCACGGACTCCCAGTTAAACAATATTCCAGCAGTACAATAATTTGACCCACTCCACATAGGGAGGTAAAAGGTCACATGTGGGGCCCGGGAATCACGCAAATTGGGTTGACGGGCAGCATCTTGATGTCACCCGGCGGTGCCGAACTCCGCGTTTTCGTGCTTTCCGAACGGCGGATTCTACGGGTCCGTGGGGCCCACGGACGGCGCTGTCCTCCGGATCTGCGGGGGTGGGACCCCCTGTTATGGGGACCCCTGGTGGCGCGCCTCCACGGACGGTGGTCGGCCGGAAATGCCGATCGGGGGTCAATTGGCCCCGATTCCCAATTGTTGAACTAGCAGGCCACAGATTTTGATTTCTATTTTTCGGCGCGCGCTCCGGCGAAAACGGCCGCTGCGATCAATCCCGATGTCGGATCGGGACGCACGAACTATCGTTGGAAAGCTCTCTCCAAATCCTTCAATATAGGCTCATAGGAAACTGCTGGATCTGGTCGGATATGGACTTTACGGAATTTACAAATTCCCGTTGTGTAGTACCCGAAATCTCAGATCTGTAGGTGAGTTGTCTGAGAACGGCCGTTGACCACGAGGTTAATAGCCGATTCAGCTCCTGAGCTCTTCATGAAAGTTGTAGGATGTTAAACAAGAAAAATGGAGATATTTTTTGTGGGCTGATTGGAGGTGGCTGTGATTTGTTATGATTTGTTTACTGGAGGGTGGTCGGATCTGAGAACAGGTGGACAGCACTGTAGCTATCTCTGAGAACGAATTTTGAAAAACAGGTGGTGGGCTGATAAAAAATCAGGAAACTTCGTGGAAGGAGGGATTGACGGCTATAACTCCCAGTAAAATTAAGATCCCTAGAAAAAATCAAAAGGTGGATCGAAGATGCGAAACTCAAGAAAAGTGGAAAATCAGATCTGAAACTGGCAGAACTGAACTTGGAACTTGAACGAAAATGGGAAATTATCAAATCAAAGATTCATGACCCAAAATTTTTTGTAGAATGTGGGTAACACCTCTGGAACATCCCCTCAAAATCTCAAGTCGATCTGAGCTCGTGGATGATAGCAGAATTTCATGGAAGTGGCAGTGGTCGGCTGAAAATAGAACTCCGACGAACTTGATGGCGGTGCGATGGTGGCTCGTGGCGGCGGCGATGATGACCGGAACCGATAGGGGAGGCGTCACACCTCAGAATGGAAACCGTCTCAGCTACAAGGGGGAAAGGGAGGAGAGAGGAGGGGTGCGCCCAAGGGCTGCTCCAAGCAAATTCTATATTTCAAATGCATTAATTGTATCAAAAATGGAAATTACAAGCTTATATAGGTCACATATGTAATCCATCCTCCACCGTTGGATCTAGAGATGGGATATGGAGGGCTGGGATTGCACGTGACCATCCACAAAAAATATAATTAAAAAAATAAGGGGGGGACGGCCCTTTGACTAGGGGGGAACAAGGTAGGTGGGGGTGGGTGGAATTGTTGACATTCTATGTCCAATGTCCCCCACTTGGCCCACCCTTCTAGAAGCCACCATTTGAATGGTTGACTGACCCCACATGGGGCCCTAGGACTGAGGTGGATCAATGGGAGGGGGCTTGGGGGGCCCGTGGGGCCCAGGGGTCCCATTTTGCAAAGAAGCCCCTCTTATAATCAAAATTGCAAACCGAATAAAATGAAATAAACACACATTACACACAAATAAAGTCTAACTAAATATGATAAATGTCGGGACTCAAGGGGGAGTCTCCAGGCTGTCTCCGAGCCAGATGGACACTGAGGTGGCTCGAGTCGTGCTCCGCGTACGGTACTGGTGGCTCGCCGGCTCATGCCTCTCGCGTGCTCTGGTGTCCGCACCACTTCTCCACATCGGACTAGCGAATCCTCAGCTAATAGTAACCAGATCGCAAATCAATCCGCGAGAACACTCGAGCAGACTGAAGCTGGTCGAACAAATCATCAATCTGCGGCAATGGATATTTGTTCTTGATGGTCACTTCAGTCAGCTGCCGGTAGTCAATGCACAACCTCAGACTACCATCCTTCTTCTTCACGAACAACACGGACGCGCCTCAAGGGGAAAAGCTAGGGCGAATGTACCCCTTGGCCAGCAACTCCTGCAACTGTGCCCTCAGCTCTCTTAGCTCAGTGGGAGCCATATGGTAGGGACCCTTCGCCAAGGGTCCCGTACCAGGCACAACCTCTATAACGAAATCGATCTCCCGCTGGGGAGGCAATCCAGGCAATTCCTCGAGAAAAACATCAGGAAACTCGCACACCACCGGTATGTCCTCAACATCCAGACACGGCTGGTCTACGAAGACCATAGAAGCTAGAAATCCCTGACAACCGGAATCAAGCAAACGATATGCTCGAATCGTAGAAATGAGGAAACGAGGAGAGGTAGAACGGATACCTTGGAAGTAGAAGGTCGACCTACGAGGATGCTGAAAGTAAACCCTCTTCGTTCCGCAATCCACCACCACTCCATGGGCCTCGAGCCAATCCATGTCCAAAATAACATCATAATCCTAAAGCTGCAATGCATACAACCTGCCTGGCAAACTCCATCCCTCGATCCAGACTGGATCCTTCTCGAAACAATACGGAGTGATCATGAAGTCACCGGACGTCAACTCCATCATCAGATCATAAGACATCTGGGATACCAGGTCCTCAACACTCAGCGTAAAATCCTCCAAAATAAACGAATGGGACGAGCCAGAATGAAACAAAACTCGCGCTGCGTAACCCAAAATCATAACAGTACCTTCCACGAGCTGCGACGACTCTGCCTCTCCCTTGGTCATGTGAGTAATCTGGCCTCGAGCTCTCTGCCTGCCCACACTCGCTGACCGTGGTAGTGGCAAAAACTGACCCTGTTGCTGAAACTGCTGCTGTGGGTACTGCTGCTACTGAGGAAACTGGGGTGGCTGACGCGGCCACTGCGGACAGTCACGTGCCATGTGTCTTTGCTGATCACACCCGAAACAGATCACCGGCGCTGTACACTGCCTGCTTGGATGCAACTCGTCACACCGGGGACACGGCCCTCGAGAACCACCGATCGAACCCTGCCGCTGCAAAGGTGCCGGCTGTTGAACACTGCCCGAAGAAGCCTGCAGCTGCTCTCGGCCCTCCTTCTTCTTCTTCTGAAAACTCTTCCAGAAGAACTTCTTCACCCTGGCGCTGAATGACGCAGAACCTGCCGCTGATGCTGCCGGGGTCAAAGCCCCCGAACTACCAGAGGGAAGCTGGAACGTGCTCTGCTACTTGCTAGTCATCTACTGGCTACAGCATGACAAGGGCTGCCCCTGGATAATCGGTCCCCGAGTCCTCTGCATATCCTGCTCCAAGGACGCCGCTACACGAGAAGCCGTCTCCAAATCAGTGGCAGCGTTCGCGATCAAATGGTGCCTCAGCTCCAGCCTCAAGCCCTGCACGAACTGCTCGATCTTCACCCTCTCATGCGCCATGATATGAGGTGCATAATGACCCAGCTCAAAAAATCGGGCCTTGTACTGTAACACGGACATGTCGCCCTGGACCAGCTCTAAAAACTGACGCATCCTCTGCGTAACAATATACTATGTGCAGTAAGTACGCTCGAAAGTGCTAACAAAGTCGCCCCACGCAATCTGCTCAAGGGGACGAGACTGGAAGGATGTCTTCCACTCGGAAGACCACCACGCCCGAGCCGTGCCCTGCAACTTGTTGTAGGCCAACATCACCTTGTCTTCCGCAGTACACCGCACAGAACTGAACACCCGCTCCATCTCATCGAGCCACTTTCGAGCCAAATCAGGGTCTGGCTAGCCGCCTTAGTAAGGTGGATGGAACTACATGAAATCCCTCACTGCTCGGCCTGGCCCACCCCTGGTCGACGAGCCCTCACTATCCTCTCCGCTGAACTGCTGCGACATAAGCTGGCACATGCCACGGAAGAAATCCTCGGCCCCCGGAATCTTCGTAGTATCCGCTGCCTCGGTGGCTGCTGGTGGCACACTACTCTGCTCCTCCTGAACCTCCTGCTGGATCTCCTGAACCTCAGCCGACTGCCCCTGCTGAGAGCGAGTCCCCCGCCTCGGCGCCATGCTCACTCCTAAAGCAAAAGATAGAAAACACGGAAACGGTAAGGTCAATAAAAACACATGATGCCCGATGCCAGCGTTAACTGTACAACGTTATTGTGGACTAGTGGACCACTATAATTACTTATGATCCTCGTATAATCCCACAACCGCGCTCTGATACCAACTGTAACGACCCGAGAATCCAATTACAAGGAAGGCCCGATAACCCGAGACTCGATCCACCACCCACGAGCCTGAAGACTCGAAAGGGTTAGAAGGATGGTGTGGAGACTACACAAGTATCACAAATAATTGCAAAAATTAAATAATTTATATGATTAAACAAAAAATAATTAACATTTCACATGATACATGGTCCACATGATATAACAAAACAAACAACAGAAGTCCACAACTAGTACAGAGATAAGAAAGAAAAGTACAGCTATACGGGACATACCCCGGCTCTGACCTCCGGCACTAACGCTAGGCACCTGAACCACGCTGAGCCTCAGGCGCTTTCCTCTGAAGTCGCGCCTCACCTGAAACACGGTGGAAACACGCAGGGAATGAGTCTGAGAACAAGACTCAGTAGGGATCACTCGAACCCTACCTCGCAACATGAAAAACCGCTACACTAGCAGTAAGCGAGTACCTCAGAAGTGAAAGTCCTACAACTACAAACACCAGTCTCACGGCATGAAAAATTGACACACGTGCCACGGTGAAACAACCGGAACTCAACGGTCAACACGACCAAAAAATGTGAAGGCCGAAGTCACAAAGACTGACAGTCTGTCACTCCCGACTCGACAGGAGTACCTCCCACAAGAAGCACAGTCAGTAGCGTCCCCTGACGTCTTACACCGCACCGCAGGTGTCCGTCTGGCACGATAGCCCCTGGCGGAGGCAAGGACACCGTACAAGTAACCACAAAGTAAGTGACTAGCTGGGGTCACGCTCGTCAGCGTGTGTCCACCTACCCCCAACCACCTGTGCACACACAGATCATGCGTGTCAGGTCTGACCTCTAACTGGCTTTCCCCTCAGCCGGACTCTGGCTGCTAGATGTGTGGCCCGACGGAAACCAGTCTAAAAACCATCCTCAGGGTAGCCTCTTTACCACTCCCTGGGGGGACCACTAAACGTGTAAGAAGGCTACGACTAGTAGAGGGTCACTAAAGGAGTAGACTCCCAAGTCAACAGAAAATAACGTCCGAACCCGACGAAGTACAGGGACTATCCCACGTACCAGCACCGTCGCACGGTGACCACGGTCGGAGAATAAACGGGACTGTGAATCACCTGGTGTAGTCCAGAGCCTGGCGGTCCAACACAGGAGTGCCACAGGCTCTGACGGTCTATCTCTGGGCCGTCACAGTAGTCTGACGGCCCAACACAGGTGCGTCAGACACTCATTGTAAAATTGGCTGTGGCGCGCCAACCCTGGTGCGTCACAGTCTCTGACTCACCTAGCCTAGTGCGTCAGAAGATGAGAAGAAACCAGCTGTGATGCACACCACTCGGGGTGTCACAGGCTCTAACGGACCATCTCTGGTGTGTTAGAAGATGGAATGAAACCAGCTGTGACGCACACCCCTAGGGGCGTCATAGCCTCTAACGGTCCTACCTAGGAGCGTTAAAAGGTGGGGATGCGTCAGCTCTGACGCTCCCACACAGGGGCGTCACAAGGCTCTGACCCCCAACCCTGGGTGCGTTAGAGGCCTTGACCCCCAACGGTCGGAAACCACAACGGTCAGATGCCAACAGTCGGATCGCCACTCTGACGGTCCAACCTTGGCGCGTCACACGCCCTGGCGGTCTATCGTGGGACAGTCAGGCCCACGGACCACCCAGTTGGCAAAACCGTGCCTTGTGACGCACCCACCGTGGGGCATCACAGGCTGTGACGCACCCACCCTGGGGCGCCACAGGCTGTGACGGTCACTGGAAGAACCGTCGCACCGTCTTGATGATGAACCGACGGGAAATGACCAAAAACACCAACCACGCCCCCATACCTCCATGGGAGAGGGGGAAAACAAGGGGGAAGCTCCCCCGGGACCCCTAGCATGCTTCTAAGCCATTAAAACGCGGAATCACGTCCTAAAATCATGGATCGAGCGAACTCTCCCCAAATCATGGAAAACCCCATCCCGGCATGGAAACCCATCTCTCGGCCTCCCCTCGGCCTACAAATCGCGGGAAAGGAATGCGGGGAGCTAAGGAACGTCACCCTACCTCCATCTCGCCTCGAGGCCCGTTGGATCGTCCACAAACCACGAAGAACGCTTGAAACCCTCATTCCTCCTCACGCTACCCACGAATGCCGCACGCCACCGGGATCATCACACTGCCGTCGCAGCGCCGTCACCCCGCCGCCGACCGCAGCCGGAGAGAGGATCAGAGCGGTCGTCATCGGGAGAGGGGAAGAGAAGGGGTGGCCACGTTGGGGAGGAAGAGGAAAGAGGAAGAAGAAGAATAAAGAAGAGGGGGAGAAAAGAAAAAGAAATGGGGTATTTATACAAAATCTAGAAATTCTAAAAAATACCAAAAATTAAAAATTGCACATCCGCTATCCTCGGAACGCACTGATCGCAACGGTACCACTCTTGCCCAGGTGAACGACCCGGTTCACCCGCTACGGGGTTCTGTAGGTAAAAGTCGAAAACACGACCGGAAATCAGAAAAACACACGAAAAAGACGCAGACACGCTCTGGGACTCCGAAACCACTCCGGATCGCGTCGATCCGAACACGAAAGAGTCTAAAACGAAAATTCAGACACAACGGAGCTGGACACTCCTAGAAAGAAGATCTGGGACCCAAAAAGAAGGATCCGAAAGGTCTGGGATATTACAGCCAGTTTTACACCGAGTGTCTAACGCACCTGTGTTGGGCCGTCAGACTGCTGTAACGACCCGAGAATCCGATGACCAGGAAGGCCGATAACCAGAGAGTCAAACAGCCACCCACCAGCCCAAAGACTGGGAAGGGTTAGAAGGATGGTGTGGAGACTACACAAGTATCACAAATAATTACAGAAATTAAATAATTTATATGATTAAGCAGGAAATAATTAACATTTTACATGATACATGGTCCACACGATATAACAAAATAAACAACAGTAGTCCACAACTAGTACAGAGATAAGAAAGAAAAGTACAGCTATATGGGGCATACCCTGGCTCTGACCTTTGGCACTAACGCTGGGCACCTGAACCACGCTGAGCCTCAGGCGCGTTCCTCTGAAGCCGCGCCTCTCCTGAAACACGGTGGAAACACACAGGGAATGAGTCTCAGAACAAGACTCAGTAGGGATCACTCGAACCCTATCTCGCAACACAGAAAACTGCTACACTAGCAGTAAGCGAGTACCTCAGAAGTGAAAGCCCTGCAACTACAAACATCGGTCTCACGGCACGAAAAATCGACACACGTGCCACGGCGAAACAACCGGAACTCAACGGTCAACACGACCAAAAAACCCGAAGGTCGAAGTCACAGAGACTGACAGTCTGTCACTCCCGACTCAACAGGAGTACCTCCCACAAGAAGCACAGTCGGTAGGGTCCCCTGACGTCTTACACCGCACCGCAGGTGTCCGCCTGGCACGATAGCCCCTGGCGGAGGTAAGGACACCGTACAAGTAACCACAAAGTAAGTGACTAGCTGGGGTCACGCTCGTCAGCGTGTGTCCACTTGCCCCCAACCACGTGTGCACACACAAACCATGCGTCTCAGGTCTGACCTCTAACTAGCTTTCCCCTTAGCCGGACTCTGGCTGCAAGATGTGTGGCCCGACGGAAACCAGTCTAAAAACCATCCGCAGGGTAGCCTCTTTACCACTCCCTGGGGGACCACTAAACGTGTAAGAAGGCTACGACTAGTGGAGGGTCACTAAAGGAGTAGACTCCCAAGTCAACAGAAAATAACGTCCGAACCCGACGAAGTACAAGGACTATCCCACGTACCAGCACCGTCGCACGGTGACCACGGTCGGAGAAGAAATGGGACTGTGAATCACCTGGTGCAGTTCAGAGTCTGGCGGTCCAACACAGGAGTGCCACAGGCTCTGACGGTCTATCTTTGGGCCGTCACAGCAGTCTGACGGCCCAACATAGGTGCGTCAGACACTCGTTGTAAAATTGGCTGTGACGCACCAACCCTGGTGCGTCACAGTCTCTGACTCACCTAGCCTAGTGCGTCAGAAGACGAGAAGAAACCAGCTGTGATGCACACCACTCAGGGCGTCACAGGCTCTAATGGACCATCTCTGGTGTGTTAGAAGATGGAATGAAACCAGCTGTGACACACACCCCTAGGGGCGTCATAGCCTCTAACGGTCCTGCCTAGGAGCGTTAGAAGGTGGGGATGCATCAGCTCTGACGCTCCCACATAGGGACGTCACAAGGCTCTGACCCCCAACCCTGGGTGCGTTAGAGGCCTTGACCCTCAACGGTTGGAAACCACAATCGTCGAATGCCAACAGTCGGATCGCCACACTGACGGTCCAACCTTGGCGCGTCACACGCCCTGGCGGTCTATCGTGGGACAGTCAGGCCCACGGACCACCCAGTTGGCAAAACCGTGTCTTGTGACGCACCCACCGTGGGGCGTCATAGGCTGTGACGCACCCACCGTGGGTGCGTCATATGACGATCACTGGAAGAACCGTCGCACCATCTTGATGGTGAACCGACGGGAAACGACCAAAAACACCAACCACGCCCCCATACCTCCATGGGAGAGGGGGAAAACAAGGGGGAAGCTCCCCCGGGACCCCTAGCATGCTTCTAAGCCATTAAAACGCGGAATCACGTCCTAAAATCATGGATCGAGCGAACTCTCCCCAAATCATGGAAAACCCCATCCCGGCATGGAAACCCATATCTCGGCCTCCCCTCGGCCTACAAATCGTGGGAAAGGAACGCGGGGAGCTAAGGAACGTCACCCTACCTCCATCTCGCCTCGAGGCGCGTTGGATCGTCCACAAACCACGAAGAACGCTTGAAACCCTCATTCCTCCTCACGCTACCCACGAATGCCGCACGCCACCGGGATCATCACACCACCGTCTCAGCGCCGTCACCCCGCCGCCGACCGCAGCCGGAGAGAGGATCGGAGCGGTCGTCGTTGGGAGAGGGGAAGAGAAGGGGTGGCCACGTTGGGGAGGAAGAGGAAAGAGGAAGAAGAAGAATAAAGAAGAGGGGGAGAAAAGAAAAAGAAATGGGGTATTTATAGAAAATCTAGAAATTCTAAAAAATTCCAAAAATTAAAAATTGCACATCCGCTATCCTCGGAACGCACTGATCGCAACGGCACCACTCTTGCCCAGGTGAACGACCCGGTTCACCCGCTACGGGGTTCTGTAGGTAAATGTCGAAAACACGATCGGAAATCGAAAAAACACACGAAAAAGACGCAGACACGCTCCGGGACTCCGAAACCACTCCGGATCGCGTCGATCCGAACACGAAAGAGTCTAAAACGAAAATTCAGACACAACGGAGCTGGACACTCCTAGAAAGAAGATCCGAGACCCAAAAAGAAGGATCCGAAAGGTCTGGGATATTACAGCCAGTTTTACACCGAGTGTCTGACGCACCTGTGTTGGGCCGTCAGACTGCTGTAACGACCCGAGAATCCGATGACAAGGAAGGCCCGATAACCAGAGTCAAACAGCCACCCACGAGCCCGAAGACTGGGAAGGGTTAGAAGGATGGTGTGAAGACTACACAAGTATCACAAATAATTACAGAAATTAAACAATTTATATGATTAAGCAGGAAATAATTAACATTTTACATGATACATGGTCCACACGATATAACAAAACAAACAACAGTAGTCCACAACTACTACAGAGACAAGAAAGAAAAGTACAGCTATATGGGGCATACCCTAGCTCTGACCTTTGGCACTAACGCTGGGCACCTGAACCACGCTGAGCCTCAGGCGCGTTCCTCTGAAGCCGCGCCTCTCCTGAAACACGGTGAAAATACGCAGGGAATGAGTCTCAGAACAAGACTCAGTAGGGATCACTCGAACCCTATCTCGCAACACAGAAAACTGCTACACTAGCAATAAGCGAGTACCTCAGAAGTGAAAGCCCTGCAACTACAAACACCGGTCTCACGGCATGAAAACTCGACACACATGCCGCAGCGAAACAACCGGAACTCAATGGTCATCACGACTAAAAAATCCGAAGGTCGAAGTCACAGAGACTGACAGTCTGTCACTCCCGACTCGACAGGAGTACATCCCACTAGAAACACAGTCGGTAGCATCCCTTGACGTCTTACACCGCCCCGCAGGTGTCCGCCTGGCACGATAGCCCCTGGCGGAGGCAAGGACACTGTACAAGTAACCAAAAAGCAAGTGACTAGCTGGGGTCACGCTCGTCAGCATGTGTACAACTGCCCCCAACCACGTGTGCACACACAGACCATGCGTCTCAGGTCTGGCCTCTAACTGGTTTTCCCCTCAGCCGGACTCTGGCTGCAAGACGTGGGGCCCGATGGAAATCAGTCTAAAAACCATCCTCAAGGTAGTCTCTCCACCACTCCCTGGTGGGACCACTAAACGTGTAAGAAGGTTACGACTAGTGGAGGGTCACTGAAGGAGTAAACTCTCAAGTCAACGGAAAACAACGTCCGAACCCGACGAAGTACGGGGACCGTCCCACGTACCAGCACCGTCCCACGGTGACCACGGTCGGAGAAGAAATGGGACTGTAAATCACCTGGTGTAGTCCAGAGCCTGGCGGTCCAACACAGGAGGATCATAGGCTCTGACGGTCTATCTCTGGGCCATCACAGCAGTCTGACGGCCCAACACAGGTGCGTCAGACACTCGATATAAATGGGGTATTTATAGAAAATTTTGAAATTCCAAAAAATTAAAAATTGCACATCCGTGATCCTCGGAACGCACTGATCACAACAGTACCTCTCTCGCCCAGGTGAACGACCCGGTTCACCCGCTACGGGGTTCCGTAGGTAAAAGCCAAAAACACGACTGGAAATCAGAAAAATGTGCGAAAAAACCGCGGACACGCTCCGGGCCTCTGAAACCACTCCAGATCGCGCCGATCCAAACACGAAAGATGTCCAAAATAAAATTTCGAACACAACGGAGCTGGACACTCCGAGAAAGTAGATTCAAGACCCAAAAAGAAGGATCCAAAAGGTCTGGGATATTACACGTACCAAACCGGTCTCCAAGGGCAGAAAATTGAATAGGAGGGGTCTCGGTTATCGAGAATCCTCACTCTCAGTTTTGGGTGACTCAAGGCCGTTAACCTAGGACTACCGCCAACATTTTGTCAAAGGTCCTCTCTAGCCAAGCACATTGAAAGCATCACCTTGTCAGCCTAAGAAAGAAGATATAGCTTATACAATTGACATCCCGCCATTGCTTCCAAACGGGCCTGTTGATGATATGATCAACTTCAGCCAGGCATTTGCTATGTTATTTCATGAAGAAGACAGTTGTCGAAGAAACAAGGAAGTGTGGCTTGTGCATTATGGACAGAAGAAGCCAGTCGTCTGCCTGCGGGAAAGGGGGAGCTCACCCGTCATCTTCACTTGGTCTCCTTCCCATTTGATGTGTCTTTACCAAAAGCTAGAATCCATACCCCGCTCACCTCCTATCTTGATCAATCCATTGCTATTGGAGATTCCCACTTAGTTTCTCATTGTCAGGACATGCACTTGCTGTCCGCCGATTGATCTATCCACTCCTTCCTCCTCCTCCTCTGATCCTTTTCTCAATCTCTTTTGTCCATTCATGTATCCCCTCAGGCTCCCTCCTCCGCCTTCCTCTCCATCTTGCTGCATGATCTCCACTGATCTCCAAAAAAATGTCAAATTTGAAATAGAGGTTTCAGTGGAAGATTACGCTATCTTCTCTCCATCATCCACCCAGGGGCATGAGGCTCCCGCTGCCTCCCTTCCACTAGATTTTATCTCTCCTAGGTTAGATGTAGGGTCCGTCGAGTCTAGGGAAGTAGAGTCTGTTAAGTCTAGAGAAGTAGGGTCTTGTTCTAGGTCATCCAACTCATCCTTGCCAGAGCTGCACTCGCTAGCGCGACTTTCTAAATCCATTCCGGATAGGTTCCTGTAAGATCTAGCGCAGCAATGTCATGCTTTTCTTAAATGTCGAGAGTTCATAGCTATGGCGATTGTGATCGAAGAAGACGAGGAGCAAGACGGGGTGTGGAGTGACGATGGATTAGGAGTCTATGAAATCATGGATGAAATGGACCCGATTGATCTTGAAGACAGCGACGTAGATGACACTGCCGATTTGTATGCGTAAGGTTTAAAAAGATTTGACGAGCCATCATCCGCAGTGGATGAACCTACGAAGGAAATAAATCTGAGAATTGATGAGGACCCCAGGCCCGTATTTATTGCCGCTAATCTCCCTCCAGAAGTTGAAGAAGATTTAGTCAAGGTTCTAAGGGAGTATAGCGATTCTTTCACCTGGTCTTACGAGGACATGTCGGGTCTTGACGCCTCCTTGGTGGAACATCAACTAGTGCTTAAGCCAGGGGCAACACCCGTTAAACAAAGGCTAAAAAGATTTTACCCCCACATGGCCTTAAGGATGAAGGAAGAGCCAGGTTCATTAGAGTTGTTTTATATCCCCAGTGGGTGGCGAATATAGTGCCAGTCATCAAGAAGGATGGGTATGAAGCTCTATCTCAAGGATGATTTCCTGCTACCTCACATAGACGTATTTGTGGAAAACACAGCCGGGTATGAAGCTCTATCATTCATGGAGGGTTATTCAGGATACTACCAAATCCGTCTCGCTCCCGAAGATCACGAGAAAACCTCCTTCACCACGCCCTAGGGCACATATATTTTTTTTTGGTAAGTAATGGTATGTATTTGTATTAAAGAAGAAAATTATTGTACATCATATTCTTGCAGTCTATTCAATAGTATAGACCTGCAGATTAGTGGAAATAAGAAAAGCTAACTCATAATCTAAGGACCACACAGCCCCTGGACTCAAAGATTATTTAAAGTAATGTTAAATCTTTTGAAAATTCTTTCTTCCCTCCTTGCCATTCTTTCATGCCCAAACAATTCAATGGAACTCCTAGCATCTTCAAGGATGTGAATGAGGGTGTTCATTTTCGAAGCAACCACATCTTCAAAGATCCTTGCGCACCTCTCTATCCAAGTTTTCCATATAGTAATACGAAGGAGAAGTCTAACAAATTTCACCATTGGTCCCGATCTTGGAAACTCAGCTTGCAGTTTCTGAAGTTCTTGGCTGAGGCCTATATTTGGCTGTCTGTGTAGATCAAACCGGAGTAGGATCTGTTTCCATATCCAATTAGTGTATGAGCATTCGAAGAAGAGATGATCATGAGTTTAGTTGCCTTCCTGCAAAGAAAACACAAACTTGGTAAGTGGAAACCTTATCTTTGGAGATTTTTAGTTGTGGCCAATGTGTTAAGTACTGCTTGCCAAATACAGTGAGAAGCAATTTGGGTTGTTGGTTTCTTCCAGACCCATTTGTAAAAGGCAAAAGAAGGGCCTTTGTTTCTAATTTCTACCCAAATGTTGCTAGGCTTCTTGATTTCTTCCTTATGATTTCATTGTATAACATCTCTGTCTCCATTTTGGATTTGGACAGCATTAACAATTTGCCATAGATCTGCCATTTCAGAGGAAAGAGCAGTTGGACGATTCCATTTCCCATCTGTAATGTGGTCATGCCGTTTGGACTGAAGAACGCCGGTGCCGCTTAATAAAGGGCGACGATGGCTATATTCCACGATATGATGCATGTCTACTGTTGACATGTTCTTCCTTACTCCCTCTTTTCTCTAATAAATCGATGTGGAAGTAAGTGAATTGGGGTGAGGAGGGTATAGAGGAGTGATCATGATCGCCACCAAGGTTCCGAAATGTAAAAGAGTTACACCCGTACCTTGGAAAAGGGAGACACTCGCCAATGGTCAGCACTACAGAGATAAACGGCTCGTTGTGAACCGCCCTGTGAATGAGCGGTCGATCGACATATCGCGCAACAGTGCTGGGACAAACACGGGATGAAGCCTGGCTTGACGATGGAATGGTCCGGAGGAAGCCGCCGAAGGATGCAGGACGGTGCAGAGATGTCCACTCTATGCTTCAAACGGACATGGAGATGACCGTTCAATGCCACCAGGTTTTAAGTTGTAGGATCTAAACCTCCACCCCTTCCGGCCGGCCAGAAGGAGTGGGCCTCGTGCTGGGATGATGTTGACCTGCAAAAGGATATAGGAACACACAAAGGAAGACCCATATTAGAACTTATGACGTGTAGTAACTGCTAGCAATAGAAAGAAATATGCATAACTAAGATGGAATAGGGGATACCTGGAGGTTTTTAAACCCCTAAGGGTGTCTAAAACATAGGAGGGTGTGTAAATGATGTATGAGAGTAAGAAAACATGGAAGAAATATAGAAAAAACGATGCATGCAAATAAAAGAGAACGATGGGACTAAATGAAATGATGACTCAAAATACGACTACTCCCTGAACCGGAGGCCTATGCGGACGTAGAAGGCGTCCCTCCCTGGTGGTAGGTCGCTCAAAGATTCGACAAGGCTTCGCCGTCGACCCAAAACCCCCCCCCCCCTTTCAAAGCCTGACCTTAGGGTCTATTTATAGAGCCTCAAAAGCCAGCCCCGAAAGTAGTGTTTCCAGTGAAAATCTGCTCGAGATATCTACATAAAATCCTTAGATAATATAATTATCTTTCAACCCGTTCAAACGGCACCCCATTTGGTTGATAAATCGTGGAGAAATAGTTGGAACAAATCAAGGATAAAACCACGGATAGAGAGAGAAAAACCCTTAATTTTTCAGCCATCGGACCATAGCGCGGTCTTGCGATAGACCGCCCAGTCCATTGAGCGGTCTGTCACCAGACCGTCCAATGCTGTCGGTGGAAATTAAGTAAATAAGTAATATTATCCAAATATCCATCGAACTGCCCGATGATTTCGCCGTTGGACCCTCATGAATTGGGCGGTTACAAATGGACCACCCAGGCCATGGAACGGCCATAGCCCAACCGCCCAATGCCTATCGGTGGTAAATCAGAATAAATTAGATAATTAGATAATTATCTGAACGACCAATGAATCTGGGACTCTGAGATATGGACGGTCATATATCGGCTGTTCAATCAATTTGAACGGTTATACGTAGACCGTGCAAAAGCTTGTCAGTGGAAATACAAATAAATCACCTTAATACCCAATAAATAGCGACACGGTCCATAGTCAATCGCTCCAAAACTGGACGGTCAAATGATGGACCGCGCAATGGCTGGACACTTGAAAATCAAAGAAAATGTGACAAAACGAGCAAAACCAAGGCCCATTAAGCACCTATAAAATAGGTCCAATAAGCTGCTTGAAAATAGCCCAATGAGTAATTGACAACTCGAGGCATCAAAAAATGATGGTAAGAGAAATGACTCAATGTATCGACAAAGAACGGGTGTCAACAGATGCCCCTCCTTAACGTCCTCTTTGTAGGGGTGCGAGCGGAGGTGGAGCGAAATCGAAATGGAACATGGAGATGAAGCGAAAATGCAGCGGAACGGACTGAAAAGTGGGCGTTAAGGTAAAACGATGCCCGTTTTGCCAACGAGCGATAGGAATCTTCTGGAAAACTCCGAACCACTCACAAGGAATAGTTAGACCAAAAGTGACACCAATCTGGAGGAACTAACTAAATAAAGGGAACACAAGATCAATCTCATGGGGGACACAATCCCGCAGACCAATGAGGAGACCAGAATAAGCAAAAGTAAAGAAATGGACTAAAACTCTATACAGAGACCTCTTAATCAACCAAACATAGTGAACAAACCAGAGAGAACCTTCCAACTAAGAGTGGAATTGTTCCTCTTACTCAAACACTGAACGCGCAGCTATCCATCACTGGTGGGACATTAGCAGGCAAACCATAGATCATGAATGCTCAAAAGATGCGTATGATGCATGATGGGCTAAAATAAAAGAAATCATTAAAACAAATGCAAATAAAGCCATAAAATAGAAAATACTCGAGAATCATATTGCTAAGCTGGGAGAAGCAGAGTCAAGACACTATCTGTAACCACAGCGTGCAGGATAGAACCACTCTCCCCAAACTTTCCCAACCTAACGGCATGTCTGATGATTAAACACGTGAACCTGGATCATCATCGTTTTTGTTAAAGGGGAACATCAGATCGTTGAACACGTAAATAATCAGCTGGTTCTCGAGATAATATAACATAATACCATATAGTAATGCAATAAGGGGTAGGGATAGAGGGCCATACCTGACTTACCTGTGCAGGTGAAATTGCATTTTTTTTTATTTTTATTTTCTGATTTTTAGGGATTTTCATGTATAAGACAAATATGATAAACAAGCAAGTATAAGCATAGCGTCGATAACATAACAATTAACTGAACGACAAACAACACGACATAACATAACGATCAAATGAAACGGGAGACAATGCAATATAACATAACAAAGGCAAACGAGCACATATGTAATGGCATGAACAGACAACATGCATGCATGAACACGGTGTGACAAGACAACAACGGGGTGGGACAACGCACGATTGGGACAAGAACATGACGGATGACCACACGATTGGGACAAGAACATGAGACATAAAGGGGTGACTTATATGTGCAAGACAACTAACAACACTCAGTGAGGGACAAAACAACATGTGTGGGATAATATTGTGGGACATAAACACGTGACAAGGACAAGGCGGGACAAAAGACATAAACAAATACGTCCTTCAATCAAAACTCAATATCAGAAGAAGCAGAACAGTCAGGTTCATAATCGTGAGGCAAAGCTCTCTCATAAAGATATGATCATTGCAAACAAAAGTTGAGAAGGACATGAGCTTCAGAACAGATCGAGAGAACGGATCGAAGAAGGAAAGAACAGATCAAAGATGTGGATGGAAGGTAGAGCACAAAGATATAGCAAGGAATGCCTAAGTACTTGTAACTTGCACACTTAGCAAACGAATTACGTATTTATCCTTAAAACAAATGCAAATGTATGAAAAAGACACATTTTTTAGATTGTATTGTATTTGTTTTCAGATTTTCAATAGTATTTCATTTTTCTATATTTTTTGAAGTATTTGATTTATTAGGTTTTTAAAATATTTGATTTTTTTTGAAATTTTGAAGTATTTGATTTTTTTTATATTTTTGACAATGTTTGATTTTTTTGGATTTTTTTGAAGTATTTGATTTTTTTTAGACTTTGGTAATATTTTTTTTTTTTGATTTTGACATAGCAATCTGCAGCACCTAAAGACGGGCTCAAACTACTGACCAGGGATCGTCGTTCCTACCCCTTTCATTAAAGGCTTCCCTTAAGCAGGCGTGCATGTGAGGGTGGCTTACCACAACCAACCGCTTCTAAAGAATGGTGCCCCTACTAATGCCATACCCGGGATACAACCCAGCCTAAGAGGGAGAAGCAGAAGAAAAATTGGAGACAAGCTTCGTGCATGATGGGAGATATCAAGGCTCGAATTCCTTCCAGGGCACTACCCCTCAAAGAGATAGCCTGTTGCGCCGGGACTTTGTGTCTTTGATTTTTAGACCTATATTTATCCAGCACGCATGCGACCGGGCTCATGACGTCCTGCGGGGAATTGTACTACCACTCTTGCCATGCCTTTGATTCATAATTTTGCATTGATTCATTTTCTCATTTTGGTAGCCCTTATTGGCCAGATATAGCATGAAAGTTTACTTTTGAGGGTCAAGACTGCCCCTATTTGAGACCTCTCTCGTATTAGGGAGCGCCTAGGTTAGTCATCTTATCGATCAATCTCTTGCCCCTGCACTTGGCCGAGCAGAGAAGAGAAAAGGCTTTCGTGCATACCCAAAGTATGGCCAAAGCAGCAACGGTGTGCCTTAAAGAGATAGGCTATGGCTCGCCGTGTAGTGTGTAAAAAATCCATACTCAAAGGTTACCCTCAACAATCAAGGAAAGAAACTAGACTCCTAATACGGAGTTATCACCAGCCTAAGGATGCTGCAGAAGCAACTCGACTTGAACTAACCAAACTTAATGAACTAAATCCGCTCAAAACGTGTTGAGGAAACCACATTATAACCATGCATAGGATAAATAGAAATGATAGCAATAATAGCATGTTCTTGCATAAAATAAAGATACATTGCGAATCCATGGAACAGAAAAGTGGCGTCCTGAAGTGATCTTGATCATCGAGCTTTGATCAGCATGAGCTTTGTTTTCCTCGCTTGTCAGGGTAAAAGGGAGAGGATAACAAAGACTTGAAGATTCTTCTAGATGGAGGAGCGGCAGACACCAAACTAGACGAAGAAGAATAAAAGAAAGAGAGACGAGGGCTAGAACTCCCTCGTTAAGGCATAGAGGCCCAGATAACAAGGAACCGAATACATAATGAACATAGATTAACTGAGATCAAGGCAGACTAAAGCCTCGAAAATAGCATGAAAAAGGGTAATGACCCCAAAGGGGTGAGGAGGAAAGAACGGAGAGACCTTGAGAAGGTTGTGGCAAAGATAAGGAGAAGAGGAGTGACCATTTGACGTGGGCGGGGAAGGAGAATGAGAATCACCTGCCAAAGGCGGGGAAGGAAAATGATTGACACTCGATAGGGTTGGAGAAGAAGAATGATGGTTACCCGACAGGGTCGGGGAAAGAAAATGGTAATCACCCGACATGGTTGGGAAAAGAGAATGAGGAGTAGATTACTAGGATACCCGAGGAGGGGAATCAAAGGGAGACACAGGTCGAGGCAGAGAATGGTGAGGAGATGGAATGTCCGGAGGCTCCGGATAAGAAAAGGGCGAACGGGGATTCGTAGACTCAAAATGGGAGGCGAGAATCATGGAGAGAGAATTAGGAGACTCAAAACGAGGAAGATTAACTAACAAGTGCAGAATGCCCCTGGTCAATCCTGAAGGTATGGCCAATTGCCCCTTGAGCACAAGATTCATCAAACTCGTGGCGGCCGCATAGGTCAGCACTACTCGCGCGGAAGCTCCGGTTCGGCTAGTGACCTGAACGCCAACCAAACGAGGGAAGATAACCACATCAATAGCAAAATCTCCGATGAGCAATAGGATTGCCACCGGCCTTGCTTGGAAAGAAACTGGGACTAGCGCCAAGGATCTTTTCTGAACCACCGTCTTTGAACATGAATGTTCCTTGTTCCCAAAACAACCAAGATCTTGGACCCGGACCGGCATGCGACAGACGAACTCTTGAACCTGGGTATGCACGGTCAAAGACTGGCTTGCCTTATCATTTCCTCGAGAACTAATCCCGAGGGGCACCAAAGGTAATGTGCACCTGCTCCGCGAGGTAGGAAGGGGTTGAAGAGGGTTAGAAGGAAGAGGTTTGAAAGGTGTTGGTGGCGGAAATGCAAGAGGTCGAGGGATGGTGATGACGATAGGCATGGGTGTGGGTAAAGGTGGTGGTGTGAATTCGGGTTCGGCCTGCTCAGGCTCGGATGACGAGAGCGAGAGGGGTAGTAAAGGGGGTGGAGAAGAAAGTGGAGAAAATGGAGTCAATGGAGATGGTAAAGGGGGTGAGGTGGTCGAAAGATATGGCAAAGGCGAAGGAGGAGGAGGGGAAGGTAGCGGTGCAGTAGGGGTAGTGGCAAGTGGCGGCGCTCTTCGGTGTATCTTTATGACACATCGAGGGGCATTGGGGATAGGTATGGTAGTGGAAACGGAGGGTAAAAGAGGGGTACCAGCCTGAGCAGAGACTTGGGTAGGTGTTGGAGGTGGGATAGAGGAAAAGGTAAACAACGGAGCATGTGCTTGACTAACTGAAGATTTACCAGGGTGCCCCTGGTCTTGGGGTGGAGAGGACTGCTTAGGCGTCGCTTCTTGCTGCTGTTGTTACTGGCCGCAAGAATCTGAAATAACTTTATGCATAACTGCCCAGTCGAACCTCTTGTATTCTTCCAGACCATAGACAAATTCCTAAAATTTAGGGTAATCTTCAACCAAATGCCCCTGCTGGCGGTGATAATCACAAAACTGAAGTGTATTCCCGGCCACGGGTTGGTGAGGCATAACTGGAGGGAGCGACAATGCATGAGTGGTCATTAAAGCCCTAAAAATGTTCGTAAAAGATTCTGGCAATGAAGGGTGAAAAACCTACTTTGGGGAAGGTGGATGCCGAGGGGTGTCGTAGGGTAATGGGGACAGTAGTGGAGTTTGCATGGGAAATTGTGGCGGCGTAGGGAATGGCATAGGGTTGACAGATGAACCGAGTGGAGGTGTGGACGGAGCGGGAATATAATGAACGTCATCCACCTGCTTGACTAGAGGAGAACATGAAGAAGGGGAAGGCTGACTCGTGGTGGGTTGATAGATGGAAGGTGAATAGGGTGAGGTATGAGGGCATGTGGGAGTGGACGACTGACTCGTAGAAGGATATGTGGGAGATGATGGATAGGAGGTGTACGTGGGCGTAGAAGGCGGAGGAGACACGGGGTCAAGAGGATTCAAAAGTTGCTGGCGAATGAAGCGGGCTTGGTTGTAAAGCTGTTGCCAGGATGTAACATCATTGACGGCCAAGATACACCTAAACTCGGGCGTTGCATTAGAAATAACCATTTTGATCTGCTCTCCCTCTAGAATATGCCCCGAGACTTGTGCGGCCAGCTGACTCCAGCGGTCGGTGAAGGTTGAGAATTCCTCATCGAGCTTCATCTTCTCATGGGCTAGATCTACCATGGAGTATTTGGGCCCCACCTGGTCTTGTAACTATTGAATGAATCTTTTCTGAACGGCTTGAAAATCCACAACTTGCTCTTGCGGTAACGAAAAGAACAAATCCCGAGCCGAGCCCTCTAAAGACAGACCAAATAGATAAGCCATTAAACGGTGGTCATGCCGAAATTTGGCCGACTCATAAAGAAACTCCTTCAAATGCACATAGGGGTCCCCGACTCCACCATAGCAACGATATGCAGGAATTTGAGAGCGTGGTGGAAGTTGAAGACCTTGAAAGGCGAATGGAACACTCAGGGAGGTTGGAGGATTGATTCGACGTTGCAATTCATCAAGTTGGCGTTGGGCTTGAGCGATAATCTCCTCAGTGGGGAGAATCCGAGAAGAGTATGGGCCAACCTGAGCAAGAGAGTGGGAGTTTAAACCAGGATTGTAGGCTAGATAAGGGGATCCGGCCTGAGAAGGGGGAAAGCCCATTCCAGGGACGGAAGGAGGTATGGGCCTAGAAAAATCACTAATGTGGGAATGAGGATTGATTGGGCTAGCAACAGCATGGGCGGGATAAGAAAGCCCGGTAAAAGGAGTAGGCCCATTGAAAGAAGAAGGCCCGTGAAGAGAATAAGGCCCATTAGATGAATGAGGTGATGTGCCTGCGTGGCAAGAGGAATCCACACGGGGGTAAGAGGACAGGGAAGATGAGGGATACTGGATAGAAGAGAAGTGCTCCATGGGAGAAATAGAGACTTTATACAGTGAATTCCAAAGGAATACAAGGATAGAAACGAACCTAGGACAAATGCAACTAAATGGAGGAATGCAAAGATGAACTGGTCTATGGGCCTAATTAACAAAATGATGTGGAGGCAACACATAATAGGGGGAAGAGATGAGAGAAGAATCACCCAATTAAACACCCAATTTATGAATGATGCACGAAAATTTTATAAGTTCCTTTTTAGGACTTTAGTGGTTTAATTAATATATGAATTCACTCAACCACAAGGTACCTAACCAGGGTAAGAATGGGAAATTGGGTGACTCCAAGGGACTCTCCCTTTTACGGATGTAAAACCCTAGACTGAGGGATGGTATGGTACAACCTGCCCGGCGTCTGTGTGGAAATCCATGGCTCACGGGGGCTTACGGAGGTCCTCGGTAAGGTCACCTAGTCGTCTCCAAGGAGTATGGAGACGAGAGGAAACCCTACCTCGATAGGAGTGCAACTACTATGAAGAGTATGTATGCCCCTATGCGCACCAGAGTGCATGCAAAGTCTAGCCTAGATCTAGCAAACAATGATCAAGCAAATATGAGGAAAACAATGATAACGATCATGCAACAATACAATGACAGCAAGGGGAGATCAGAATAGCACCAAATATCTATGCAATGATATGGAACAATGACCACAATGTTAGCCTCAGGTGCATCGTAGCAGTAAAGCACGATCTAAGGAAGACCGCTCAGGGTGTTGTGGACACTAAAAATTATCACCCCATGTTTACGTGCAGGGGAATAAAGAAGAGGAGAAAAGAGAAGAGAAGATGAAAAAAAGAAAAGAAGGCCCTCGGCGGCACGCTAAGTGCCTCCAGCGGCACACCCTTTGATGCTTCCAGCAGCACACCCATGCTGATGCTCCAGCGGCACACTACCAAGTGCCCTCAGCGGCACACTCATTGTGAAGCCTCCAGTTGCACACTCTTCAGGGGCCCAGCGGCACACCCGTCAAGAGCCTTCCAATGGCACGATATTTGTTGCCCTCCAACGGCACACCTTATGGCCCTCAGCGGCACACTTCCTCAGGCCCTCAAGTGGCACACCCCCTAGTGCCCTCCAGCGGCACACTTCCTAGTGCCCCCAGCGGCACACCCCTAAGGTGCCTCCAGCGGCACACCCCCGGTGCCTCCCTAGCGGCACACTCCCAGCGCCCCCAGCGGCACACTCGTTCGGTGCCCCCCACCGGCACACCCAGTTCGTGCCCTCCAGCGACACACTAAATAGGCCCCTTCCAACGGCACACTGCCTAGTGCCATCAGCGGCACGCCCTCAAGGTGCCTCCAACGGCACACACCCCTGGAAGCCTCTATCAACGGCACACTGCCTTGAAGGGCCCCAGCGGCACACACCATCGGTACCCTTCCAACGGCACAGCCTTCATGCCCCTTCCAGCGGTACACTTCAAGCAAGCCCTTCAACGGCACATGCATTCTGCCCCTTTGACGGCACAACGCCTTGGCCCTTCCAGCGGCACAGGCATTCTGCCCCTTCAACGGCACAACGCCTTAGCCCTTCCAGCGGCACAGCGGTAAACTCCCCTGAACGGTACAAATCGGCAAGATACATAACGGTCACTGGAGTGGCCCCTTGGTGCGCAGTGTGGCCATTTCAATGCCAGCTAGTAGCCTGCCTCGGTGTCCCCCCCTTGATTCGGCCTTGGCACTTCCACCTGACAGTGAGGAGACCGAAGTCAACCTCGGATGGCAGTGCCATCATGAGATCCCCCCCGTCAACGACACACATATAAAAAGCCCCTCACAGTGGGAAAAACAGAGGCGGAGGCATGCGAAATACCCATACGAAGAGAGCAGCAGAAGAGAAAGAAGAAGAAGAGAAGAAGACGTTAGAAGAGATATGGAGAGACAGAGAGGAGAATGCCGTGTGTAAGGGGGAAGGGAAGAATGGGCTGAAGGGAGACACCCTCCCTCGTTCCAACTCTCTCCCAATTCTTTTTTTTTCTTTGCTCCTCCTTCCCCTTTTTTTAGTTTCTCTTCTCTTCCCTTCGTTTTGGAGTGTGATGTAACGCACTTGGCCTTCGGGCCATGTTCTTTGATATTTGAAGGCTTTCATGAATAAAAGCGGCTTTTGGGGTGTTAACCCTCGTTGTGTTTGTTGTTTTCTCCCCGTCGTTGGCCTGTGATCTCTATTGCATGCTTCCTCAATTTTCTAACTCCCTGATTCACTAGCTTTCCCATGTCATTGGTTTGCTCGAACAGATGACTAGTGTTTCTGGTTTGATGATGCAAGGCTAGCCTCCTCCTCCTCTTGGTGATGTTCAGCAGTATAATCCCCCCTTTCCTTCCCACTACCTCCGTCTGTGGGTTTGTTGGCATTCACTACCCCTATCCAGCAGGTAGGATTCATCCACTGATCGAGAAGCTCCTCAGCCTTTCCTCTAAATTCTACAGACATACATCCACTCAGGTCACCCAACAGCACACTCTCCCATTGGTCTGCCCAGCGGTACACCTCCATTTGTTTGCCCAACTGTACACTCTCTCTCCTGCTTGCCCAGCGGCACACCCCATGTGCCTTTGCCGACACACTCCCTTGGCTTCCTGGCCGGCACACTCTTTGGTGCCCCCTTTGGCCGACACACCCCCCCTTGACCTCTCCTCGGCCGGTATACTCCCCGGCCATGCATTCACCGGCACACGTTGGCCATGGCCTGTCCGGCGCACCCTGGCCAGTCCGGCCCGGCACACCCTAGCCACTTCCTATCCGGCACACCCCAGTCATGACTCACTTCCCCGGTGCACCTATAGCTTGTGTCAGCCTAGTGGTTTTCCCGTTCGGCGTTTTCTCCGAGTCTTCCGAAGTTTTCTTCAAAGGTGGCTGCCTAGGCACACACCTCAATTGTTGGTTCATGTCACTCTCTGTGGGCATGTTCCATTTTACTCCCTTACCATCCGGGTCAAGGGGAGATGCTGTCGAATTTTTGTCAGAAATAACAATATGTTAAAGGACAAAAGGAAGCAACAAACAAATAAAATGAGCAACGATAAAACATTCTAACTAAGATAGGGGAACCATGCAAGATTTAGAGAGCTGGACCATTAAACATGGTTTTAAACTCAATTACCTGACAGAGAAGTTGAAGCTTGCCGTTTAGAACCCTTCACCTGAACTCCTGAAGCCAGAAACCTCCCCTTAAACCTCACCCCATTCATGTGGATTTCTCCCCAGTGGCATTGCCCCTAACTTCCCTCGGCCAGCCTTGAGCGGCACACTCCAATTGGCTCCAGCCCTGCACACTCTTCAGCCTACATTGCTCGGCACACTCGTGCCTCCTATCCCTCCAACACCTTGCCCGGTACACTCCCTTAGCGGCACACTATTCTTCCTTTCCTCTCTCCGGCACAGCCTTGGCCCATGCCTACCCGATGCACCCCAATCAAGCCTTCCCCCGTACACTTCGGTGGCATTGATGTACACTCCAATCTTGCACCGACCTTGCTCCAGGCTTGCTCAGACCCTCACCCTAGCCTGTATTGACCTTACCCCTTAGCCTCTAGCCCGGCGCACTCCCCAGCGGTACATTCCCCAGCCCATTAGCGGTACACTCCTCACCCCTTCCAGCGGTACACTCCTCAACCCTCCAGCGGTACACCCTAGCTCACCCCCCCTTTCAGGGGTACACTCCTCAACCCCCTGGCCGGCACACTCTCCTCTGCTTCCAGCGGTACACCTTCTAACCTTCCTCTCCCGGTACACCCGAAATGCAATAATACAATAAAAAGGGAAACATAATAATAAAAAAATGATAATGATAGCAATGAAATGAATAATAATAATAATAAGGAATACCACACATATGCAATAAAAGAAGAGTCAATCAACATAAAAATGTAAATAAATGAATAAATAATGATAATAATAGTACTGATAACAGGCTCAAAAAATATACATATAATACATAAACAAATAATGATAAGAATAATAACAAACTCACAAAAATATATATATAAATAATAAATAATTATGATAAAAATTCAAATAATAATAAAACGATGAGATCTGCTCCGCAGCCCCATTTCTCCTCAAGACCCGGTGTAAAGGGAATATTAACGTTGCCCCTCCAAGTCGGGTTCGGACCATGGGAACCATCCTGATATGGCCGCAATTCGGCGTTGCTCTGGGCCGATAATTCGTCAAACCGGACTCGTTCCCATTGGGATTCGTTTCCGCTCTTTCATTAAAATCTCCGTAAACTCAGGCATACATTTGTACGGATTTTTTTCCATTTACGTCGTGCCATCAACACGGATCTTTGTCCGAACATAAAGTGGTCCATGAATGACCAACAAAATCTGAATGGAACGAGACGGCTCTCGTCTTCCCCGAACCCTACATGTGGGAATATCAATAAGACCTTCTTGAGTCACGTTTGGACCTCGGGTTCGCCCCAACCATGGCCATTGCCTGACCCACATCCTAGGCCTATAGCTAGCTATCTCTGTACACGTCTTTGTTTTGTAATCTAGTCCCGGGACACTTTCCCGCTGCCCTTCGGCACCAGATATATTAACGATGCCCACGCAAGTCTCGTTTGTACCGCGGGAGGTGCCCCCGAAATGGTCCTGACTCGATCTCGCACCGGGCCAATAAACTCGCTGATTTCTGAACACTCTAACCGGGATTCAACCGAATGTCTCCTATCCCTTTGAACAATTAATTTGTCGTATCCCGACATACATATGCCCTGGTTTCCCCGTGACGATCATGATTTTCTGAAGCCGGACGCTCGTCCGAATATCAAAATGGTCCCTTGAGTGACCGACATATTTCGAATGCTTGCTTCCCTAGACATCGGGCTTTCCAACTGATTCGAGACCGCTATCGGCTTATTTCTCTAGATATAGTTTCCTAGCCATGAGACCCTGATTTCTGCCGATTAATCAAGGGTGTTCCTCTCTCCGAGGGGATGTAAATGACGCCGTGACCTTTATGGCGCGGTGGGTCTCAGTCCCGACACGAACTACACAATGGTCTGATTAGTCAGATCGAGTGCACCATGGACTTCCTTAAAGCCCGAACAAATCGTCACTTTGTGACTGGCACGCCCACGCCAACCAATAAATGAATAAACAACTATATAAGATAGAAAGTGCGTCCACAAGTCTGGGACGTCCGGTGGGACTGAAACCACCCTTCATCTCTTCACAGGGATTCGGGGTCTCATGGCCTCCTAATAAACGATGTTTGTCTACTTTGATGAATTACAGGTGCTGTCTTCGTCAGTCCTATGGGGGGGAAAAGATGAATTAGGCGAAATTATCTTTATGGCCTCAAGGATGCTACTCTGAGGCTCCTGCAGCTCCCGGGAATCATGAAGGCCGTTTAAAAAAAAGAGAGAGAGAAGAGAAAGAGAGAAGAGGGGTGGGGAAATCAAACCCCCTTTTCCTAAGAGGAAAAAGAAGAAAAGAAGAGAAGAAGAAAATAAGAAAAGAAGGAAGCAAAAAAGGATAAGATAGAAAATTGGCGAGAGAGGGTTGTACGGTCATATCCGTCGACACCAGTGCTGAACAAAGATTACCACTATGGGGTTGATGCGGTGGAGTGAACCACTCATCCCCTCCCTGAGGGGGTGAGCGCTCTCCTGCACACCTACCTTGGTCTATTACACAAAAGAAAGAGAAGAAAAGAAAGGACGAAAAGAAAAGTTGGCAAGCATTGCTAACCAAAAGAACAAGAGGAAACCTGGCATCCCTCCCGACTCTCGGAGGGTCCAAGTCCATGGTGCAATGCCCCGGTCCGTTCCACCTTCCTCCTGCCCCTATCTGGCGCAAGACGGTCCCTCGAGTGGCTGTTAGAAAATCCAACAAGCCGCAACTGTAGCTTGATGAATTCCTGCCCACTTTGGGGGATACTTTATAGCAATGAGGCCAAGCACGGACACCACTCTCGAAGAGAGCGTGCATATACCCCGCCATGGGGGATAAAAAGAAGAAATATACCCCGCCATGGGGGCACGAGAAGCAAAGAGGCATACACCCTGATATGGGGGCACATGAAGAGAATACGCCCTGACTCGGGGGCACGTGAGAAGACTATACCCCGCCTCAGGGAATTGAAGCCATAAAAAGTACACCCCGCCTGGGGGCACAGAAGCAAAGAGGCAAGACACACCCGCCATGCGGGCACATGAAATAAAGGCTACACCCCTGCTCTAGGGGCATTTGAAGAGAAACATACCCCGCCATGGGGGCATAAGAGGCAGAAGAATCTACCCCGCCATGGGGGCATAAGAAGAAACATACCCCGCCTGTGGGGTGCAGAAGTAAAGAGACAGAATACACCTCCACCCGGGGGCACAGAAGCAAAGAGACACACATCCCGACCTGGGAGCATATAAAGAGTGATATACCTCGCCCAAGTGGCATTTGAATAAGAAACACACCCCGGCCTAGGGGGCATACAAAGAAAGAAGCACACTCCGCCTGAGTGCACAAGAAGCAAAGTACACCCCGCCTGGGGGCACAGAAGCAAAGAGGCAAGACACGCCTGCCTTGGGGGCACAAAAAATAAAACGCACCCCACCTTGAGGCATCAAAAATAGCAATACACCCTGCCTGGGTGCACAAGAAGCAAACATCCCCCAATGTGTCGGGACAGAAGAAGAAGAATCCACCCCGCTCTGGGGCATAAGAAGAAAACGATACACCCCGCTTAGGGGGCACATGGAGGGAATACACCCCGACTTGGGGGCATGTGAGAAGAATCTTCCCTGACTTGGGGGCATAAGAAGAAACAGAGTTGCACCCCAACTTGGGGGTACATGAAGAGGATCCACCCCGACTCGGGGGCACATAAAGCAAAAGTTACACCCCGGCTTTGGAGCATTTGACGAAGAATCCACCCTGACCTGGGGGCATAAGAAGAAACGGAGTTGCACCCCGGCCTAGGGGCATTTGAAGAAGAAATGTACCCCGATATGGGGGAACATGAAGCAAAAGACATACCCTGCCATGGGGGCATAAGAAGAAAAGAATTCACCCCGGCCTAGGGACACTCAAAGAAAGAAGCACATCCCACCATGGGGGCATAAGAAGTAAGAATGCACCCTGACTTAAGGGCACACAAAGGAAGAAACTCACCCCCGCTCTAGGGACATATGAGACAAAGAATACACCCCGGTTTAGGGGCATACGAAGAGAAATATACCCCACTCTGGGGTAGAAAAAGCAAGTGAATCTACCCCGTCCTGGGGGCGCAACAAGCAGCAGAGTCACACCCTGATCTAGGGGCACCTGAAGAGAAATATATCCTGCCATAGGGGCGTATAAAAGAAAAGAGTAAGAATGCACCCCGGTCTGGGGGCACAGAAGCAAAGAGACATACATCCCGACCTGTGAGCATATGAAGAAAGGTATACCCCGCCCAAGGGGCACTTGAAGAAGCAACATACCCCGCCACGGGGCATGGAAGCCGCAAAAAAAATTTCACCCTAGCTTAGGGGTATTCAAAGATCTACCCCGGTTTTAGAGGCATTTGAGGAAGAACTACACCCTACTATGGGGGCATGAGAAGCAAAGACTATATCCCACCTGGGGACACACAAAGAGAGAAACTCGCCCCGGCTTAGGGGCATTCAAAGAAGAAATGTACCCCACCATGGGGGGCACATGAACCAACGCACCCCGCCTGGGGGCATAAAGGCCATAAAGAACAAGCCCAGACTTAAGGGCATTTGAAGAAGAATCCACCCCACCTGGAGGCATAAAAGCAAAGGTACACCCCGCTTAGGGGCACATGAAGAAAAGACACATCCTGCCTTGGGTGCACAAGAAGCAAAACACTCCTCTCCTAGGGGGGGCACGTGAAATAAAGCTACACCCCCCCTCAGGGGCATAAGAACCAAAGATATGCCCCTGTGCCTGAGACATATGAAGAGGAAGATACCTCCCTCTGGGGACATAAGAAGTAAAAGACACACCCCGACTTAGGGGCATTTGAAGAAGTGAAGAAGAAACATACACCCCGCCTGGGGGCAGGGAGGCCGTAAAGAAGATACCCTGCCATGGGGGCATAAGAAGCAAAAGACATACCCCGACATGGGGGAATGAAAAAGAGAAGCAAAAGATACACCCCGTGTAATGTCCCGGATCTTTGTTGGATCCTTAACGGTCTTTCAGATCCTTTTCGGAGAGTTTCGGATCACTTTTGTAGCTCCCGAGTTGAGTTTTATGATCCGTGTGGGTTTTTCTCTCGTACTAGTTACGGAACCCTGCGGTGAATTTATCTCTCACTTCATCGACTCGTGGATGCTACAGCGACGATGTGCTCTTAGAGCCGGTCGTTTTGGCTATTTTTGTGTATTTTTCTGAGTTCGGGCTAAAAATCTAATTTTTCAGAAATTAGGAAAATTTATTAATTTCTTTCTATAAATTCAATTCCACTATCTCTCCTGCTCATTTTCAACTTCACGCTATCTCACTCCATTCTCTCCAGTCTCTGGTCCGTTCGGCACAGGGCGCGCACCATTGCAGAGCTGGCTGAGGCGTGGACGTGCTCGAGTGATCGGTTCGCGGGAAGGAGCAGCGGATGGAGCATGGTGAGCGCGATCCCTCGGTGGATTCCGAGAGGGCGTCGTTCATGATTCGGTGGTTTTCGGCATGGTTTAGTCCCTTCGGGGCACGGTTTCTTTGGTGGAGGTAGGGAGATGGATCACCACTTCCTTCTGCACATTTTCCCTGCTTCTGTGCGTTGTTTGGTGCTCGATCGGGGGAGATCGGGCCGGTTTAATGAAAACCGTGGTTTTTGGGGTTTTCAGGGTTCGTCGAAAAATGACAACCATTCGTGATGTGGTTAGTGTCAAACTGACCATTGGGATGTCTGGATCCCATTCACGTAAGTTTCGTGTTGATTGATTGTCATTCGAGGTCGGTAGGAGTCCGGGAACCTCGGTGACCCATTTAAGGTCGATTTGTCTAAATCACCCCGATCTCTCATTTTAGGGCTTGCATGTGGGCTTTTGAGCCTCCTAGAGTTGTTTTTCGTCGTCTAGATTTGTTTCCCCTACGCTTCGGCGTGAATGGGGCGTGGAACGGCCCGATTTGGTGTTTCCACTATTTTCCCGCCGTGACCGATGTAGCGGTCGTTTCAGAGACCGTCACATGACCCTGACGGCCCTACGACAGACCGTCACAGCTGTTGACACCCGTTTTATGCCGATAAGCTGAGTCGTTTCTCTTAGTCCCATTAGTTGATGCCCTAAGTTGTCCATCATTCATTGGGCCATTTTTTGTGGCACGTCCAGGGCCCATTTTATGGGTAGCCTCCCTCCTTGTTAAAGTCCGTATCAATTCAGGGCTTATTGGACCTTGGCTTTGATTAATTGAACGGGTTTTATGAAAGTCAAGTATCCAAGAGAATGAACGGTCTAGCATCAGCCGTTCAGTACTGGGGCGGTTGAATCCACACCATTTATACATTTTGGCTAATTTCTAAGGATTTTTCTGAATATTCACTGACAGGCTTTTGTGCGGCCCTATCAGGCCCGTTCAAACAAATGGACGGGCGAATTCAAATCGCCTATATCTCAGAGTCCTACGCGTGCCAATTTCTTAGATAATTATCCAATTATTTGAATTATCACCGACAGGGCTAGAACGGTCGATGGTTGGCCGCTCTACATTTGAACGGGCTTATTAGAACCGTTCACCTTTCAGTGTTCAACGGCGGACGTTTCGGTTAGTTCGAGCGATAATTGGGTTAATTTCCTGATTTTCTAAATTTCCACCGATAGTATTGGACGGTCTTTGATGGACAGCCCATAAGCTTGAGCGGTCTATCGTAAGACCGTTCATCCTGTCGAGTGGTGATTTTTAACAGATTTTTATCCCTTTTATGCATGGTTTTATCCCTGACTTCTCTTGTCGATTTCTCCGTGGATAATCAACCTTTTTTGATGCCGTTTCGACTGGATAAGGGATTATGATAATATCTATGATTTATCTTTTATGATTTCGACCTAAAAAGAGCTCTAAACCCTAGTTTCGGGGCTGGTTTTCTAGGCTCTATAAATAGACCCTAATGGCCAGACTGAAGAGGGGGGGGGGGGAATTTTTGGTCGACGGCGAAGCCCTGCCGCACTCTTGAGCGACCTAGCACCAAGGAGGGACGCTTTCTACGTCCATATAAGCCTCCGGTTCAGAGAGTAGTTTGGTTTTGAATCCTTTTGTTTATAGTCTTCATCACTTTCCTTTCGTTGCATGCATCATTTTCTCCATACGTCCCAATTCTGTCTCATTATCATGCACACATCCACCCATGTTTTTGTCACCCTAGGGGTTTAAAACCCCCCAGGTATTCCCCTTGCCATTCGTTTATGTTCATTTCTTCTTATATTGATATTTACTACACCGTCCAGTTCTAATTTAGGTCTTTTCTGTGTGTTTCTTATGTTATTTTACAGGTCAGCAATCATCAGCACGAGGCCCATCCCCTCTGGCCGGCTGGAGAGGGTGGAGGTTGGACCCCTTGCAACTTACTGCGTGGTGGACTTGTGCGGTCTTCAGACAACCGTTCAACATCGTGTGCGGTATAGAAAGCACCGTTCATCCTGTTGGTGCGGTCAACAGAGCGCCATCCGTTCTCCAGTGGTAGTTCCTCCCGCACCCTCTGCAGCGCACTTAGGCGGTCTATCGTAAGACCGTACATCCAGTAGGCGGCCCTCAAAGAGCCGTTCATCTCTTCAGCGCTGCAGCTTAGGCGAGTACTCCCCCTCTTTCCAAGGTACGGCGTGTCCATCACGTCCGGCACCTTGGTGGCGATCACGGTCCTTTTGTTCTCTATTCTCCTCTTATCCTTGTTACTTGCTCATCGCATATTATTCCACCATGATGCATATTGATCTTTAGTAGGAGGAGAAAAATATATCTACATCCCCTTTTGTGGCGATCACGGTGGGACCCCTAATGCCCATCGTGCTTTTGAGTTGCTGACCCCCCTTATTTGTTGTGCAAGTTTTCTTCTAAGAGTGATTTCTAGGTTGGAAGCGTTTTCTGCCTCCTAGGACGTGCGCGGTTCCTACTGAGCCGTCCATACATAGGAGCGGTTAATTCTCCACCGTCCGTTCCCTGCGGCCAGAGCCAGCTTCTCTCCTCTTTCCTATTATTGACGGTTTCTGACACACCGTCAAGCATCTGGAGCGGTTTGAATCTAGCCGTCCATCTCTTCAGCACAGGTACGCTTCGCTCTATTTTGGTTGTAGGCACGCGGCTGCTGGACGACCGTGTAAAGTATTGCGCGGTTGAATATAGACCGTTCTATAGGTATTTTCCTGCCACTGTTGCCTCGTGTTCTCAGTATCCTGTGATTATTCCATAGTGCTTATGTTGTTTTCTCCCTGGATTACACTGTCCTAGACAGATCGTTTTACTGGTGGAGCGGTCGAATAAGGGCCGTTCATCTTCTGTCACAGTGTTCCTGGTGCTATTTGTTTTTTCCCCCCCTGCTCCCTCATCATAGTTGTGTTATGCGTATACTTGCTCATTGATTGATAGTTGCTAGGCTAGATTATGCATGCACCCCGGTGCGCATAGAAGCATCCATTTCTTCTCATAGTAGCTGCATTCCTACCGAGGTAGGGTTTCCTCTCGTCTCCATATTCCTTGGAGCCGACTAGGGACCTTGCCGAGGACCTCCGTAAGCCCCCGTGAGCCGTGGATTCCCACACGGACGCCGGGCAGGTTGTACCACATCCACCACCAGTCTAGGGTTTACATCCGTGAGCGAGAGATCCTTGTAGAGTCATACAGTTCCTCCTTACCTATCCCAGTTAGGCACCAAGTGGTTGAGAGAACTTATACTTTCATTAACTCCCTAAGGTTTGAAGAGGAAATTAGAAGAAATTAACGAGCATCATTTAATAACTTGGTTGCCTAATTGGGTGATTCGGATCTCATTTCTTCCTTCCATTGCATGCTTGTGATTTGCTTTGTAGGTTCGGTCGGTTAGTTTTGTCGGTCCTAGTCTTAGGTGTCTTGGTGCATGTGGGCTTGTCTCTTTCCCTCACGATCACCTCCTAGGGTTGGTTCTTATTTCCATTCATACTCCAACCCCTTGTTCGATTCGTCATCTTCCATGTCGTCGTACGACTTCTCTCAGTCTCACGAGGACTCCCTTCCTCGCGGCCTTCTTGAGGACCCACCTAGGGTCGCCCACTTGCAAGGAGGAGAGGGGACTGTCCCTCCCCTCCCAACCATTCTTGGCGAAGGTTCCCAACCCTCTCTTTCAAATCCGTCCAATCAGAATTCAGCCAATCTAATCCTCAATATGATGGCCCAGCTGGACCCTACCCAGCTCCATCTCATCCGGCAGGCTTTGCAAGGGGCCGATGCGCCAACCTCAATTCCTTCTCATGGCACGACTACCGCTGCCATCCAGTCTCCCGCTGTTGGGACCACCTCTGTGGCTCCCATCGACCTTACTCCTGGCCGACCTCAGGCCCTTCGCTATTCCAATATGGAAATGGGCCAGGCTTCCACCTCGGCCCATCAGCAGCTCGATAAGGGAAAGTCTCCAATCCCCTCAGTTCCCTACCTGGATACATACGCCACGATTTCTCCGTCACCACAGGCCCTCGTAGCCCCGGCGGATCTCGTTAGGTTGCAATCAGGGACAGCCCAGTTGGCTCATGCGGAGATGGGCCCTTCCTCGGCCCACTATCCCTCTTACGGGCCGCCCCCTCAATCAGCTTATCCTTTAACTACCTATCCAGGTATTGCTCCTCTTGCTCCTTCTCCTCCTTCCCGGGAACGGGAAATTCTTGACAAATGGGCTGCTATGCAGCAACAAATTGACCTCCTCCACAAGCGGGTCGGCCCGCAATCTCTTTTTGATGTCCCTATCCCTAACTTCAGGGACATTCTTTTTCCTTCTCAGTCTGAGCTCCCCGTGTATCGCAAATATGACGGGAATGGCAACCCGTTCATTCATGTCCGAGAGTTCTTATATGAGTCAGCACAGTTCCAGCAAGATGACCGTCTAATGGCTTATTTATTTCGCTGATCGTTGGAAGGGGTCGCCCTGGAATGGTTCTATACCTTGTCCATGGAGGAGGCTGAGAGTTTTAAGACCGTCAAGGAAAGGTTCATCCAGAGATTTCAAGATCGGGTCGGACCCGAATATTCTTTTACTGACTTGGTAGCCGAGAAGATGAAGCCGGAGGAAGACTTTGCAACCTATGCAGACCGATGGAGGCAGATGGCCTCACGTGTGCCCGGGCAGATCCCGGAGGAAGAGAAAGTGAAGTTGATGATCTCCAATGCCACGCCAACATTCAAGAACATCTTGGCAATGAATGATATCTCAAACATGCACCAGTTATATAGCATAGCTCGGTTCATACAAACCTAGTTCAAAGACTCCCCCATCCACTCCTTATTTGAGGCCCAGAAACCCAAGGCTCCCAGGAAATCCCAGGGCCCCGTCACTGAGGGAGTACAGATTAATGAGCAGGTCCAGGCTGTTCAGTTCCCCCACCAGGCTGCTTCACCCGCTTCCCCCAGCCTTCACGTAACCCCCAGTTTGCCACCACACAAGTTCCCCAGCCCGCCTTCCAAGTCCTGCAATATCCGCAACAAACACCTCCGTCACCCCAACAGCCTCAGCGGCCGCCACAATACAACAATGTGCCGCCCCCCGCTGCCTATGGATCTGCTCGACCGAGTCCAAAGATGGCCCATTACCCTCCTCTTCCTGAAGCTTTGCCCGATATTTTCTCTGCCTTAATGTACACTAGTGATCTTCAGTTGCCTCCTGAGCGTCCAAATTGGAATCCGACAGCCGATCAGTCTCGATACTACATATTCCATCGGCAACCCGGGCATACAATAGAACGATGCTATCAGTTCAGAGACATGGTGTATGACCTGTATGAGGGCCAGAGGATTGATTGGGCCCAGATGCACCAATTGATCGAGGATATCAAGCAAAGACAAAGACAGGCCAGGCCGCAGCAGGCGGCGCCCCAGCAGCAGCAGCAACCCCAGCAGCAACAGCAACCCCAGCAGCAGCAACAAGACCTCGGGATCCATCACAATCCCATGCCAGTACATCAACCCGCTCCTCAGCAACAACAACAGCCGCCGGCACCGGCTCCAGCACAAGTAAGTTTTGTCCAGCACCCAACCCCCAGCGCTGGGTGGACTTTTGATGATGAAACCCCCGCACACCTTCTAGCCTTCCAGCACAACCATTCCTCTGCACCTGCTTTCCCCTCCATCCTCAGGCCCGCCACTCTGACCAATATACCACTCATTGCTCCCTCCACGCCACCCATTAAGCCCGTTATATTCCCCTCCGCTCCACCAGTCCCTTCGCCACCACCCACTGTACCCTCCGTCATTACCCCTCCGCTTAACCCTTCACCCATTTGCCTTCCACTAGGGCCCATTAGACCCACTTCCGCCATCCTCACCCCCATTACCACGCCTTTCACCAACTCCACCGGACCGAGCGGGGGTCCATCTCAGGCCGAGCCAGCATCACAGTGCGCCCTTCGGAGCGGGCGTCCCTTCCAGAGAATTTTTTCCCCTTCCGGTGCGTCTGCACCTAACCTCCAAGTTCATTCCCCCACAGTTGAAACAGAAGAAGTAGACCCTATGCCGGGCACAAAATATGATTTATTGCAGCATTTAGATCGGATGCCGGCCAAAATCTCAGTCTTGGAATTAATCAAGAGGTCGCCACTACACCAGGATGCCTTGAAGACTTTCCTGCAGAAAGTTATGGTGAGCGAGGACGTGGCAGTAGATAGCTTGCCGTCGGTTTTGGCAACAATTACCAAGGGACCTTCCATTTCATTTTCTGAAGCAGAACTGGCACCCCCTGAGGCACGGCAGATGCCATTGTGCATCACCATTTCCCTGAACAAAGTGGCCGTGGAGTCTGCCCTTGTGGACACAGGAGCATCAATAAATGTGTGTCCGTTAAGTACCCTCCGTGCCTGCAATATCTCAGAAGACATGCTCAAGCCAACACCGACTACAATAGCAGCCTATGATAATTCCAGGCGTGCTTGTCACAGGGTCGTGACTATACAGGCCGAGCTAGGGCCCTTGGTCATGAACGTGGAATTTTATGTATTGGACATAGACCCGATGTTCAAAGCCATACTGGGTCGTCCATGGTTGAACAGTTTAAATGCCATGCCCTCCACTGCCCACCAATGCTTGAAGTTCCCATTCCAAGGGCGGGTGGTCAAGGTAAAAAGTATTTCCACAGTCCAAAATGTTGATGCCATAGCGGCTAAGATTCTCCCTACACTCTGGCCCACCAATTGGCCGGTTCTGTCGGTGATGGATTTGAATTATTCATGGGCATATGCGTCACGCAAGCCCACCACTGCGCCAGTCAATGTGAATGTCAAATCCAAGATTAGAGATTCCAAAGGATGGCAGATGATTTTGAAATTGGGTTATCAGCCGGGCCAGGGGCTTGGTGCATAGTTACAGGGAAGGACCAACCCCATTCCCAAAGGAAGGAAGATGGGCCGCCGAGGCCTCGGTTACCGTGAATCCTCAATGTTAGTACTCGGAGACTCTGGGCCATTAACATGGGACTACCGGCAACATTTTGTAAAAGGGCCGTTACAGCCAGGTACCTTGAAGGAATCGTTGTCCAGTCTCAAAGAAAAGGGAGATGAAGCCTGTGTTGTCACTGAGCCACCACCGCCGCTGCAAAGAGTGGTTGGTGACCTAGAAGATTGGTCTGGTTATTTTGAAAAGTTGTTTCAGAAAAAAGAAAGCAAACCGAAGAAAAAGGAGACGCAGCTGGTGAAGCGTTCTCCGATGCCATTGACTCGCCAGGGGCCACGGGAAGTGGGGAGCTCTGTCATTTCTTACTCTATGTCCCCATCTCGTCTTGCCTCTTGGTTCCAATAGTTGGGGTTTGTTCCTCGTTCTCCTCCAATCCTGGTCGAACCACACTTCACGGAGAGGCCCGAAATTCTGTTTGTTCCTTGTGTTTGTGGGCATTACCGGCCCATTGATCTTTCAACATTGTTTACTCCTCCTCCCCCCGGAGCTCAGCTCCATGAAATGTGGTTTTCTTCTTCTGATCCTTTCTTCGATTGCATATTTCCAGAATTGTTCCCCATGCAGTTACCTCCTCCGCCGTCTTCTTCCTCCTCTTGCTGCATGATCACCTCCGGCCTCCAAAAAAAACGTCAATTTCAAAACGGAGGTCTCAATGGAAGATTACGCTATGTTCTGCTCAGGTTCCCAAGGGCACGAGACCCCTGTTTCTCTTCCAGTAGATTTCCTCTCTCCTAGGGTAAATGTACAGTGTGCAGAGTCTCCTAGGTTAGTCGAGTCAGAGGGAGTAGAGTCTAGTTCGAGTCTAGTCAGCCCATCCACGTCTGCGGCGCGCCCTGTGACGCATCATCCCAAAACCATTCCCAATAGGTTTCTGTAAGATCTGGCTGAAAGATGCCACGCCCTTCTGAAGTGCCCTGAATTTGTAGAACTCGCGATCGTCTTGGAAGATGCTGAAGAGTTGGAAGGGGTATGGAGCAATGATGGACTAGGGGTATATGAAATCGTAAATGAGAAGGACCCAGCTGATGATGAGGAAAGTGAGGTGGGTGACACTGCCGATTTATACGCACAAGGCTTAAAGAAGTTTGACGAACCTTCCTCGGCAGTGGATGAACCCACTAAAGAGATTAATCTCGGAACATAAGAGGATCCCAGGCCCATACTTATTTCTGCTAACCTCCCTCCTCAGGTTGAAGAGGAGCTTATCAAGGTTTTGAGGGAGTACAACGACTCTTTTGCCTGGTCCTACGAGGACATGCCAGGTCTTGACCCTGCACTGGTTGAACATCGATTGATCCTAAAACCAGCGGCAACACCCGTTAAGCAGAAGGCGAGAAGATTCCACCTACAGATGGCCTTGAGAATAAAGGAAGAGGTTGATAAATTGCATAAGGCCAAGTTCATTAGAGTTGTACTATATCCACAATGGGTGGCAAACATAGTCCCAGTAATGAAGAAGGATGGTAAAATCCGGATTTGTATTGACTTTAGGGACTTAAATAAGGCTTGTCCAAAATATGATTTTCCACCTCCTCACATCGATGTCTTAGTCGACAATACAGCTGGATACGAAGCCTCTCTTTCATGGATGGTTATTCTGGATATAACCAAATCCTTCTACCTCCAGAAGACCAAGAAAAGACCTCGTTCACTACGCCTTGGGGCACATACTGCTACGTTGTCATGCCCTTCGGATTGAAAAATGCAAGTGCCACTTATCAAAGGGCGATGATGGCTATTTTCCACGATATGATGCATGTCTACTTGGAAGCTTACGTGGATGATATTCTGGTCAAATCGAGGTCTCAAGAAGAACACCCCGCCATTCTAGCCAAAGTGTTGCAAAGGGCTAGGGAATATAAGTTAAAAATGAATCCGAAGAAATGTGTATTTGGAGTTGCATCAGAGAAATTGCTTGGATTCATAGTTAGTAAACGGGGGATTCAGATCGACCCAAACAAAGCAAAGGCCGTCATGGAAATGCCGCCGCCAAAGAACATTACTGAACTTCGAGGCTTGATTGGGCGTTTGCAATTTATAAGGAGGTTCATATCTCAACACTCGTAAAGATGCCGCCCATTTTATGAACTGTTAAAGGCAGGCACAAAATTTGAATGGAATGAACAATGCCAAAAGGCCTATGAGGAGCTTAAGGTTTACCTTTCTAATCCCCCGGTTCTACAACCACCCGTCCCTGGGAAACCCCTGATATTGTATATTTCTGTGATTGAGGACTCCCTAGGAGCTGTCTTAGCACAGGTAGATGATGAAGGAAGGGAAAGGGAAGCATACTACCTCTCGAGGTTATTTAATCCTGCTGAATCTAAGTATACTGCCATGGAAAAGACCTATGCAGCGCTAGTGTGGGTAGCTCAGAAGCTTAAACACTATTTTCTCGCCCACGAGGTTAGGCTGATCTCTAGAATGGACCCCATTCGTTATCTCTTGGAAAAGCCTGTCCTTTCTGGCAGACTAGCTCGCTGGCAGAGCTTTCTTTCCCAGTTTGACATCACCTTCATCGTTCAGAAAGCAATCAAGGGATATGCTATTGCTGAGCACCTCGCTCATTCTCCTATCCCTCGTACTGATTCAATCCAGGACGAGTTCCCTGATGAACACTTGGCAGTAATCACTCATCTGCCTTTCTGGTCTCTTCATTTCGATGGTGCTCTCAATTCCCAGGGCAGCGGAGTTGGCGCCGTTCTCCTTACTCCGGAGGGAGTAACCATCCCTGTTGCTTATCAACTCTCATTCCCTGCCACTAATAATATAGCCGAGTATGAGGCTCTCCTTGCCGGTCTGAAGCACGCCTACCTCATGGGCGCACGATACCTTAACATCATAGGAGACTCTCAGTTGGTGTTGCATCAAGTTCTGTCAACTTACCGCACCCGTGACCCTAAGCTTAAGCCCTATCAAGATCTGGTCACACTCTTGGCTAGGCAGTTCCGAAAACTTATCTATATTCATACTTCTCATTCTCAGAACATCTTGGCTGACGCACTTGCGTCACTCGCTTCTTCCCTCGCGTTCCCCTTAAGTCGTGCCACTGAGACCATTGTGGTCCAGCGGTTAGATGTTCCTTCCCCACAGGATCCCTGGTTTGACAACCTTAGGAAGTATGTAGAGAAGAAGACAGAAAGGGAGGAGGTGAGAGAAGTATCCTTGACTGAGCTTGAGGAAATCATCGAAGAAGAAGGATTGCCGTGGTTCTATGAAATTGAGCAGTATTGCAGGGATGGCACATTTCCGGAGGCTGCGAATGCTGAACAGAGAAAGGCCATTAGAAGAGTCGCTGCAAGATATACAATTGTTGCTGGTGAGTTATATAGGCGAGCTCTGAACGGAGTTCTAATGAGGTGTCTAGATGACGAAGAGGCTTGGAAAGTAGTAGAGGCGGCTCACTCCAGCCAATGTGGAGGGCATGTGAATGGACAGGCGTTGGCAAAGAAGATTCTTAGGCAGGGCTATTACTGGCCAACCCTAGAAGAAGATTACTCCACCTATGTCCGTAGGTGTCTCCAGTGCCAGCTCCATGCTGACAAAATCCATGCTCCTGCTTCTTCTCTTCATCCTCTTTCTGCTCCTTGGCCGTTCTCCATGTGGGCCTTTGATATCATCGGACCCCTCGGTGACCCGAATTCCACAGTCAAGCAGAAATCCTTCATTTTCACGGCTACGGAGTACTTCACCAAATGGGCGGAAGCTGAAGCATATACAGAGATCAAAGCCACCACAGTATGCCGCTTTATTATGAAGAACATCAACTCGCGGTTTGGAGTTCCAGGCGACATCGTCACCGACAATGGCCCTCAATTCATATCACAAGAACTCCGCGACCTTTGTAAGAAATTCAATATAGCTTTGCATCATTCATCACCATACTACCCGCAAGGTAATGGCCAAGCTGAGGCCACAAATAAAACCCTTCTCAAAATTATCAAGAAAACATGCGAATCGCATAAATTTGCTGATTGGGCCGACAAACTGATAGAAGCTCTATGGGCCTATCGCACCTCCGTCCGCACCCCTACAGGGCAGACTCCTTTTGCTCTCACTTATGGGATGGAGGCGGTGCTCCCGTATGAGATTTTGATCCCTTCCCTAAGAGTGCAGTTGGACAAAGAACTTAATCTCGGCGAACGTCGAGAGGCGCTGTTAGTCCAACTTGAACTCTTAGACGAGAAGAGGCTGAATGCAGCCAATCATGTTTCGGTGTATCAAAAGCGTGTCTCGCGATATTTTCAAAAGAAGGTCATTGAAATAAAATTGCAAGTGGGTAATATGGTGTTGAAACATAAATTCATCAGATCGGTAGGTCCTAGGTCTAAGCTGCAACCCAACTGGGAAGGGCCATTCGTAATCAAGGAAGCTTACCCGGGTAATGCGTATCGTCTAATCAACGCAGAGGGTGAAGAATTGCCAAACCCGTGGAATGGGCTATATTTAAAACGTTTCTATCCATAGAGTCAAAACCAGCAACGGCTCGATGGCAGGGTACACCCCACCTGATCGCGAAAGGAGGACCTGGGTCCAGCATCTCACACACTGCACAGCCGCCCGTGGTTCGGTTTTCTCCTGTGCTGTCTGACACCGTTTTCCCTTTGGCCATGCTTGGGGAAAGTGAAGATCCGTGTATTTCCGCTCTCTCGGTTGAAAATAGGGGCAAGTGGTGAATAAAGGGGGCGAGAACTGACCTAAACCCCACTCTAAAAGAGGTCTCAAATAGGGGCAGCCCGTTAAGACCTTATTCCGCAAAGAAAAGGAAAAGAAAAGCAAAAAAAGGGAAAGAAGAGGGGCAAAATCAAAAGTCAAGGTTGAGAGCACAAAGCTCGAGGCTCTCGAAATCCCCAAATAATACAACTAGGCAGGGCAAGAGTGGCAATACAGTTTCCCCGCGGGACGTTATGAGCCCGGTCGTACGCGTGCCTAGAGCGGATGTAGGTTCGATAACGGACACAGAGCCCCGGCGCAACAGACCGGATTCTTTGAAAAGGGGAGTGTCTTGAGAAGAACTCAAGCCCTAAAACCTCTACACCTACCACCAGCTTCACTACTCAATCTTTTTCAATTTTCCAAGGAACAAATCCCACCCCGGGTATGGCCTCGGCAGAAACACCGTTGAGCAAAGTTGACCCCGGCCACGGGCGGCCCCCCTTCTTTCGCACGTGCTGAGTCCGGGAAGTCCATAGCGAGATGAGAGGGTCCCTGTTATTTAAGCTTGAGCTGGTTTCAAAACCCAAAAAAATCAAATATTTCAAAACCCAAAGAAATCAAATATTTCAAAACCCAAAGAAATCAAATATTTCAAAACCCAAAAAAATCAAATATTTCAAAACCCAAAGAAATCAAATATTTCAAAACCCAAACAAATCAAATATTTCAAAACCCAAACAAATCAAATATTTTAAAACCCAAAAAAATTAAATATTTCAAAACCCAACAAATCAAATATTTCAAAACCCAAAAAATCAAATATTTCAAAACCCCCAAAAAAATCAAATATTTCAAAACCCAAAGAAATCAAATATTTCAAAACCCAAAAAATCAAATATTTCAAAACCCAAAAAAAATCAAATATTTCAAAACCCAAAAAAATCAAATATTTCAAAACCCAAAGAAATCAAATATTTCAAAACCCAAAAAAATTAAATATTTCAAAACCCAAAGAGATCAAATATTTCAAAACCCAAAAAATCAAATATTCCAAAAAAAAATCAAATATTTCAAAACCTCCAAAAAATATTTTGGTTTCTCATATGCATCGCATGCATTGCACTTTGTCATTGTGTTTTTTGCCTATGTTGATAAGGCTTGCCCCCTTGACCAAAATCAAGGATTGGTCACTTTCTAAACTTGCCGCGGGCAAGGGGTCAAGCCTAAAACAGATTTAACCTGTTTTCCTTTATTCATTTTTGTGTAAGCACAGGGGCAAAACAGAAGATCGAAGATACAACCAGGCCATGGGCGCACGCAATCACATCAAAGAATGTCCAAACTCAAAATCATCTCAACCATCAATCTTATTCATTCTCATATCAAACTCTAAACATCCATATCCATATCATCATGAAAAGATAAAACAATCACTCTGCCCCCCGCTGGGCATCCCCACGGGGACGTATCTCTCTCAGCTCCCTAAGGTAAGCCTGTCGTGTCTCTGGAACCTCCTCAACCTCTGCTGGTAGGGTGCGCACCCTGCTCACCTCCCATATAATCAGCGCGCTCCTGACCGCCTGCTCGTCCTCCTCTTTCCCGATCCTCCTCGCCTGTAGCACGGGAAGGTGGGGTAGCGTCGGTAGCACGGTCCGGGGTAGTCCAACCTGTAGGTAGCACCTGTGTGGGCTATACATCGCCAATGCAGTATCGCTCACGAGCCTCAAGTCCAAGCCCGCCCTCCGAGGTAGTCTGATAGTGGTGTCGTGGAGGAAGCCCGGGCGCATCACAAATCTATCCAGGGGCAGTCTGTGGAGGTACGGGCGCCACTCGTCCCTGGTCTTCATCTCGGCCGTCCTGCACTCAACCTTTGGGGAGAACCTGAAGGCACCTCCTATGAAGTAAAGGGGGTGGCTCCCGAAGATCCTGCTGACAGTAGTGATATCCTCTCTTGGGATGAACTTCATCCTAACTCCCATCCAGCACTCCAATAGGATCATAGAGCCAAAGAGAGGGCCTCCTAAGGCCGCTAAGCTGAGACCCTCATACAAGTAGGCTAAGATGGCCTGGGAGATGGAAAGCCCCTGCCACAGGCCGCTGATGGTGCTAAGTAAGGGAATCTCTAACACATGGTCAGCCGAAGGGAAGAGGATGGCCCCGCACAGGCAGATAGATGTAGCTTTGGCTATGGCCTCGGTCCACCCACATTTATTCTTGCAATGCTCTATTACCCACTGACTAAGAGGAAGGAGGTAAATATGACGAGGACCTACAAAGGTACGAATGTCTTTGCTGTCTGGTATGAACCCTCCTAGGATGAGTTTTGGGTCTATAGGGGCAACAGTGTGGCATATCAAGTCTTCCTCCCCCCCCCTTGGACCTAGGGAACTCGAAGTAGGTCTCTACCTCCTCTAATAGGATCGTGGCCTCAAAGGATGGAAAGAAAAAGGTATGGGTCTGAGGATGTCATGTTTCTATCAAAGCGGAGATGCTGTGCCAATCTAATGAGAGCTTAGGGTAGTTCTGGCCTAAGACTAAAAGGGAATGTAGGTGCCAGGATTTGAGAAGACAAGTCACCCCGAGGGGCAAAGCACGGATCATGGGAGCCACCCATTTCAAACCAGAATAGCGCCTCGGGCCCGGAAGGAGCTGAAAGAGAACGTAAGAGAGAGAGGACACATAAGTAAAGTTGACGTAAAAGAAGTTGAATGAACCATGATGAGCTTACCTCTCTCATAGGAGTAGCACTGAGATGCCGGGGGATTGAGCTTAGCCGTTGAAGCACTTCCCGCTTCTTTCTGGCCGATGTTGGCCCTTCAAAAGATGGTCCTTCCATAGAACTTCCCTCTAGGGCCCTCTTCATGAGGAATTGGTGATGAGAATCAAGGGTTTCAAGGTTTGGAAGGAAAGGGTTGTGTGAGCTGCGAATTTAGACTCCCCCCACTTATAGGGCTTGTTAGGAAGCCTAGGCCTCTTAGGATTAGGGTGGATAGGTTCAGGACGGATTAGGATGAGGTGTGGATAGGTTCAAATCACCTTACCCTCGGGTTGAGGACTCTCCAGAGAGTCCCCTTTAAGGCTCGCAGAGTATCCACTTGGACGGTCTTACGATAGACCGCCCATCCCATCGTGCGGTCCTCAACTGACCGTTCATCTCCTACTAAAGAACCCAGATCCGACCCCTTATGCGGCCCACTACAAACCGTTCGTCACTAAAACGGTTAGTATTAAACCGTTCAAATCCTATTGGAGCGGTCTATTGGGAACCGTTTGTCACTTTGAGCGGCCCTGTGAGAACCGCCATTCTGGTCCGCCCTTTCTATCCATCTGCCCAACTAATAGGCACACTCATCTCACTCAAGTCGGCGTGTACGTCACTCCTCTCACTTAGGTCGGCGTGCGCATCACTCCTCTCACTCAAGTCGGCGTGTTCATCTTTTTCTCACTCAAGTCGGCGTGTACGTCACTCATCTCACTCAAGACGGCGTGTACGTCACTCATCTCACTCAAGTCGGTGTGTACGTCACTCATCTCACTCAAGTTGGCGTGTACGTCACTCTCATCTCACTCAAGTCGGCGTGTACGTCACTCATCTCACTCAAATCGGCGTGTGCATCCCTCTCTCAGGTCGGGCACACCTCTCAATCTTGCATGTTTGTTTCACCCCCTCTAGTAGCTAAGTCATGTTCATTCATGCATACATACAGCCACCCACAAAAATCAAAACGAAAACATGCATAACACTGTCATATCATATCACATCATGTACAAAAGACGGGCCCAGTACACAGTCAAGCCTGTCCCTCTCCTTGGCCCCCGTCGCTGTCTCCACCGCCCTCATGCCTCTTTGGGGGAGGCATCGCTGAGGTCGCCTCATCACGCCATCACCAGCGCCGCTCCTCCTCCTCGTTCCTCCGATGGCCGGAGGAACCAGTGAAGTAACTCCTCACGGAGCCGTGGGTGCCGTGGCTGCCACTCGCAGTCGCCCTGCTGCGCTCCCGACTCGCCTCCTTCAGACCCTCCACCTTGCCCTCCAACCTGGCAACCTGTAGACGGGCCTGCTCTGCCTCACTCCTGTAACGCTCTGCCTCTGCCCGGTAACGGTCTGCCTCGGTAGCACCGGCTCGTAGTCGCTCTAGCTCGGCCCGGAGGAGTGCCGTCTCCACTGCGTCTGCCGGTCGACTCCGCGCGGCCTCCTCGCGCACCCGGGCCACCTCCTCCCTAGCCACTACCCGGCTCTGCTCCAGCTCTGTCTGGAGGCAGGTCAGCTCGGCCATCTGCATATCATTATTAGGCAATTGCATAAGCATTTCATTCATAAGCACAATAAGCAAGGGGGAGTTTAGAATTGCGTACCCTCTCAGTGAGCGCCACCTCGGCCGCCTTGGCCCGCGCTACCATCCGAGTGAACTCCGCATCTCTCGCAGCCCGGTCGGCCGGAGTCTGGGTCGTAGAGGAGGAAGGGGCATCTGGTCTAACCCTCTAAGCACCCTCGGCACGCTGCATCCAAATACTCCAGGTCAGTCACACGCATAATCATAATCATATAGAATTGCATAATTTAAAGAGTGTAAGGTATAGAAGACTCACCAGTAAGGCCAGGGCCTGCCGGGCCTCATCCTGCTCTCTGATGGTAGAGTTCAGAAGTCCCTGCAACTCCGTCACTCATCCCGCAGGGTCCAGCTGCATTTAGAAGCCCATATGTCAGTGCATCATCATATAGGAATCATAAGCATAATAGAAAGAATTCAAGTTTAGAAGTCGTACCGGTCGGTGAGCACCCCGGAACACCTGGTCCCGGTAGTGGCGTGCGTACGCGGTGTAGTACGCGCTGTCGCTCTCAGCCCGGGCGGTCACCACTCGCCCTCGTGCGATCCAGTCGGCGATCTGGGTGGCGTTCCTCGCGGTCCAGTCGTACGCCTCACGGAGTCCTCGTGTCATCCTCGTCACTCGCTCCCCCGCCTTCTCAGGCGTAGGGAACTCCACCGCGGGCTGATGGACCCCGATGGTCCTCATCACCAATCTGAAGTGTAGTGGCTCCACCACATTCATGCAGTGAAGCCACACGTCTCGTCCGGAGAAGGCGAGGGCCTCAGTCACCCACGGCTGGCCCTCCTGGCTCTCCCCCGTGTAGGGTGTCCACCGTACCTGCATAGAATAAAAAGTTTCATCAGCATCATCATATAAGAATTGCATTTAATTAAAAAGTTCGAGTATCTGAGTCTAGAAGCATACCGAGGTATACGATAGAGAGTCTAGGTCGTCCTGCAACTCCCGGACCTGTCGTCTCAGAGCTGCCATCTCCAGAGGTGCTGTCCACCTCCGTGCAATCGGCAGTATCCCAGGACGGGTCTCCTCGCCTCTGCCCAGCCCACGCAGGTATACGTAGGTCCACACCTGCATCATAGCACTATGTCAGCATGTAGGAAACACATAGAGTCACATAATTAAGTCTAGTGTAAGAGTCGTACCTGGAGTAAGGGGGAGAAGCCTCCAAGCATCGTCTGATGCGCCGTCGAACTCAGAGTGTCGAAGAGGAAGGCAAGGGCTGCCGTTCCCCAAGCGTAGTCGCCCACGTGCTCCAGCTCCTGGAGGAAGGGAAGGAACCGGCAGCTCATCACGTCCGCTCGCGTGGAGAAGAGGAGTCGCCCGAACATCAGCATCAGAAACCGCCTCAGCACTCGGTCAGCCTCCACTCCTGGTCCTACAGCAACTCTCGGCCGTGCCAGCCCTATCAGCCACTCCAGGTGCTCCTCCGGCTGCTCGCCAACCGCAACGCCCGCTCGTCGTAAACCCAGGCTGTCCTGGAGAGCAGCCCGGGGTAGGAGGGTCGACTGCCGCTCGGGGCGCCGCAACTGTAAGCCCAGCAACTCCCGAGCCAACCCCCGATAGTTGGGAAAGGTAGTCCCGCTAACCGGTGACCCATGCACGCGTAGGCCCGTGAGCCTGGCCACATCCTCTAGCGTGGGGACCATATGCCCCCATGGGAAAAGGAATGTCCGACTCACTGGGTCCCAGCGGTCGTGCATGGCATAGAGCAGAGCTGCGTCGAAGCGACACACCTCAATACTCAGGAAGGGGGGCGAACCCCATGGCCGCCAGCAGCTCCCTCTGGAAGTCCGGCAGTGCCAAGTACACTGCGCGGACCTGTAGCCACGAGGTGCGGATCCTACGCTTCCCCTACATTCATTTCATTCGTTGTTAGATGCATTTTAGTAATTTAGTTTTGCATTTTGTGTCTTTCAAATAAGATCCTCAAGAATTCAACTCACAGCTTCAAGAACAGTCTTCCTTCCACCGTTCTTATCATGGACGGTCCTATGGGAACCGTTTAGTTTTGCATTGTTTGGTTTCTGAACGGACCAATGTGGCCCGTTCATTGTTTGTGCGGTGACCCCTTCACCGTCCTATCTTGGTTCGGCTCGTTTGCTGGGTGATTATGAACGGTCCTTACAAGGCCGTATTGATTTGAGCGGTCCTATGTGGGCCGCATGTCTTGGCTTGTGCGGTTTTTGTTGAACCGCCCCACCATCGTCTTCCCCGATGACGGTGGGCGTCCCCCGGCCGGGAAGGAGGCTGCCACAGCCCCCAAACCAGCCCCCTAAGTCCTCTAAAACCCCCTAAACTAACATGCATGGCTTAAAAATGGAATAAAAGTGGAAATGGGGAGGGTTTTTAGGGCTCCTACCTCGGGGTCTCGTGGTCTTTTGGCCGGTCCCTCCGCCGGCGTTTCTTCCCCGACGACGGCGAGATCTTCCTCGGCCGCCTCTGTTCCTGGTTCCTCCTCAATGGTGGACGGTGGCGGGGGCGCGTCCTCCTCGGCCATGGACGACGACGCCACCGCCTCGGGCGGTGGTTCTTCGGTGCTCGCCGCCGCGGCGGTCGTCGACGGCGGTGGTACGGAGGTCCCCTCTTTGGCCATCCCTGGACGCCTCGCTTGATGCTTTTGGCGCATTGAGAGGGCGAGAGGAAGGAGGAGAGGTAGGGTGAAGGGTTGAGAAGGGTGGAATGGCCTTGAGTTGGCCTTCGTTCCCTCCACCGTCGGTTACGGTGGAGGGAGACGAAGGGTTCATTTTTTTTCGAAGTTACAGGAGTTGCGCGGTCTAGCGATAGACCGTCCATGGGGTTGTGCGGTTCGCTACCGACCGTCTATACTCAATGGTAAGCTTTCTAAGTCAGTTCAAATTCCCTGATATATGCGGCTAATCCTTAACCATTCTACTTAGAGCGGTTTGTTCTTAACCGTTCATTCTTTAATATTGGTTGCATTTCAGTTGATGAATTTTGATGTTATTGCAAATCTTGCTAACAATTTCGTGTGCAGTAGTCCAAACTTTCGCTTGCCGTTTCACCTGCACAGGTAAGTCAGGTATGGCTTTCTATCCCTATCACCTTTATTGCATTACTATATGGTATTATATTATATTATCTCGAGAACCAGTCGGTTACTTACGTGTTCCAGGATCTGATGTTCCCCTTCAACAAAAACGATGATGATCCAGTTTCAGATATTTAATCTTCGGATAGGCCGTTAAGTTGAGATGTCACGGGGAGGACGGTTCTATCCTACACGCTGTGGTTGTGGATGGTATCTTGACTCTGATTCTCCCAACTTAGCAATATTATTCTCGAGTATTTTATATTTTAATCTTTCTTCGCATTTGTTTTTACAAATTTCTTTTATTTTACCCCAGCATGCATCATACGCATCTCTTGAGCTTTCATGCCCCATGGTTTGCTTGAAGAATGTCCAATCAGTGATGGTCAGCCGTATGTTCGAATGCTCGAGTAAGAAGAACTAATTCCACTCTGAATTGGAAGGTCTTCTTGAATCGGTTTGCTTTGGTTTGATTGATTGAAAGGACCCCGTCTGGAGCTTTAGCCTATTTTTCTTTTGTGGCCCCCCCATTGGACCGCGGGATTGTGTCCCCCATGAGGTTGGTCTTGTCGATTTGTTTTCATTTAGTTTAGTTCCTCCAGACGGGTGTTGCTTTTGGTTTAATCGTTCCGTATGATAGATTCAAAGTTTTCCCGAAGATTCATGACCCTTGTTGGTAGAAACGGGTGTCGTTTACCTTAACGCCCGCTTTTCCGGTCCATTCCGCTACGTTTCCGCTCCAGCTCCATGTTCCATGTCACCTCCACTTCACCTCCGCTCGCTCCCCTGCAAAGAGGACGTTAAGGAGGGGCATCTGTTGACACCCGTTTTATGCCGATAAGCTGAGTCGTTTCTCTTACTCCCATTAGTTGATGCCCTAAGTTGTCCATCATTCATTGGGCCATTTTTTGTGGCACGTCCTGGGCCCATTTTATGGGTAGCCTCCCTCCTTGTTAAAGTCCGTATCAATTCAGGGCATATTGGACCTTGGCTTTGATTAATTGAACGGGTTTTATGAAAGTCAAGTATCCAAGAGCATGAACGGTCCAGCATCAATCGTTCAGTACTGGGGCGGTTGAATCCACACCGTTTATTTATTTTGGCTAATTTCTGTGGATTTTTCTGAATATTCACCGACAGGCTTTTGTGCGGCCCTATCAGGCCCGTTCAAACAAATGGACGGGCGAATTCAAATCGCCTATATCTCAGAGTCCTACGCGTGCCAATTTCTCAGATAATTATCCAATTATTTGAATTATCACTGACAGGGCTAGAATGGTTGATGGTTGGCCGCTCTACATTTGAATGGGCTTATTAGAACCGTTCACCTTTCAGTGTTCAACGGTGGATGTTTCGGTCAGTTCGAGCGATAATTGGGTTAATTTCCTGATTTTCTGAATTTCCACCGACAGTATTGGACGGTCTTTGATGGACCGCCCATAAGCTTGAGCGGTCTATCATAAGACCGTTCATCCTGTCGAGTGGTGATTTTTAACAGATTTTTATCCCTTTTATGCATGGTTTTATCCCTGACTTCTCGTGTCGATTTCTCCGTGGATAATCAACCTTTTTTGATGCCGTTTCGACTGGATAAGGGATTATGATAATATCTATGATTTATCTTTTATGATTTCGACCTAAAAATAGCTCTAAACCCTAGTTTCGGGGCTGGCTTTCTAGGCTCTATAAATAGACCCTAATGGCCGGACTGAAGAGGGGGGAATTTTTGGTCGACGGCGAACCCCTGCCGCACTCTTGAGCGACCTAGCACCAAGGAGGGAGGCTTTCTACGTCCATATAAGCCTCCGGTTCAGGGAGTAGTTTGGTTTTGAATCCTTTTGTTTATAGTCTTCATCACTTTCCTTTCGTTGCATGCATCGTTTTCTCCATACGTCCCCATTCTGTCTCATTATCATGCACACATCCACCCATGTTTTTGTCACCCTAGGGGTTTAAAACCCCCCAGGTATTCCCCTTGCCATTCGTTTATGTTCATTTCTTCTTATATTGATATTTACTACACCGTCCAGTTCTAATTTAGGTCTTTTCTGTGTGTTTCTTATGTTATTTTACAGGTCAGCAATCATCAGCACGAGGCCCATCCCCTCTGGCCGGCTGGAGAGGGTGGAGGTTGGACCCCTTGCAACTTACTACGTGGTGGACTTGTGCGGTCTTCAGACAACCGTTCAACATCGTGTGCGGTACAGAAAGCACCGTTCATCCTATTGGTGCGGTCAACAGAGTGCCATCCGTTCTCCAGTGGTAGTTCCTCCCGCACTCTCTGCAGCGCACTTAGGCGGTCTATCGTAAGACCGTACATCCAGTAGACGGCCCTCAAAGAGCTATTCATCTCTTCAGCGCTGCAGCTTAGGCGAGTACTCCCCCTCTTTCCAAGGTACGGCGTGTCCATCACGTCCGGCAACTTGGTGGCGATCACGGTCCTTTTGTTCTCTATTCTCTTCTTATCCTTGTTACTTGCTCATCGCATATTATTCCACCATGATGCATATTGATCTTTAGTAGGAGGAGAAAAATATATCTACAACAGCGTCTGGGCGTTTTTAGTTCTTCATGGTTTTGGGAGTGTGACGGCCCAGGAGAGGCGCGTCACAGCTCTCTGACGCGTCCAGGGTGATGCGTTACCCCTATTTTGTCGTTTTATGTTTTGGGTAAGTCTGTTCCTCTGACGCGCACGTCCTGGTGCGTCAGGTTTGTGTAACGCGCCTGCCCTAGGACGTTACACTCTGTTCTAGTTGTGTTGGGTGGCTGTGTCGGCTGTCTCTAACGGCCCTGCCCCCTTGCGTCACAGTGCTGTAATGCGTCCGCCATGGACTGTTACATGCTGTTTGTCCGAGTTTCAGTTTTGGGTCGGTTGGCGTAACGCGCATGTCCTCACGCGTTAGGTGGGCGTAACGCGTCTGTGCTCGTGCGTTAGGCCGCCGTAACGTGCCTGCCCTAGTGCGTTACGTGGCTCGCGTTGTATCTTTGTTCCTGTTGTCTCTAAGGCGCCCGCCCTGGTGCGTCAGGACCGTGTAACGCGCCTATGCTAGGCCGTTACAGTCCTGTTGTGACCGTGATGGCCGTTGGGCTTTTTGGTGTGTGGGTCTGTCTTAGGTGATGTTAGGGGTTGTTTTGTGGCGTGTCTGTATGTGTGTCTGTCTATGTTAGGGTGATGTCTGTCGCTCCCGTGGTCTGGCCGCTTTCCCCGTGGACATCGGTCGATGCTCCTATGAAGGCTAAGAATACGTTTCGAGTCTGTCGGCAGTTTCCTGTGCTGCCTTTGGTGTTTGAGGTACGGGTGACAGTGCATGTTCGGCTGTCTGTACTTTAGCGCTGCGTTTCGAGCTTCTTCCTTGCGTCACCCTAGATGTGCAGCAGTTGAAAGGTGACCCCGATATACGGTTTATAAGCTAGTTTCCGTCGGCTCCTGCGGTTACCGTAGCATCCTACGGGGGGAGAAAACTGGCTAGAGGCCTGGCTCTAGGCAGGAGCCGATGTGTGCACACGTGGTCAGGGGCTGAGGACTGACGCCGACGGGCGTAACCCTGACTAGTACTTGTACCTATGTTTCCACGTGGTTCTGCGACTCGGCCTTGTCCGTGTTGGTCGCGCTTGGCGGGTGGTCGGGACACTTGTGGTGGGTGTTTTGGTGCAGTGTAAGACGTCAGTTGACGCATCTGGCCGTTCTCCCGGTGCGGGGGTTTTCCGCCGCGTGGCGCGCGACTCCCGTGCTCTTCCTGTGTTGTGACCTGTCCGGGTTGGCCTTTCCGTGGCTGTACTCGAGGTCTGTGCCTGTCTAGGTCTTTTCTAGACTTTCTTTTGCATGCCTGTTGTAGGTGTAGGTTGGGGCGTTTGTGCGTGGTTTTTCCCCTTTTTCCTCATTGCTCCTTACTCCTCTTTCCCTTTCTAGGCCTGCTTGCATGTTCGGGTTATTCCCCCCGTCCTTACCTGTTCCCTACTCCTGCTTCCCTTTCGTTTACAGCTTTCTAGTGATGTTCCTTGCTGCTGTTCCTGTTGTTCCGTGCTACTGCGTGTTTTTCAGTGGGGATCCGCGTGACCCCTACTGAGCCAGTGACACGAGGCTCACCCCTACTTTTCAGGTGGGGTGATGTGTTCGTTCTGCTTCCGTGGATCCTGGAGTTCGAGTTGTAGCTGCCAACTGGTACCCCCGTCGGGCTTCCCCCGACTTCTTGGTACATCTTTTCTTTCTGTCGACTGTACTGCTAGACTGCTGTCTTTAGCTTTGGACTTGACTATGGTATATAATTGTTTAAAATCTGTTATTAAAAATGTAATTTTATTTCTGCTACTTTAGCAGCCCAATCTAATGAAATTTAATTGCTTGCTGCTATATCTATCAGTTCAATGTACTACACGACAATCCTTTTTCCCTTCGGAGCTTTACCGCTCTTGGGAGGCCTCGCGGGTTCCAGGTGGTATCACGTGTATTCGGTAGTCCTACCGGGTATACCTGGTATCCGGGATCCGGGTCGCCACACCCCGTGTCGGGGGCATGTGAAGAGAAAGATACCTTGCACTGGGGTATAAGAGGCAAAAGGATCTATCCCGCCATGGGGGTATCAGAAGCAAAGATTCTACCCCGCCATGGGGGCATAAGAGGCGAGGACTACACCCCGCCCGGGGGCAGAGAATCAAAGAGGCATGCCCTCTCGACCTAGGGGGGCAGATGAAGAAAGGCCATACCCCGCCTGGGGGCACATTAAGAGAAATACACCCCAGCACGAGACATTAATGAGAAAAGAAGAGCAGAACAAAAAAGAAAGGAGACATGCGGCAGGCGTGGTCTTCGAACCCGCCTCTTCACACCAAAGAAAAGAAAAAAAAGAAGAGAAAAGAGACATGAGGCAAACGTGGTCTTCGAACCCGCCTCTTCACAATAAAAAGAACAACAGAAAAGAAAAGAACAGTCACCAGGCATACGTGGTCTTTCCACTCGCCCCTTCGCATAAAAGAAGAAAAGAAGAAAAGAAAGTGAGCCTTGAGGCAGACATGGTCTTTCACCCTCTACCTCCAGCCATCCAACAAATAGATCCCTCATGTGGTCGGCGTCACGACCTTTCGTCTAAGCCGACAAAACCTTTTGCCGACGGGGCGTTAAACCGATGAAACATTCTGCCATCAGGGCTTCAGCCGATAAACATTCCACCGACGGGGCGTTAAATCGATCAACATTCCACCGACGGGGCGTTAGACCGAACAACATTCTGCCTACAGGGCGTTAAATCGATCAACACTCTACTAACGGGGCGTTAAACCGATCAACACTCCGTCGACGGGGCGTTAAACCGATCAACACTCCACCGACGGGATGTTAAACCGACCAACCTTCTGCCGACGGGACGTTAAATCGAACAACACTCCGCCGATGGGGTGTTAAACCGATCAACATTCCGCCGACGGGGCGTTAAACCGATCAACACCCACCGACGGGGCGTTAAACCGATCAACATTCTATCGACGGGGCGTTAAACCGATCAACATTCCGCCGACGGGGCTTTAAACTGATCAATACTCCGCCGACGGGGCGTTAAACCGATCAACATTCCGCCAATGGGGCATTAAACCGACAAGATGCTCAACCATCGGGGCTTCAAGCCAACAGATATTCAGCCGTCGGGGCTTCAAGCCGACAGCTTCCCAATCAAAGAATAAACCTTTCGCTTTGGTTCAGATCCTTCTCCAGCCAGAGAATCAAAGAATAAACCTTTCACTTTGGTTCGGATCCGTCCCGGCCAGAGAATCAAAGAATGAACCTTCCACTTTGGTTCAGATCCTTCCCCGGCCGGAGAATTATAAAAAGAGACCTTTCACTTTGGTTCGGACCCTTTCCGACAAGAGAATTAAAGAATCAACCCTTCACTTTGGTTCGGATCCTTTCCCGACCAGAGAATTAAAGAATCAACCCTTCACTTTGGTTCGGATCCTTCCTCGGCCAGAGAATTAAAGAATCAACCTTCCACTTTGGTCCGGATCCTTCCCCGGCCAGAGAATCAAACAATAGACCCTTTCACTTTGGTTCGGATCCCTTCTCGACCAGAGAACAAAAGAATCAACCTTTCACTTTGGTTCGGATCCCTCCCCGGCCAGAGAATTAAAAAAGTCCTTTCACTTTGGTTCGGATCCTTTCCCGGCCAGAGAATCAAAGAATAAACCTTTCACTTTGGTCCAGATCCTTTCCGGGCCAGAGAATTAAAGAATCAACCTTTCACTTTGGTTCGGATCCTTCCCCGGCCAGAGAATAAAAGAATAGACCTTTCACTTTGGTCCGGACCCCTCTCCGGCCAGAGAACAAAAAGGAGACCCCTCTCTTCGGCTCTCACATCCCGCTACCCGACGCCCTCCGGCTCAGCCATTTCGGCCGAGGCCCACTATCAGGATTAATCCATCCGTCCCACCACGCTCTCCAATACCTTTCGGCCTTGTAGCCGGCTTCTAACATCTCTCGGCTTGTTAGCCCGCTCTCCTCAATTTTTGGCTATTGTAGCCCACCTCCAATATCAACTTCGGCTCTTACAGCCTGCTTCACAAAATTTCAGCTCTTCGTAGTCCGCTTCACCAACCTTTGGTCTTTGTAGCCTGCTTCTCGGCTCCTGCAGCCCGCTTCCCAATTTTGGCTCCCGTAGCCTGCTTCCCGATTTCGGCTCTTGCAGTTCGCTTCCCACTATCTTTGGCTCTTGTAGCCTGCTTCCCAGAATTCGGCCTTCATAGGCCCGCTTCCCATAACTTCAGCTCCTGCAGCCTGCTTCCCAATTTTGGCTTTTGCAGCCTGCTTCCCCGATTTGGCTCCCGTAGCCTCCTTTCCGATTCCGGCTCTTGCAGCCCGCTTCCCACTATCTTTGGCTCTTGTAGCCTGCTTCCCAGAATTCGGCCTTCACAGGCCCGCTTCCCATAACTTCTGCTCCTGCAGCCCGCTTCCCAATTTTGGCTTTTGTAGCCTCCTTCCCCAATTTTGGCTCCCATAGCCCGCTTCCCGATTTCGGCTCTTGCAGCCTGCTTCCCACTATCTTTGGCTCTTATAGCCTGCTTCCAGAATTTGGCCTTCACAGGCCCACTTCCCATAACTCCGGCTCCTATAGCCCGCTTCCCAACTTTGGCTCTTGCAGCCTGTTTCCTAGAATTCGGCTCCCGTAGCCTGCTCTCCTCAATTTTTGGCTATTGTAGCCCACTTCCAATATCAACTTCAACTTTTATAGCCCGCTTCCCCAATGTTCTTTCGGCCCTTCGCGGTCTCCTTCCTCAGCACCTTGGCTGCTGCTTTGACTCTATATGCACATACAAGATACATATACGTAACGACAATATGTTCTTACGTAAAAAAAAATGAGCAAAGCAAAAGAGACAAAAAAAAAATGCTTGGCGGCCCTGCTTGCATGCTTGCTTATAATATAGAATAATACACCTCCTTGAAATTTTCTAGGACCGTGTTTCCTTGCTAAATAATGTTGTCCCGATTTCGGATGCACGTGCGTCATGACATATGCTCGAAGAGAACCCAATTATGGCAGGTACACACGTCAAGGGGAAGAGTCATGGCTAAATTGATAAGCCCAACTCACAAAATAAACCTGAGGCAACACTCCCACACTTCACGCATAATGTGTTTAATGGTCTTCGACTATAGGGATTGCCCGATTTTCTTCTTAGCACTCTACGCATGCTTGAATTCCTACACTCGCGTGAAAGGTAATCGTGTGGGAAAAGCTACCTACCCCCATTAAAAAAAATGATGCAAAAAATTAGATAGAAACGTGAATCCGAGTAGCCGGGAATCCCCACTGAAACAAATGAGGAGACTCGCTCAAAATGGTGAAGCGAATTGCAACAAGGACGAAGTCTAGTAGCCGGGAATCCCCATTGAGACACATGAGGAGACTCGCGCCAAATGGTGGAATCCGTAATAGAATTATAATAAGGATTGGAGAGGGGGATTTCTATAGCCCAATCAAGAGCAGCCAAATCAGGCCCATCAGGACCGAACGAGGCCCAGATCATCCGAGTGACAGCCCTCTAGGGCCCACTTCTACAGAAAAGCCCAACAAAGATTACTCGAGATCCCATCCTTCCTCGGCGGTCCTTAGGCTCGGAAGGCCCGAACGACAGAACGGAGGAAGACCCACGCCCGAGCCATCTCCCCACCGAGATAAGGGCAGGCGCTCCGCGCCCACTCCGATCTGACTGCATCCGAGCTACGCCCATCCCTCGGACAGGGCTGGCACATCTCATGATTGGATCAACTGACGAATGCTTATCCATGCAGCCGTTGACAGTCCTTTATGAGCAGGAGTTCAGCGGGATAAGGGTGTCACGATCTCCCAAGGTCATGAAGAGCCCACGATGAGGACGTAACGATCCCATGATGAGGACGTAACTCTCGCCTAAAACTCCTCAGCTTATGGGACTCTTCGGGGGAGCTCGCTATATAAATCAAGGACTCCCTACGGTAGTAGGTAAGGCTGATACAGGCCTAACACTCCGTAAGTAGGAACCACTTCACCATCTTGGTGTTGGGGAATCTCCCGCATCTCTTTCTACCTCCCTCAATATCTTCCACCATTGCTCTACTGACTTAAGCTCAGAGGGTTTTCTCTAGGGAACCATCCCTGGGCCCCCTGATTCATTTCCCTTTCTTTGTAGTTCACTATCTGGTGATCATCCTCCCAGCTCAGGACCAGCGCGAGATCACGCCCCTTCATCTGGCGCCGTCTGTGGGAAACGACCAAAGAGCCAGTATGATGAGAAGAAGTACAGGGAGGAGGTCCGCCGGCGATAGGAGAAAGGCCACGGTGGCGACGGGGGAAGGCCCCTCACAAGCCTCCCAAAACCCCCCCTCTGGTGCCAGCACTCCCGCCGACGGACCGCCCCCTCCGCCTACGGCCGGGCTGCCGCCCCCTCCTCCTACGACGGTAGGGCTGCCGCTCAACGGCGGCGCCGACGCCTTCCAAGCCCTCAACTCGAAACTGGACGTCCTCGTGGCACTCATGAGGACCCAGGCGGCCAGGGATGGAAGGTCACGCGCCCCTCCGGAGAGCCCTCCCCATGAGAACGTGTCCCAGCACACCACCGGAGGCCGCTTCACCCTCCGAGGACAGCAGCTCATCCGCAACAAAGTAGGAGGACCCTCGCAAGCCCCCCCTCCGGAGCAAGGGGCTTCCACCATGCCGAAGCGGGGCAGGCATGGGGCACGCTGTCCCCTCCCGGAGACCGAAGTCCCCAGGGAGCGCCAAGATAGCCTGCCTTCACGCCCCCTCAGCCCTACGGCGCAGCGGCAGTCGGAGCTATCCCTCCTACTATGAGAATTCGAGAGGCGTTTCACAAAGCAGGAGCGCGCCCTGCGAGCCCTGTAGAAGACCTCTCCACCAGAGGATGAGGAGAGATCCCCATTCTCCGACCATATCTTGAAGGCAGAGGTATCTCCCCAAACCTCTATCCCGACCTTCAAGCCCTACGATGGCCAGGGCGACCCGGCCGACCACTTTGACAGCTTCGACGCTATGATGACCCTTCACGGAGCATCCGATGCCATCAAGTGCCGAGCCTTTGCGACCACCCTGGTCCAAGGTGCCCAAGCTTGGTTCCGGGCCCTCGCCCCCGGATCCATCCGAGACTTCAAGCAGTTCGGGCGAGTATTCAAGGAGAGTTTCGCCGGTAGCGGCCCCCTAGGTCGGTAGCGGGGCTTTTGGCCCTTAAACAGGCGCAAGGGGAGAAACTTCGGGCCTACATCCACCGATTCAAATCGAAAGCCCTGAGGATCCCCCGCCTGGACGTCGCCTCGGCCATAACCGCTCTGATCGGGGGCACCCGCGACGAGAACCTCCGCCGCGAGCTTGTCCTCCACCCTCCCTCGACCCTTGCTGTGCTAGTGACTCTGGCATTGCACCACGCCGAGTGCGAAGAAGTGCTCAGTGCATGCCGAGACGCAACCGGCTCGGGTCGGGAAGGAGACAAGAAGCGGGCACCCGAGCCAAGCTCGGGCCAAGGAAAAAGGCGGAACCGAGACAGGGAACACAAGGAACCGTCACGGAAGTACAAGCAGTACACTCCCCGAACCACTCCAGTGTACGAGATTTATGAAGACATCAAAGGCTCGGGCCTCCTCCGCCAACCCGAGCCAATGAAGTCGAAGAACCACAGTCGCAGCAAGCATTGCCTTTTCCACAGCGACCACGGGCATCATACCGGCGACTGCCACCAGCTCCAGGATGAGATCGAGCGTCTCATTCGTCAGGGGCACCTCTCCCGGTTCGTGGCCGGGCACCAGGAAGACCGAGGCACCCCAGAGGAGATCGACAACACCCCCCGAGGGGTCCACATCAAATTCATCACCGGAGGAGCTGCATCAGGAGGAGATAGTGGCCAAGGAAGGAAGTGTCATGTTGAGTGGGCGAGCCGAGCCATCGAGCCTCCCAGGGCCCCGCCGAGCGAGCCCCAGGTCATAGTCTTCTCCAACCAAGACCTGGAGGGGCTGAGCACCCCGCATGATGACGCCCTAGTGATATCGGCCACAATAAACCATTGTAATGTAGACAGGATTCTAGTTGACAATGGAAGTGCCCCTGATATATTATCCTATGAGTGTTTCCTTAAGATGGGGGAGGATCCGTCTAAACTCCGCCCGATTCGGACCCCCCTGTGCGGGTTCAATGGCCAGGTCACCTATCCCGAGGGAGCCCTAAGCCTGTCGGTTACTCTTGGCACCCCACCCTAAACCGTTACCATCATGGTGGACTTCATAGTGATCAAAGGTATGATAGCATACAACGCAATCTTCGGTCGAGGAATCCTCAGCCGAACGAAAGTGGTGCCTTCTACCTATCACCAAAAGATGAAGTTCCCCACCAAAAATGGATTGGGGGAAGTCCGAGGTAACCAGGCAATGGCCCGAAGGTGCTACAATATCTCGATTGAGGCCACAAGGCCGGACGGGAAATTAAGGGCCTCCGGGAAGTCGAGGAAAAATCCGCAACCGCCGAACCTGGAGGCGAATTGCTAGCGGTTTTCCTAAACGACGACCCGACCCTAGGAGTAAAGATTGGAGTTGACCTAACATCTGAGGTTCAACAGCAATACAAAGAGTTCCTTTCTGCGTACATCCGGGTCTTTGCATGGTCTGATGATCAACTCCCCGGGATACCGGAAGAGACGGTGGTGCATAAGCTCAACCTCGACCCAACCATGAAGCCCGTGCAATAACGCAGAAGGAAGCATGCGCCAGAGAAGCAGACGATTATCAAGGAGCAGGTCACCAAGGGGCGGAAGACTGGCCTTTTTAGGCCGGTCATGTACCCGATGTGGCTAGCTAACGTCGTCCTGGTGCCGAAAGCTTCGGGAAAGTGGCGGATGTGCGTGGACTTCACTGACTTGAACAAGGCTACTCCAAAGGATTGCTATCCCTTACCGAGCATTGACCAACTGGTTGATTCAACCTCGGGTAATGAGATACTCAGCTTCCTGGATGCCTACTCAGGTTACCACCAGATCAGATTGCACCCCAAAGACATCGAGAAGACCACCTTTATCCCCAACTTCGGCGTACACTGCTACACCCGGATGCCTTTCAGGTTGAAGAATGTCGGAGCCACGTACCAAAGGCTAGTCAACCATATGTTCGAGGGACAGCTCGGTCGGAACGTCGAGGCCTATATTGATGACATGCTCGTGAAGACCCCCAAGGCCGAGGACCACTTCACCGACCTAGCAGAAACTGTCAACACCCTCCTGAAGTACAACATGAAGCTCAACCCCGCCAAGTGCGCCTTCGGAGTAAGGTCCAGAAAATTCTTGGGCTTCTTGGTCACTCAGCGTGGGATTGAGGCCAACCCCGACAAGGTCCAGGCCATCCTGGACATGCACCCGCCCACCTGCATCAAAGACGTTCAACGCCTTACCGGGCGCGTTGCTGCGCTCAGTAGATTCCTGTCCCACGCGGCTGAACGATGCCTACCCTTCTTCAAATTGCTGAGGGGGCCCAAAATGGCATCTGCTACATTCGCATGGGACGAGGAATGCCAAAGAGCATTCGCCGAGCATAAGGAGTTCCTGGCTTCACCCCCAGTGCTTTCCAAGCCCGTCCCAGGGGAAGCCTTGTATCTCTATCTCTCGGCAACTCCATCCACAGTTAGCTCGATCCTAGTCAAAAATGACTTGGGAATCGAGAGACCGGTCTACTACACAAGCAAGGTGCTCAACGAGGCTGAGAGAAGGTACCCCACAACCGAGAAACTCGTGCTAGCGTTGGTTACCTCGGCCAAGCGCCTCCGACCCTATTTCCAAGGGCACTCCATCACCGTGCTGACCGGCGAACCATTGAAGAAGATCCTCGCTCACCCTGAAGCCTCGGGACACCTCATCAAGTGGGCCATCATGCTCGGGGCCTACGATATATCGTATCGGCCTCGCTCGGCTATCAAAGGCCAGGTGCTCGCCGACTTCATCGCCGAGAGCACCATCCCGACTGAAGAGAGATCTCCATCAGCACCCGGGCCAACCTGGGAACTGTTCGTTGACGGATCTTCCAACTCAGCCGGGAGCGGTGCCGGAATCCTCCAGAAGTCCCCCGAAGGGGCAGAGCTACAGTACGCCCTGAAGTTCAACTTCCAAGCATCCAACAATGCTTCAGAGTACGAGGCCCTCATATCAGGAGCCCGCATGGCCCGGCGGTTAGGAGCTGAGCGAGTCAGGATTCACACCGACTCTCAACTAGTCGCTAGTTAGGTCAACGATGATTATGAAGCTCCGGAGGCACCGATGATCAAATACCTCTAACTGGTCAAGACTGTGGCACAACAGTTCGAGAGTTTTGAGGTAGTCCGGATAGCTCGGGAGGAAAACTCCCGAGCGGACGCCCTCTCTCGGCTGGCCTCCTCTCTTGACCCCGAGGGTACTCGATCGGTCCTTCTCGAAGAGCTTGAGCGCCCGAGCATTGATTCGGAGCTCCTAGCTATTGGCTCAGCCTGCCCAGGCGACTGGCGTACCCCCTACCTGTCGTGGCTCCAAGACTCCGAGGAGCCTTCCGACCCTCGGGAAGCCCAAAGGTTGAAATACCAAGCTCGGCGATTCGTCACCCTGGATGGCGCACTTTATTGGAGATCCTTCTCTGGCCCTCTTCTGAAGTGCCTCGGTACCGACGAAGCCAATCGAGCGATCGAAGAAGTTCACGAAGGTCTATGCGGAGCGCATTTGGGGGGAAGGTCACACGCCAGGATCTTGCTACGGCGAGGTTACTGGTGGCCCACCCTACAGCGTGACTGCTCGACCTACACACAACGTTGTGACCGTTGCCAGTGATTCGACCACTTGGTCCATCAGCCAGCAACGGAGCTTATCACCCTAGCTGAGCCTTATCCTTTCGCTCGCTGGGGAATCGACATCCTCGGGCCATTCCCCACGGCCCAGGCCCAGAAGAAGTTCATCATCGTCACCATCGACTACTTTACTAAGTGGATTAAGGCCGAAGCCACTGCAAGGATCACCGAGACAGTCGTCTAGAATTTCATCTGGAAGTCGATCATCTGTCGCTACGGCATCCCCCGGGTGATAGTGAGCGATAATGGTCAGCAATTTGATTCTCAATACTTCCGAGACAGATGCGCCGACCTCAATATTCGCAATCACTTCACTTCGGTCGCCCACCCTCAGGCTAACGGACTGGTTGAAAATGCCAACAAGGCTATCTTGAAATGCATCAAGACTAGGCTCAGCAAAGCCAAGGGCAGCTGGCTCGAGGAATTGCCGAACATACTTTGGTCGCACAGAATGACTCCCAGAACGGCAACCAGTGAGAGTCCTTTTCAACTAGTGTATGGCACCGAGGCCGTGATCCCATTGGAGATCGGCAACCCCTCCCTCAGAGTCATCCGCTTCTCGTCCGAGGTAAACGACCAAAAACTGCTCAAAAACCTCGACTTAGCAGATGAAATCTGGGAGATCGCCAGCATCAGAGCAACGGAGTACCAACATCGCCTCACTCGATACTACAATGCCAAAGTTCGAGACAGACACTTCCAGCCGGGAGATTTCATCCTCAGGAAAGCCGAAGCCTCTCGACCACTTGAGGCGGCGGGCAAGCTATCCCCTAACTGGGAAGGCCCCTACCGAGTGGTCGAGAGCTCGGAAAAGGAGCATACCGTCTATCCACGATGGAAGGAGAGCCCGTCCCTCGGACCTGGAACGTAACTACATTACGCAAGTTCTACTTCTGAGTACTAAGTATTGTGCAAACGACATGAGATAAGACAAAAGGCTCCTATCTTTTTATTCAAACAACCCATTTGTACATCAGGAAGGCCGAAGTCAATAGATTACATGTCAAAAAAAAGAGCAAAAGATCCATCTAGCGCCATCGTATGAGCCCATCGCTCGACTGACTCGGATGACCTTCCTGCGTCCAGCCACTGACTCTGCCTAGTGCGGAAATTGGCTCGGATAAATGATAGTTGACCCCGTTGGCTCGGGCAGCTCGAGACAAAGGTGACAGAGGGATTAAGAAAGAGAAGGCTACCTTCCAAGTTGAACTTGGAAGAGAAGGGGGAGAGGGAATGCATATGAAAGCATCTTCCCCGCCAAACTGCCAACTCATTGGAAGAAAGAGAGTGCAGGCACCCTCCGAAGAGTGAAAGAAAGGAGGAGCAGAGCAGAAGAGGGAAAAAGAGGCTGCCAGAAAGAAAAAGAAACCAGCAGAGCTGGTTGAGGAGGTAGGGGAAGGCTCGGAAGGGATGGGGCTTAGTTGGCTTCCTCCTCCCATCCGTGAGGCGAGCAGGAAGGGACGGGCAGAAGAGATGTCTGATCCCCCCATCCGTCCTCCATCTTGCCCCCTTGCAAGTGTCGCCGGAACTGATAAAGGGAAAACGGCGTGCCTCCGCATGTCGTCCACTTTTCAAGTCTGTCCGCCGGCCGTCATCCCCTTTTCAAGTCCGGAGCAGCAGGAACTCCCTGCCCCCCGTCGTCGGCAGCCTCCTCATCTGGAGCTTCCTCCATGCTCCGAATACCACGGCACAACGCAACGTGAAGAAGGAATGAGGAAAGACTGTCAGGGAAAACCCTAAGCGGTGGAGAGGAAGGGACACCCTTCAGTCCTTTTTATAGGCAAAGGGAGGCTACTTGCCTTAAATGATCTCCCCCCTTGAAAACACGCCAGAAGGATTTCTCCCTACAAACGGTCACCTCAAACTTCTCATCTTCCGCCCCAGTGGGACACACGAAGCGACCAGGCATTTAAAGCGTGGGAAAACGGGAAGACACCCTGTCAGACGCCCACCCAACCATCGTGCGAGATTCACGCAGAAAATATCGGCTCTTTCCAACGACCGCAGATACGCTGAACAGAATATGGCAACGGCGGTATGGAACAGATAAGTCTTCATCACAATACCACTACCTTATTTATCTCAACACAAAAAGATGGAAGTTTTCTCCTTCCAAAAAGAAAAACGTATACAAAGAAAGGATGCGAAGCGGGAAGATCAAGCCTCCGGCCCACTCTGAAGCTCGGAAGTGGAAGGCTCGGACAGTCCGCCCCCGGAATGCTCAGCGACGGCCGACCCTGGCACTGACCCCACCGGCTTGGGAACTGCCTCGGTTGCGCGCCCTCCCGAGGCATACGGAGTTGGCGATCTCTCGGGCAAAGACCCCTCCTGATCCTCTTCATCCGGTGCCGAGACAGAGGAGCCCGAGGACGACAGATCCGAGTCGTAGCACTGTCCGGATGGGAATTCCATCCCAGAATCCTGTTCCCCGGCATAAGATACCTCCCGGTCGTAGCCCTGCTTGAACCCCTTGCGGATGCCTCGGCGAAGCGCTAACTCGTAGTAGGGAAGGGCAGCCTCCTTAAGGTCGACCCGGTAGGCCTCTGAGCTCTTGTACTGCTCGAGAGCCTCTGCCCCGGCCGATCCCACCCTACCAGCGAGCTCGGCCTCCCTCCGCTCCGCCTTGGCTGACCTCCGCTCGGCCTCAGCAGTCCGCTCCTCAGCCGCCGCCACCTGCTTCTCCGCCTCAGCCCGATTGGCCTCGGCCTCCCGCCAAAGGCGCCCGGCTTCCTCCGCTCGGTCTACCACCTCGGCCCGCTCGGTCTCCCACTGGCCCTCCAGCTCAGCACGCACGAGGCGCTCCTCCTCGAGAAGCTTGTTCTTCCTCTCGAGCGATTCACGAGCCTTGGCTAGCTGCTCGATTAGCACCCGGGTCTCCACCTGGCTCGACCGCATCAGCCCCTTGACTGAGGAGAGCTCCCGCCGAAGCCCGTCACGCTCCTCGGTGAGCCGAGCCAACCTCCTGTCTAACCCACCAAGGGTCCAGGCCAGGTTCGCTCGCTCTCATTTCGACCGAGCATACGCTTCCACTAGAGCAGCCCCCATCTGGTCCAGGGCCAGACCGCCCTCCATAACCCCGGCGAGAGCCATAGACGGGGAGTGCTGCCTACCTCCCCCCCTCACCTTCACGGCTATACCGCGGCATACCTGGTGCAGGGGGCTCGAGATACCGAGCCTCTCCAAGGCCGCCGGAACGGAGAACCCCCTAACGCCCGGCGCCCCATTGTGTGGCTCGGATCGAGCCCCAGCCTCGGTCACCCCTCGCGCCTCGGTCGGATTTGCTTGCAGCCCCTCAACCTGGATCAGCTCGCCACCTGCGCCACCGCCCGAAGCGCCAGCCCCTGCCGCAGTCACAGCACCCCCAACTTCGGCCACGGCCCCCTCGGCTTCGGCCGAGGGGAGAGCCGGGTCGGCCCCGCTGCCGGTTGCAGGGGCCCCCTCGGTCTCAGCCAAAGAAGGAACCAAGCCCGCATCACCACTGCCCACAGGGGCATCCCCGACCTCCTCGGCCCCCTCTGGCTCGGCTAGTGGGGGAGCCCGCCCGGTAGGGTCGGCCCCACTGTGCCCGGCGGAGGGGTGAGCCGCGGTAGGGTCACCTTCGACCGTGGGTAAGACCCCGGCCTTCTTGGCCTGCTTTCTGGCCCTCGCAGCGGCCCGGATCATACCCTCAATAGGGTCCTTGCGCTTGGGTCCCCGCGGTCCGGAGGATTCGCCCTGGGCCACTCCCATACCCTTATCTTTGGTTGGGGAGCACCCCGCGGGAGCAGTCGCTTCATCGGCAACAGAGTCATCTCCAAGCTCGATCACCTCTGCGGTCTCCTTCAGAGGCTCCCGCCTGGTGTCTGCACAAAGAAGAAGACGTATTCAGGAAAGATGACCCCCACATCTGAAGGAGGATCTAAGTTGTGGCACCTGAGCCCGACGGATGCAGCCGCGTAAGAAGACACCGCTCGATATTCTCCAGCGTCACCAACTCTTCGGTGGACTGGCGGTGCTTCTGTAAAATGGCAGCATACTCCTCCACATGAGGAGGGAACTCGTCCTGTCTGGGAGGGACGTTAGGGTGAAAATTGGGGATTACCGGGCACCTCTAGGTTTCCTCCACTGAGCAAATCCCCACCCAGAAGAATTGGGTCTTCCACCCCTTATGCGAAGAATCCTTCGCCGCCAAAGAAATACAACTCCTATTTCACCTCTCCTAGATGAAATAGAAGCCCTTCCCCGCCGAAGGATGCTCTTTCAACTCAAAGAAAAAGTGGAAGAGGTCCATGGAAGGAGGGACTCCGCACTGACGGCAGAGAACACGAAAGGCTGAAAGGAGGAGATAAGAGTTGGCTACCAACTGAATGGACACCAACCGAAAAAAATTAAGAAGCTGCAGGACGAAAGGTTTGAAGGGTAGACGGAATCCACCCTTCCACGATAGAAGAAACATACAGATGTGGCCTGTACGAGAGTCCAGGCTCATCTCGTATGGAGCAGCAGCGGTAAAACTATACTTGTGGGGCAGGTGATACTGGTGCTCCAGCCTCCTCACATCCGCCTCCCCCAGTTCGCTGCAGTTGGGGACCGGCACCCTCGCCACCGGCTCGTCCTCCCCCTCCTCAACATCTGGGCGTTGGCCCGCCATGGAGTCATAAGAAGACTCTGAGGGAAGACGATCCCGAGACCCTGAAGATTCCGGGGGAGGAGGAAGCTGCTGGACGGCCTCCGCGGTTATCACCGCCAACTCCTCGAATGCCGCCGCAAGCCTCTGCTCCTCCATCATGTCCTCACGGCGCATCGAAGAGCCCCAAAAATGAGAACGAAGGAGATCCAAAATCCTAAGAAACGGAGGGAGTCTGGAATGACAACAAGCGCCCAATGCCTATAAACCCACGCAGGAGGCGGCTCGTCGTTCCGACCTCTAAGGAAAGGGCGCCCCTTCAGTTCAAATCCGCCAGGATCATCATTAACACGGGCACAGGTGACCACGACACGTGGCTTCCTAAACACCGCCAGATTTCCACCCACCTGAGCCATGCTGGTCCGAAACCCCAAACAGCTACTCGACCGAGCTTACTAAAGCTCGAGAGTAGGAGGGGGACAAGTGGAGAGGGGAATTTCTGTAGCCCAATCAAGAGCAGCCAAACCTGGCCCATCAGGATCGAATGAGGCTCAGCTCATCCGAGTGGCAGCCCTCTAGGGCCCACTTCGGCAGAAAAGCCCAATAAAGATTACTCGGGATCCCATCCTTCCTCGGTGGCCCTTAGGCTCGGAAGGCCCAAACGACAGAACGGAGGAAGACCCACGCCCGAGCCATCTCCCCACCGAGATAAGGGCAGGCGCTCTGCGCCCACTCCGATCTGACTGCATCCGAGCTACGCCCATCGCCCGGACAGGGCTGGCACTTCTCATGCTTGGATCAACTAACAAATGCTTATCCATGCAGCCGTCGACAGTCCTTTATGAGTAGGAGACTAGCGGGATAAGGGTGCCACGATCTCCCAAGGTCATGAAGAGCCCACGATGAGGACGTAACGATCCCATGATGAGGACGTAACTCCCGCCTAAAACTCCTCAGCTTATGGGACTCTTCGGGGGAGCTTGCTATATAAACCAAGGACTCCCTCCGGCAACAGGTAAGGCTGATACTGGCCTAACACTCCCTGAGCAGGAACCACTTCACCATCTTGGTGTTGGGGAATCTCGCGCATCTCTTTCTACCTCCCTCAATATCTTCCACCATTGCTCTACTGACTTAAGCATCGGAGGGTTTTTCCCCAGGGAACTATCCCTGGGCCCCCTGATTCGTTTCCCTTTCACTACAGTTCACTATCCGGTGATCATCCTCCCAGCTCAGGACCAGCGCGAGATCACGCCCCTTCAAGGATGAATCCTAGTAGCCGGGAATCGCCATTGAGACAAATGAGGAGACTCGCGCCGAACGGTGAAATCTGCTACCAAAATAAACAAATGGGGCTATGTGAAGCTATCGAAATCGAGAGCCTGAAACCCATGTGTAGGCGCTAGAGTAATCCTCGAGTGTTGCTTAGAAAACCTGCATATCCCTATGTTTAGGACCTTTTGTTCACATGTTTGCTCCTCCACTCCACAGAGAATTACCTCGGGTGAAATGTGTGAATTTAAGCTATGCATGCAAGACATGTGATATCCTCTTGACGGGTGCACTACCCCTTAGCTGTGCCTTCCGGCCCGCACCGTGTCTGCGAATCATGGGCGATGTCCCTATCCCATCCCCTATAGAGGGAACTTCTTATTTATATTTATGTTATGCCTACTGACGAATGCCTGCACGCTTGAATAATAATAATAATAAGCTTAATTTTGGCTATCACTGCCTGCTTTCCCAGTTCTGGCTTGTACATCCCAATCTTGGGCCTCACGGCCTACTCCCTGCCCTTACGACTTGCTAATCTCCCAACTTCAGCTTTTGCAGTTAGCTTCCCGATTGCGGCTCTCGTGGTCTGCTTCCTCAATTTGGGCTCTCATAGCCTGCTCCCCAATCTCGGCTCTTGTAGCCAGCTTCCCGATTTTGGCTCTTGTAGTCCGCTTCCCCCGATTTTAGCCTTCACGGCCTACTTCCGTAACACCGATTCTGACCCTTGCGGTCCACTTTCCCGGGTTCGGATTTCACAGCCGGTACTCCTGGCGCATTGAAGAACATCACATCCTTTCACTTTGGTTCGGACCTTCCCTCCAGCTAGAGAACAAAAATAAAATCCTTTCACTTTGGTTCGGGCCTGTCGCCTAGCTAGAGAACAAATAGACCCCTCCACTCTAGATCAGACCTTCCGTCTGGCTAGAGAACGAAAATAGCCTCTCACTTTGGTTCGGACCTTCCGTCCAGCCAGAGAACAAAAAGACTCTTCACTCTAGATTGGACCTTCCATCCGGATAGAGAACAAGAAGACCCTTTCACTTTGGTTCGGACCCGCCGTCCAGCCAGAGAACAAAAAGATTCTCCCCACTCTAGATCGGACCTTCCCTCCGGCTAGAGAACTAAAAGAGACCCTTTCACTTTGGTTCGGACCTGTCGTCCAGCCAGAAAAAAAAATAATTTCCACTCTAGAGCGGACCTTCCCTCCGGCTAGAGAACTAAAAGACTCTTTTCACTTTAGCTCGGACCTTCCGTCCGGCTGGAGAACGAATAGACCCTCTCTACTCTAGATTGGGCCTCCGTCCGGTTGGAGAACAAAAGATCCCTTTCACTTTAGCTCAGACCTTCCATCCGGCTAGAGAATAAAAAGACTCTTTCCACTCTAGATCGGACCTTCCGTTCGATTCGAGAACAACAGTTCCCTTTCACTTTAGCTTGGACCTTCTATCCGGCTAGAGAAAAAAAGACTCCTTCCACTCTAGATCAGACCTTCCATCTGGCTAGAGAAAAAAAGATCCTTTCACTCTAGATCGGACCTTCCGTCCGGCTAGAGAACAAATAGATCCTTTCACTCTAGATCGGACCTTCTGTCTGGCTAGAGAATAAAAAGACCATTTTTCGCTAGATCGGACCTTCCGTCCGGCTAGAGAACAAAAAAAAAAATCCTTTCACGCTGGTTCGGACCCGCTGTCCAGTCAAAGAATTAAAAGACCCTTCATACAGCAGGTACCCCCCCGGGTGCATTAAAAGAAGAAAATAACCTTTCACCCTGGCCCGAGCCTACCGTTCGGGTAAGGAATCATCCCCCTTTCCTCGCGCTAACACTGGCCCGTGTCAGCGACTTGACCATCCCTCCGTCCCTTCGGGTGACGAATATCCCTTTTGACGTGGACCTTCCATCCGGGTCATTGAATCAACAAACTCTTCTCTCCGTCCCTTCGGGGTCACGAACAATCCATTTGGTTTGGACCCCCCGTCCAGGTCATTGAATCAACAAATTCTTCTCTCCGTCACCTTGGGTGATGAATATCCATTTTGAATCAATAGACTTTTTGTAATACCCTGATTTTTTGAGAAATTAATTAGAAATTTATTAGAATAATTCCTTAATAAATAGAATAAGTTATATTTTGACTATTTTGTAAAAATATAGAAAATATATATTCTTGTAGGAGATAACACGTTTAACAAACTTATCTTCTGTGGCCAACCAAAATAAAACTGTATGTATCCCGAATTAGTGGATTAAGCCCAAATTGAACACTTAGTTAACCATACATTGAAACGCCAAATTCGAGCCCAATACTCCATCAATTGAGCCCAAACCGGTGGCAAATGAAAGGCTAGGATGAGAGGACCTTTTTCCCTCTCTTAATCTCTCGAAACCCTAACCCTAGGAGATGAATTCAGCGGAGTTTGGATCGAGTCAACAATTGCGGCGACGTTCACATTAACCTAACTTCTGTGGATGAATACCCCGCGCATAGAAACCTCCAGAAGGCGTGTGACCTATTAGAATGAAGCTCTCTAACCCTAGAATTGTTTAGAACCAGTGGCGGCTATAGAGGAGTTGGATCGAGGGAGATCTCCAGCGATTAGTGGCTGCGTGTACCGGCGTCTTTGGTTTTCTTTCTCTTTCCTTCTTCATCCGATTCAGGTAGGTGATAGCAAGCCAAACCCTACAAATAATATATGGTTGGAAGTAGCATCGTGTCAACTTTTCATTGATGTAGAAAGCCCTAAATTTTATCAAGTGTTCTGCGAGAATTTTAGGTTTTAGTAGAAGCATGTCACATCTAGAGTTATAATTATCCCCTTTCGATTAAGTATTAATTTCAGGCTATAAACATAAACTTGATTCGTGCATCTTGTATAGTTTTTCATGCTCTTTATTTTGGTAGTAAAAGTCTCAAATTTCATGCTTTATATCGTGCGAATTTCATGTTTTAGTTCTAACCCTAGAAACCTCGCCGGAGTCGGGCAAGGCGAAGGGGCAGCGACCTGTCTGGCCTTGTGCGGCCACACGATAGACCGCAAATCCAAGACAGGCGACCTTCTCTTGACCATTTATATGTTTTTATATCTGATCGTTTCCCTGGTACGTGCAGCCGGATACCAACCGCATGCCTGTCTTGCGGCCAGTTCCAGACCGCACATCCCTTCTAGTGGCACCCGACCGACCGTCCATCTCCAGTCGGCCTTCGGACCTGAGGGGGCATGAGCGGCCTATCTGTGACCGTATATGGCAATGTAAGGTCCAGAACCGACCACACATCTATAACAGAACAGATTAATTATCATTTCAGCATGTTATGTTAGTAGATTAGTGGTTAATGGCATGTTAGCAACACACCTAATAAACTGTAATTCATGACAGTAAATGATTCTTGCTGATTTATTTAATTAGAGCTTGATCTTGATTCATCTTTCCAATGAATGTCAATCTAAATTGTGAATCATTTATAATTGAAATGGCTATTAGGGTTATACTTGTTAGCCTTAGATCTGAACCGTTAATTTTCAACCATTTTTATTCCCTAGAATCGAGCTTGGACTCAATCGAATTGCTGTGATTTGTGTTAGTCCGAATTGAACTAGCAGGGACATGCGCGGCTGTTAGTGGACCGCATATCTCCCTGAACGGCCCAGTGGCGACCGTTCATCCCTGGTTAATGCCAATTAGTTTTGGCCGATTATCCTTGATCTATCTTCGGCCAATTCCTGATTTGATCAGCCCAATAGACCCTAGGCCGACCAGTAGACAGTGGGCTGGACTCTGGTTCAGTTCCACCCTGCCTATGGCAGCCCGGGAGCCCACTTGGGCGAATTTCTAGATTATTGTTAGGCCTTGTTTTGTGCGGCCAGTAATGGCCTGTACATCTGATAGGCGGCCCTGAATGGACCGTTCAACTGATGAGCGGCTCTGTCAGGACCACATATCCCGTCTTTGATTTTGTAAACTTCTGGCCTTGAGCGGCCCAATAATTACTGTTCATATAGTAGAGCGGCCCTTTATCAGCCGTTCAACCTTGACCTCCCGAGGGCTAAACCTCAGCCCAGTTCCTGTTAGTGCGGCCCATAGTCAACCGCATAAGTCTTGAGCGGCCCAGTAGTGACCGCATATCATCCAGAGACTAGTTTTCTCCGTGTTTTATGGTTTTGAATCCAAGAACATGATGGTTCTTGATAACTTGAACTCCTGGATAGAAATTCTGGATAGTATCTCTTCAGCTTAGCCTTGGGATGTTCCGAGGTAAGTTTATACTTGATTATAATTGGCCATTTAACTTGATTAAAGTCTAGACAGAACTTGGGATCTTGGATCTAATAAATCAATGCCAACGCATCATAAGGGCCCAGTCTGGTCCTGAGGAGAGCTCCTGAAAAGTACTTGTGCCCATGGGAGTTTGTAATGACATGGTGAGGCATTGCACCGAGTGCATGACTAGCGTGATGTCTATGACAATGATCTCTTACTTGAATCGTGTTCTACTTGGTTATATTCTTGCTTGTTGGCTAATGTCCTACAATTTCCTACAATTTCATGTTATATATATTATTCTTAACTTGCAATTCTTGTAGTTATATCATTCTGCCATATTGTTACTCCATTCCATTCTTTAGCACTTTTTTTATTATGTTGTTTCATTCGATCGTTATTTCTTTTCTTTCCGTTTCATACATGTAATTAATTGGTTAAACACTTACACTTGCCTGTTGTTACCTACTGAGCGTTCGCTCATATAGTTGTTTCCCCCCTTTCCAGGCAGCTTAGGTGAAGATTCACAGATGGATGGGAATGGGCAATAGTGATGACTTGGAGTGTATCAGCTAGTCGTTATGTTGAGATTGTTATAGTTGTTTTACATCTAGCTATGCCTTAGAACTTGTGTTAGTTATTGTAACGGAGTCGAGTAGAGATTATGCTTGATTATGTTTAAGTCAGTTTGATGGTATTTGTAATAGACTTGGAGTTATTCTGTTCATTATGCTATGTTAATTCTTACTTTAGCATGTTATCTTTACTAGCGTTTTCTACTGCCGGTCCCGATATTCCACGCCGGGGCATGACACTTTTCTCCCCGTCCCTTCGGGTGACGAATATCCCTTTTGAATCAACAAATTATTCTCTCCGTCCCTCTAGGTGAAGAATACCTTTTTTGATTTGGACCAGCCGTCCAGACTGTTAAAGGAATAAAACCCTTTTCTCCGCCCTCGTGGATCATCTTCTAATAGCTTCGGCTCTCATAGCCCGCCTTCCGATAACTACGGCTTTCATAGCATGCTTCTCGAGTTCCGACCCACGTGGCCTGGTTTCTTGACCTTAACTTCAGTCCGCGGACTCGCTCTCCCCATCATGTTCATGAATCTCTCAGTCAGTCTGCACTCGCAGGCCTCGCTCTCTCATCCCTCTCTCGCGCCGCCTGCGGTTGGGGGGCATTTGTGGACACTACAAATTCTCACCCCATGCGTACGTGCAGGGGAATAAAGAAGAGGAGAAAAGAGAAGAGAAGATGAAAAGAAGAAAAGAAGACCCCCGGTGGCACACTAAGTGCCTCCAGCGGCACACCCTTTGATGCCTCCAACGGCACACCCCTGTTGAAGCTCCAGCGACACACTACCAAGTGCCCTCAGTGGCGCACTCATTGTGAAGCCTCCAGTCGCACACTCTTCAGGGTCCCAGTGGCACACCCGTCAAGAGCCTTCCAACAGCACGATATTTGTTGCCCTCCAACGGCACACTTTATGGCCCACAGCGGCTCACTTCCTCAGGCCCTCAAGCGGCACACCCCCTGGTGCCCTCCAGCAGCACACTCCCTATTGCCCCCAGCGGCACACCCCTAAGATGCCTCCAGCGGCACACCCCCGGTGCCTCCCCAGTGGCACAATCCTAGCGCCCCCAGCGGCACACTCGCTTGGTGGCCCCCACAGGCACACCCAGTTCGTGCCCTCCAGCGGCACACTAAACAGGCCCATTCCAACGGCACACTGCCTAGTGCCCTCAGCGACATGCCCTCAAGGTGCCTCCAATGACACACACCCCTGGAAGCCTCTTTCAACAGCACACTGCCCTGTAGAGCCCCAGCAGCACACACCATCGGTACCCTTCCAACGGCACAACCTTCATGCCCCTTCCAGCGGCACACTTCAAGCAAGCCCTTCAGCAGCACAAGCATTCTGCCCCTTCGATGGCACAACGCCTTGGCCCTTCTAGCGGCACAGGCATTCTGCCCCTTCAACGGCATAACGCCTTAGCCCTTCCTGCGGCACGGCGGTAAACTCTCCTGAACGGTACAAACCGGCAAGATACATAACGGTCACTGGAGTGGCCCCTTGGCGCCCAGCGTGGCCATTTCAATGCCAGCTAGCAGCCTGCCTCGGTGTCCCCCCCTGATTTGGCCTTGGCACTTCCACCTGACGGTGAGGAGACCGAAGTCAACCTTGGATGGCAGTGCCATCATGAGATCCCCCCCATCAATGACACACACTTAAAAAGCCCCTCACAGTGGGAAAAACAGAGGCGGAGGCATGCAAAATACCCATACGAAGAGAGCAGCAGAAGAGAAAGAAGAAGAAGAGAAGAAGATGGTAGAAGAGATATGGAGAGACAGAGAGGAGAATGTTGTGTGTAAGGGGGAAGGGAGGAATGGGCTGAAGGGAGACACCCTCCCTCGTTCCAACTCTCCCCCAGTTCTTTTTTTTTTCTCTGCTCCTCCTTCCCCTTTTTTTAGTTTCTCTTCTCTTCCCTTCATTTTGGAGTGTGCTGTAACGCACTTGGCCTTCGGGCCATGTTCTTTGATATTTGAAGGCTTTCATGAATAAAAGTGACATTTGGGGTGTTAACCCTCATTGTGTTTGTTGTTTTCTCCCCGTCGTTGGCATGTGATCTCTGTTGCATGCTTCCTCAATTTTCTAACTCCCTGATTCACTAGCTTTCCCATGTCATTGGTTTGCTCGAACAGATGACTAGTGTTTCTGGTTTGATGATGCAAGGCTAGCCTCCTCCTCCTCTTGGTGATGTTCAACAGTATAATTCCCCCTTTCCTTCCCACTACCTCCGTCTATGGGTTTGTTGGCATTCACTACCCCTATCCAGCAGGTAGGATTCATCCACTGATCGAGAAGCTCCTCAGCCTTTCCTCTAAATTCTACAGGGTGCATACACCCACTCAGGTCACCCAACGGCACACTCTCCCATTGGTCTGCCCAGCGGTACACCTCCTTTTGTTTTCCCAACTGTACACTCTCTCTCCTGCTTGCTCAGTGGCACACCCCATGTGCCTTGGTCGGCACACTCCCTTGGCTTCCTGGCCGGCACACTCTTCGGTGCCCCCTTTGGTCGACACACCCCCCTTGACCTCTCCTCGGCCGGTATACTCCCCGGCCATGCCTTCATTGGCACACGTTGGCCATGGCCTGTCCGGTGCACTCTGGCCAGTCCAGCCCGGCACACCCTAGCCACTTCCTATCCGGCACACCACAGTCATGACTCACTTCCCCGGTGCACCTATAGCTTGTGTAGCCTAGTGGTTTTCCCGTTCGGCGTTTTCTCCGAGTCTGTCAAAGTTTTCCTCAAAGGTGGCTGCCTAGGCACACACCTCAATTGTTGGTTCATGTCACTCTCTGTGGTCATGTTCCATTTTACTCCCTTACCATCTGAGTCAAGGGGAGATGCTGCCGAATTTTTGTCAGAAATAACAATATGTTAAAGGACAAAAGGAAACAACAAACAAATAAAATGAGCAACAATAAAACATTCTAACTAAGACAGGGGAACCATGCAAGATTAAAAGAGCTGGACTATTGAACATGGTTTTAAACTCAATTACCTGACAGAGAAATGGAAGCTTGCCGTTTAGAACCCTTCACCTGAACTCCTGAAGCCAGAAACCTCCCCTTAAACCTCACCCCATTCATGTGGATTTTTCCCCAGTGGCATTGCCCCTAACTTCCCTCGGCCAGCCTTGAGCGGCACACTCCACTTGGCTCCAGCCCGGCACACTCGTGCCCCTTGTCCCTCCAACGCCTTCCCCGGTACACTCCCTCAGTGGCACACTATTCCTCCTTTCCCCTCTCCGGCACAGCCTTGGCCCATGCCTACCCGGTGCACACCAATCAAGCCATCCCCGGCACACTTCAGTGGCATTGATGTACACTCCAATCTTGCACCGACCTTGCTCCAGGCTTGCTCAGACCCTCACCCTAGCATGTATTGACCTTACCCCTTAGCCTCAGGCCCGGCACACTCCCCAGCGGTACATTCCCCAGCCCATTAGCGGTACACTCCTCACCCCTTCTAGCGGTACACTCCTCAACCCTCCAGCGGTACACCCTAGCTCACCCCCCCTTTCAGCGGTACACTCCTCAACCCCCTGGCCGGCACACTCTCCTCTGCTTCCAGCGGTACACCTTCTAACCTTCCTCTCCCGGTATACCCGAAATGCAATAATACAATAAAAAGGGAAACATAATAATAAAAAAAATGATAATGATAACAATGAAATGAATAATAATAATAATAATAACAAGGAATACCATGCATATGCAATAAAAGAAGAGTCAATCAACATAAAAAATGTAAATAAATGAATAAATAATGATAATAATAGTACTGATAACATGCTCAAAAAAATATACATATAATAAATAAACAAATAATGATAAGAATAAATAAATAAGAATAATAACAAACTCACAAAATATATATAAAAATTATAAATAATTATGATAAAAATTCAAATAATATAAAACGATGAGATCTGCTCTGTAGCCCCGTTTCTCCTCAAGACCGGGTGTAAAGGGAATATTAACGTCGCCCCTCTAAGTCGGGTTTGGACCTTGGGAACCATCCCGATATGGCCGTAATCCGGCGTTGCTCTGGGCCGATAATTTGTCAAACCGGACTTGTTCCCATTGGGATTTGTTTCCGCTCTTTCATTAAAATCGCCGTAAACTCAGGCATACATTTGTACGGGTTTGTTTCCGTTTACATCGTGCCATCAACACGGATCTTTGTCCGAACATAAAGTGGTCCATGAATGACCAACAAAATCTGAATGGAATGAGATGGCTCTCGTCTTTCCTGAACCCTACGTGTGGGAATATCAATAAGACCTTCGTGAGTCACGTTTGGACCTCGGGTTCGCCCCAACCATGGCCATTGCCTGACCCACATCCTAGGCCTATAGCCAGCTATCTCTATCACGCCTTTGTTTTGGAATCTAGTCCAGGGACACTTTCCCGCTGCCCTTCGGCACCGGAAATATTAACGATGCCCACGCAAGTTTCGTTTGGACCGCAGGAGGTGCCCCCGGAATGGTCCTGACTTGATCTCGCACCGGGCCTATAAACTTGCTGATTTTCGACCACTCTAACCGGGATTCAACCGAATGTCTCCTATCCCTTTGAACAATAAATTTACCGTACCCCGGCATACATATGCTCCGGTTTTCCCCGTGACGATCATGATTTTCTGAAGCCGGACGCTCGTCCGAATATCAAAATTGTCCCTTGAGTGACTGACATATTTTGAATGCTTGCTTCCCTAGACATCGGGCTTTCCGACTAATTCGAGACCGCTATCGGCTTGTTTCTCTCGATATAGTTTCCTGGCCATGAGGCCCTTATTTCTGGCGATCAATCAATGGTGTTCCCCTCTCCGAGGGGATGTAAATGACGACGTGACCTTTATGACGCGGCGGGTCTCACTCCCGACACGAACTACACAATCGCCTGATTAGTCAGATCGAGCGCACCATGGACTTCCTTGAAGCCCGAACAAATCGTCACTTTATGACTGGCATGCCCACGCACTTAATAAACCAATAAACGAACAAACAACTATATAACATAAAAAGTGCATCCACAGGTGTTTAGAGGGTCTGGAATGGACCATTCAGGGAGGATAGACGGTCTGGAATGGACCGTTCCGACGCAGGGAGTAATGACAGAACTAACGAAAATCACAGGATTCTGAAATGAACTAAGCAGTAAGGAATGCCTGGATGGACGGTCTCTCGACAGACCGTGCAGACTAGAACAGTCCTGTAAAGACCACCGAATGTCAGTAAAACCAGCAATGTATGGCCAGAAGTATACCTGAGCGAGCGGCACCGAACGGTCTATATCTGACCGCTCAAGAAATGAACGACCGAAATAAGACCGCTGAAGGCAGCTGGCTCGCAGAATAATCGGCACTGCAAACAATTCAAAACGGTCGATTGGCTTCCGCTCAGGCTCTTGGATGGCTCTGAGGAGACCGCGCGAGCTCCAGAGGACAGAAACAAGAGATGGCGAACTAATGACCTGAAACCACTCAAATGCAAACTCTAAACAAGAATAGAAGCTGGTCAGCACATCACTAACACGATAGGCACTAGGTGTCCCACCGTGATCGCCAAAAAATGGGGTCTCGACATGTTCTTCCTTACTCCCTCTTTTCTCTAATAAATCGATGTGGATGTAAGTGAATTGGGGTGAGGAGGGTATAGAGGAGTGATCGTGATCGCCACCTAGGTTCCAAAATGTAAAAGAGTTACACCCGTGCCTTGGAAAAGGGAGACACTCGCCAATGATCAGCACTGCACAGATAAATGGCTCGTAGTGAACCACCCTGAGAATGAGCGGTCGATCGACAGACCGCGCTAGAGTGCTGGGACAAACACGGGATTGAGCTTGGCTTGACGATGGAACGGTCCGGAGGAAGCCGCCAAATGATGCAGGACGGTGCAGAGACGTCTGCTCTATGCTTCAAACGGACATGGAGATGACCGTTCAATGCCACCAGGTTTTAAGTTGTAGGATCTAAACCTCCACCCCTTCCAGCCGGCCAGAAGGAGTGGGCCTCGTGCTGGAATGATGCTGACCTGCAAAAGGATATAGAGAACACACAAAGGATGACCTAGATTAGAACTTATAATGTGTAGTAACTGCTAGAAATAGAAAGAAATAAGCATAACTAAGATGGAATAGGGGATACCTGGAGGTTTTTAAACCCCTAAGGGCGTCAAAAATATAGGAGGATGTGTAAATGATGTATGAGAGTAAGAAAATGTGGAAGAAATATAGAAAAAGCGATGCATGCAAATAAAAGAGAACGGTGGGACTAAATGAAATGATGACTCAAAATACGACTACTCCCTGAACCGGAGGCCTATGCGGACGTAGAAGGCCTCCCTCCCTGGTGGTAGGCCGCTCAAAGATTCGGCAGGGCTTCGCCGTCGACCCAAAAATCTCTCCCCCCCCCCTTTTCAAAGCTTGACCTTAGGGTCTATTTATAGAGCCTCAAAAGCCAACCCCGAAATTAGGGTTTCTGTGAAAATCTGCTCGAGATATCTACGTAAAATCCTTAGATAATATAATTATCTTCCAACCCGTTCAAATGGCACCCCATTTGGTTGAGAAATCGTGGAGAAATAGTTGGAACAAATCAAGGATAAAACCACGGATAGAGAGAGAAAAACCCTTAATTTTTCAGCCATCGGACCATAGCGCGGTCTTGCGATAGACCGCCCAGTCCATTGAGCGGTCTGTCACTAGATCGTCCAATACTGTCGGTGGAAATTAAGTAAAAAAGTAATATTATCCAAATATCCATCGAACTGCCCGATGATTTCGCCGTTGGACCCTCATGAATTAGGCGGTTACAAATGGACCACACAGGCCATGGAACGGCCATAGCCCAACCGCCCAATGCCTGTCGGTGGTAAATCAGAATAAATTAGATGATTAGATAATTATCTGAACGACCAATGAATCTGGGACTCTGAGATATGGATAGTCATATATCGGCCGTTCAATCAATTTGAACGGTTATATGTAGACCGTGCAAAAGCTTGTCGGTGGAAATTCAAATAAATCACCTTAATACCCAATAAATAGTGACACGGTCCATAGTCAACCGCTCCAAAACTGGAGGGTCAAATGATGGACCGCGCAATGGCTGGACACTTGAAAATCAAAGAAAATGTGACAAAACGAGCAAAACTAGGGCCCATTAAGCCCTGATTTGAAGCAGACTGAATCATGGAGGGAGGTACCCATAAAATAGGCCCAATAAGCTGCCTAAAAATAACCCAATGAGTAATGGATAACTCAAGGCATCAATAAATGATGGTAAGAGAAATGACTCAACTTATCGGTAAAAAATGGGTGTCAACATCTACATGGAAGCTTACGTGGATGATATCTTGGTGAAGTCAAGTACGAAAGAGGAACACCCCGCCATTCTAACTAAGGTACTTAAGAGAGCTAGGGAGTACTAGTTGAAAATGAATCCAAAGAAGTGTGTTTTCATAGTGTCTTCAAGGAAATTGCTAGATTTTATAGTTAGCAAACGGGGGATTCAGATTAACCCTAACAAAGCAAAGGCCATCATGGATATGCCTCCACCTAAAAATATCATGGAACTTCGAGGATTGATTGGGCGATTGTAATTCATCCGAAGATTCATATCCCAGCATTCTTAGAGATGCCGCCCATTTTATGAATTGCTGAAGGCAGGGGTCAAATTTGAATGGAATGAAGACTGTCAGAAGGCCTATGAGGATTTAAAGGTATATTTGTCCAATCCCCCAGTTTTGCAACCTCTTGTCCCTAGGACACCCCTGATCCTATACATTTCTGTTATCGAGGACTCCCTAGGAGCTGTCTTGGCACAAGTAGATGATGAAGGCAAAGAGCGGGCAGCTTATTACCTCTCTAGGTTATTTAACCCGGCAGAGGCTAAGTATACTACCATGGAGAAAACTTGTGCCGCCCTGGTTTGGGTAGCTAAGAAGCTGAAACACTACTTTCTAGCCCACCCAATTAGGCTAATCTCTAGAATAGATCTGATCCGCTATCTCTTAGAAAAGCCCGTCCTTTCCAGTAGGTTAGCCCGCTGGCAGAGCTTCCTCTCTTAGTTCGACATCACAGTCGTTGTTCAGAAGGCAATCAAAGGGTATGCCATCGCTGAGCACCTTGCCTATCTTCCTATCCCCTGCACGGACTCTATTTAAGATGATTTCCCTGACGAACATCGCTCTGTCCTTACCCATCATCCCTTCTGGTATCTACACTTTGATGGTGCACTCAATTCCCAAGGTCGAGGGATAGGTGCCGTTCTCCTCACTCCAGAAGGGGTGACCATTCCTTTTGCTTATCAGCTTCGTTTCCCTGCTACCAACAACATTGTCGAGTATGAAGCTCTCCTGGCTAGATTGAAGCACGCCTACTTCTTGGACGTGCACTATTTGAATATCATAGGAGACTCTCAACTTGTTCTGTGACAAGTTCTGTCCACTTACCGTACCCGTGACCTGAAGTTCAAGCCCTATCACGATTTGGTCACTCTCTTGGCTAGGCAATTCCGCAAGCTGATCTACATCCATACTCCTCGATCTCAGAATATCCTCACTGATGCGCTGGCATCACTCGCTTCCTCTTATCCTTCCCTCTCAGCCGAAGCACTGAGACCATTGTCTTTCAGAGATTAGACGCTCCTTTTCTTCAGGATCTTTGGTTCGACAAACTTAGGAAAACTGTAGAGGCTAGGGCTGAGAAGGAAGATTTGAACGAAGTATCTTTGACAGAGTTAGAAGAGATTCTGGAGGAAGAAGAGTTACCATGGTATCATGAAATCGAGCAATATTGTAGAGATGGATCGCTCCCAGAAGGGGCAAATGCTGAACATCGTAAGGCTATTAGAAGAGTCGCCTCGAAGTACACTATCATTGTTGGAGAACTGTATAGGCGCGCTCTCAATGGCATGCTCATGAGATGTCTAGACGATGATGAAGATTGGAAAGTGGCCGAAGCGGCCCATTCAAGTGAGTGTGGGGGTCATGTCAATGGCCAGGCTCTAGCAAAGAAAATCCTTCGGCAGGGTTACTATTGCCCCACTCTAGAGGAAGATTGCTCCCTCTATGTCCAGAGGTGTCTTAAATGCCAACTCCATGCTGATAAAATCTATGCTCCTGCTTCATCTCTTCATCCTCTCTCTGCTCCTTGGCCATTCTCCATATGGGATTTTGACATTGTCGGCCCGCTCGGTGATCTTAACTCTCAGACCAAGCAAAAATCCTTCATCCTTACCGCCACTGAGTACTTTACCAAGTGGGCCAAAGCAGAAGCATACGCAGAGATCAAAGCAACCACGTTGTGCCGCTTCATCTTAAAGAATATCATGTCGTGATTCGGAGTGCCAAACAGCATCGTCACCGACAATGGACTCTAGTTCATCTCTCAAGAGCTCCAGGACCTTTGTAAGAAGTTCAATATTGCATTGCATCATTCATCTCCACATTATCCTCAAGGTAACGGCTAAGCCGAAGCCACTAATAAAACCCTTCTTAAAATCATAAAGAAAACTTACGAATCTCACAAATTTTCTGATTGGCTTGAACAGTTAGTGGAAGCTCTATGGGCTTACCGTACCTCCATCCGTACTCCTATGGGGCAAACCCTCTATGCTCTTACTTACGGGATGGAGGCGGTGCTCCCATATGAGATCTTGATCCCTTCCCTAACGGTACAGCTCGACAAGGAACTTAATCTCGATGAACGTCGAGAGGCGTTGCTCGTCTAGTTGGAACTCTTGGATGAGAAGTGGATGAATGCGGCCGATCACGTGTCTGTTTATCAAAAGAGAGTTTCGTGTTATTTTCAAAATAAGGTAATTGAGTGCAAATGTCAAGTAGGTGATATGGTTCTGAAACGCAAATTCGTTAGATCCAGAGGTCCTAGGTCTAAATTGTAACCTAACTGAGAAGGGCCATTCATCGTTAAAGAAGCTTATTCAGGGAACGCATATCGCCTAGTCAACGCGGAAGGTGAGGAGCTGTCTCATGCTTAGAATGTGTTGTATCTTAAGCATTTTTTCCCATAGAGTCTGGCTAATGAAGGCCCGGTAGCAAGGTGTTCCTTTCCTCAAAACACAAAGGAAGATTTCGAGTCTGGCAATCACACGCTTCACGACATCCCTGGTCGGGTTCCCTAGTTTTGTGTAAACACCGTTTCTCCATGGCCATGCTTGGGGGAAGTAAAAGTCCATGTCCATTTCTCTCTTCGGCTAAATCTAGGGGCAAGAGGCGAATAAAGGGGGCGATAACTGATCTAGACACCCTGACAAAAGGAGATCTCAAATAGGGGTAGTCCGTTATGACCTGATTCCACAAGAAAAAAGCAACAGTAACACCAAAGAAGAAGAAAAGGAGAAAAGAAAAGGATCAAAAATCAAGGCAAAGCAAAAAGCTCATTTCAAAAGCTCAAAGCTCAAAGTCCAAAAGCTCCAAAAGTATAAAACTAGGCATGGCAAGAGTGGCAGTACAGTTTCCCCGCGGGACGTTATGAGCCCAGTCGTATGCATGCCTAGTGTGGATAAAGGTTCGATGACGGACATAAAGTCTCGACGCTACAGACTGAATCTCCGAAAGGGTCGTCATGAGAAGGATTCAAGCCCTAAAAATCTCTATACCTGGTCTAGGCTTACCTCTCGAACTCCTTTTTTCTTTTTTAGGATAAGAATTGTACCCAAGGTATGGCCTCGGCAGAAGCACTGTCGTACAAATTGGCTCCCGACCGGGGATTGTCACCTTAAAAAGCACGCCAAACTCAGGAGATTCCTAGTGGGACATGTAGGGCTCTCGTTGCCGGGACGAAGTTAGCTTTCAAAACCCAAAAAAAGTCAGATATTTTAAAACAAAAAAATCAGATATTTCAAAACTCCAAAAAAATCAGATATTTCAAACTCCAAAAAAATCAGATATTTTTAAATCTAAAAAATCTAAAAAATCAAATATTTTAAAATCCCAAAAAAATCAGATACTTTAAAAAAAATCAGATATTTTAAATCTCAAAAAATCAGATATTTCAAAATCCAAAAAAATCAGCTATTTCAAAGTCTACAAAAATCAAATATCTTCGAAAAACTCAAAATACCATCATTCTTGCATATTCATAACATGCATTTACATTCATATTTTTCATTGCATTTTTTGCCTATTTGATAAGGCTCCACCCCTTGACCAAATATCGAGGATTGGTTATTTACTAACTTGCTGCAGGCAAGGGGTTGAGTCTAAGAGTGGAGCTAACTTGTTTTCTTGTTTTAAGTATGTGCAGACGCAGGTTCCATTTCCCAGGATTCAAGTTCTCAGGTTTCTCTATCTCTTATCCCTTGCGGTCTATTGTTAGACCGCTTGATTTGCCCTAGTGGTCATGAACAGACCGCTACCCTCACCCGAGAACCAGAATTCTCAGGTTTCTCTGCTTCTCCTCTCTAGCGGTCCTACGATAGACCGTTTATAGTCCTCTAGCGGTCCAGTGGCGACCGTATGCCATTCCTGAGAACCTAAAAACTATGAGTTTTTGGGGTCTTTTTCCCTCGCGGTCTATCGCTAGACCGTTTGTTCTTCCTGGTGGTCTTTTGTTAGACCGTTTGGCAAACAGAGAACCCTATCCATTTTTGATCTAACAAGCTAAAGTGCGATTTTATTGCACATCTTTCAAATCAATCTTTTATTCCATTCATCCAAACTCATGATACATCATTCTATCAATAAAATTCAAAATACATATCATGGAGATCAAATTGCATTCAATTTTCCATCCGCACGGGGGCAGATCTTGCGTAATTCCTTCACATAAGCTCGGTAATCCCCTTCATACTCTAACACTTTTGCTTGCAAGGCACGGACACGGCTGATCTCCCACATGGTCAGAGCGCTCTGGATCGCCCGCTCGTCCCCCTCAGTCCCGATCTTCCTAGCTTGAAGGGGAGGGTAGTGAGATAGTGCTTGAACCATAGTGCGGGGAAGCCCGATTTGTATGTAGCACCGGTGCGGGTTGTAGATCGCCAAGGTAGTATTCCCCACTAGCTGCAGGTCTAGGCCCAATTGTTGGGGTAATCTGAGAGTAATGCCTTGAAGAGCCCGAGGTCACATCACGAACTTGTCAATTGGCAAGGTGTTGAGGTAGAGGCGCCGATCGTCCCGTGTTTTCTTGTTCGTGGTCCGACATTCTACCTGTGAAGGAAATCCAGATGCACCTCCTATATAGAAGAGTGGGTGGCTCCCGAATATGTGGCTAGCTGATGCAACATCCTCCTTAGGTAGAAATTTGAGTCTAATTCCCATCCAACACTCAAGGATGATCATTGACCCAAAGAGGGGACCCCTAATGAAGCTGAACTAAGACCTTCATAGAGATGAGAAAGGACAGCTTGGGAGATGGATAAACCCCGCCACAACCAACTAATGATGCTGAGGTTTTGAATGTCTAAGAGGTGGTTGGTGGTAGAGAAAAGTAAGACCCCGCACAAGCAAATAGAAGTAGCTTTGGCTATGGCTTCATACCTCCCCCACTTGTTTTTACAATGGGAAGTGATCCATTAGGCCATGGGTATCAAATGGATATGGCGAGGGCTAATCATGGTTTTCACATCCTTTGGGTTATGTATGAAATCTCCCAAGATGAGTGATGGGTCTATAGGTTCAACCGTATGGCATATCAAGTCTTCATCCCCCACCTTAGTCTAGGAAGGGCTAGGTAGGTCTCTACCTCTTCTATAAGTATAGTAGCTTCAAAGGTTGGGAACATGAAAGTATGTGTTTGGGGATGCCACAACTCCACTAAAGCTGAAATGCTAGGCCAAGCATAAGAAATTTTCTGAAAATTATTGGCTAGAACTAATAAGGGGTGTAGGTGCCATGCCCTTAAGATTGAGAGGACCTCTCAAGGGAGTTCTCTTATCATGAGAGCCACCCACTTGAAGCTAGAGTAGCACCTTGGACCAGGATGGAGCTAGAAAAAGGAAGGAAAAGAAGATAAGAGAAGAAGGGAAGAATGCCATGAGAAGGAAATCAAGGAAGTTCATACGTTTTTAAGATTAATTTAAACTCACCTCTCTTGAAGGGCTTGAGCTCAGGTGCTTGGGGATGGAAGTCAGCCGCTGCAGCTCTCCATGCTCCCTTCTAGCCGCCTTTAGCTCGGTGTAGGCCACCTCTCCCATGGTGCTAGCTTCAAAGCTTCTCTTCATGATGATTTGGGTGATTTTGAGAGAGTTTTTAAGGTTTAAAGTTAAGATTTCTGTGAGCTGCGAATTCTTGGTGTATTCCTAGTTATAGGGCTCTAATTCTAGTCATAATGCATTATGATTGAGGCTAGATAGCTTCAATTTAAGTTAAGATAAGTCTTAGTGCAAATTAGGAACCTCTATCCATGGGTTAGGACTCCCACGGAGAGTCCCGCTAGGATTTAACTGAGTCTTCACCCTTGCGGTCTATCGCACGACCGCTAAGCTCCCATAAGCGGTCGTCAGACGACCGTTTCTTCCCTTCCTTCACTACCTTCTCTCCCTTCTCCAAACGGTCATGTTGCGACCGTTTGTCTCTTCATGCGGTCTTTCACTAGACCGTTTTCAAGCTTCCTGTCCTATTTTGATTATCTTTTCTCATCTTAAACATCCGCTCTCTCTCTTGCTCTCCTGCTCTCTTTGTTAATCCTAGAGGTCGTTGTTAGTGAGTCAGCATTCGCATTCACACAATTTGCATTTGAAAAAAGATAAAAAAAGAGATCACATTTTATTAATCAAAAGATCATGAGCATATACGTATAAGTACAAAATCACTCTCCCGCGGGTCCCACTCCTGGACCTCCGCTGTCCCAGGTCCCCTCATGCCGCTTCGCCGGCGGGCCCATGGCTAAGCTCCCCTTCTCGTGGTGGCGTCGGTGTTGCTCATCCTCCTCATTCCTCCGTTGGCCAGAAGAACCCGTAAAGTAGTCCCGGTGTCCACTGCGCGCGCCGCTCTGTGACACACTGTGGAAGGACCATCCGCCCACTAGCCGGAGTGCCCCCTCCAGCGCCCGGATCTCAACTCTCAGCTCTCTCACCTCTAGCTGAGAATCCGTCGCCACTGCCACTCCAGCTCTAAGTCTCTTCACCTCTGCGTGAAGATGGGCCACCTCAGTCGCCTCGGCTCAAAGTCGCTCTGCCTCCGCTCGAACGCGCTCTGCCTCGCAAAGGGCCGCGGTCAACTCCCTCGTCTGCATAAGCATTCATCATGGTCAGTCGTTTGCATTATTATAAGCATTAGTCAAAGGAAGTAGGTTGGTTTGCTTACCCTCTCCGCGAGGGTGGCCTCGGCCTCCTCGGCCCGAGCAACTACCCATGCAAAGTCGGCGTCTCGCTCGGCTCGGCCTCCCGCAAGCTAGGAAGAAGAAGATGGAGTGTCCGATCCCTGCCGATGTACTCCCTCGGCTCGCTGTATTTTAGAAGTCAAGTCAGTCAAAGCATTTGAATATTAAGTCTAAGGTTTAATGAAACTCACCAGAAGCTCCAGCGCGCGCTGGAACTCATCCCTCTACTGCACGGTGGAGTGGAGGAGACCATGGAGCTCCGCTATCTGTCTCTGGGGGTCTAGCTGCATGTAGCAAGTCAAGATGTCAGTGCATTAGGAGTAATTAAGAAGCATAAGTTTAGAGAGTCGTACCGGTCGTCGGGCGCCGCGGAAAACCTGATCTCCGTACCTCCGGGCGTAGGCCTTCAAGTAGGCCTCATCGCTGGTAGCTCGGGCTCGTACCACCCGACCCCTCCACGTCCAATCTTGAACCTGGTCGATCGCCCGGGTCACCCAGTTGATCTCGCCGCTCAGTCCCTTTAAGGACCGCCTGACCCGCTCGTCATCCCGCGCCGGGAACTCCACCTCCGACTGATGGACGCCCCTGGTCCTCATGATTAGGCGGTAGTGCAGTGGCTCGATGATGTTCATGCAGTGAAGCCACACCTCTCGTCCCGCGTACGCCTGGGCTGCCTCCACCCAGGGCTGTCCCTCATGACCCTCGTCACGGTATGGTGTCCAGCGCACCTGAAAGGGCAATCGAGTCAAGTGTCAGCATTTATAAGAACATTTAAGTGCATTTAAGAAGCTTAAGTCTAGAAGATGACCGAAGCATAGGGGAATGTGTCCATGTCATCCTGGATCCCCCGCACTAAGCGTCGTAGCGACCCCGTGTCCCGAACCACCATCCATCACCTCGCGATGGGGATCCGGTCCGGATGTACCTCCTTTCTCCACCCTAGGCCTGGGAGGTACAAGTAGCTCCATATATGCATTAGCCAAGAGTTAGCATATAGCAATCATAATCATAATTATGAGCATAAGCATTTAGAGTAGAGCAATCTTACCTAGAGTAAAGGTGAGAAGCCGCCCAACATCGTCTACAGGTCGGTGGTGCTGAGTGTGTCAAATAGGCACGCCAACGTAGCAGCGCCCCATGCGTACCCTCTAACTCTGTCCAGGTCCCTCAGTAGTGGGAGGATCCTGTAGCTCACCCCAGTCGCCCTCGTCGCGAAGAGTAGCTTCCCGAACATCAGCATCAGGAAGCGACGAAGGATGATGTCTCCCTCTGGCCCCAGTCCCGCCGCCACTCTCTCTCTGGCTTTGTCTATCAAGCGTCCGAGGTGCTCCTTGGGTAGCTCTCCCACGGCTATCGCCGCTCCTCTCAGCCCTAGGCTCTCCTGGAGCGTCGCTCGTCCCAGCATCGATGAGTGGCGTCTTGGTCTCACCAGCTCTAGTCCGAGTAGCTCCTGCGCCAACTCCCGGTAGTCAGCATAAGTCCACCCCGTCACTGGCACTCCATGTACTCAAAGTCCCGTGATTCGCGCAACGTCCTCCAGCATCGAGATCATATGACCTCACGGGAACAAAAAAGCTCTGCTGATCTGATCCCATCTCTCATGCAACGCGTACAGCAATGCCATGTCTATCCTCATCACCTTGATGCTCAACAGCTCCCCGAAGCCCATCGTCGCTAATCTTTCTCTCTGGTAGTCCGGTAGCACCAGGTATACTGCTCAGACCTGCAGCCAGGAGATCCTGGTCCATCTATTCCCCTGCTTACATTTTAAAAGATCAAAGTCATTCATTCATATAGTTCATAAGTCATGCATTACATTGAATTTAAAACAAAATAACAAAAAATCACTCTAGTTCCCAAACGGTCATCTCTGGACCGTTTCTCCTTCCCTAGCAGTCATGCCTAGACCGTTTGGACCCCTAGCGGTCGTTGGAAGGACCGCTAGGCACTCAGCGTGAGGGTTGTGTTCGCCCCGTTTCCCCGAGTGTAGGAAATGGCCCAAAAGGCCGTTACATCATTTTTATGGGTCCCCAGACCCATTCCCTTCCTATCCTACCCCCATGCATCATCTAGAAAAATTAAAAATTGGGTTTTTAAGGAGGTTGGCCTACCTCCGATGACCGTCTCCCGGTCGGCACCGCCGGTGCTTCCTCGGCCGCGAGCTCATCATCGCCCTCCCCTGTGGCATCTCCAGGCCCTTCCTCTGTCGTAGAAAACTCCTCCACCGCCGTTGACCCGACGAGACCTCTTCCCCCTCCAGTTGGTTCGCCGTCGCCGGAGGTGTCTCCTCCTCCTCTATCCACTGTCGGAATCGTCGAATAGCCCTCCTGTTCACCATCTTAGGGGATGGCTGGGCGTAGGCTTACGGTGGTCGGTGGTGTGGTGGTCGTGGTCGCCGGAGTGGGGGTTGTGAATGGGGTTGAGTGAATGTGAGAGTGGGGGAGAATGAACGGCCGGTTCTATTTTTGAAATCTCTCAGAGCCATGCGGTCTATCGCCAGACCGTTAGGTCTTCCTTGGCGGTCTTCATGCAGACCGTTCGTCATCTCGGTCACCCTCATCGAAGAATGTGAATCGCCATTCGGCTAGCGGTCTATCGCTAGACCGTTAGGAGTCTCTTTGCGGTCCTTGTCTAGACTATTTGTGAGCTACTGCTTATTGATGATTTGGAATGCCATATCTGCTTTATTCTTTGCTATAAATCATTATCATTCTATACAACTGTTGGCTAACCTCTCTTATTGTCAAAAGCTTGAGCGCCATCGCATACCGTTGTTCCTCGCCAGGCAGGTAAGTCAGGTAAGTATCTCGATCCTTAGTCCCTTAATGCATTACTATATGGTATCTATGATATATTACCTCGAGAACCGGCTGGTCATTCCCGTGTTCTGGGATCTGATGTTACCCTTTAACAAAAATGATGATGATCTAGGTGCACATGTTTAATCGTTGGATAGGCCGTTAGGTTGGAAGAGTTAGGGGACGATAGTTCTATCTTGCACGCCGTGGTTGCAGATAGTGTCTTGACCCTAATTTATCCGGTCTAGTAATACTATTCTCGAGTATCTTTCTATTTTATTCCTTTCTTTGCATTCATTTTATGATTTCCTTTATTTTTTCCCAGCATGCATCATATGCATCTTTTGAGCATTCATGTGACCTCATTTGTCTAAAGTGTCTCAGTAGTGGTGCATAACTATGTATCCATGGTCTTGAGTAAGGAGGATTATTCCACTCTGAGTTGGAAGGTTTCCTTCGGTCTATTTGCTCGGTTTTGTTAGCTGAGGATTCCTGTCTGGAGTTTAGTTGCTCATCTCTTTTCCGTTTGCTCCAACCGCCTATCAGCTGTGCGTTCTAGTGAGGAGGTTGGTCGTGTTTTTATTTCCTTTAGTTATTAGTTCTTCCAGGCATGCATCATTCAGTTTGGCTGTTCCTTGTGATTGGTTCGAAGTTTTCCGGAAGATTCCAATCGCTTATTGGTTGGGGACAGGTGTCGGTTTACCTTAAACGCCCGCTTTTCAATCCACTCCGCTACATTTTTGCTTCACCTCCATGTTCCATTTCACTTTCGCTTCACCTCCGCTCGCTCCCCTGTAAAGAGGACGTTAAGGAGGGGCATCTGTTGACACCCGTTTTAAGACCAATAAGTTAGGTCATCTTCTTATCAATTTTTATGATATCCCGAGTTGTTCACCAATTATTGGGCCACTTTTTGGGCATATTTCATGGGTCGTTCTCCCTGGTTGAGCCTAGCGCCTTTGATTTCTGTCATTTTTCAGCTTATTGGGCCTAGATAAGGGCTAATAAAGATTTTATTGTGGATTAACTCGAAGATTTATCTACCTTTATCTCTTTTGCCATGACTCTTGTCCATGCGGTCTATCGCACAACCGTATGGTGGGTGTTGGCGGTCCTTTGCTAGACCGCTAGGAAGCAGAGAGTCCCGTTAGGTCTCTTTGACCTTATCTATTTGTGGACGACTGAGCCATGCGGTCTATCGGTCGACCGTTTATGGAGCTTTGCGGTCTATCGCGAGACCGTTTGGGGAGACAGAGAGTCCTGCTCTGTCTGTTCTTTCTCTCTTCGGCCGTGGATGAACTAGAGTCATTGATTTGTTGATTTCTCTCTAGATAGAGACTCCTAGAACCTTCTGTTTGTTTCTATGGACTCTGGGGAGTATTATCTTCGAGATTTATCTAAGCTCAGGTCTATTTTCGTGTCATTATCTCTCCAACTCGACCAGAGGGTTTGAGGGTCTATAAATAGAACCCTTGACTTCATGGCTGAGAGAGGAGATTTTCTGGAGCTGCCATGAAGTGATGCTGCGTTTTGGAGCGAGTACCAACTAGGGAGAAGTCCTTTCTATGTCCTTAAGGCTTCTGGTCTAGGGAGTATTGAGTTCCACTGGTTTAGTTTGAGTCTTTTTTCTTAGTTTTCTCTATTCCCCCTTTGCATCTTCATAGATTCCCTCTTCCTCTTCCACGTTCTCTGCACTTGCATCACGTTTTCAAACATCCTCCTATTCTTTTCCACGCCCCTCAGGGGTTAAAAAACCACCAACACCCCAGGTATCCACCCTTCCTTTTATGCACTTTAGCTTAATTGCATTATAGATACTACACTAGTCCAAGGGCTTATTGGGTTGTGTTTCTTTGTGTCTACATTCTTTTACAGGGTTACAGGACTCATAGCACGAGGCCCAGCTCTTCTGGCCGACCAGGAGGGGTGGAGATTCAAAGTTCCCCGTTACAGTTCTGGGTGCTCATGCGGCCGTTTGGAAGACCGTTTGCAGATCTTAGGAGGTCTATCGCAAGACCATTTGGCGTTGTCTGGCGGTCGTCTGAGGACTATTTTCTTCCGTAGTGCCTGGTTTCTTTCTCCCGTGGGCGGGTGACTTCACTCGGCTCTTTCCAAGATACGTATTGTGGTTTTATTGTGTTATTTACCTTGGTGGCGATCACACCTTCCTTTATTTGGGCATTGTTCATCATCTTGCTTACTTTCTATCTCTTTATTACTTTTAGTTGCTCCACACTTACGGTGTGTGTTTTCCTTTTATCCCTTTGCTCCACGTCCTGACGTGTGTTTTTCCTTTATTTCTGCATTATTAAGATGACATGCCCACGAGTTTCATGTTGATTGCTTGAGTTAGTGCACCACTTGTTCACACATCTTTCATATCTCTCACACTATATTCATCCACACACATCACTATCATCACCATCACAACAAAAATATCAACACTTATCATGACCTGACTAGAGCCTGATAGTCAGTCACCAACCCCTAAATATCATCACATGACAAACCATACACATCACATGCATATCATCACTTAGATGGATCTTGGCGGCATACCACTTGCAGCTTGATCAAATGGCACCTCCTATTGAAGGATCATCCTCGTCCTCACGTACACGCATCCGCAAAATCTTCAAATATATTTACATGTACAAACAGGAGTCAACTGGTTGAATTTTACATTTACTATAAAAGAAAATGCTTCATGGCCAGTACATAATCGGGAGGAGGTAGAATTTACAACACAAAATATTTAGAGAGAGGAGAGAGGCATGCATGCCCCATAATATACATCCATCAACATACATTAACCATTCACCATTAATCACATGAATATAACAATCACATCTAAGCATTGTTCATATTCACCCAATCATCGCACCCATGGCATATTCAAACAAAATTTTATTTTCTCAAAATAAAATAATTTTGGCCTTAAAACATGGGTTTCAATCAAAATTGATATTTTGATTATTTTTAAATATATATTTAATCAAATTAAATCTAGCATCCAAGGTGGAATTTTTAATTCTGTAATTTTTGCATAATTCTATGAGATTTTATAATTGCAGAAATAGAACAATTCTATTTTAAAATAAATTTCCTAAATTAATCATCACATAAAAATTAGGAAATTTATTAAAATTAGAATTTCTAAAATTTCAAATTTTAAGTCATGGCATCTCAGGCTAAGAATGGCAGAAAATGGATTTAAATCTTATTTAAATCCAAAATAGAATAATTCTATTTTAAATTGTAGAAATATAATAATTCAATTTAAAACAAATTTCCTATATTAATCATCACATGAAAATATATAAATTATTAAAATAATACATTTCCAAAATTTTCGATTGCCAAACGCGCCATCCCTGGCCGTAAATGGAGAAGATTGGATTTAAATCATATTTAAATTCCAAAATAGGATTTTGTGGGCGCACTGTGCCAAGGTTCACGATGCTCAGGCCTTGGACCATCGCCCCAGCTCACCAGCTGCCGAGGTGGACCACGGCGCACAGTGCCGTCATCTCCCTCCCCCTTCGTAGAAACCCTAGCCGCGTGCCTCCTGCGAACCAATTTGCTGCCGTCGCCAAGGGCGGCCACCACCGGCCATGGCCGGCCACCAAACGGCAGTGTGGCAGCCGTTGGAACGCTGACGACCGACCGGTGGGGTCGTCGGAGGTGGGCACCACCCCACGCTGCCGCGAACAGGGGTTTCTCAACCCCGAGAACCACTGCGATCGCGCCATATGAGGTTTTGCAACCTCTCGCCATCTCAGCGTTTGCATAGCACTTCAACAACATTTGCAGGGGTTCGACGGCGGCTTGTCTGCCTGGGCAATCAACTGCGACACTCGCGGTGTACGACAAGCTCACCCCCACAGGGGCAGCCCCGCCCTACCCTAGCTCCGACGAGGCCGTTCGCACACGGTCAAAACCTCCCTATGCATGGCGTCTCTACCCATCTCAAGGGAAACCAGCACCCTAGCCATCGCCGGCAACGAGCAACGGTTGACTGCCCTGCCGATCTGACGCCATCGCCAGGGACTTGGACCCCATCTCATGGAGTTCAACATAGCCACGAAAAGTCCATAAAATTTACTGCGAAAAATATAAAAAAATTCAAAAAATAAGTGAGAATCACCTGCGATCAAGCTGGCTTTGATACCACTGTAAGGATCTAGGTTGGGATCAGGAGAACACAGCAGAAACTAGAAATTAAAATTTTTAACTCGGCCAAGTTGATCACTCTTGTATGATTCTCGATGATAATCTACAACTACGGGGTTCGATTTTACCTCTGTGATGCTTACATCGCAGAGAAGTGGGAATAATCCCTCGTGGTGGTAATCAACCGCACAAGTGCATGGCCTCTAGCGGTATCCACATGGGCACGAACGGTGGAATCCTCTCTCGCAGCGCCCCACGAACGATCTCCTCTGCAGCACCTCCACAATCTCTACACTAGAGACGAGAGGGAGAAGAGAGAGGAGAGAGGAGGGCGCCCCTCCCTTGGAGGAGAGAGAAGGAGAGGCCCGAACTGAGAAACCCTGGATGCTCGGCCCAGGGTTCTCCCATCTCAACTATTTATAGACTTCTTGGTCTTTCATAAAAACCCTTAAAAGTATAATATTGTGAATATACTTCCACCATCCATAACTCTAATGCATGTGACCCTCTAGACCCAGTGTCAGTGTCAGTCTAGTTTTAGGCCCAATAAGCTTAGGAACTCCTTCTTAGCTTTTTCACATTATTAATTAACATGGAATTAATTATTTAATCATCTCATGACTTAAATAATAAATTAATCATCTTATGATGAATAATCATTTCATGATTATACCACTAATGGGCTTTCAGGCCATGGTAAGCACCAAGCAACACTCCGTGACCCCAGAAGATAAAGGGGTTCTATAAAGTCACTCTGGGACCTTTCCGTCAACAGTTCCCACACAGCTATAGTCCTTCATTCATACCCAATGTCCCTGGTCATAATTAAGGGTATGGTCATACTGTCAAACCCTTCTTATCTATGACTTGATGAACGTACTCCGAGTCCCAATGGAAAACTCCTTTTCTATTGAACTGTCTACCTTGGCCAAGGATTTAATCGAGTACCATTCATCGGGCATTCCCTCTCATGCTATATCTGAGAGTGAATGATCCACTGTTGTCACTCAATTACCTTCGCATGTATTCCGTTGTATCCGAATACCCGAACATCTAGGACTTATGGATAAAGTCCCTTTGCTGGGAATCAAAATACATAAGTCCTCATGCAAGGTATTTTTGGTGACTGATGTCCGAGGACCAACTGTGCTACTGTGACTGAAGAATCTCTTGGTTGACAGTTAGTTATAATTACCATCTAGAGATTCATGATCGGATCAGTTCAGTGAACCCTATTCTTGTAATGGGCACCTGCATATATATCTTAGTGTCTCCACACTAGTGACTGTGAGATCAGTCACCCTCATCATCTGATAGGATATCATGTGCACTGGTCTATCCAGATTCTTTGATGTTCTATCTCAATGATCCTATGACCAGGAACATTTAGAACATGTGCATTTAGAAGGCTGACCTCACTATCATAATCTCATTATGATTCAACCTTCATAGCTTGCGTTCAAGGACTTCGTCACATCAAGCGATAATATATATAGTTAAATAAGACATAATGAAGAAATTGCCATAAATACAAATAAGAATATATAAGAAATGATGCAATCACTACGTAAGTGATTGGCTTGTAGGGTATACACTTCTTTCACCCTGCCCCACCATTTTGCATTAAATGGTATCAAAGCTCAGGGAACCGATTTGTTCCATCAAATCAGGGTCCGAAGGTTCGTGATTCTAGGGTGAATCTTCTCCAAATGGGGGAGTTTGACGGGATCATCACCGGGAGCCATTTGTAGGTCAAAGCCTGAATGCGGCCCCCATTAGAGATCGTGCAGCCTCTGAGGAGGCCGCAATCTGGGTTCTACCACTGAAGCGCCACCTTCCAACGTTTGAAGCCCTAGGTGGTCAACGGTTGAACGCGGTCCCCCTCAGAGCCACATTCAGATCACGGCCTCTGAGAAGGCCGCGATCTCAGTTCATCCCTAAATGCTCGCCTGCCAACTACTCCGACATTTAGGAGCTCGAGGTCTTCATTGTGGTTGTTGTTTTCCCATGTTTAATCAATGTTATAGTGTCCTTTTCCCTTCTCCCATCCTTCTATAAATGTATCCCCTCACTATGAACGAAATAGACAATGAAATAGAATGAAGATTTGAAATCTGAGCCATGGTTATGTACTTTTACCCCAATTTTTGGAACTCGGGTGCGAAGCCTCAACCGAGCTATGAAGGCTCGATCCGACCATGGAGTGGAGCATGAAGCGTTGGTCGTGTCGTCCCTGCGATGGGGATGGGTGTGAAGCCCCAATCAAGCTCCTCCTTCCTTCTTCGACGTATCCTCCACCACCGTCCACCATCGCCACCGCCACTGCCATCCTTCTCTCTCTTCTAACACACCTCCACTCCCCCCCTCAAACCACCACCTTCATGGGTTGCTGTCTCTGAGAAGGAGATGGGAGATTGAGCCTCGTTTCTGAGATGGAAATGGGTGAAATAGCCCAACCCAACCCCCATTCCACCACCGCCATTAGGACCATCCCCTACTCCATATCTTCACTATTTCCCCCCTTCCTACGGCCCTATAAACTATATAATCTAGCTATAATCCCTCTTCCCTACTTTTCCCACCTTCCCCCCCCTTCACAGCAGCTGCAACAGCCCCAAACGCTATCGACAAGAGCCCTAGGGCAGAGGATTGGTCTAGAAGGTCAGAACGCCAACAGAACACTAGTCCAGATTGTGGTCGCCCGATCGGCCGCCTCTGTTTAGAAAACGGTCTATCCCAGAGACCTCTTTCTAAACGTGGTCTCTGAGGAGACCGCGTTCAAGAGGAGGCCCTCTCGACGTCCGTCATCGCACTGTCGGCTGAAGATTTGAAGACCCCCGCCCCACCGTTTCACATTAGTAGTAATGAATGTATTGGAATGAAATGATATGTCACGTCCCGAGCCTTTATTACAGCGAAAGACTAACTCGGGGAGCGCGAACAGCTGGCATGGTAAGCCTCTTGCAAGCAAGAACGATCAAAGTGCAAGACAATCACACATAAAGATGCAATTGCACAATATATATTCAAACTTCAACTTTTTTTCATTGATAATCAAATTGAACCCTCAATTACAATCACTAATTCAATTTCCATTATGCACTAGACTCAAGAAATAGGAAGAATTTCATACACTAAATCTAAACAATATAGACTTCCCTAAGTCTTCACTCTCATCTTGACAATACTTTCATTCGCTCTCGGACCCACTCCTTGTATAACCCGAATCCGAATTCGAATCACTTCCATCTCCTGAAAAGATTGGAAATAGGTAATGAGCACACTAGCCCAGTAGGTATCTTCGCATCAACATGAAGGTACTATTAAAGTAATTAACAAATTAGCTCTAAAGAATAAGGTAAAAATCATGTGAATGCGATCAATCATGCGATTAAACCAAAATAACAAGATGATCATGTAAGTTAGAATGAGAGCAAGTACGAACTAGCAAGAATGTAACAAGAACATGATGGTGGTCTTTCATGAACAAGAATGTATCGAGAATGTACTAGCAAGCCACATAAACATCACTATAGTATCTTTTGCTTATGAGCAAGTACTTCGTGAATTTCTGTGGAATATCAAGCAAGAAAGTCATGTACAAGAATGTCATGTCGTGCCGTGGATTTTCACTTATTTATAGAGAAAGTACTCCCAGCGCAATGCGACGCCAGTAGCATTATACCCCATGGTTTATAAAATAGTATGTTTCTGACAATCAGCCGAGAAGACTAGCATAGAGCCCTTGAACATAATCAGTGCTCGATCGCATCTTCAAGTATAAATCAAGTTACTTCCACGCATGTTAACAATAAAATATGGCCAAGAATGTAATAAGTTCAATAAGCTCATGATAACAATAATTCAATGAATGAATGCTTCAATAAGAATCATGAGAAATCAAGAATGACTTAAGCAAGGTTATGCTTATGGAAATAAATCGGCAGCATAATGATACGTTCTTTATCTTCCATTCATTATCTTTTTTTTTAATTTTTTTGGGGGAGGGGAAAGCGGCTCGAAGCCGTGCCCTCCCCCCACCTGCGCAGGAGGGGGGAGGGGGGGTATCCACCCCGCCACTGGCGGGGGGACTTCCATTCATTATCTTAGGTTTCCAGATCAATATGATAAGTTCTAGATCATCAGAGTCTATCTAGAACCTTGGAATTTCAACCCTTGGTCAATCCTTGGGTTAAAATACTCAAGCAGTGTGACAGTCGTGTACTGGGCCGTTACATGATGTGACACTCCAGTATTGGGCCGTTACATTGGTCTGGAACCAGAACTAAGAAATCGGACGGTGGAATGTGACGGTCATACATTGGGCCGTTACTTGTGCCTGACGGTCCAACATAGAGCCGTTACATTACTGATAACCAAAAATCATCGATAGTGTAATCTAATCAATGGGCTTTAATGGTACAACCAACTTGGCGTCCTAGTGGGAATCAAAGGCTCGCGGAGAATTACGGAGGCCTTGAAACAAGATTTCCTAATTCATTGGAAGGAATATCTAATAGAGAGGTCCTCATGTCTAAGAATAGTGTTCCTATAGTGCAAAGTGAACTAATGGACAACATACCGGGATATGTGCCATATACTTAAAGAAATGACTATATAGATAGGAAATAATGTGTAACATTATGAAACCAAGATAAAACTCCGTCAATACACCTTTGGAAAATCATGATTTAGAATACAAAACTATAGAGTTTTAGCCAATGAAATTAGCATAACTTAAAATAACCTAAGACACATTAGTCATGCAATTTGATTATGAATCAGAAACTAAACTCAAAGTCATGATAATAGGTCCAAACTTAGCTATCTAAGCTTATTTATAAGTAAACTTAACTGGTTATTATTCTGCCTTGGGCTGACAGAACACGTGTCTGACGGTCTAGGATAGATGCGTTACAGTGTGTGATGGTTTATCGAGGGGCCGTTACAGTAGTGTAACGCTCCTGCTAGGGTGCGTCAGAGACAATAGAACAAATAAAAGCATAACAGGTTCTGACGGTCTATCGTAAGGCCGTTACATGCATGTGACGGTCTCACGTTAGTGCGTCAGAGAACCTGCTGGCAGTAAACTAAGTAAAGGTTTATGAAACATAACATGCCTGGAAATCAACATAGTACCACTGTCCTAGTCATGATAACGATGCATAGGCCAACTACATGCATAGTTTTAGTGAATAGACAGGATAATATCTTTTAAATTTCCATTTAGGGCTAAGAAATGCATGAATGTATAAAACTATGAAATCATGAATTTCTTAGTCTATAATGTGCATGAAATCAAGCACAATCAGAGGGCTTTTATTCCTAACAAGTTATTTTTACCAATCATGAGATAACCTACCTCTTCTAGAATCTTAAAACTTCGAATTTGATGCTAGGTGCTACCCTTAGTCCCTTATACTTCTTGTGATAAATCAGCAACTTCAATCTGCTCTATTTCCTCAGCCTCTTGACCTATGGATGTGAAATTTAGAGGGTAAGAAGATGAAACTATTGGAAACAAAAAGTTCTAAAGGATCGTACTCTAATTACCTCGTTTAGTCGTCCTAATCTCTGGATCTTCAGGGGACTTGCGTTCAGATTCCTGGGTTGCTAAGGTTGATTCAGCAACTTTGGAAGCTTCTATCTCCTTGGTTGCTTGATCTCCTAGCACGAAATTTGGAGAACCATTAGTCTAAAGTATACTAAACAAAAGCTTCTAAAGAACTTACCCGAATTTATGACTCCTTACCTTGATTCTTCACGAGCCAAAAGTAAGGGTCACTCAGTTCAGAACTAGGTCCTATTTATAGGGTTTTGACTAGGGTTTGAATATTAGATCGATTCTAGAGTCCTTAATTTGCCAGAACCTAATCCCTAAGAGTCCTTAGTAATGTTATAAGCTTCCCTAAGTCGATCTCTTGTAGATAGGATTTTAAAGTTCCAGTCTTTTTGCAATTTCCTCACCTTACAGAATCTGCAGGATGTAACGGTCGTGTCTAGGTGCGTTACAGGTCTGTGGCGGTCGCCTGATAGACCGTTACATGTAACGTATATAGAGTTTCAATTTGATAAAACTCTTTTATTCGTTTATCCATATAATTATCTTATATAATTAGTATTTATCCTTAAAATACATGAATAAGCCAATTACCCTTCTAGAATATGGGCCAAACTTAATGGGCTTAGTCCATTAATCTTTTGGATAATAATTAGATAAGCTAGGTTAACTAATTAGCCTAATTGAGCCTTATAATGACTTATTAATCCAATAATCATTCATTAATTTATTTAGGCCTTTATAATTTCTAGGAAACTATTTTATAATTCAAAAATTATATATATATATAAATTCTGGGGTACTACACCCTCCCCCATTTAGAAGAATTTGGTCCCCAAATTTAATATATGGATTTCGGAGAGTGTACTTACAGTTAAATAATTCTGGAAATCTTTTCCGCATGGCTGCTTCGATTTCCCAAGTTACTTTATATGGCCATGTTTTCTTCCATTGAATCTTGACCATAGGAATAACTTTATTTCTTAGTTGACGCACTTCCCGTTCTAGAATCTTTATTGACGTTTGTTCGTATGTCATGTCCTTCTGAATTTCCATATTGTCATAAGTAATAATATGGTCGGGATCATATACATACTTCTTTAGCATAGAGACGTGAAATACGTCATGAACTCCTGCTAATTGTGGAGGTAAAGCCAGTTTGTAAGCCACTTCACCAATCCGTTCAAGAATTTCAAACGGGCCAATGAATCTTGGATTTAGCTTTCCTTTAATGCCAAATCTTTGAATACCACGACATGGAGAAACCTTTAAATATACATGATCTCCTACCTGAAACTCCAAGTCATGTCTTCGATTGTCAGCATAAGACTTTTGTCTATCTTGTGCCATTTTCATTCTTTCTTGAATGAGCTTGATCTTTTCTGTAGAATCCTTGATAAGATCGGGGCCTAGAAATTACTTTTCCCCTCTTTCATTCTAGCATATTGGTGATCGACAACTTTTCCCATATAAAGCTTCAAAAGGTGTCATTCGTATGCTAGCCTGATAGCTATTGTTATACGCAAACTCTACTAGAGGCAAGTGATCATGCCAAATACCTCCAAAGTCGATAGCACAAGCCCTGAGCATATCTTCTACTACCTGATTCGTTCTTTTTGTTTGACCATCTATTTGTGGATGAAAAGCTGTGCTGAAATTCAATCTAGTCCCTAGTTAATGTTGTAGACCCTTCCAGAATTATGATGTGAATCGAGGATCTCTATCGAATATAATAGTGACGGGGACACCATGTAGTTTGAAAATCTCCTTTATGTATAATGCTGCTAGAATATCCACAGACCATCGACTCTTTATTGGTATGAAGTGTGCGGATTTAGTCAATCGGTCTATGATTACCCATATTCCATCGTGTCCACCTCTAGTCTTGGGTAAACCCATAATAAAGTCCATCCCTATACTCTCCCATTTTCATTCGGGAATACTGAAGGGGTGTAATTTACCTGTGAGTCTAAAATGCTCTGCCTTTACTTGTTGGCAGGTGAGACAGTGAGATACGAAATCAGCGATTTCTCTCTTCATATTGGGCCACCAGAAATTTCTTTTGAGATCATGATACATCTTTGTTCCTCCTGGATGAATTGTGTATTTAGAATTATGCACTTCATCTAGGATTAGTTTCTTCGTAGCCTCATGATCTGGTACACATATTCGGCCCTTGAATAATAATCTTCCGTCATTTGAAATAGAAAAATCCGGCCTTGGTTCCATATTGGCGTTAATTTCTAGTAATATAGGATCAACATTTTACAGCTTGACCAGATCTTCTATCAATGTAGGTTGAGCTCGGATATTAGCTATGAAATAATCTTCTTCCTTTATGTCAATATCTAAGTTCAACTGGACAAATTGAGGAACAAGGTTAGTTACACTTTTCATAAGACTTGATAGCATACCCATTGATTTTCTGCTGAGTGCATCTACTACAGCATTAGCCTTGTCAGAATGATATTGAATAGCAAAATTAAAGTCTTTGAGATATTCTAACCACCTCCTCTGCCTCATGTTAAGCTCCTTTTGAGAGAATAAATATTTCAAGCTTTTATGGTCCGAGTAGACCGTGAACTTTTCTCCATAAAGATAATGACGCCAAATTTTCAAGGCAAAAATAACCACTGCTAATTCCAGATCATGTACGAGATAGTTTTCCTCGTGACGTTTCAATTATCTTGAAGAATAACAGATTACTTTTCCATTCTGCATGAGAACGCATCTTAACCCAATGCCAGACGCATCCGTATACACTTCGAATCCACCACCCTCCATTGGTAGTGATAAAATAGGAGCTGTTGTAAGATGATTCTTAAGAGTTTGGAAACTCTTCTCACATTCCTCTGACCAGACAAAAGGATTTTCTTTTCTTGTGAGTCTAGTTAAAGGAACCGTAATTTTTGAGAAGTCTTTAATGAATCTCTTATAATAACCAGCTAGACCCAGAAAGCTTCTTACTTCTGATACAATCGTTGGCCGACTCCAATTTTTGACAGCTTCTACCTTAGAAGGATCCACAGTAATACATTCTTTTAAAATAATGTGGCCTACGAATGAGACTTCCTCGAGTCAGAATTCACACTTATTGAGTTTGGCATAAAGGTTGTGCTCTCTAAGGTTTGTAAAGCTATTTTCAAATGTTGTTCATGTTCCTCTTTCATCTTGGAATATATTAAGATGTCATCAATGAAGACGACGATGAACTGGTCCAGATATGGCTGGAAGACTTTGTTCATAAGTTGCATGAATGATGCTGGGGCATTAGTTAACCCAAACGGCATCACTACGAATTCATAGTGGCCATAACGACTTCGAAAAGCCGATTTATAAATATCCTCTTCTTTAATTCTAAGCTGATGATAACCTGATCTGAGATCAATTTTAGAGAAATATTCTGCTCCTGAAAGCTGATCAAAGAGCTAATCAATATGCGGCAATGGATACTTATTTTTAATTGTGAGTTGATTCAGTCGCCGGTAATTGATGCATAGCCTGAGAGAACCATCCTTCTTCTTGACAAATAGAACCGGCGCACCCCAAGGGGATGTGTTAGGTCTGATGAAACCCTTGTCCAGAAGTTCATGCAATTGCTTCTTTAATTCCTTGAGTTCTATGGGGGACATCCTGTAAGGGGATATAGAAACAGGTGCTGCTCCCTGAATGAGTTCAATAGTGAAGTTCACTTCCCTCTCGGGGGGTAAACTGGGTAGTTCTGATGGAAACACGTATGGGAACTCATTTACAATAGGGATGTCTACTATATTAATTTCTTTGGATTCAGTGATAATGACAGAAATAAGAAAAGCTTTACATCCTCGCGAGATAAGTTTGCAAGCGTGAAGTGAGGATATGATAGTGGGGTGTTTCTTGTACTTGATGCCAAGAAAAGAGAATCTTGGAAGATCGGGCTTTCGAAAGGATATAATCCTATTTCGGCAATTGATATAAGCATCATGATCTACAAGCCAATCTACCCCTAAAATGGCATCATAACCTTTCATGTCAAGGCATACTAGGTTTGCGGGGAGATTATGACCTTCTACTATCACTTCGCTATTAGGATAATAGTCGGTAAGCTTTGTTCCAGAACCTAGGGGTGTGGAAATAGCAAGATATGAAGGTAAGGGAACTGATGTGATTGGTAATGTTTTAGCAAAAGTAGTGGAGATAAAAGAATGAGAGGCACCCGTATCAAATAGCATAAATGCAGGACGAGAACAAATTTGAAGAGTACCTTCCATAAGCCCATCATCCCTAGGCGCTTCCTCTCCTTCTAGAACAGCATTGAGGTGAGCCTGCCTCCTGCGTCCTCCACCAGATGATTGGTCCTTCATAAGGGGGCATTCCGGCATGCGATGCTCCCTGCTTCCACAACGTAAACATGCGCCGAGACGTTTCCAACACTCCTCAGCCGAATGGTCGAATTTTTCACAAAATGTGCAAGCTGTGGCGACCTACTCCTTCTCCTCCTTGATTTTCTTTTGCTTATGGGGACTTCCACCATTCCCATTCCTGGATCTCTTCTTACTATCACGGCTTTTGTAAGGCTCCGTGATGCTGAATTTCTCTTTCTTATAATGCCGATCTGAGCGTCGGCTTGATTCTTCTCCTTTCCCTTTCAATTTTTTGACCTTCTCTAAGGTCCTTTCACATAGGTACGCCCGCTGAACCATCTCCGCATAAGTACGGATGTTTTGGGTCCCGAGCTGCTGAATGAAACCGAGTCGTAACCCGTCCATAAATCGATTTGCCTTGAGTAGATCGGTGCTGATAAGATGCGGTGCGTAAAGTGCAAGCCTTGAGAATTGCAGTTCATATTCGGCAACCGTCATCATTCCTTGCCGAAGAGCGGCGAACTCCATAGCCTTTCATTCCTTTACGTGCTCAGAAAAGTACTTGGCACGGAACAGGGTAAGAAAACCATCCCATGTATGAGGTGCATTAGCCGGAGGTGCCGGAACCGACTTCCACCATGTGTGAGCATCTTTGTTGAGTTGAAAGGTTGCGAGACGCACCTTCTCCTGATCGGTACATTGGATGACATCAAATATACGATTCATTTCGTCTATCCAGTTTTCTGCCTCGTCGGGATTAGATGAACCATAGAATCACGGAGGATTTAAACTCCGAAAATTACGATGTAAGTCATCAGCCCTTGCCCCTGCGCCACCTTGCGCTATGGTATGGAATGCCTGAGTAAGGCCGGCTACTGTTTGTTGCATACCATCCTAATCTACACGATGAGCCATTTGTAAAATGAGGTACCTGAGAGAAAAATAACAACTTGTTATTTCTCATGAAATTGGAATGAAAAATCCATCTTAAGGCTAATTAATTATCTTATTCCGGGCTCTACCCAATTCTCACACGGGTATGGAATTTCTTTCTTAGTTCATAGGTAGGGGTCCTTAAACTTTGGACTTATCTTATGATATGATTCTTCTTCCTAAGTCATGAGACTTAGGCTCTGATACCAACTTAACTGTCACGCCCCGAGCCTTTATTACAGCGGAAGACTAACTCGGGGAGCGCGAACAGCCGGCATGGTAAGTCTCTTGCAAGCAAGAACGATCAGAGCGTAAGAAAATCACATATAAAGATGCAATTGCACAATATATATTCAAACTTCAACCTTTTTTCATTGATAATCAAATTGAACCCTCAATTACAATCACTAATTCAATTTCCATTATGCACTAGACTCAAGAAATAGGAAGAATAACATAGACTCAATCTAAACAATATAGACTTCCCTAAGTCTTCACTCTCATCTTGACAATACTTTCATTCGCTCTCGGACCCGCTACTTGTATAACCCGAATCCGAATTCGAATCACTTCCATCTCCTGAAAAGATTAGAAATAGGTAATGAGCACACGTGCCCAGTATATATCTTCGCATCACCATGAAGGCACTATTAAAGTAATTAACAATTTAGCTCTAAAGAATAAGGTAAAAATCATGTGAATGCAATCAATCATGCGATTAAACCAAAGTAACAAGATGATCATGTAAGTTAGAATGAGAGTAAGTACGAACTAGCAAGAATGTAACAAGAACATGATAGTGGCCTTTCATGAACAAGAATGTATCGAGAATGTACTAGCAAGCCACATAATCATCACTCCAGTATCTTTTACTTATGAGCAAGTACTTCATGAATTTCTGTGGAATATCAAGCAAGAAAGTCATGTACAAGAATGTCATGTCGTGTTGTGGATTTTCACTTATTTATAGAGAAAGTACTCCCAGCGCAATGCGACGCCAGTAGCATCATAACCCATGGTTTATAAAATAATATGTTTCCGACAATCAGCCGAGGGGAGTAACATAGAGCCCTTGAACACAATCAGTGCTCGATCGCATCTTCAAGTATAAATCAAGTTACTTCCACACATGTTAACAATAAAATATGGCCAAGAATGTAATAAGTTCAATAAGCTCATGATAACAATAATTCAATGAATGAATGCTTCAATAAGAATCATGAGAAATCAAGAATGACTTAAGCAAGGTTATGCTTATGGAAATAAATCGGCAGCATAACGATACGTTCTTTATCTTCCATTCATTATATTAGATTTCTTGATCAATATGATAAGTTCTAGATCATCAAGAGTCTATCTAGAACCTTGGAATATCAACCCTTGGTCAATCCTTGGGTTAAAATACTCAAGCAGTGTGACGGTCGTGTACTGGGCCGTTACATGATGTGACGCTCCAATATTGGGCCGTTACATTGGTCTGGAACCAGAACTAAGAAATCGGACGGTGGAATGTGACGGTCGTATATTGGGCCGTTACTTGTGCCTGACGGTCCAACATAGAGCCGTTACATTACTGATAATCAAAAATCATCGATAGTGTAATCTAATCAATGGGCTTTAATGGTACAACCAACTCAACGTCCTAGTGGGAATCCCAGGCTCGCAGAGAATTACGGAGGCCTTGAAATAAGATTTCCTAGTCCATTGGAAGGAATATCCAATAGAGAGGTCCTCATGTCCAAGAATAGTGTTCCTATAGTGCAAAGTAAACTAATGGACAACATACCGGGATATGTGCCATATACTTAAAGAAATGACTATATAGATAGGAAAGAATGTGTAACATTATGAAACCAAGATAAAACTCCGTCAATACACCTTTGGAAAATCATGATTTAGAATACAAAACTATAGAGTTTTAGCCAATGAAATTATCATAACTTAAAATAACCTAAGACACATTAATCATGCAATTTGATTATGAATCAGAAACTAAACTCAAAGTCATGATAATAGGTCCAAACTTAGCTATCTAAGCTTATTTATAAGTAAACTTAACTGGTTATTATTCTGCCTTGGGCTGACAGAACACATGTGTCTGACGGTCTAGGATAGGTGCGTTACAGTGTGTGACGGTTTATCGAGGGGCCGTTACAGTGGTGTAACGCTCCTGCTAGGGTGCGTCAGAGACAATAGAATAAATAAAAGCATAACAGGTTGTGACGGTCTATCGTAAGGCCGTTACATGCATGTGACGGTCTCACGTTAGTGCGTTAGAGAACCTGCTGGCAGTAAACTAAGTAAAGGTTTATGAAACATAACATGCCTGGAAATCAACATACTACCACTGTCCCAGTCATGATAACGATGCATAGGCCAACTATATGCATAGGTTTAGTGAATAGACAGGATAATATCTTTTAAATTTCCATTTAGGGCTAAGAAATGCATGAATGTATAAAACTATGAAATCATGAAATTCTTAGTCTATAATGCATGAAATCAAGCACAATCAGAGGACTTTTATTCCTAACAAGTTATTTTTACCAATCATGAGATAACCTACCTCTTCTAGAACCTTAAAACTTTGAATTTGATGCTAGGTGCTACCCTTAGTCCCTTATACTTCTTGTGATAAATCAGCAACTTCAATCTGCTCTATTTCCTCAGCCTCTTGACCTAAGGATGTGAAGTTTTGAGGGTAAGAAGATGAAACTATTGGGAACAAAAAGTTCTAAAAGATCATACTCTATATACCTCGTTTAGTCGTCCTAATCTCTGGATCTTCAGGGGGCTTGCGTTCAGATTCCTAGGTTGCTAAGGTTGAATCAGTAACTTTGGAAGCTTCTATCTCCTTGGTTGCTTGATCTCCTAGCACGAAATTTGGAGAACCATTAGTCTAAAGTATACTAAACAAAAGCTTTTAAAGAACTTACCCGAATTTATGACTCCTTATCTTGATTCTTCACGAGCCAAAAGTAAGGGTCGCTCAGTTCAGAACTAGGTCCTATTTATAGGATTTTGACTATGGTTTGAAGATTAGATCGATTCTAGAGTCCTTAATTTGCCAGAACCTAATCCCTAAGAGTCCTTAGTAATGTTATAAGCTTCCCTAAGTCGATCTCTTGTAGATAGGATTTCAAAGTTCCAATCTTTTTACAATTTCCTCACCTTACGGAATCTACAGGATGTAACGGTCGTGTCTAGGTGCGTTACAGGTTTGTGGCGGTCGCCCGATAGACCGTTACATGTAACGTATATAGAGTTTCAATTTGATAAAACTCTTTTATTCGTTTATCCATATAATTATTTTATATAATTAGTATTTATCTTTAAAATACGTGAATAAACCAATTACCCTTCTAGAATATGGGCCAAACTTAATGGGCTTAGTCCATTAATCTTTTGGATAATAATTAAATATGCTAGGTTAACTAATTAGCCTAATTGAGCCTTATAATGACTTATTAATCCAATAATCCTTCATTAATTTATTTAGGCCTTTATAATTTCCAGGAAACTATTTTATAATTCAAAAATTATATATATATAAATTCTGGGGTACTACATGATATGCGTTTTGTATTTTGTCGAAATAGTAGGTGTGCCTGTTTTCGGATTTACATGATGGTTTGGTCTTGAGTGGCCGCTGGTCTTCCAGACTCACAACGTGTGGAGTATAGTAAGGTGAGCATCCCCGGACTCGATCATAGGATCCAGGGAAGGGGCCATCATAGATCGGAATCCTAGAGGTTGCCCTACGATGAGGAGTGGAGATAGACCCTTCTATGCGATTGCCCTCTCCTACTCGGATGCACCCACTAAGAAAAAATAGTGGGATTGATCCCAGTAGTGTCATAGGCTCGGGAATGACGCTTTAGTCGCAGTGAACAATAGGTACTGCTGCATGGGTGTAGATGGTGACTGTGGCGATCGCAGCGTGGAACATGTACAGTTTAGCTTGCACAAACGTGGTCGACAGTGGTGCGACCACTAGGGAGACTTGGCCAGACCCAGCGCCCCCACTTGTGCCTCTACATCCCTTCCAATCTTCCACCTCTCCACAACGAAACAAAGAGAAGAAAAGAAACTTGTATTCGGAGAGAGGGGAGAGAGTTGACCATTATCAACCATGAGATGGGAGAGGAATCCCGCGGGGGAGCTATTGTGCTAGATTAGTGGCAACGATCAAGTCCTCAACCAGCCATCGATCTCGTCGCCAGATCCCCCATGTCCATCTTGTTCATTCTATAGGCACTCTCTAGGGCTAGCCCCATGCCCCCGTGGTCTTTCGTTTCTATAGGCCCCCGTCGGGTGCAACTCCAATGACACCCCCACCACCCTGCAACTTGATTCCCCCCATCATGTTTTCCACCGCCAAGAACTCCTCGCCGTTAATTGTTGCTCCCATTGGCCTAGGTGCCCACCATGGAGTTGACAAGGGTGGTGAGTTTGAATTGGCAACTCATACGGTCCGTGCCACACCATCACACCGTACTCTACCGTTCCGAGCCTACGATATAGTCAACTATAGTGCCTTGATCTTCCTTTCTCTTCCCTATCATAATTCACTGTGTCTCTCTTTCCTCGCTCTTTCTCGTTCTCACCTTGCACTCCTCACTATATTTTCTAGTTTCTTTTTTTTACATAAACATCAAATATTAGTCTCGTGAGTATTTAACATTGAAATATTAAAGCAATACTAATATATTTTAAGATTTATTATATAATATTTCACCACCCCCTGATATCGAAACATTACTTGATGTTTCCGCAAGAAATGGAACCGAATGTTAAAACAAACGGCGCCATATAAGGACGAGAAAAAGCAAGGGGCAGGGGGCAAAGTAAATTCTAATGGATAGAAAATAATAAAACCCAGGAAGTATTAAGACCCTAATCAATTATTCTGAAAAATTAATAGTATTAAAGGTTGAAGAACAATTGTAATTTTTTTTTCTGTGTTTAAGTATAAGAGAAACGTAGTCTAACATCACGAGTGGCAAGAGAAATCAACGGGACCCCCCCACCGGCTCTGCCAGTGGGGCCCACGGTACGTTCTTATTAAACCCCATCTCATAGGTATAAGTGTAGAGTATCTATGTTTGTACCGTTTGGTCCCTACGTACAGGAAACACTTGACTTGGCAATTAGCTAAACCAATTAAGATGGTACTATTTTATAACGACGTGTCCCACATCAGATCATATCATATCTAAAGAAGCAGACATGTATGGCAGTCGTATGTTTTCAACCCACCACGTCCTTCTGCATCGATCACATTTAACGCAGGGATGAACAAAAAAAATATTAATATCCATGCACCATTGGGCCGGGTGAGAAATTAAGCTAAAGGCCGTACGGGGGTGTTGCCTCCGGAATCGATCCCATACTCTGTCAGTGACAACCATCAGCGGCAAACGTAGAACAAGTAATAATTAGAGGACGGAAATATCAAAGGGTTCACGTCGGCAGGAACTGTGTAACAACAATCAATCCGGTGATCATTGTCATACAATTTTTAGGGCCACTTAATAGTTAATACTAACTTAGAATAAATTAACTAAAGTGAATCTTGGATAGGTTACTTCTGAGTTTTTATAATAAAATGAGTTAATATTAGATAATTAAATATCTTAATCTTATCAGACTCAGAGCGATGTATTTTAATTTTTAAATTTAAATAACTCACTCACCGTTGAATAATTCATCTTAATCTGTCTTATTCTATTATCAAAATGATTTTTAATTATTTTATTCAACTAGATTAGTGCCTCTTCTTCACTGACTTTTTTTCTCGGGCGGGAAGGGCATCAAGAATCTTCCTTCCCGTGCCATTTAAAAACTCGAAACTTAATTTCAGAAGGTAAGTGAAATAGGTTCAGAATTATATGTTCATATTTTATCTGTTGATATATATATATATATATATGTATGTATGTAGGTATCTGAGACTCTTTCATTATTTAATAATTTACCTCGAACTTCAGTTATTTAATTATAGACTTCAACTTATAACAATCTTACATTTATTATGAGGCGGTATAATATATAATATGAGGCGGTATAATATATAAATCAATATGAATGCCAGGCCCATGAATGGGCAAGCTAACATCTCCTATAAAAACAATTTGGAGATGGGGAAAGAAGAGGAAACGTGCGAGGGTATATGCCATCCTGCCGTGCTGCCATATCGAAATTAATTAACGCCCACAACATAGTCAACTCCCCCCTCCTCCTAACCATATATATATATATATATATATATATATATGATGTTTTTTTTCTTAATTTCCTCGTGCGTCGACGACAGAAAACAACGTACACACATGAACCACAATATTTGTGACGAGACCCTAATTAAACCTCTCCCCACATCAGGCCGATCAATTTTTTCTTTCACCAAAAAGGATTCTATAAGTTTTCAGAATCTTGCCTTCTCAAAAAGCACCCAAACGTACACCAATCTGATTAGTCTCTGATCAGGTTTAATTTTTATTTAAAATTGCCTATGGAGTATGGATTCGATAAACTAGCTATGTCCCTTAACATAGTGTAATGTGCAATATTCCACCCATAATTTACTCCATGGGATGGGACTTGGGAGCTTGAATTTAGCAACATCAGCGATCCCCAAAGCAAAGAGAGAAAGGCAATTAAATAGGTGAATAAGAACATATTTGGAGGAATTCCAAGGGGATTTAACCTTGAATTCTTCCTATATATCCTATTTAATAACATGATCTGTAAACATGCTGCTGACTACTCTGTCCTCTAAACAAACTATAAGAAAAATAAACAAAGAAAGAAACTAAAGATCTCTGCACCACGTACCGCAGGGCCAGGCTGCGTTCAAACACCAAAAATCCCGGATCACGCGCGCCCCATCCCGTGGCAGCCCACGCCGCAGTTGTCCGCTTCCGGGAGTTTAGAATCGTGCACTCAAGGCAAGGGTGCATCTTAATTTGAAGGAAGATTGGGGTGGGGGTGCCAAGGCCAACCGACCTGACCCAATTCACCGGATTTCAGATTACAGTAATTACAAACGTTTACATACTCTTTGCACATGTATACATATGAAGTCGAATTAATAATGCTATTCTCACTCACGTAGGCCATCCCAAATGATGATTTAATTAAACCTGCTTCCATCATGTATATATATTCGCTCTCTCTCTCTCTCTCTCTCTCTCTCTCTCTCTCTCTCTATATATATATATATATATATATATATATATGGTTTTTATGAACCATGAATTAATTTCCTTTTTTCGAGGTTATTTGGCATGCTATATATTGTACCGACGGTAAATGTGTACGGTACTTAGACGGCCATTAGATAATTCTAACTAAAACATTAACTTGCAGACATATGGGTTATCATCATATGTAAGTGCTACACAATTGAAGAAATTCGATCACCTGGGCGTTCTTCTTTTTTCAAATCTTTTATATAATATAATCGATGGGAGGACGCAGGGGATCAATCCGGCCACGCATCTGTACATGTGATGTGCTTGCAGAGGGATCGAGTTGGACATGCAGGCGGAGAAGGGGATCCTCATGGATGGAGACGATGACCAATTACGTGCTTGCCGCTCTAGGAGCAGTGAGGTTCCAAGTCTGAACTCTAAACTCTGAAGATAAGTGAGGAGGTGAGAAAATAGTCTTTAGATCTCGTATCATATTTTTAAGATTTATTTTTGATAAAAAATTATTATGAGAGACACAATGGGATGAGAAATACGTGGAGTTCGCAGTCCCAAAACTCGGAGGTCGCAATAGGGCGACTATTAGAGTCGTTCTTGAAGAATCACACTCTAAATCTCGGTCTTATTGGTGATGAGCCCATAGAGAAGTAAAACGTAGAGAGAGAACTATAGAGAGGATATGTGTGAGAGAGTTAGCCTTATCACGCGCTTATGTTTTTCGGCCTTCACTGCATCCCTTTTATAAGCACGGAGAAGATGGTCGGTGCATGCACTAACCGCATGCAAGATCCGAACAGACACATGTTGCCCGAATGGACGCATGCTGCCCCCCTTCGTGGGCAGCACTGTAACGACCCGGAGATCCGGATATCGGTAAACCGATATCAAGAGCTCGGGGAAGTCACCTAAGAGATTGATGAGGCCCCGTAAGGGTTAGAAGGATTGGTTGAGTAGGTGCATAATGAATTGGAATTACACACACAATTATAAAATGGCAAATTTAAACAGAAGCAATTTAAAATAACAGAGTGATATAATTATACATATTAGTCCAGATCCATACATCACAAGTCCGACACTGTACAAGAGTTAAGATAAACAACTACACGGGGCATACCCCGGCCAAAAGAAATCAAAAGACAGAAAACGGACCAACCACAGCTGGCGTCTAAAACTTCCCGCCAAAAGCGCGAGGGAAACCTGCAGACTGTTGCTCTGACTCACCTAAAAAGGAAGGGTGAGTCTCACAACAAAGACACAGTAGGGTTCACGTGGATCCCTACCTCGTAACTAAACATGTAACAGTAACTAATCATGCAATGGCATAAAGAAAAGACAAGAAATAAAGCTACAGATGCAAATGAATAAATTAAAGATAGCTAACTGAGATGCCATTTAATCTAGACATGAACAATTAAACTCGAGATTCGAAATCTACCAATAGAATAATAATTCAACCATTCCAAGTGACAGGAGAAAGAGGAGACCACCAGAAAGAAGACCAGACGCGGCCACTGACGACTTACACTGCATCTCAAATATCTACACAAGCCTGGATCGCGGCAAGCGAGAGAGACAACAGTAACCAAGGACAAATACTAGTCAGGGTCACACTCGTCAGTGTCAGTCCAAGCCCCTCACCACGTGTGCACACACAGGCTCAATACCTTGAGCCAGGCCTCTAGTTAGTTTCTCCCCCAGTAGGACGCTACTGCCAAGCAAGGGGGCCCACGGAACTAGCTTAAAAATCGTAAACCGGGACTACCCCGCCACCTCTCCCAGGTGGGCCGACACTCAAGGTCGTCGGGCTACGACTAGTGATTTTATCACAAGGAAAGAGAAAATAATTCAATTGGGATCTAAAAACATGTCACAGTTTATAAGAAGAATTTAACATGGCGACAATGCAGTATAGAATGCATAATTAAATGAACATGATAAAATTCATATACTGCAGTCATTAGCGGTCAAATGAAGGACCGTGAACGATCCATAAACGGTTGCTCGATCGACCGCGAACACGGCCTAAGCGGTCATCCTTATGACCGCTAAGGCACAAATATTGCATATAATTTTAAACGGAAGGAAATACGGTCATAAGCGGTCGTACGATAGACCGCGAATGGACAGAAGACGGACGGGTCAAAGACCGTGAGCCGTCAACCGCCTTACTCGGTCAAAGGGTGGTAGCGGTCTTTTTCTGGGCCGTTATCAACAGAAAACAGTCGGTTTAAGACCGCTAATGATAAAAGGCGGTCAGAGGGCGACCGCTAACTTCCGCCGCCTCAAGCCGTCCTAAAAATGGTCTCTAGAGCGACTGCTACTCGCCCAGAGAACCCAAAACACGGGAAACTCGATGGAGTCCCCTCCCAATCGATCCAAATCAACGGGAAACATGTCTAAACTTGCCATTCATCAACCCACATTCATCATACAACGATTATATGCCCAGAAAACATAAATACAATGGCCATGGTGGATTGAAAACATAAATAACGATGGTCATGCTCCGAAGACATAACGACGATGCTCATGCATTACGGCTGGCCATTCACACGCCAGGGGGTGGGGAAACAATCCTAACAAAGTAAGGAATCCATCCCCTACTTGTTTCAAGTCGAGAACACCGTTCCCTCGCCATTCCACACGAAGAACGCAGCGCCTTCCACGTGGTTTTCCCGCCTCCACGCTTCACGGCCCACCTCCAGGACGACGCTACCCCACTCCACACGCCTCAGGCTCACCAACACCACCACCTGCGCACCCTGCAGCACCCCGGGGTGATCAATCCACCGAGGGAGCAGAGGAGAGAGAGGGTCGTGCGTGCGAGAGAGAGAGAGAGAGGGTGAGGAGAGAGAGGGTGAGAAGAGAGAGAGAAATCGACCAGAGTTTCTCGCAAAAAAATGATTTTATTATATATTTTTTTGTGAAAAAACTTCATATTGCAAAAAGACTTTAAAATAAGCAATATTGTATATATGCCTTATTTGATTTCTAAAAGCTTATACAATTTGATTAAGCCCATTGAAGTAGGTCCATTAAGCCCAATAAAATAGCCTAAATTCAAGATTCTTTCTACACTTCAATACCAATAAGGATTCGCAAAGAATCCATTAACTACCGGATCTTACAGTCCCTCCCTCCTAATAGAAATTTCGTCCTCGAAATTTAAGAGGAAGCACAAGGAGAGAACTGAAAGAAATATACCTCATACGAATAAAAATGGAAACTGCTGACGCATTTCATCCTCACGTTCCCAAGTGACTTCATTACCCGAGTGACGCTGCCATACTACCTTTACCAGTGGGATTACCTTATTTCTCAGTCGTTGTTCACGACGATCATCAATCCGTATTGGAAACTCTGGCGTGGATAAATCCGTTGTCACCTCAGGCCACAATGAATTATCTAACACGTAAGATGCATCAGGAATATACTTTCTTAGTTGAGAAACATGAAACACATCATGGATTGCCTGCATCGCCGATGGCAACTGAAGTCGATACTCCACTTGGCCCACACGTTCCAAAATAGGAACGGACCAATATACCGGGGACTAAGCTTTTCACGCTTCCCAAACCTCATGACACCTTTCATCGGAGATATTTTCACAAAAACAGAATCTCCAGGCTCGAACTGTAATGGTCTTCTACGACGATCTGCATAGCTTTTCTGTCGGCTTTGAGCTGTCAACATTTTCTATCTGATCAGGCGCACCACATCATCACATTGCTGAATCATATCTGGTCCTGTCACCAGTTGGTCACCAGTCTCAAACCAGTCCAACGATGTACGACAAGGACGCCCATATAAAGCTTCATACGGAGCCATATCAATACTGGAATGATAACTATTATTATATGAGAATTCCACCAATGGTAAGTGTTGACTCCATGAACCCTGCCAATCTAAACAACACGATCGCAACATATCTTATAAAGTCTGAATAGTCCTCTCGGACTGACCATTAGATTGAGGATGATACGCTGAACTGAATGCCAATTCTGTGCCCAACGCCTTTTGAAAGCTCTGCCAGAAGCCAAAAGTAAAACGCGGGTCACGATCTGAGACAATAGATATTTGAATTCCATGCAACGGCACAATCCTTTCAACATATAGCTCCGCCAACTTCTGAACATTCCACGTCACCTTGATCGGCAACATTCTTGCTGTCTTAGTGAGACGATCAACTAGCAGCCAAATACCATCATAACCTTGAGATGTGCGAGGCAAACCCACAATAAAATCAGTAGTGATGTGATCTCATTTTCACATCGGAATCTCCAAGGGTTGAAGCATTCCTCCAGGTTTTTGATGCTCGGCTTTAACCTATTGACATGTCAAACACTTAGACACAAAATCAGCTACATCCTTCTTCATACCTAGGCACCAGAATTACCTTTTCACATTATGATATATCTTCGTGATGCTAGGATGAATAACGTAGCGAGATCCATGCGCTTCATGCAAAATAACATTCCTCAATGAATCATCAGCTGGAACATAAAGCCTTCATCTGAATCTAACCACAGAATCATCACCAAACTCTACATCTGGCATGAACACAATACGAGATAACTCAGAATCTACCTACTGTGCCTCCCTGATCTACTGGTAATTAGCTGGAGTCATGACTAGACTAGCAAACACGGCTACCATCGGATCATGGGGAATTTACAATCTGAATGTCTCACAAGGAAACTGTTCCCACAACTTCCATTCACAAATCATTAAATGACTAACCTGCACTTTCCTACTCAGTGCATCAGCCACCACATTCATCTTGCCAGGTTGATAAGATAAAGTAAAATCATAGTCTTTCATATACTCCATCCACCTGCGCTGACAAAGATTCAAATCCTTCTGAGAAAACACATACTTCAAGCTTTGATGATCTGTGAAGATCTCAAACTTCTCACCATACAAGTAGTGTCGTCATATTTTCAATGCAAAAATCACCACTGCCAATTCCAAATCATGAGTAGGATAATTTTCTTCATGTTGCTTTAATTACCGGGACGCATATGCCACAACTTTGCCATGTTGGATAAGCACTGCACCCAAATCTACTCGAGAAGCATCTGTACATACAACGAAGCCACCCGAGCCAGAAGGCAAAACAAGCACTGGAGAAGTGGTGAGCTGCCTTTTCAATTCATTGAAGCTCTGTTCACACTTATCTGACCACACAAAAGGCACATCTTTACGAGTCAACTTGGTCATTGGCGCGGCAATCCGTACAAAATCTTGAATAAATCTCCTGTAATAACCAGCAAGACCCAGAAAGCTTTTGATCTCTGTCACAGTCTTAAGGCTCTGCCATTTTAGAACAGCTTCAATCTTAATAGGATCAACTGAAACTCCATCGCTAGAAATCACATGGCCTAGAAAATGAATTTCCCGTAGCCAAAACTCACAATTGCAAAATTTAGCATAGAGCTCGTGATCTCGCAGAGTCTGCAATACTACTCGAAGATGTTGAACATGTTCTTCCGCAGAGACAGAATAGACCAAAATGGCATCTATAAAGATCACCACAAACTGGTCTAAATATGGACGAAACACGCGATGTGTGAGGTCCATAAAAGCTACTGGAGCATTGGTTAACCCAAATGGCATAACCAAAAATTCATAATGACCATACCTCGTGCTAAAGGCAGTCTTCTCAACATCAGATTCCCGAATCCTCAATTGGTAATAACCAGATCGAAGATCAATTCGTGAAAAGACACTTGCCGACTGAAGTTGGTCAAATAAATCATCGATTCTGGGCAAAGGATATTTATTCTTGACGGTCACCTGATTTAATTGCCTGTAATCAATACATAGCCTCAGGCTTCCAAACAATATAGGAGCACCCCATGGAGAAAAGCTTGGACGGATGTAGCCTTTTTCCAGCAATTCTGACAACTATGCTCTCAATTCTTTCAATTCTGTAGGAGCCATACGGTAAGGTGCCTTTGCTAAAGGTACCGTACCTGGAATTAACTCAATCACCATCTCAATCTCTCGCTGTGGGGGTAAGCCTGGTAACTCATCAGGAAACACATCAGGAAATTCACAAACCACAGGAACATCATTTATCTCCTGCTGTGGTGCCTCGACAGCAACCACGGAAGCAAAGAATCCCTGACAACCTACATTAAGCAATCTACAGGCTCGAATAGCATAAATAAGCAAGCGAGAAGAACGAGATCGAATACCTTGAAAATAGAATGCCGCTTTCCCAGATGGCTGAAAATAAACTTTCTTTGATTTACAATCAACCACGGCTCCATAATTTTCTAACCAATCCATGCCCAGAATAGCATCATAATCTACCAGCTTCAATGCATATAGCCTTGCTGGCAATTGCTGATTCCCAATCACTATAGGAGTCTCATCAAGACAGAAAGGCGTAAACATGAACTCCCCAGAAGGCAATTCAACAAGTAACTCACAAGACATCTCAGATGTCGGCTCCTCAATACAGGCAACAAAATCTTTAGAAATAAATGAATGAGAAGCACTTGAGTCAAATAAAACACGAGTTGCATGATCATAAATCATAATGGTACCTTCCACAAGATGAGACGCCACTACTTCAAAACGAGCCATATGTGTGACTCTCCCTTTTTGTTTCTTTCCGCCTGCCGTTGACTGCTGCGACGACGATACAGACACCTATGAATATTGCTGTGACTGTGATGATGGTGGAGGTGGAGGTCTGAACTGTTGTGGCTGTGAAAAAGTATCAGGCTGCTTCGGCCTCATCGGACAGTCACGAACCACATGTCCTACCTGATCGCACCTGAAACATACCGCGGGCATCGAGCATGGTCATCCCGGATGATGACCCCCACACCTCGGACATGGTCTCGGCTGACTAGCCACCGATTCCTGTCGCTGAAAAGAAGAGGGTGCTGATTGTTGCACAGTACCAGAGGAAGCTTATTGGCCATACTGCTTCTTGGATTTTCTGAACATCTTCTTGAATTTAGATTTGGAAGAAGTACCACTAGCATAAGGAGTAGAAGATGGTGCCCCCATCACACTTGGTAAACTAGTAGCCTACTGCTGCTGCACACTATGCTGCACTGGCTCCACTCGGGTTCGCCCTTGAGATCTTGCCATATCAAGTTCTAAAGCTGCTGCTGCCTGATATGCCACGTCTAATTCTATCACTCTGGTTGCAATTAGAGGCTGTCTCAGCTCTGGCTTCAAACCATGGAAAAATTGCTCAGTCTTCAGCCCTTCTTCAACAAGAATATGAGGCGCATACTGACCCAATTCCATGAATTTGTTCCGATATTGCAACATAGTCATCTCACACTGTGCTAACTCCATAAACTGGTGCATCTTGTCCATTCTGAGATAGGCCGGACTATAAGTACGCTTAAAAGAATTCACGAACTCTTTCCATGAAATTTATCGAAGAGGACGAGACTTAAAAGTCACCTCCCACTCCATGGTCCACCACAGTGCTGCCCCTTGCAACTGGAACGTAGCTAACGTCACCTTCTCATCTTTAGTGCACTCCATCGAATGGAATACACGCTCCGTCGCATCCAGCCAAACCCTCGCTGCATCTGGATCAGCTTGGCCTTCATAGATCGGTGGGTGGAAAAGAAGAAACTCCTTCAAGACTCGACCACGACCACCTTGAGGCACTAAGTCTTCACCAACGGCAGGGTCAACACGGCCTTGCCCTCGAACATTCGCTGGAGGAGGCGAAGTACCGCTCTCTTCCCTTGGAACATCTCGAGGCACATTAACTTGGACACGACCTCAGCCTCTCCGTCTAGGCGACATTGCAATCTAGGCTTAAAAGAAAACACACAACAAAGAAATCATAAGCAATCACAGAAAATAACCTAAGCCAGCAATGGTGGTACACATGGACTTATTCTGGACTATTACAATTTCAATTCCTTATACATCACCCCAACACCGCTCTGATACCAACTGTAACGACCCGGAGATCCGGATACCGGTAAACCGATACCAAAAGCTCGGGGAAGCCACCCAAGAGGCTGATGAGGCCCCGTAAGGGTTGGAAGGATTGGTTGAGTAGGTGCATAATGAATTGTAATTATACACACAATTATAAAATGGCAAATTTAAACGGAAGCAATTTAAAATAACAGAGTGGTATAATTATACATATTAGTCCAGATCCATACATCACAAGTCTGACAATGTACAAGAGTCAAAATAAACAACTACACGGGGCACACGTCGGCCAAAAGAAACCAAAATACAGACAACGGACCAACCACAGCTGGCGTCTAAGACTTCCCGCCAAAAGCGCGAGGGAAACCTGCGGACTGTTGCTCCAGCTCGACTGAAAAGGAATGGTAAGTCTCACAACAAAGACTCGGTAGGGTTCACGTGGATCCCTACCTCGCAGCTAAACATATAACAGTAACTAATCATGCAATGGCATAAAGAAAAGACAGGAAATAAAGCTACAGATGCATGTGAATAAATTAAAGATAGCTAACTGAGATGCCATTTAATCTAGACATGAACAATAAAACTCGAGATTCAAAATCTACCAATAGAATAATAATTCAACCATTCCATGTGACAGGAGAAAGAGAAGACCACCAGAAAGAAGACCAGACGCGTCCGCTGACGACTTACACTGCATCTCACGTATCTACCCAAGCCTGGATCGCAACAAGCGAGACACGCAACAGTAACGAAGGACAAGTACTAGTCAGGGTCACACTCGTTAGTGTCAGTCCAAGCCCCACGTGTGCACACACAGACTCAATGCCTTGAGGCAGGCCTCTAGCTAGTTTTTTCCCACAGCACGACGCTACTGTCAAGCAAGGGGGCCCACGGAAACTAGCTTAAAAACCGTAAACCGGGACTACCCCGCCACCTCTCCCAGGTGAGCCGACACTCGAGGTCGTCGGGCTACGACTAGTGGTTCTATTACAAGGAAAGAGAAAATAATTCTATTGGGATCTAAAAACATGCCACAGTTTATAAGAAGAATTAAACATGGCGACAATACAGTATAGAATGCATAATTAAATGAACAGGATAAAATTCATATGCTGTAGTCATTAGCGGTCAAATGAAGGACCGCGAAAGGTTCATAAACGGTCGCCCGATCGACCACGAACACGGCCTAAGTGGTCATCCTTATGACCGCTAAGGCACAAATATTGCATATAATTTTAAATGGAAGGAAATACGGTCGTAAGCGGTCGTACGATAGACCGCGAACGGACAGAAGATGGTCGGGTCAAAGACCGCGAGCCGTCCACCGCCTTACTCGGTCAAAGGGTGGTAGCAGCCATTTCCTGGGCCGTTATCAACAGAAAATGGTCAGCTTAAGACCGCTAACGATAAAAAATGGTCAGAGGGCGACCGCTAACGTCCGCCGCCTCAAGCCATCCTAAAAATGGTCTCTAGAGCGACCGCTACTCGCCTAGAGAACCCAAAAAATGGGAAACTCGATGGAGTCCCCTCCCAATCGATCCAAATCGACAGGAACCATTTCTAAACCTGCCATTCCTCAACCCACATCCATCATACAACGATTATATGCCCAGAAAACATAAAGACAATGGCCATGGTGGATTGAAAACATAAATAACGATGTTCATGCTCCGAAGACATAACGACGATGTTCATGCATTACGGCTGGCCATTCACATGCCAGGGGGTGGGGAAACAATCCTAACAAAGTAAGGAATCCATCCCCCTACTTGTTTCAAGCCGAGAACGCCATTCCCTCGCCGTTCTACACGAAGAACATCGTGCCTTCCACGTGGTTTTCCCACCTCCACGCTTCACGGCCCGCCTCCAGGACAACGCCACCGCACTCCACACGCCTCAGGCTCGCCAACACCACCACCTGTGCACCCTGTAGCACCCCGGGGTGATCAATCCACCGAGGGAGCAAGAAGACAGAGAGGGTCGTGCGTGCGAGAGATAGAGGGTGAGAAGAGAGAGAGAAACCCATGAGGGTTTCTCACAAAAAATTATTTTATTATATTTATTTTTATGAAAAAACTTCATATTGCAAAAAGGTTTTAAAATAAGCAATATTGTATATATGCCTTATTTGATTTCTAAAAGCTTATATAATTTGATTAAGCCCATTGAACTTGGCCCATTAAGCCCAATAAAATAGCCTACATTCAAGATTCTTTCCACACTTCAATACCAATAAGGATCCGCTAAGAATCCATTAACTACCGGATCTTACAAGCACCGTGTTAACATCTCCCACTTGCCCATGAAGGGCAGCTATAAAGTTCTCTCTCTATTCTTAGTTCTCTTACTCTATCATATAGGAAATGAAGCATTCGACCTCATAAGAAAACTCTTAATCTTAAGAGTAATGAACTGTTAAGTTATCACAAAAACTAACAGAACACTTTAACATCATATATCTCGTACTACCGTAGGCAATCTCATATTCACCCGATTTAACACTCCGGATCTCTCAAACAACAAGCAGTGTTAAATATAAAATGTCATGTGATCATGACTCTGTCATCGCAAAGTTAACAGAGTCCCCCGGGGGTATGAGCCACAAAACTTGGTGCAATATGCATAAGTCTTCCTTGAGTTCTTATGTCAATCTAATTGGTCTTGACTGCTTTCCTAGGTAAGTCCCGCTAGACTGTATCAACCATAGTCTTAAAGAGCATGCTAAAGTAGCAATGTCAAGCTTCCTTTTCATGGCACAGTCCTCAAGTCACAAAGGATACAAATGGGATCACCAGAAATATGATCCAGGAGCTCACACAACGATGAAACAGAGATCCGTTCATCATTCTCACTTATGGTCGTATGTAGCACATGCAGTATGAGACGCATGCTATCGTGTTCTCCCATCGACATGTGCATGTCACTCAAAGTAATTAAACACCATACGAATTTTAGTCTAGTCACTTTCATTATGACTAACCTAAATCTTACGCCACTATCGCTCCCACTCAGCGTCATGTCATGAGATTTACATCTGGCTTAGTCAGGCTTCACAGGATAAGGCATGGGGAACCTGTGAGCGATCCAAGTGGATCTCATCTTAGCTCTTCTATGGTGACATAATAGTTAAATTTCCATACATATCTTACTCGCTCTTCAAGCACCACAGATATCCAATGTCTCATCTTGCTCGCTATCTTAGCATCAAGGTGAATTACCCATGTGAGAGGGTCAATTTGAGCCTGATGACATCTTCTTCTAGCTGATGTGTAAACTTGCATAGCATCTTAAGACACACATGAAGGAATAACAATATTCATTGATGTCAACAAAAATTATCCGCATTTATAATTTACATAAACCCATAGTTACAATATGGGTTAAGAAGGCCTCTATAGGAATCTGTTTAGTTAGTGGGTCTGCTACCACACGACCAGTCGATATGTGTCTGAGCGCCACTAACCCTTTCGCAAGTAGATCCCGAATATAGTGATAGCGAATGTCAATATGTTTGGTTCTACCATGCTACTTTGGATCCTTAGCGTGAGCCAATGCCGATGTGTCAATATACAACAACACTGTCTCTTCAGAGTGGTGTGTTATAGCCAATTGTTGTAGGAAATTCCGTAACCAAACAGTCTCTTGACATACTGTTGAACAAACCACGTATTCCGACTCCATCGTGGATAAAGCAATGCACATTTGTTTTTAACTGCACCAAGAAATGGCCCCACCTCCTAGCATGAACACATAGCCTGATGTAGATTTTTGCTCATCTTTGTCGCTGGCCCAATCAGCATCGCTATAACCTCTTCGTCTTAAGACACCTCCTTTGTAACATAAGGCGAGGTTTGTCTTTCCACGTAAATATCGAAAGATTCTCTTCACTGCCTTACAGTGAGTGAGACCCGGGTTACTCTGATAGCGACTGACCAATCCGACTGCATAACAAATGTCAGGTCGAGTGCACAACATAGCATACATCAGACTCCCTATTATAGTCGCATATGGCACTTTAGACATTTCATTCTTTTCTTCATCAGTCTGTGGACATTGACTTGTACTTAAAGCACATCCCCTGTCAATTGGAGTATCGATGGGTTTGGAATAATGCATTCAGAATCGCTCGGGAATTATATTTATATAGGTCTCCTAAGACAGACTCAGAAGTCTTTTTAAGCGATCTCTTATAATTTTTAGTCCAAGCACATAGATTGCTTCACCCATGTCTTTTATCTCAAAGATAGAAGACAACCACTGCTTAGTGGCTTCGATTTACTTCATATCATTCCTAGCCAGTAATATGTCATCGACATATAATGATAAGATACAGATCTCTTCTCTATTCGTTTGACATACACATAGTGGTCTTCCTCAATCATCTCAAAACCAAATGATATACTTGCTCTATGGAATCTAAAATACCACTGTCTAGACGATTATTTGAGGCCATAAATGGAACGCTTGAGACGACAAACTTTGCTCTCTTGTCCCTCTACCTCAAATCCTTCTGGTTGTGTCATATGGATCTCCTCGTCTAGTTCTCCATTGAGAAATGTAGTCTTAATGTCCATTTAAAAAAGATCCAAATCTAAATGAGCAACAATGGCTAGGATAAGGCGAACTGATGTGAATCTCACCATAGGGGATAATGTTTCATCAAAGTCTATTCCCTCCTTTTAAGTATAGCCCTTCGCCATAAGTCATGCCTTATATTTGTCGATCGATCCATCTGTCCTGCGCTTAATTTTGAAAATCTATTTATTTCCAATAGCTTTGCTCCCAGGGGGGAGATCAAGTAATTCCCAGACCTCATTCTTAGCCATGGAGTCCATTTCATCTTGCATAGCAACCTCCCACTCTTTCCTAGAAGATGATGCAAATGCCTCTTTAAAAGAATTAGGCTCATCATCGTCTATGGGCAGACACATTAAAACTTCCCTTCAATCTCAAATAGATGACGGCGAATATACCCACGCTTACTATGACGTATTTGGGTGCATAGCTGATCCGATGATGTACTCCCACTGGGCACACTCCCACTAGCTTGGTGATCATCTCTACTATCCTCAGTGGTCACATGGTTAGGCTCTAATTCCCTCCCTTCGCTTGAAGATGGTAAGATATATATCACTGGACTCATCCAACTCATGGAGGTCAAAACTTTTCAAAGTGTCGCCAATGTTAGGAAATTCATTTTCTAAGAAAATGACATCCCGAACCTCCTTTTCCGTCATCCCTCCATTAGGGTGTTGTACATACATCACATAGCCCTTAGAGTTATCAGGATATCTTATAAAGATAAACTTTCTAGCTATATGACCTAGTTTTCCAAACTTATGTGAAGTGTCATGGACATATCTTGCACAACCCTAGGGACGTAGATTCTCTAAATTGGGCTTTTTACCATGCCATAACTCATAAGGGGTGGAAGGAACGGACTGTGAAGACACGTGGTTAAGGATGTAGGCCGCAGTTAGAAGAGCATCACCCCAAAAAGATATTGGGAGGTTAGCATGTGCCATCATCGACCTAACCATGTATAACAATGTTCTATTCCTTCTCTCGGCTACAATAATTTGCTGCGGAGTAAATGGAATTGTAAGTTGCATACGAATTCCTTTTTTTTCACATAAAGTTCGAAACTGGTCTGATAGATATGCACATCCTTGATCTGTCCGAAGAGCTTTTACACTCTTATCCAATCGATTCTCAGCCTCTACTAAGAAGTGTAGCATCCCTGGAATTTTTCAGAAATTATAAGAAATTTTCTAGGATTTCCTGGGAATTTTTGAATTTAAATATAATTATTTAAGTTGTAGATAGGCTTAATGGGATATCTAAGAAATAAAGGGTTCATTGATAATTATATAAAGGCCTAAATGTTAAAATAGGTTTCAGCCCACTCAAATAGGCCCAAAAGACCCAAATCCAAGCATCTTAGGCCTTAGCCCGATTATAGAAACGTAATTGAGGATAATTTCAGATTAAAAAGGGATCATAGGATTATTAGGGGATAAATAGTTGATAAATAAAAATATCTGAAAAATTCAGAAAGACCACCAAGAAACGGTATATCGCACGACCGCAATATGAAGAAGGCGGTCCCAAACTGACCGCTATCATGTTCCGTAAACGGGAGAAGAGGAAGCGTGGAAAAATAGAATTTTTCCCACCTTAATCCCCATAGATCGATGTTACCTCGTAAGGAGTCGTGCCTAGGACTCTTAGGGATTGATTGGAGTCCAAAATAGGATTCTATTTCGACCAAATCTAGTAACCCTAACTCAAACCCTATAAATAGACCCAACTTCGACCCGCGCGAACCCTAATGTTGGATCGCATTTTTTGAAGGTACGGAGACACTATCTCAGGCAATGCCTTTTTAACATTTTGTTCTCCTTTATATTGTCTAACATCCCCCCAATTTTTGTGCTAGGAGGTCGAGTCTTTAAGGTTCTAGAAGCCCCGAAAGTTGTTGTTTCGCTGCCATCTGCACAGGAAATAGTGCGATCGTCTAGGGAATAAGAGAAAATTAGAAGCCCTAGATGAGGTTAGTTCGAGTTGTACCTTTAGAATTAATTGTTCTCCTTTGTACCTTCTGCCTATCCTCCAAATCTCATAGACTTAGGACAAGAGGTTGAAGAGTTAAAAGGCCTAAAAATAGGTGGTTCCACGTAGGACGTGCAGGAGCCAACATCGACTTCCAATCAAAAATTTGATCTTTAGGAGCACTTTCAGAGGTAGGTTATCTCATGGATAGCTAAATTAACATATTAGGAACAAAGATCCTTTGGTTTCTAGTAATTTCATGCACTGCACTTGGAGAATTTGATGTTTTATTTTCACTGCGCATCTATGTCATCACTGCTTGTAGGGACCATGCCTTTAATAAGAAATTGATAATTTTGACTTAATTCATGCAAACCTATGCACCTCCATAACTTGATTTTCATGGTAGCATGTTTACCTTTCTGTCTAGCACATTTACCTACATTTATTCTCCTTAGAATAGGCCTTGCATGCCATATTTTACTTCTGTCTGCTATAGACAAGAAACGGTCTCTCTCAGACTGTCATAATCATGTAGTGGCCCTTCTATAGACCGCTAACACCAGAATGCGGTCCTCATCTGACCGCCATTTATTTTCTGTGACCTACACTCTGTTAACACTAAACAGTGCACAGATCTGCCCTATTATATACATGGTAAACCTAGGTAAATAGGTTTTATTTTGAATTTTGACGTCATTTTGGCAATATTGGTTATATTGTGCATCATCCATGATAGATTGTATATCTTACATGTTTTAAATGTTTATTTTAATCTTATGCAAATTTTGTGCCAAAACTCCTATAGTTTGTATTTAAATCATTTTCTCTACGCTCATAGAGCATGGTTTATTGTGATGTGTTGATCGTTGTTGCACGCACTTCACTCTCATATATTGTCTTTTTGGTTAAGTACATAGCACATATCCCGGTATGTGACTATTAGTTACACTTGCATGTGATAGGAACACTTTCTTGGACTTGTGAACCTCTCCACCAGATATTCCTTCTATCGGATTAGGGGATCATATTTCAAGGCCTCCGTAAGTCTCCGTGAGCCTGAGATTCCCACTAGGACACCGAGCTGGTTGTACCCTCAAAGTCCAATTCTCTAGAAAGCACTCACATGACCGGTGTTTTTCTGAGTCCTGGCTGGTTGCAGCCATCAAGGAGATCGCTATTGTCAGTTAGCGGCCTTACCATGACTGCTAGCTCCCAGAGTTTTCACTGTGTTGACCCTTCTTTCTTTCTGGCATCGACTCTATCTAGTTGCGGCCATCCTGTGACCGCCACTTTTGGGTTGCAGCCAGGCTAAGACCGTTATCTGAAGAAAACGGCCCAAGCATGACCGTTTCGGTCTCGAGTGTTCTTAACCTGAGGTTTGACCCACGGGTTGATTTTTCTATGTTCTTAGAAGGTCTATGGATTATCTGGACTTAAAACCTTGTTCAATAAGTAACTAGTGGAATATGAAAGTTAACAAATACGCCATTATGCTGTCAGATTTCTCTCGTGGCATGACCTTATCTTTAATTCATCCTTGAACTCTCATTATCTCATATTGGCGCTTTCTCTACCTTGGTTACATTATCATGAACTATTGTTGAATTGTGTATTATTGGTCGAAACGTTTATTTATATCTCATGGAAGTAGCTTGATTTATAACGTGAAGATGCAGATCGGGCACTGATTGTGTCCAAGGGCTCGACGCTAGCCCCTCAGCTGATTGTCGGAAACATACTGTAAACCATGGGGTATGATGAGCACTAGCGTCGCATTACGTCGGGAGTACTTTTTGTATAAACTGGTGAAATCCATGAGGTAATCTTGTCATAATTTACATGCTTGCTAAGTACTTTCTTGTTCATGACTTTCTAGTGCGCAACCTCTATGGTTGTGAAGTAAATTCTCGTTATTGAAAGGCCACTTTATCTTATAGTCTTGCTCTATCAAGCTCTATTATTCACATTCCTCGTATCTCTATAGTTCATATCTCGTTGTTATATCGCATTTTCCATTACCTTCTTTTCTAGAGCCAAAATGTAATTACTTAAATTATGCCTTCATGTTGATACGAAGATACCTACTAGGCAAGTGTGCTCATTACCCTACTTTTCTAATCTTTCAGGAAATTCTAGTGGATCAGATTCCGAGTAATCCGATGATGGGTCCGAGAGCGATGATTGAAGACCCGAGAGAAGACTTTGAGTGTCATGAGTCTTTATGTTAGTCTAGAGTCATATCGTGTAATTTCCTTTTTTGAGTCATGTAATTTTCATTTTTATTGAGTCTAGTTGTCATTATATTAAAAGAGAGTCAAGCGTTCATGTACTTGATTATTATCAATAAAATTTAAATTTTTGGTCAATTAATGTGCATTCATCTTTTGTGTGAATAATTTACGCTCTGATTATATTTCTAGCTTAAGGTGTATTGCCGACTGTTCACATTTCCCCGAGTTACTTCCGTTCTACACATATATCTAGGGGCATGACAGTTAAGTTGGTATCAGAGCCTAGGCATAAGTAAGTCCTAGGAAAATGTAATGTCATAGGCTAAGTCCAAGGCTTAAGGACCCACACCAAGGAACTAGGAAGAAATTTCCAACTCATGTGAAAATGGGTAGAGTCGGGATGAGATAGTTGTTTAAAAAATTATCCTAAAAAATTATCCCTAGGATAATCTTCATTAATTCCGTAGGAATTAATAAATTGATTATTCTCTCAGGTACCTTATTCTCACCATGGCACACCGTGTTGATAGGGACGGAATGCAACAGACCGTTGCAGGTCTTACCCAGGCCCTGCAGACTGTGGCCCAAGCTGGCACGAGAGCTGGTGTTGGCCATCTGCACCGAAACTTTCGGAGTTTAAATCCTCCGTGATTCTCTAGTTCCTCTAATCCGGATGAAGCCGAAAACTGGATGGACGAAATGGAGTGAATCTTTAATGCTATGCAATGTGCGGACCGGGAGAAGGTCCTTCGGCTACATTTCAACTACACAAAGATGCCCGAACATGGTGGAAAGCTACATTGGCCCCTCTCTAGAATAGGCAACTTCCTTGGGCAGAGTTTCTTTAACTATTCCATGCCAAGTACTTCTCCGAGCATGTTAAGGAGTGAAAGGCTGTGGAATTCGCTTCTCTATGCCAAGGCATGATGTCGATGGCAGAATATGAACTATAATTCTCCCGCCTGGCCCCTTATGCCCAACATCTAGTGAGCACCGACATCTTAAAGGCAAACCGGTTCTTGGACGGTTTAAGGCCCAGTTTTATTCAACAATTAGGATCGCAAAATGTCTGTACATACGCGGAAATGGTCCAACGGGCATATCTATGTGAGTGGACCTTAGAGAAGGTCGAAAAGTACAAAAATAAGGGTGAAGAATCCAGCCGGAAGTCAGATCGGTGAGGAAAGAAAGAGAAGTTAAGCATCACAGAGTCTTACAAATCCCGTGATAGTAAGAAGAGGTCCCGGAACGGGAGTAGTAGTGGCAATCACAAGAATAAGAAGGCGAAGGAGGAAGACAAGCAAGCCATGGTGGCTTGCTCATTCTGCGAGAAATTTGGCCATTCGACCGAGGAATGCTAGAAGCGTCTAGGCACATGCTTACGCTGTGACAGTCGGGAGCATCGTATGTCAGACTGTCCTCTCATGAAGGACCAATCTTCTAGCGGTGGACGCAAGCGGCAAGCGTGTCTTATTGTTGTCCTTGATGAAGAAGCGCCCAAGGATGATGGGCTAATGGAAGGTACCGTTCACATATATTCACATCCTGCATTTGTTTTTTTATACTGGTGCCTCTCATTCTTTTATATCTACTACCTTTGCAAAAATCTTGCCAATTGCACATGTTCCTCTACCTTCGGACCTAGCCACAAGTACACCCTTAGGTCTGGGAACTAAATTAACAACTTACTACCTAGATAGTGAGGTAACGATAGAAGGCCATAACCTCTCCGCAAACTTAGTATGCCTTAACATGGAACGTTATGATGCTATTCTAGGTATAGATTGACTTGTCGAACACTATGCCGAGATCAATTATCGCAATAGGAGAATTTCTTTCCATAAACCCAACCTTCCAAAATTCTCTTTTCTTTGGAATCAAATATAGAAAACACCCTGCTCTTATTTCCTCTCTCCACACCGGCAAACTCATTTCGCAGGGATGTGAAGCTTTTCTTGCTTCTGTAGTTATTACCGAGTCCAAGGAAATCCTTATAAAATAAATTCTCATCGTAAAAGAATTCCCTGATGTTTTCCGCTCTGACGTACCTGGTCTACCACCCGAAAGGGAAGTCAATTTTTCTATTGAACTCACACTCGGAGCAACAGCTGTGTCTGTCACACCCCGAGCCGATAGCAGCGGAACGTGTCGTTTGCTCGGAACGTGGCAGTTAAACAGTCGTGAACGATCAAGAGCAATGGCATGCGACCAAATAATTTTGAACAACAATAGAAATTTTATTTCTAATATAAATCTCTTACAAGAACTTGTTTTCCAACTTAGAGACTCGATCACAATGGCAAGGAAGAAAATGACATACTAACAGACTTAGACAAGATAACTGAATGAGACGATAAGCTAACTTAGCTAGACAATACTATCTAGACTCAAGAAAAACCAAAAAGACACAGGTTCACTAGTTTCCGAAGCTCGCTTGCACACTTGTCCCGCCCGTGTGAGTCTCGGTCTTGCTAGCCACCTGATTACCTGAAAATGTTGGAATGAAACGGAGTGAGCGAATGCTTAGTAGGAAATTATATCTCAAGAACTAGCAATGGGTTTAAGTAATTACACTTTTTCTCATGTAAATGCATTAAGGCTATGCATGTAGAAAGAACTGATCAAGTAAAACTAATCAATAGAATAACACGTCATACAAAACATCCAAGTGAGTCTTAAACAAGAGATATTCATGAGAGACTTTATAGATTATTGGCTATTTCACGCAAGTACTTTGCCCGTGTCGGGCCACGCTAGTAAAGTCACGCAAGTCGAGTCACGCACGCAAGAAAGAGAGAGAGAGTGTGGAATGCCAATTAGATCAAGAGAAAGAGTACTTCGGTGCAATGCTAGACACCGGTATCATTACAACTCCCATGGGCACTAGTACTTTTGGGTGCTCCTCCAGGACCAGATCGGGCCCTTATATGCACAGCATTCACGATAGATCTAGACATCCACGATAGTTTATAGCCAATAAGGAGTTCCAAGAACAAACTTTAATAGGATGATAAGATAAGATTTTCATGGAATTCAAGGGCAAGGCCCTTGAGTAAGGACATTCTTGCGATAAAATCTACGCGAAACATATAAACCATGACATGTCGATAAACTGGGTGGAATTGGTTCCCTAACTTAGGTACCATGACAATTAAGTGTCCATATATAGATGGTCACCTATCTGATATAGAATTAAGATCTACAAGAACAGCCTATTAATGGCATGATGTTCTTATCCCCTCAAGAATATTCTCATGATATTCACTTAGCATAACATGAGGGCCGGTATACCATGTTTCTATCGAGTGACATGGTAAAGATTGTGTAATAGGTTTTTATGGTACAACCAGCTCAGTCGGCCTTGAGGGAATCCAAGGCTCCAGGAGTCTTACGGAGGTTTCCATGACTAACTCACTAGTCCAAAGGAACGGAACGTCCAATGGAGAGCTTGTATGTCACCGAGAGTTGAGGGGTAAACGGTAAAACATCGTGAAATGTGGGACTAAATTCACGGAGTGGAAATATAGTGCCAACTATATTATTATGTATACATATATCAAATCCTCGGTTAACAACATAACATTATATAATGTAAACCCACGGTTAATCAGCAACAGTGAAAATTACTACTCAGGAAAATAGCGACTTTATCAAAGTCATAAATTATAAAATGCACGCCTTCATCAGGGGCGTTTATCTACAATTCGATGGCTACAGTAGCAGGCATTCAATTTAGTTAAAAATTCACGCCCCGGTTTAGGGCGCTACTTCTGTAAGAGACGACTTTGGCCAGGTCGTTAATTTCATTAACATTAGAATAGCATTCGTGAACAGTATGATTTTCCACATAATAAAATTTAGGAAAATAGGGTCACATGATCAGGAAGAGAAAAATAACAGGAGTACAAGAATATGATCATGCATTAAAGTATAATCATGTTTGAATAGATATATAATTTTTAACATGGTTAATTATTAATTAAAGAAATTGACGTCTGTGTGCAGGGCGTCAAAACTGGAATTGACGACCTCGTAAGAGTCGTTTCTTTTAAACTTGGCGCCCTAGACAGGGTCGCTACTTTCAAATCTTTACAGAAAATGTTTGAAAACCATGATTTAACTATATACATGCATTTCATGATGATTTAACACTAGAATTTAACTAGTTTGGGCTACGTTCTTGAGAAAACCTACTTGATGGTGATCTGGTTTGAAGAAACTGGAGAACTTGTAGGGAATACGGTACTCTGTTCAAAACAGAGTGTCCTGAGAACCGCTACGCACGAATTTAGACAGCAACCTAGCAGCCAGGTCTTCAGTCAGATGAACGCAGTGTAGGTGAGTAATAGATGAGAAGAAGATGCTCAAGCTCCAGACTTAGAGAGATAATAGCTTTTCCTTACTTATCTGTGAAGATGCTGTCGATGAAGAACACTCGTTCTTCAGCTAGGCAGACACTTCCTCACGCTGCAGGCAACCTGCAGAAGAAGCGGAAGAGGAAGAAGATGAAGATGTTAACAATCTTCATATATATAACCGGAGGCAAGGGAAAAGAAAAGAAAGAACATTACCTGTTCTTTACGGTTGACAGCGGCAGAGCTTCCTTCCAACAAAATAGCTATTAGGGTTGGATCGTATGGGGTATTTATAGGGTTAAGAACCTAATAGAGTTAGAATTCTATTAGAACCTACATTCCCTTTGATAGAGTCCTTTCCCTGATTGATTTAACATGTACCAACCTAGAACCCTTCCCTAGATAAGCATAAACTTCCCTGGATAAGCTCCGTGTTCGAACGAAACTAAAACTGAATTAACGTCTTATGTTAGGGCGTGAATATTTAAATTGACGCCTTGCATTTCGTCATTTTTAAAGAAATAACGCCCTTCCGTCGGGCGCTATTCACGATTTCACGTCAATTTGTGCTTGTTACAATATTTGAGGATTTTTATCTTTTTTATTTGATTAGGTTTAGTTATGAAATTTTATGGGTAATAGTTTTCCATTTTTCTTGATTTTTCCATGTAATTAGTTTTTAAAAATTCCTTTAAACCAAAAAGTGGCACTATTCACTCACACTATTCATTCCTAAAGAATTGACGACGTGCCATACGTCGTTTCTTTCTAAAGTGACGCCCAAATAGTTGGGCGCTATTCACTTTGGGCTCTTTCTTTCTTGATTTTTATCTTTTTTTCTGGATGTGATATAGATGGGAAATTTTAAGGGTATTAATTTTCCATTTTTCTCTATTTTTCTATATAATTATTTTTCCAAAATTCTTTAGTCGTAAAATCGGCACTATTCATTTTATAATAAAATAACGACTTAGCTTAAGTCGTTTCTTATGTACTTGACGCCTGCATACGTTGGCGTCATTTCATTTTTTACATTTTCACTTGCCCTTCAAAAGATTAATAGTGTATATATATCCCTGTTATTTCTATAACTATATAATGCACAAATCCATACATCTCCAAGTCTATACATTCCATCACACAAGTCTATACACTCTCCAAGCATCTCACGTTCCAAGTCTATACATAACCCATGTCTATGTATTTTCTAAGTCTGTACATTGCATTCCCTAAGTCCATACATCCATTCAAGTCCATACATTCCATTACACAAGTCTATACATTGTCAAAGTCTTTGCATTCCGGAAGTCTATACATTCCTGAAGTCTATACATTCTACCCACTCAAGTCTATACATTCATTCCTTTATCTAAAGTCATCCAAAGTCTATACATTCTACCCACTCAAGTCTATACATTCATTCATCCAAAGTCTATACATTCTACCCACTCAAGTCTATACATTCATTCCTTCATCTAAAGTTATCCCAAGTCTATACATTCTACCCACTCAAGTCTATACATTCATTCATCCAAGTCTATACATTCATAAGTCCACACAATGCATAAGTCTATACATTCATAAGTCCATACAATGCATAAGTCTATACATTTCTCCAAGTCTACACACTCCTTCCCCAAGTCTATACATTCATTTTCAAGTCTATACATTCATAAGTCCACAAGTCTATACACTCACAAGTCCACACATTCCCTAAGTCTATACCCTCACAAAGTCTATACAATGCCAAGTCTACACATTCACAAGTCTACACAAGTCCACACATTCCCTAAGTCTATACACTCACAAGTCCACACATTCCCTAAAAAGTCTTTACACTCACAAGTCTATACAATGCCAAGTCTACACATTCACAAGTCTATACAATGCTAAGTCTACACATTCCTTCATCTATAAAGTCTGTACATCAGTCCAAAGTCTATACGTAAATATTATATTTATATATCCTTTTCCCTTCTAATATAGTAAATGTCATAAATGTGAATATTAAATTTTATAAATTATTAATAAAATACTAATCGATGTTTTCTTCGAGATTTATTGATTCTAATTCTAATAAAATTATGTTATGCATTAAATGCCTACTTAAAAACAACATGTTATTCTTAAATTTATTATAATACAATGGTAGGGTTCATGAGTTCTTTTTGTGAGATTTCTCAGGATGTCAGGGGGTCGTGTACCGAGTCTGGCCTTGATTATTTACGTTGTATTATATTTATTTATATTGCATTATATATTCATAAACATATTTGTTATTTTCTAACCCTCATATACCTATTAATAATTTGTATGTATATAGGGATTTTATTCCTCATAATTTATTTAACTTTTATTAGTCCTTGTCCTAGGTATCAGAGGCAGGTTCGATCTGAGCAACCCTATAGGAATATCACTTGACCATTTATTTAAAATTTTATTTATTAAACATTATATACTTATAAGAGTATGTATTTATTTTTATGTATATTTTTATTCTTATTCCAAAATTACCGGGCGTTACAGTGTCAAAGGCCCCTTATAGGATGTTCCCTCGGAGCTCAAGGATCTGAAGAAGCAACTTCAGGAGTTGCTAGAGAATTGCTTCATTCGGCCAAGCACATCCCCATGGGATGCGCCGGTCCTATTTTTCAGGAAGAATGATGGATCTCTCAGGCTGTGCATTGATTACCGACAGTTAAATCAACTTACCATCAAAAACAAGTACCCACTGCCGCGTATTGATGAGCTGTTCGACCAGATCTTCGGTGCGGAGTATTTCTCCAAGATTGATCTCAGGTCTGGCTACCATCAATTAAAGATTAAGAAGGAGGACATTCACAAGACGGCTTTCCGAAGTAGATACGGACATTATGAGTTTATGGTTATGCCGTTCAGGTTAACCAACGCCCCTGCAGCATTTATGCAACTCATTAATAATATTTTCAGGCCGTATCTTGACCGATTTATGGTCGTATTCATTGATGACATCCTTATATATTCCAAGACAAAGGAAGAACATGAAGAACATGAAGAACATCTGAGAATTACCTTGCAAACATTAAGGGAACATCAACTATATGCAAATTAAAATAAATGTGAGTTCTGGTTAAAGAAAGTCTCATTCCTTGGCCATGTTATCTCCAAAGTAGGTATTGACGTGGATCCTTCTAAGGTAGAAGCTGTCAAGAACTGGAGCCGACCAACGACTATATCTGAAATTAGAAGTTTCCTTGGTCTGGTTGGTTACTATCAGCGGTTTATCAAGGATTTCTCCAAAATCGTCGTCCCCCTAACAAGACTTACGAGAAAAGAAAATCCATTTGTATGGACCACGGAGTGTGAGGAGAGTTTCTTTACTCTCAAAGAACATCTCACCACTGCACCCATTCTGGCACTGCATGTCGAAGTCGGCGGGTTTGAAGTATACACGGATGCATCAAGCGTTAGCCTTGGGTGCGTTCTTATGCAAAATGGAAAGGTGATTTGCTATGCCTCAAGACAACTAAAGCGGCACAAGGAAAATTATCCAGTTCATGATCTGGAGCTAGCTGCTATTATATTTGCTATGAAAATTTGGCGTCATTATCTTTATAGAGAGAAGTTTACGGTGTATTCAGACCACAAAAGTCTGAAATATCTTTTCTCTCAAAAGGAGTTAAATATGAGGTAAAGGAGATGGCTGGAGTATCTCAAGAATTTCGATTTCGCCATCCAATACCATCTGGGTAAGGAAAATGTTGTAGCCGATGCACTCAGCAGAAAATCAATAGGAATGTTTTCAAGCCTTATGAAAGGTATGACTAATCTCATTGTTAAATTTGCCCAGTTGAATCTAGATATTAATGTAGAGGAAGAAGAGTGTTTTATTGCCAATATCTGGTCACAACCTACATTGATAAAAGTCCTGATCAAGTTGAAAGAGAATGACTCTACACTAATGGAAATCAAGGATAATGTTGATCAACAGCCAGATTTCTCTATGGCAACTGACGAAAGATTGCTATTCCGAGGTCAAATTTGCATATCGGATCATGCCGATACTAAAAAGTTGGTTATGGACAAAGCACATAAACCAAGGTATGCCATGCACCCTGGTGCTACCAAGATGTACCAAGATCTTAAAAGAAATTTTTGGTGGCCCAATATTAAAAGAGAAGTGGCAGACTACGTATCACGCTGTCTCACTTGCCAACAAGTTAAGGCAGAATATCAAAAGCCCGCTGGAAAATTACATCCCTTGGAGATCCCCGAGTGGAAATAGGAGAGTGTAGGGGTGGATTTTATCATGGGTCTACCTAGGTCAAGAGGAGGACATGATGTTATATGGGTGATCATTGATCGCTTGACCAAATCGGCTCACTTTCTACCTATTAAAAGTCGATGGTCCGTGGATGTTTTGGTTGCCTTGTATATGAAGGAAATTGTGAGACTACATGGAGTCCCTGTCACTATTATATCTGATCGAGACCCTTGATTCACGTCTCAATTCTGGAAGGGTCTACAACATTCATTAGGGACCAAGTTGAATTTCAGTACTGCATGCCATCCACAAACCGATGGTCAAATTGAAAGAACCAATCTAGTGGTGGAAGATATGCTTAGGGCCTGTGCAATTGATTTTGGTGAAGTTGGCACGACCACTTGCCTCTAGTGGAGTTTGCCTACAATAATAGCTATCAATCTAACCTTCAAATGGCACCGTTCGAGGCACTGTATGGTAGGAGTTGTCGTTCACCTATATCAAGGGGTGAGGTTGGAGAAAGATAACTTCTAGGCCTTGATCTTGTTCGGGATACGACAGAAAAAGTTAAGCTGATTAAGGAGAGACTCCAGATGGCTCAGGATAGACAAAAGACTTATGCTGATATCAGGAGAAGAGACCTAGAATTTTAAGTGGGAGATCATGTATTTCTCAAGGTTTCCCCAAGTCGAGGAATTTAAAGATTTGGCATTAAAGGCAAGTTTACCTCACGATTCATCGGCCATTTTTAAATTCTTGAAAGGGTTGGCGAGGTTGCTTATCGATTGGCGTTGCCTCCACAACTGTCTGGCGTCCATGACGTATTTCATGTATCCATGCTCAAGTGGTACGTCTATGACCCTTTTCATATTATAAGTCATGTGGATCTGGTGATACAGAAGGATCTGACGTACGAGAAAAGACCACTCAAAATACTTGATCGAGAGGTACGTCGGCTTCACAACAAGAGTATTCTCATGGTAAAGGTCCGAGGGAATAAGCGCCTGGATCAAGAAGCCACATGGGAAACAAAAGAAGCCATGCGTAAATGATTCCCCGAACTATTCAATTGTAAGTACAATACACTCTCCATAAAGTCGTGTGGAATTTGGAGACCAAATTCCATTAAGTGGGGGAGGGTGTTGCATCCCTGAAATTTTTCTGAAATTATAAGCTTTTTTTTTGAAATTTCCTGGGAATTTGTTGAATTTAAATACAATTATTTAAGTCGTAGATAGGCTTAATGGGCTATCTAATGAATAAAGGGTTAATTGATAATTATCTAAAGGCCTAAATGTTAAAATAGGTTTGAGCCCACTCAAATAGGCCCAAAAGACTCAAATCCAAGTCTCTTAGGCCTTAGCCCAATTATAAAAATGTAATTGAAGATACTTTTAGATTAAAAAGGGATAATGGGATTATTAGGGGATAAATAGTTGATAAATAATAATATCCAAAAAATTCAGAAAGACCACCAAGAAACAGTCTATCGCACGACCGCAATATGAAGAAGGCGGTCCCAAACCGACCGCTATCATGTTCTGTAAATGGGAGAAGAGGAAGCATGGAAAAATGGAATTTTCCCCACCTTAATCCCCATAGATCGATGTTACCTCCTAAGGAGTCGTGCCTTGGACTCTTAGGGATTGATTGGAGTCCAAAATAGGATTCTATTTCGACCTAATCTAGTAACCGTAACTCAAACCCTATAAATAGACCCAACTTCGACCCGCGCGAACCATAATGTTGGATCACATTTTTCGAAGGTAAGGAGACACTATCTCAGGTAATACCTTTTTAAGATTTTGTTCTCTTTTATATTGTCTAACATCCCTCCAATTTTGTGCTAGGATGTCGAGTCTTTAAGATTCTAGAAGCCCCAGAAGTTGCTGTTTCGCTGTTGTCTGCACAGGAAACAATGCGATCGTCTAGGGAAGAAGAGGAAATTAGAAGCCCTAGACGAGGTTAGTAAGAGTTGTACCTTTAGAATTAATTGTTCTCCTTTGTACCTTCTGCCTATCCTCTAAATCTCGTGAACTTATGACAAGAGGTTGAAGAGTTAGAAGGCCTAGGAGATTCCACGCAGGACACGCTGGAGCCAGCATCGACTTCCAATAAAAAATTCGATCTTTAAGAGCACTTTCAGAGGTAGGTTATCTCATGGATGGCTAAACTAACGTATTAGGAAGAAAAGCCCTTTGATTTCTAGTAATTTCATGCACTGTACTCGAAGAATTTGATGTTTTATTTTGACTGCGCATCTAAGTCATCACTGCTTGCATGGACCATGCCTTTAATAAGAAATTGATAATTTTGACTTAATTCACGTAAACCTATGCATCTCCATGACTTGATTTTCATGGTAGCTTGTTTACCTTTCTGTCTAGCACGTTTACCTTCATTTATTTTCCTTGGAATAGGCCTTGCATGCCCTATTTTACTTCTATCTGCTACAGACAAGAAACGGTCTCTCTCAGACTGCCATAATCATGTAGTGGCCCTTCGACAGACTGCTAACACTAGAATGCAGTCCTTATCTGACCGCCATTTGTTTTCTGTGACTTGCACTCTGTTAACTCTAAACAGTGTGCAGATCAGCCCCATTATATACATGGTAAACCTAGGTAAATAAGTTTTATCCCAAATTTTGATGTCATATTTGTGATATTGGTTATATTGTGCATCATCCATCATAGATTGCATGTCTTACATGTTTTAAATGCTTATTTTAATCTTATGCTAATTTCGTGCCAAAACTCCTATAGTTTGTATTTAAATCATTTTCTCTACGATCATAGAGCATGGTTTATTGTGATGTGTTGATCGTTGTTTCACCCACTTCACTCTCATATACTATCTTTCTGGTTAAGTACATAATACATACCCCGGTATGTGACTATTAGTTACACTTGCACGTGATAGGAACACTTTCTTGGACTTGTGAACCTCTCCGTCAGATATTCCTTCTGATGGACTAGGGGATCATGTTTCAAGGTCTCCGTAAGTCTCCGTGAGCCTAAGATTCCGACTAGGACGCCGAGCTGGTTGTACCCTCAAAGCCCAATTCTCTAGAAAGCACTCACATGATTGGTATTTTTCTGAGTCCTGGCTAGTTGCGGCCATCAAGGAGACCGCTATTGTCAGTTAGCGGCCTTACCATGACTGCTAGCTCCCAGAGTTTTCACCGTGTTGACCCTTCTTTCTTTCTGGCATCGACTCTGTCTAGTTGCGGCCACCCTGTGACCGCCACTTTTGGGTTGCAGCCAGGCTATGACTGCTATCTCAATAAAATGGCCCAGGCATGACGGTTTCTATCTCAAGTGTTCTTAACCCAAGGTTTGACCTATGGGTTGATTTTCCTATGTTCCTAGATGGTCTATGGAGTATCTGGACTTAAAACCTTGTTCAATAAGTTACTAATGGAATATGAAAGTTAACAAATACGTCGTTATGCTGTCGGATTTCTGCCGTGGCATGACCTTGTCTCTAATTCATCCTTGAACTCTCATTATCTCGTATTGGTGCCTTCTCTACCTTGGTTACATTATCATGAACTATTGTTGAATTATGTATTATTGGCCGAAACATTTATTCATATCTTATGGAAGTAGCTTGATTTATAACGTGAAGATGCAGATCGGGCACTGATTGCAGTCCAAGGGCTCGACGCTAGCCCCTCGACTGATTGTCGGAAACATATTATAAATCATGGGGTATGATGAGCACTAGCGTCGCATTGCACCGGGAGTACTTTTTTTATAAACTGGTGAAATCCATGAGGCAATCTTGTGATAATTTACATGCTTGCTAAGTACTTTCTTGTTCATGACTTTCTAGTGCGCAGCCTCTATGGTTGTGAAGTACATTCTCGTTAATGAAAGGCCACTTTATCTTAGAGTCTTGCTTGATCATGATCTATTATTCACATTCCTCATATCTCTATAGTTCATATCTCATTGTTATATCGCATTTTCCATTACCTTTTTTTCAAGAGCTAAAATGTAATTACTTAGAGCATGCCTTCATGTTCATACAAAGATACCTACTAGGCAAGTGTGCTCATTATCCTAGAACCTGCAGCAATGGCCAGAAAGCTTAGGACAGTTAAAATATCAATAGGAAAAGAGAGAGAAACACTCACAAACTCCAATCATGGATCATGGCAATCAAATATGAACATAAAGCATGGGATGCTCTTTTTTTAAAGAGATGATAGATAAATGGAATTTCTAAAAATCTAACAAACTAACAATCACTTAGGGAGAGTGCTACGTGGAGCACAAAAGGAGGTGCACCATGGGTGAAAAGGGGAGATGGCATACGTGGGTGCTCAAGAGGAAGGGTAATCAAAAGAAAAATAAAAGGGGTCCCACCGTGATCGCCAATTTGTAGATTATGAAAAATCAACTTAAAAGAACAAAAGCATCATAAGATAGAAAAAGAGGGGGAAAGAGATAGAAATAGGGAGCATGCGTAGGATGCTATAGAAGGGTGATCGCCAGAGACGTGAGGGCCTCAAGGATATAACAATAAGGAAAAGGAGGGATCACAAAGAATACCTTTAAAGCGTGGGAGATGTGAGTGCACCTTCTCTTCTAATCGGCCGGCCAATGAAGAGAGCTCTTCTTTGAGATTACCCTTGCAAAATAAGATAAACAACCAACAAAAAGATATTGATTAGAATTATGAGATGTGTAGCATCAAATCCTTAAGATAAACAAACATGACAATATAGAGATGAACACACCTTGTTGGGTGTTGGCCCTTAAACCCCTCTGCAAAGGGTGAGGAAAATAGTGATGATATGATGAAAAGGAGTGTGCAAGTGTTGCATAATTGGAGGTGTGCTAGAGTGCACAAGTGGAGATCTCAATATTGAGATGAAAAGAAATAAGAGAAAGAGATGAAGAAGATGATGCATGCAATGCTTATGACAATAAAATAAAGACAAGAGGAAGGGAAAGCTTATTGGTTTTCTCCGAAGATGGCTTCAATGGATGAAGATCTCCATTGGATGAGGCTTTATGTGCGTGGGAGTCTCCTCCTTGAGCTTTCGATCCGACAGCACCTCCCCTTGGTTGATTGTTTATGCCTTCTACACAAGGGAGAGAGGGGTCCTATTTATAGCACTGAAATTCAAAGTTTAATCCAAGAAAAATTAGGAAAACATGTTTTAATTAGATTTGGCAAGAGATAAACATTAGCCAAGTGTCTCTTCATCCTTGGAAAGCCTTAGGACTCCTTTCCCAAGTGAAAATGGGCTAAAAAGAGAGAAAGAAGGAGGTTCTGCCGGAGTTCGGAACTCTACAAGAAATGGCGACCATTCAGACGGTCGCTATTTAAAAGGACGATAGACGAAAGTGTCGCCAATTCCAAGGCATTTCGAGACGAATTAGGACTTTCTGAAATTTGAAAAGAATTGGCGACCATGAGGTGGTCGCTAATTAGAAATTAATACGAATTTCGTACGGAGATAAAAAGTCAAAATATAGCAAGGAAATTGGTGACTTTCCACATGGGCGCTCATTCATGAAATAGCAACCTTCCATACGGTCGTAGAATCAAAAAAATCTGAATTTGGACCAAAATATGAAGAAAAGAATTGGCGACCTTCCAAACGGTCGCTATTGAACGAATAGGCGACCTTTCGGAGTGTCACTAATTCATAAATCTCGAAAATCAGCTAAACTGGACTTTGCAGGGAATGGGCGCCCATGACCTGGTCACCAATTCCAAGGCATTTCGTGACGAATTAGGACTTTCCAAAATTTGAAAAGAATTGGCGACCATGAGGTGGTCGCTAATTAGAAATCAATACGAATTTCGGACGGAGTTAAAAACTCAAAATATAGCAAAGAAATTGACGACTTTCCACACGGGTGCTCATTCATGAAATAGCGACCTTCAATACGGTCGCAGAATCAAAAAAATCTGAATTTCGGCCAAAATATGAAGAAAATAATTGGTGACCATCGAAACGGTCGATATTTAAAGAATAGGCGACCTTCCGGAGTGTCACTAATTCATAAATCTCGAAAATCGGCCAAACTGGACTCTGTAGGGAATGGGCGCCCATGACCTAGGTGCCAATTGGAATGGGCGCCCAGGCCATGGGCGCCAATTCAAAGAATGGGCTCCCCCTGGCTGGGCACCCATTTAATTGGCGCCCGGGTCCTCGCCGTTAATTGACTTAAGGCCCGGAAAAATGTAGAAAAAGCTTAGAAAAAATCTAAAAAAATAGGAAAACATGTGGAAAAGTTTGAGAAAATTGAATATTCAAGAAAAATGAGGAAAAAAACTCAAATAAGTCGATTTGAGGGTCAAATGGGGCATCGCAGTGCGATAGGAGATATACTAAAAATGATGTCAAATTTGACGTGTCTACAACTGTCCCGCCTTGGCGTCTGCTTTGCAATGGAGCGACACGGAATAGAATGGAATGAAATAGAATGAAATGAATTGGAATGAAGTGAGAGCGAACTGAAAAGCAGATGTCAAGGTGTGATGAAACACATGATCGACATCACTTGATAGGAATTGAATCAAAAGCTCGATATGATGCAATTTTGAGGAGATTCAATTAAAGCAACAATTGTTTGGATAGAGGAGTGAGTGTGCACGCGGGCACGAAGGAGATAAAAGGAGCGATCAACTTCCAGAGCGATGGAAGTACCCCTAGTCACAAACCTGTAGGTTTCACCATTGGATAGCGGTTACCAGCCAATGTGGACGTACTGCAGCTAAGGTGGATCAAGGAAAAATGATTGAAATAAGAAGATAGAAATTCAAACAAAGGTGTTTTCAAGGAAACAACCCAAAACGGCAACAAGGCGAACTGAGGACACAATTCGACATGGAATATCTCTTATCTTGAAATTAAGGATTAATTGATTCTGTAAATGAGTTTATTAGAATGGTTTTCCACCATTGATTCAAATTCCTACATTAATGCATACTAGGTTTAAAGAAAAAAAATAAATTAAATTAAAATATAAAGTAATCAAGGATAATATTGTTAAGTTGTCCAGACTGAGTCAATAAACTGATTTGTGAGATGATACTAAGTCAAAGCCCGTTTATCTGCGCACCAACTCGCAAAAGGGAACCATCATCCCCAGTCTTGAACGGCTCAACGGCCTATCCGTGCAACTAAGATTCCTCTGGAATCATCATTATTTTTGATGAAGGGGAACTCAAATTCCAGATTTACCAAAGCCACAAGGTCCTTGATATAATCTAATAGCGTATGCAGCATATAGTAAAAATGCATACTGGAAGAGATGGTGAAGCAGTGATTATAGGGAACCGAGCAATGAGATGCAAACACCTTGGGACTCGGATGATGATGTCTAGACGGTGGGACTAAGGAGCTTCTTTCCTGCGCTCAAAAGTTGATTAGCCAAGATATCATGAAAGATAACAAGCAATGAACCATGCATTTAAGCATAGCAACTATAACATGAATCAAAGCATCAATAAGCAATCATAACATAGGCATCAAAGCAATCAAAGCTAGGTGTGGATAGCATTCAAGCATGCATTAAGTATCAAAAGCAAAGTGAAGCTTGAATCATGAGTTGAAGCATAGCATTGCGTGAAACATGCAAAGCATCATTGTTTGTTGTTTGTCATGAGGATGACAATCTTGGCGTATCATGAGATTGAGATTGGATGACCGAGTAAGGCCCAGTGGCAAGAATAAGTCAGTGAAGTTAGCAATAGTTGATTTAGCAAGATTTGGCAATGATAATCAGTTAGATGCTCAGAGTGGCAAATCATGAAGATAGCAGGGGGAAGAATCGGAAGGTAGATAGCAATGAAAGAAGAGGACTCATCCCGTACTCTTGGTCCTTGTAAAAATTATTCCTGCAATAACACAATCAGAAAAATACAATGTAATTTTTTTAGATTTTAAATATGCAAATTTTTATGAGTTTTGGAAAAGTATTCAAATTTTTATAGATTTCGAAAAGATATACGAATTTTTTTTGGATTTTTGGAAATATTTAAAAAAAATTAGAATTTTAGTTTTAGACATTGCTAAAGCAGCATCAAAGGAGGACTGAAACCACTGGCTAGGGATCCTTGTTCCTTCTCCTTTCACTAAAAACTGCCCAAAACCGGGTGTGCATTGAAGGGTGGCTCCCTATAACCGGCTACCCTTGGCTAACGGTGCCCTTACCAAGGCCATACCCGAGAAACACACGGTCTCGGAGGGAGAAGAGAAGAATAATTTTAGATAAGCTTGATATAAGTTAAGAAGATACCGTGTTTAACTTCTTTCCATAGCACGACCCTTAGAGATTCGGTCTGTTGCACCGGGACTTTGTGTCATATCATCGAACCTTAATTCTCTTGTAGGCACGCATACGACTGGGCTCATAACGTCCCGCGGGAAAACTTTAATGCCCTCTTGCCATGCCAAATTCATTGATTTTTCTTTTAATTTCACCATTCTTTTTATTTTTTCATGATTTTCATTTTTCTTCTTTTGTCCTTTGGACTTGAAAGATATTGCAATTGAAACATGTTATTTTGAGAATGAGATCATAATAGACTGCCCCTATTTGAGACTTCCTCTTGTCGGGGTATGCTTAGGTTGGTTGTTTTGCCCAATCTACCTCTATCCTCATATTTCAGCCAAGTTAAGAAGAGAAAGAGACTTCGTGCCCTCAAGCATGGCCCAAGTAGCAACGGTGTTTTACTAAGGTAGATAACTAAGGACGCCGTGAAGTGTGTGCGGTGCCCAGCTAAGGGTTGCCCTTAACAAGTGGGGAGAGAAATGCTGAACTCCCAACGTGGGGTTCTTATTAGCCAAAGTGCTGCATAGCAAGCCTAAAGACTCTTTTTGAAATTGACTTAATTAAACAAAAGCTTAAGATAAAGGTCTAAAATAGCACTCTTGATCATGTTAAGAAGCACTTCATGTTGAAAATCGTGCATGAATAAGGATGAAAATGCATAAGAATGCATACTTACGCAAACATATTACCTTGCGACCTTTGTAGAAGCAGCTGCCAGAGGTGATCTTAATAAACATGAGATTTGTTGTCCTCTTTTGGTAGATAAGGAAGGATAGCAAAGCTTAAAAGTGGCTTAACAAGATGGAGTGGTGTCTAGACCAGACTCAGACGAATAAGGATAAAAGGAAAAGGGGTGAGGGCTAGAACTCCCTTACTAAGGCGCGGAGACCCTGATCACATGGAAAGGTGTACAGAATGAAAGGAAAAATTAAGAGGTGGAGTGAGGGCTAAAGCCTCGGAAGCAATGGGAGACCGGGCAAATGCCCAAAACAGTTGAAGTGGAAGAAGTCGGGTCAGACCCAAGATCTGGAGGAATTAGAAGAAATTGGTAAATGAAAGAGGAGGGTCCGAAGGTGGAGGTGAGTTAAGCGAGATAGAATCCAGAGGTTCTGGAGTAGGAAAATCCCGAGGGACGCGATGCCCTAGGAAAAGGTATGGAAAAAGGTGATTGAAGAGGATGAAAAGAATGAATGATGCGATGTCCTGGAGGAGTAGGAAGATAAATCGGAAGAAATAGAGGAGGTCCAGAGGCTGCGGAGAGATAGGGACGTGATGCCCTGGGAGGAAGGATAGAAAATCCGAGCATTCTAGAGGAAGACAAAGAGAAGGGACGCGATTCCCTAGGAAGGGAGAAAGAAAATTCGGAGGTTCCGGAGGAGTAAGATATGGAGGGGCGTGATGCCCGATGAAGAGTGAAGAATCTGGAAATTTCGGGGATGGGGGTGAATTAAGCGAGATAGAATCCGGAGGTTCCGGAGGAGGAAGACATCGTGGGCTAGGTGGCCCAAGGAGAACTAGTGAGAAATCTGGAGGTTCCGGAGGAATAAGATGGAGAGGGGCGCGATGCCCGTTGTGAAGAGATAGAAAATCCGGGGATTCTGGAAGAAGACCAAGAGAAGGGATGCGATGCCCTAAGAAGAGAGAAAGAGGATCTGGGGGTTTCGGAAGACGGGGAAGATACGAGTCTGAAAACCCGGGAAAGGAGGAGTGTAAATGGATACAATGCCATGAATGCAATGGATGCATGGAATGCAAGGGGTGCATGTGATGCAAAGAATGGATGGAATGAAAGAATGAGATCCTCTTCCTCACCCATGGAGTGACCCACAAAGAGAAAAATGTGGATGAATTGGTGGAAGGCCCAATAATGTAAGATTGCCCACCCCTCCATGGTAAGCAAGGTGCCCGGCCAAACAACTCAAGAAGTGGAAATAGCGCTCATGAGCTCTCATGAGAAGGATGTGTTATTGTGATGCAAGAAGAAAACCACTTAGGAGATCGTATAATGACGGACCGAGGGGTAATGAGAACATTAAAAGAGTATCGACCAATGAGTAAGGTGATAATGATAAAAGGCCGATATGGCATCAACTTGGAAGAATTTATCATAGTGAGCCTTGATGGAGACTTATTGAAAATGCCCGGCACAAGAACACGAATCGGCATTCGGCAAATAAAATCTTGAACATTGAATAACATAACCGTGGCCAAATCCTTCTTGCCCAGCTCTTGATTATTTTTGGCACAAATACTCGTAGAAATACACCCACTCTGAGGGGGGATGGATGGTGAGATGAAAGCGGTAAGCTTAATGAGTAGTGGAGGTTTAGTGGAGAATGTTAACGGAAGAGTAAGTGGAAGTAGAGGTTGCAACACATCGAACTTCTCCCCTTGCTCAGAAGCGGATGGGGTTGGCTCGAGTGCAAAAATATGTGAATCCCACTCAGGATTAGCCACGGGTTCGGGTGGAGGTTTACGCGAAGTTGGGTTTAGGGTAATTGGCTTTGGGGATATGTGAATAATGAAGGCCTTAGGTGGCGAACAAGGAGGAGGTATAATGGGAGATTCGGCGTGGGCTGGAGGAGTGGAGGTTAATATAGGTTCGGCGGAAGCCGATGGAATAGAGGTTAATAGAGGTATAATGGTTTGAGGTTTAGCGGGAGGTTCAGCGGAGGCCGGTGGTGTGGAGGTTGATGGTGTGGTAATTGAAGATGTAAAAGGAGAAGGTTTGGTGCGTAGGAAGTGCCGAATGGGGCGAGAGGTATTAGGGATAGGAGTAGACGCATGGTGCACCGGTGTGGGTAATTGGAGTATCGACCCATCATCGTAACACCAATTGGTCTCATAGATAGGGTTAGGGACGGTGGCTTCGTCCTGAGCAAGGGGTTCATCGGGTAATGGAGGGAGTGGAAAATGAAGGAAACTTGGAGTGGATTTTTCTTTAGGAACTTCATCATCATGTGCCGGCTCCAATTCTTCACAAAGAACTTTCAATTCGTCATTATCATTAAACTTAAGTGGATGCCGCGGTGGGGGCCTAATAATGGGTGGTGGAGTGTAATCTTGTGGTGGAGGATTTTGTGGAGGATTATTTGTATGCAGAGGCGAAGGGTCAAGATATTGTGGAAAATTTTGTGGAGGTAAATGCGGAGGCGAAGGGGAAGGGCTGTGTGAATAAGTGGGATATGTAGGCGGTGGAGGGCGGACGGCGTCCACTTGATCATTGACAATTGCCGGCTCATCTTGCTCACCTAAGTCTAAGATGCCATTATCTCTCCTCTCCTTCCAATCTTTTTCCATCTTCGTAATATTGTTCATAAAAGCATGAAGAGGATTGACTTGAGGAGGAGAAGGGGGGGCGGGCCATGAACTTGTGACCCTCTTCAATTGTTCCTCTATCGAAGCGATTTTATCGAGAAGAGTTTGTTGGAGGGGTGTAACGTGAACATTGGAGGGTTGGCCTTGAGAGGAAGACCACGGAGGAGTGGCTTGATGTAAAGGCCATGAAGGAGGGTTAACGGGCCGGCCCATAGAAGGACCCGGACGGACCGGGTTGCAAGAGGCATAAGGGCCTTGGGGCCATGAAGGAGGAGGAATAGAAGGAGACGGGTGATGGATCACCTGAGGAGGAGTATGTATAGAAGAAGGTGGATGGACTCCTCGAACGGGGGTGTGAATAAGAGAGGGAGGTGGGTGGACTCCACGGATGGAAGTATGTATAGAAGTAGGTGGGTGATGGGCCACCCATGAGGGATTGTGAATAGGAGAGGGAGGCGGGTGATGGGCCACCTGAACGGGAGTATGTATAGAAGTAGGTGGGTGATGGGCCACCCGTGAGGGATTGGAAGGAGAATGTGATGAAGGTGCACATACTCAACAAAATCCTTAAGGGCTTGAATTTGTTGAGGGATAAGATGATCTAATGCATGCAAAACTTGAGAGACCTTCTCATCATGAAGAGGAGATGGTCCCGGGGGAATAGTGGCTCGCGATGGATGTAAGGAACCATGAGATTGGACATTGCCCATGGGTCGGATAATAACATAAGAGTGAGGACGTAGTCCATTAAAAGAATTGTGACGAGGATTATAAAATTGAGGATCATAAGATGTACTAGGTTGTTCATCCTCATTATTGTAAGTTGAATTAGACATGTTGGTTTGATTATCAAAGCAAAACATCATGCAAATTAAGGAATAGTTCAATCAAAATGTTTTGCAAAGATCACACAAGTTGGATGCTTACGCTTGATTTCTTAAGTTAAACCTTGATATGAATTAAGTGATTTTGACAAAATTTGATATGATTCACTCAAGGTAAGAACCTAGTTTCAATGTGGTTTTCTTCAATGCCAACTAGGTATGCCCTCTCACAACGTATTAAGCCAACTAAACCCCGGGAACTTCAAGGTACAATCAGCCCAAGCTTCCGTGAGAGAATCCACGGGTGCGAGAACTTATGGAGGCTTGGTTTAAGAATTTCTGGTCCAAAGAGACGGAACGCTCAATGGAGGGTCCTTCCTTAACCAAGAGGGGGTATGGTATCCTAGAAAGTGTGGGGAGAGGAGGTCTCCCAAGCCAAATACAATATAAATGCAGAACTAATGCAAAATAATGACTAAACAATATATATGAACAATATGCAAGAAGCATGCACAATAAATAAGAAAAGAGTGTGAATATGTGAAAACACAAGAAATTGGCACCCTGACAGGTGCCACTAATTCCAGAATGGGCGCCCCCCTGATCGGGCGCCAATTACAAGTTTTTATTCTTTTTTTTCTCAGAAATAAGGAATTGGCGCCACCCTCAATGCCATTATTTCTTTAATGGGCGCCCATCTGATGGGCGCCAATTCCATTTTTTTTAAAAGAAATGGGGCAGGGAATTGGCGCCCCTACAGGAGCCACCAATTGGGGAATTGGTGCCCCCTGTGTGGGCGCTAATTACCCCCCTCCTTGAACCTGCAGCAATGGCCAGAAAGCTTAGGACAGTTAAAATATCAATAGGAAAAGAGAGAGAAACACTCACAAACTCCAATCATGGATCGTGGCAATCAAATATGAACATAAAGCATGGGATGCTCTTTTTTTTAAAGAGATGGATAGATAAATGGAATTTCTAAAAATCAAACAAACTAACAATCACTTAGGGAGAGTGCTACGTGGAGCACAAAAGCAGGTGCACTGTAGGTGCAAAGGGGAGATGGCATACGTGGGTGCTCAAGAGGAAGGGTAATCAAAAGAAAAATAAAAGGGGTCCCACCGTGATCGCCAATTTGTAGATTATGAAAAATCAACTTAAAAGAACAAAAGCATCATAAGATAGAAAAAGAGGGGGAAAGAGATAGAAATAGGGAGCATGTGTAGGATGTTATAGGAGGGTGATCACCAGAGACGTGAGGGCCTCAAGGATATAACAATAAGGAAAAGGAGGGATCTCAAAGAATACCTTTAAAGCATGGGAGATGTGAGTGCACCTTCTCTTCTAATCGACTGGCCAATGAAGAGAGTTCTTCTTTGAGATTACCCTTGTAAAATAAGATAAACAACCAACAAAAAGATATTGATTAGAATTATGAGATGTGTAGCATCAAATCCTTAAGATAAACAAACATGACAATATAGAGATGAACACACCTTGTTGGGTGTTAGCCCTTAAACCCCTCTGCAAAGGGTGGGGAAAATAGTGATGATATGATGAAAAGGAGTGTGCAAGTGTTGCACAATTGGAGGTGTGCAAGAGTGCACAAGTGGAGATCTCAATATTGAGATGAAAAGAAATAAGAGAAAGAGATGAAGAAGATGATGCATGCAATGCTTATGACAATAAAATAAAGACAAGAGGAAGGGAAAGCTTATTGGTTTTCTCCAAAGATGGCTTCAAAGGATGAAGATCTCCATAGAATGAGGCCTGATGTGCGTGGGAGTCTCCTCCTTGAGCTTTCGATCCGGCAGCACCTCCCCTTGGTTGATTGTTTATGCCTTCTACACAAGGGAGAGAGGGGTCCTATTTATTGGGCTGAAATTCAGAGTTTAATCTAATGAAAATTAGGAAAACATGTTTTAATTGGATATGGCAAGAGATAAACATTAGCCAAGTGTCCCTTCATCCTTGGAAAGCCTTAGGACTCCTTTCCCAAGTGAAAAGGGGCTCAAAAGAGAGAAAGAAGGAGGTTCTACCGGAGTTCGGAACTCTGCAAGAAATGGTGACCACTCAGACGGTCACTATTTAAAAGGGCGACAGAAAGAAGCGTCACCAATTCCAAGGCATTTCGAGACTGATTACGAGTTTCTGAAATTTGAAAAGAATTGGCGACCATGAGGTGGTCGGTAATTAGAAATTAATACGAATTTCGGACGGAGATAAAAAGTCAAAATATAGCAAGGAAATTGGTGACTTTCTACACGGGCGCTCATTCATAAAATAGCAACCTTCCATACGGTCGTAGAATCAAAAAAATCTGAATTTGGACCAAAATATGAAGAAAAGAATTGGCGACCTTCCAAACGGTCGCTATTTAAAGAATAAGTGACCTTCAGGAGTGTCACTAATTCATAAATTTTGAAAATTGACAAAATCAGACTCTGCAGGGAATGGGCGCCCCTGGCTAGGCGCCCATTTAATTGGCGCCCGAGTCCCCGCCATTAATTGACTTAAGGCCCGAAAAATGGTGAAAAAGATTAGAAAAATCTGAAAAAATAGGAAAACATGTCGAAAAGCTTGAGAAAGTAGAATATTCAAGAAAAATGAGGAAAATCACTCAAATAAGTCGATTTGAGGGTCAAATGGGCATCACAGTGTGATAGGAGATATATTCAAAATGATGTCAAATTTGGTGTGTCTACAGCTGTCCCGCCTTGGCATCTACTTTGCAAGGGAGTGACATGGAATGGAATGGAATGAAATAGAATGAAATGAAGTGGAATGAAGTGAGAGAGAACTGAAAAGTGTCAAGGTTTGATGAGACACGCGATCGACATCCATAATTTGTAGATTATGGAAAATCCACTTAAAAGAAGAATAGCATAATAAGATAGGAAAAGAGGCGAAAAGAGATAGAAATACAGAGCATGCGTAGGATGCTAAGGGGAAAGGTGATCGCTAGAGATGCGAGGGCCTCAAATGAATATAACAATAATAATATGGAGGGATCGCGAAGAATACCTTTAAAGTGCGGGGGAGATTGTGAGTGTCACCTTCTCTTTCTATCAGCCGGCTGATGAAGAGAGTTCTTCTTGTGTAGATTGCCCTTGCAAAATGAGATAAACACCAAATAAGAGAATGGATTACAAATCAAGGTGAGTGTAGCATAAAATTCATAATAGAAATAAACATGGAAAGCATGTATAAGAACACACCTTGTTGGGTGTTGGCCCTTAAACCCCTATGCAAAGGGTGGGTAAAAGATGATGATAGGATGAAAAAGGAGGGTGCAAGTGTTGCACAATTGGAGGTGTGCTAGCGTGCACAAGTGGGAGATCTCAATATTGAGACGATAAAAATAAGAAAAGGAGATGATGCATGCAATGCCTATGATAATAAAAATAAAGAGAAGAGGAAGGGAAAGCTTATTGATTTTCTCCAAAGATGGCTTCAAAGGATGAAGATCTCCAAGGATGTAGCTTTGAGGTTCATGGGAGTCTTCTCCTAGAACACCCGTGAAGTCCCGCTATCAATGACACCCAAGAGGGGGGTGAATTGGGTGTTTACAAATTTTAAAGAAATTTTTGAATTTTTTATACAAAAGATGTGATAAACATTAATTAGTAATATGAAAACTATTTAACCAATTCTCTCAAACTCACCGTTCCCACATGACCATAAAATGAATACAATCAAACCACACAAATAACACACAATGCACAGCGGTTTTTAAGGTGGTTCGGATGCAACGACGGCAATCCTACATCCACCCCTCACCAAACCCGGTGAGGCTTCACTCGGGGATAAATCCCAAAACGGAGACGACGCTCCAACCACACACGCAGGATGACGCCTGCCCACACACACATGGGGACGCACCCCAACACACACACACACACACACACGGAGACGAGGTCTCCAACACGATCCAACAAGCGGATCAACAAAACACACACACGCGGCAACAAGTGCAGCACTCCACACACAAACACTATGATCTAAATAAAAAAACATACACACACGTAGATCTAAAAAGTCCTACACACACACGAATCAAATACGACAACCACACACAAACACGGATCCAGAACTATCCACACACACACACACAAGTTTTTGCAGTTTGTACAACACACGAATATGAGCTTGAAACACAATAAGGCACAATTTAAAAATCCCCTGATTTGGCTCCCCCTGAATGTATGCTGATGATCTTTGAGTGATACTTACTTCTTCAATTTATTGGAAGTTGATGGCTCAAGATGGATCTTGAATCTTTAGCTCTTGGATGAAGAGTTGATCCACATATCACTATTCACGGCTACAGTAACAGTTCCTTCTTGCTTGCACAACTTCCTTGATCTCCTTGATCCTTGCTTGCTTCTTCTCTTCCTTTGAGGTTGTTGGGTTCAAAATGGAGCTTGCATACCTTCAGATGGATGAAGAGATTCCTTCTTCCTTGTAGCAGCCTTCTTCTTCTTCCATTGATAGACTCCTTGGTTGATGGGCTCTCCTTCGATCTCTTCTGGTTGGATGCTTGTTTCTTCACTTCATGGGAGGATGAAGGCTTCAGATCTAGGCTTGAATCACTTGGAATGGATGAAGAACTTAAGCTCGAAACACTATTCACGGAGGTGCTACAGTACCCGTGAATCTCCTCCTCTAGCCTCCCTTGATCTCTCTTGATCCCCTTGAAGCATTAGGGTTTCTAACCCTTCTTGTGGAGATTTTATAACCTTTGAATGGTCCTTGGACATCCTCCAGACCAGATCCACATTTTGTGGATGATTGGGTGTCATTAGGATTAAATAAATACAAGGAGAATGGCTCTTCTCGAAGTGGAGAATAAAGTCAACTTTTGTTGGCTCGGGGCTGGCGGTCGACCTGTGGAAGCTGGCGGTCGAACGCTACTGAGAAACCTTGTAGAAATTTGATCCCTGAAATTTTTGGTCGACCTGGGGCGATCGACCTGGGGCGGTCCTCCTGAAGCTACAGTAAATTTCAGACTTTTTAGGTTTCACCCCCGAACTCCATTGCAACCCATTTAAGTCTGAGCCTTCAAGCTCCTTTGATCTTGGGGAATATATGTTGAGTGTTTTGACCTACAAAATCATAGAAAAAAGGATTAGAACTTTGATCAATAATTCATGTGGTAATTGCATGAAGTACATGTATGAAACCCCTTTGGCCATTTGGCAGTTTCAATCAATTAACAAGAGCTTATTGTAAACCGTTTGAGCCGTTTGAGCAAGATATAAGTACCATTATTCCAATTTTCAAGCAAGTTTCTCATGAGTTGTTTCAACATAATGCAAGCTCAAAATGATATGTGAAATATGTATTAGAGTTCAAGAAGTGATTTACATTGAGACCCAATTTCACATATAAGATTGGAACACTTGTTGCTTTGACAAATGCATGTATGGTAAGCGTAAAAATCAACCAAACAAGTTTCAAACTATTTGATTAGGATTTGAACAAAAGTGTTCATCAAAGCTCAAGTCCATATGTTCAAACATATAAAGGCTTGAAACCTCTTGTAGAACCAACATATGCAAAACCAACATATCCAAACCAAGCATTAAGACCATGTAACCGTTGCCATTTGTCATCTCAAACATACATAGATAACAGGAGCATGAGCAATCAACCACAAGTTTAGTTATCATCACTTAATCACACATTAAGTTTAGTTATCATCAAAATCATAACTTAACAATCACAACAATCATCAAAACCATAACTCAACAATCTCCCCCTTTTTGATGATGACAAACTTATTGATGATGACAAACTTAATGAGAAATTTATTAGTGATGATACACCAGAGTGGATACAAAAGAATGGCACATATGTTCTTCTCCCCTTCCCTTGTCACACACAATCATCAATTGTTCTCCCCCTTTGACATAATCAAAAAGTGGGATAATGTAAATCTTTCTCCCCCTATGACATGATCAACAATATCAACAAGCTTATCTCCCTTTGAAACAGCAATAGCCTATCTTATCAAATAAGAAGAAGCAAGGGCAAATCATGGATGAACAAAGTAATATGATTCCAATCAGAAGAAACCAATTGGTGATTATTCTCACAAATCAATATGAAACCATCCAAAGCAAATACAGTCAAGCATGTATCGATACCAATTGAAGGTGGTGATTGGCCTCAAGGATATGAACCAGTGGAGGAAGATATTCACAGGATGAGGTGTTCAACATGATAGCATACAAGAGTTAGATCCCATGTCAGATTTTCACAACAAACAAGAGCAGGAGGGCATATGAAAAGGATTTTCTTTGATTTTCAAATTTTCAGATTTTTGTATTTTGGTTTAAAATGCATGAAACTCAAAGCAAGCATATAATTACATGAAAAGCAACTAGGGCAAAAGATGAGTTCAAAGACCATGTTGATTATTCCTATGTGGGGGTCACAAAGCTTGGTTGCCATGATATAAAATGAAGACAAATACCCCATAACAAGAGTAAAGAAATTGAAGTCCAAAATTTTGGAATTTTGTTAATTTTTTAATTTTTACATTTTCTGTTTAAATGTATGAAGCTATGTATATGCAGATGATGACTCATTAAGTACACACAATGCAACCAAACAGTTACATATAAACATACAAGCAATCTCCCCCGTACATATATAAGAAGAGAATGAGTATAAGAAAGATGCAAGAGTGTCATAATAACCGGAATGTACATGTGTAGCACATGGGAAATTGTGCAATCATATAGGAGATTCATGTAATTGCTAAAGTAGTCAATCAATTTTCTGAATCATAATGAATCAAATTTTCAGATGTGTAAGTGAGTAACATGAAAAATGATAGTTACAATATGGATATTCAGATTTTTAGATTAACACAAGGAGACATTTTATAGACTGCACTTCAATTTTGAGAATAGCGTATTGGAGGCTACGCTCTACCACAATGAGTTTTCACCAACATTTTTCAACTCAACCAATATCACATGATTGTCAGAATTTTTCAAGAGTGATCAGGTTCAAATAATTCCTTTTTACGCGAGTAGACGCATAAAGCTCATGCCAGAATCCCCGGTTACTCAGAATACTGAACCATTTCACCTCATTTTGAACAGAGATACTAGTCAACACTTTTCAGATATGAACCACATCACGTCTCAGGTGACATGTGCCCAATTTACTCAATGAGACCAAACATTGCTCTATCTTTCATTTTCATTTCAGATTTTTCAACAAGGATGGATAGGCAGCTTTTTCCTCAACTGTCTCTTCAACATACATGCAGCAAGTTTAACATCTCGAGAGTGTTGAAAAGAAATTCATATATCCTTATCATTGACACTCATATTCACATTTCGTACATGAAGTGTGCGAATTTGATTCAGCATGTATACGAAAATATCTTGAATACATAATAGTGTAACTCCCCCTAAATAGATGCACTTATGAAATAAGAACTCCCCCAGAGTGTACGACATGAAACACTCTAATAATGACTCAAATGTAGCATTATTTAGCAAGGAGATATGCGGCCATAGAAATGTCAAAGGATGGGGGTGAATAGCATATAGTATCAAGCAAGCATACAAAGGGAATGTATGCAACATGCACTATGACATGCATGCGAGCAATGTGATGTCAATTTGATACCAATGGAATGGATAATTTGATACCAATTGAATGGATGCCAACTGAATGAACTAAGTGCGACTAATGCTTGAGTTCCAATGCAATACAACGTATGAGCATATAAGAATGCAATGCAATGTGTAAAGTGATTCAGATTTTTAATTTTCATTTGAATGAGTGCAGCTAATGCATGAGTACTGATGTAATGCAACCTTTGATCATATAGTAGTGGAATGGAAATGCAATATGCCAAGACAACATGCAATGTGGTGCAAAGCTTCTGATATCAAATGAATGAGCTAACTGCAGTTAATGCATGAACTCTAATGCATGCAACCTATGCCTAGAAGAGAGTGTGATGAAATATGCAATTACAGCAAGAGAGGGCTTTGATTTACACACCATGAGACAAGTTCCACATTAGAGCATTCACATTTTATCAATGTGTCAACAAGCTTTTGCATGACATGACCTTTATGAGATAAGGGTGCTTAAAAGATCAAAATTAAGCAATGCAACCCAATTTTTAGAATTTTTCAAAAATAGATTTTCAAAGGTCATTCACAAGTATTGAAATAAGAATTTATCCAAGAGTCAAATGTATGAATCATTTAATCACAGACATGTTTTCAATTTACATAGTTCAGCTCAAGAATTTATTCACACATCAACCATTCACAAGCCAGTCACAATCATCAAGATCTAGTACGAGGTAACGATTTTAGTCTGAAGACCCAGCTCACGCATAGGGAATGCTTCCAAGTGGACACGATCCACTCTTCCATAGATGCCATTTGATATACCAGATATGTAATTCAATTCAAGTGTGATCATGTAATTCATATTGAGAATATACAGAATGCAACCACTTCATACACATCTTTCAAGATTTTCAATTTGATTCAGCCAATTAGGCACATTCATCACAACATGCTAGTAAATGACAATGCAAGTTTTTAGAATCAATACATGTCACTTGAGAGTGTCACCAAGTGACAAAGACGGCCATTGCATGAATTGAAAATGGTAGAATTACCTTAGTTTAGGAGACAAGATTGGAAGCCTTCAATCACTAAAATCACCAACCTCACGAAGGTTGATATTTCAACTTTTGCTTTCTTACCTTTGCCTTGAGAATCTATTTTCTTCCAAGCCTTCCACCTGCAATCCAAAAAAAGAATAAAATTCAATTTACTCATTGAGTGTATTTTAAAATTTTCTTACACAATCCCTGCAAAATGTTCACAAAAGGTATTATTAGTAGCTCAGAAATGATATCATCCATGTATGCTTGAACCACTAAAATATCTTTTACCTGATTTGCCTTGTTAGAGGTGTTTGATCAACATTACCTATTGAACCTGTTCTTAATCAAAAGATGCGGGCTTTTCATATCGTGCCTTAGGTACTTGCTTTAGCACGTACAAGGACTTTCACCACCTTATACTTGAGTCGATCCTAGAGGTTGTTCTACATAAAGTATCCCATCTTCTTGTAGCAACTTGAGAGGGTTCTCATCATTTTCATCCTTGTAAGGTATTCCTTTTATTTACTCAAGCTTGGCCATGACTAGCCCATCATCATTTAGATTTGGGAGTATAATATGCATCCAAGGACAAGAGGACTTGAGTTGTCAATTTCGATTCAAATTTATTGACATTGTTATGATAAATTATTTTAACAACCAACATCCCCTAGACAGTTCTAGATGTAATGTATGACTCATGTGTGAACCTAAACATTAAGTTCATATGACGAATGTGGTTGCTCCCATTTAGTGTGTTCATGAATGCAAGATGTTCATTAACGTCCTAATACCATGTGCAGCCCGTAACTAATTGACTCATAGTACCAGGCGAAAAACTTAGATCCGAAGATCACCTCATGCGTAGTGATAGTTTTTAGACAGGCTTAACCTGCCCTTCCACATGTCACCATTTGATATACTATGTAATCATGGATGACGAAGGTAGGAGAATTGCAATGCATTATGGCATGAATACACAATGTTCAATATTTGCAAGACATCACGTGAAGGTATATGCATACTTAGTGTATGTCGTGAAATCATGCTTTGATGAATCTTCAAGCTCTTCTTTACACGAAGATGCTATATGACAATTGATATGCGCACAAATATGTAAACAACTATGAATGAAATACATGTACAGACATATGCAAGATTACATGACTATATGACACAAAGTAAGTTAAAACATGACATAATCACTACAGAAAGTAGGAGGGATATCACATGATCTTCAAATTCAGTTTTTGATTTTTCTTCGAACCTGACTCATGCCACTTGAGTCGTGTGCCTTACCTTCTTGACGAAGACAGATTTCATATTTTACATTCATATGGCACACCTGCAAAATAGATTTCTCATTTGGCATTCTTAGGTACCCAAACCATCTTGGGTCCTTGTGGGTTAGCAGCAACATGGGCATGCGATTTCCACTTTTTGACAACATTCAAATCATCATTTTTCTTTAGAAAATAATCATGCTTAACATTCTCAGATTTGCCAAAGTGATGGTAGAGGGCACGTGACATCATATTCTTTCTTCTCATGGGTTCTACTGATTTGTGTGTGTGAGCATGATGTGTTGAGTATGAGTTCTTTCTCTTCAACAATAACCAGCAATGTGAAGTTGTATGACCCCTTTTACCACAGTGATTGCAATGCATGGAAGATTTTATGGTGAAAGCTCTCTTTACATTTTTGAAAACAGCTTGGTTTCTACATGCTCTCAAGTCATCATTCTTCATAGTGAAACAATCATGCATCAGGTGTTCAAGTTTTCCACAGTAAAGACAAGACATGTTTCTTTTGTTGGATGCATGGGATTTCGCATGAATATTTTTAGCATGCACATTTTGGACATTCACACTATTTTTCAGATTGGCTTGAGTTCTTGGCACAATGGGTTGCTGGGAGTTAGATTTAGAGGTGCTGGGTGTACATGTGCTACGAACAAATGAAGTGTATAACTTGCTTTCAAATTTTTTCTTGTTCACAGGATTAAACCCCAGTCCTTCTCTTTGAAAGTTCACTTTCATCCCCAACAATTTGTCCAAATTTCCTTGACCATCCACAAATCTAGACAATGAAGCATTCAAGTCTGAGATTTCCTTTTCAAGTGATGAAATGTGCAATTCATAGGAAACACTCTTATTTTCACACGAATTGACTTGTTCATGTAAAGTAGCATTGATGGTTTTATGACTTTCAATTTCTTGCAACAAAGGATGCACTTTTTCAGATTCATCAATATTCACAGATTTTTCTTTTTCGAAAATAAGTAATCTTTCAGAAATGGTCCTATTCAATTCCTTCAGTTTCTCATTTTCTTTTTTAAGTTTCTTATCATGAACAAATTCAGTCTGACCATTGTCCATTGAACTTATTCTCTCTCTCAGCTCTTTATTTTCATTTTTCAAGGAAGAGATTTTATCTTTATGGAATTCAAGATCAAAAACAGAAGACTCAATCATTTCCTCTAAATGTGAGTATTTTTTACAAGAGGAATTACAATTATTTTGTTCGGCATTCTTTTTCAATTTTTTGTTTTCGGATTTTACCTTCTTGTATTTATCAGCAAGATCATCATATGCAATCAACAAATCTTCATAGCTAAATTCATCTTCATTATCGGAATCAGAATTTACCTTTGAGCTTGATCTACTTGGCTGATCACTCCCTTGTTCACTCGTGCCTGCCACAAGACATTGGTCTCCATGCTCTTCCCGGATTTTGGTTAATCCATCCAAGATGTCCTTCGCAGATCTATAATGGGAGACAAAAGGGCAATAATTAGAATCAACTGCAGCAGTTAGCAACTTTAACACCAAACAATTTTGATCATGTTTAAGCTTTTGATTTTCAGTCCAGACATTTTTATCCTTAGGCAACTCATAAGGACCGTATGAAACAAGCTTCCATAGCTTAGGGTCATATGAGTTGACAAGACTGCACATTCTACCTAACCACAAATCGAAATTGCAACCATCAAACATCGATGGAGAATTCAAAGTATACAGAATGATAGTTATTGATCTGGATCACTCTAGATCGTTAGATCTATAAAAATTAGAGCCTTGTCTCTGATACCAATTGAAGTCCCGCTATCAATGACACCCAAGAGGGGGGTGAATTAGGTGTTTACAAATTTTAAAGAAACTTTTGGTTTTTTTTACAAAATATGTGATAAAAATTAATTAGTAATATGAAAACTATTTAACCAATTCTCTCAAACTCACCGTTCCCACATGACCATAAAACGAATACAATCAAACCACACAAATAACACACAATGCACAACGGTTTTTAAGGTGGTTCGGATGCAACGACGGCAATCCTACATCCACCCCTCACCAAACCCGGTGAGGCTTCACTCGGGGATACATCCCCAAATGGAGACGACGCTCCAACCACACACGCAGGATGACGCCTGCCCACACACACACGGGGACGCACCCCAACACACACACACACACGGAGACGAGGTCTCCAACACGATCCAACAAGCGGATCAACAAAAGACACACACGCGGCAACAAGTGCAGCACTCCACACACAAACATTATGATCTGAATAAAAACACACACACACACACGTAGATCTAAAAAAATCTTACGCACACACGAATCAAATACGACAACCACACACAAACACGGATCCAGAACGATCCACACACACACACACAAGTTTTTGTAGTTTGTACAACACACGAATATGAGCTTGAAACACAATAAGGCACAATTTAAAAATCCCCTGATTTGGCACCCCTGAATGTATTCTGATGATCTTTGAGTGATGCTTGCTTCTTCAATTTATTGGAAGTTGATGGCTTCAAATGGATCTTGAATCTTTAGCTCTTGGATGAAGAGTTGATCCACATATCACTATTCACGGCTACAGTAACATTTCCTTCTTGCTTGCACAACTTCCTTGATCTCCTTGATCCTTGTTTGCTTCTTCTCTTCCTTTGAGGTTGTTGGGTTCAAAATGGAGCTTGCATACCTTCAGATAGATGAAGAGATTCCTTCTTCCTTGTAGCAGCCTTCTTCTTCTTCCATTGATAGACTCCTTGGTTGATGGGCTCTCCTTCGATCTCTTCTGGTTGGATGCTTGTTTCTTCACTTCATGGGAGGATGAAGGCTTCAGATATAGGCTTGAATCACTTGGAATGGATGAAGAACTTAAGCTCGAAACACTGTTCACGGAGGTGCTACAGTACCCGTGAATCTCCTCCTCTAGCCTCCCTTGATCTCTCTTGATCCCCTTGAAGCATTAGGGTTTCTAACCCTTCTTGTGGAGATTTTATAACCTTTGAATGGTCCTTGGACATCCTCCAGACCAGATCCACATTTTGTGGATGATTGGGTGTCATTAGGATTAAATAAATACAAGGAGAATGGCTCTTCTCGAAGTGGAGAACAAAGTCAACTTTTGTTGGCTCGGGGCTGGCGGTCGACCTGTGGAAGCTGGCGGTCGGCCGCTACTGAGAAACCCTGTAGAAATTTGATCCCTAAAATTTTCGATCGACCTGGGGCGATTGACCGCTGCTGTCGGTCGACCTGGGGCGGTCGACCTAAAGCTATAGTAAATTTCAGACTTTTTAGGTTTCACCCCCGAACTCCATTGCAACCCATTTAAGTCTGAGCCTTCAAGCTCCTTTGATCTTGGGGAATATATGTTGAGTGTTTTGACATACAAAACCATAGAAAAAAGGATTAGAACTTTGATCAATAATTCATGTGGTAATTGCATGAAGTACATGTATGAAACCCCTTTGGCCATTTGGCAATTTCAATCAATTAACAAGAGCTTATTGTAAACCGTTTGAGCCGTTTGAGCAAGATATAAGTACCATTATTCCAATTTTCAAGCAAGTTTCTCATGAGTTGTTTCAACATAATGCAAGCTCAAAATGATATGTGAAATATGTATTAGAGTTCAAGAAGTGATTTACATTGAGACCCAATTTCACATATAAGATTGGAACACTTGTTGCTTAGACAAATGCATGTATGGTATGCGTAAAAATCAACCAAACAAGTTTCAAACTATTTGATCAGGATTTGAACAAAAGTGTTCATCAAAGCTCAAGTCCATATGTTCAAACATATAAAGGCTTGAAACCTCTTGTAGAACCAACATATGCAAAACCAACATATCCAAACCAAGTATTAAGACCATGTAACCGTTGCCATTTGCCATCTCAAACATACATAGATAACAGGAGCATGAGCAATCAACCACAAGTTTAGTTATCATCACTTAATCACACATTAAGTTTGGTTATCATCAAAACCATAACTTAACAATCACAACAATCATCAAAATTATAACTCAACAACCCGGTCCGGCAGCACCTCCCCTTGGTTGATTGTTGATGCCTTCTACACAAGGGAGAGAGGGGTCCTATTTATATGACTGAAATTCAGAGTTTAATCCAAGAAAAATTAGGAAAACATGTTTAAGTTGAGTATGGAAAGAGATAAACATAGGCCAAATGTCCCTTTATCCTTGAAAAGCCTTAGGACTCCTTTCCCAAGTGAAAAGCGGCTCAAAAGAGAGAAAGAAGGAGGTTCGGCCAGAGTTTGAAACTCTGCAAGAAATGGCGACCACTTAAACGGTCGCTATTTAAAAGGACAGCAGACGAAAGTGTCGCCAATTCCAAGGCATTTCGAGACGAATTAGGACTTTCCGATATTTGAAAAGAATTGGCGACCATGAGGTGGTCGCTAATTAGAGATTAATATGAATTTCGGACGGAGATAAAAAGTCAAAATATAGCAAGGAAATTGGTGACTTTCCACGCTGGCGCTCATTCATGAAATAGCGACCTTCCATACGGTTGTAGAACCAAAAAAAATCTGAATTTGGGCCAAAATATGAAGAAAAGAATTGGCGACCTTCCGAACGGTCGCTATTTAAAGAATAGGTGACCTTCCGGAGTGTCACTAATTCATAAATCTCGAAAATCGACCAAATCAGACTCTGCAGGGAATGAGCGCCCATGGCGTGGGCACCAATTAGAATGGGCACCCGGGCCATGGGCGCCAATTCCCAGAATGGGCGCCCCCTGGCAGGGCGCCCATCTAATTGTCACCCGGGTCCCCGCCATTAATTGACTTAAGGCCTGGAAAAATAGAGAAAAATCTTACAAACATCTAGAAAAATAGGAAAACATGTGGAAAAGCTTAGGAAAGTTGAATATTTAAGAAAAAATAGAAAAAACACTCAAATAAGTTGATTTGAGGGTAAAATAGGGCATCACAGTGTGATAGGAGATATACTCAAAATGATGGCAAATTTGACGTGTCTACAGCTGTCCCGTCTTGGCGTCTGCTTTGCAAGGGAGCGACATGGAATGGAATAGAATGAAATAGAATGAAATGAAGTGGAATGAAGTGAGAGAGAACTGAAAAGTGCCAAGGTTTGATGAGACACGCGATCGACATCCATAATTTGTAGATTATGAAAAATCCACTTAAAAGAAGAATAGCATAATAAGATAGGAAAAGAGGCGAAAAGAGATAGAAATACGGATCATGCGTAGGATGCTAAGGGGAAAGGTGATCGCTAGAGACGCGAGGGTCTCAAATGAATATAATAATAATAATATGGAGGGATCGCGAAGAATACCTTTAAAGTGCGGGGGAGATTGTGAGTGTCACCTTCTCTTTCTATCGGCCGACCGATGAAGAGAGTTCTTCTTGTGTAGATTACCCTTTCAAAATAAGATAAACACCAAATAAGAGAATGGATTAGAAATCAAGGTGAGTGTAGCATCAAATTTATAATAGAAATAAACATGGAAAGCATGTATAAGAATACACCTTGTTGGTTGTTGGCCCATAAACCCCTATGCAAATAAAGGGTGGGTAAAAGATGATGATAGGATGAAAAAGGAGGGTGCAAGTGTAGCACAATTGGAGGTGTGCTAGCGTGCACAAGTGGGAGATCTCAATATTAAGATGATAAAAATAAGAAAAAGGAGATGATGCATGCAATGCTTATGATAATAAAAATAAAGAGAAGAGGAAGGGAAAGCTTATTGATTTTCTCCAAAGATGGCTTCAAAGGATGAAGATCTCCAAGGATGTAGCTTTGAGGTTCATGGGAGTCTTCTCCTTGAACTCCTGATCTGGCAGCACCTCCCCTTGGTTGATTGTTGATGCCTTTTACACAAGAGAGAGAGGGGTCCTATTTATATGGCTGAAATTTAGAGTTTAATCCAAGAAAAATTAGGAAAACATGTTTAAGTTGGATATGGAAAGAGATAAACATTGGCCAAGTGTCCCTTTATCCTTGGAAAGCCTTAGGACTCCTTTCCCAAGTGAAAATGGGCTCAAAAGAGAGAAAGAAGAAGGTTCTGCCGGAGTTCGAAACTCTGCAAGAAATGGCGACCACTCAGACGGTCGCTATTTAAAAGGGCGACAGAAAGAAGCGTCACTAATTCCAAGGCATTTTGAGACTGATTAGGAGTTTCTAAAATTTGAAAAGAATTGGCGACCATGAGATGGTCGGTAATTAGAAATTAATACGAATTTCGGACGGAGATAAAAACTTAAAATATAGCAAGGAAATTGACGACTTTCCATACGGGCACGCATTCATGAAATAGCGACCTTCCATACGGTCGTAGAATTAAAAAAATTGAATTTGGGCCAAAATATGAAGAAAAGAATTGGTGACTTTCCAAACGATTGTTATTTAAAGAATAGGCGACCTTCCAGAGTGTCACTAATTCATAAATCTCGAAAATCGGCCAAATCGGACGCTGCAGGGAATGGGCGCCCATGACTTGGCACCAATTGGAATGGGCGCCCGAGCCATGGGCGCTAATTCCAAGAATGGGCGCCCCCTGGCTGGGCGCCCATTTAATTGGCGTCCGGGTCCCCGCCATTAATTGACTTAAGGCCCGGAAAAATGGAGAAAAATTTTAGAAAAATCTAGAAAAATAGGAAAACATGTGGAAAAGCTTGGGAAAGTTGAATATTCAAGAAAAATGAGAAAAATCACTCAAATAAGTCGATTTGAGGGTAAAATAGGGTATCATAGTGCGATAGGAGATATACTCAAAATGATGTCAAATTTGACGTGTCTACAGTTGTGCTATCTTGGCGTCTGCTTTGCAAGGAAGCGACATGGAATGGAATGGAATTAAATAGAATGAAATGAAGTTAGAGAACTGAAAAGTCGATTTCAAGGTGTGATGAGACACGCGACCGACATCCATAATTTGTAGATTATGGAAAATCCACTTAAAAGAAGAATAGTATAATAAGATAGGAAAAGAGGCGAAAAGAGATAGAAATACGGAGCATGCGTAGGATGCTAAGGGGAAAGGTGATCGCTAGAGACGCGAGGCTCTCAAATGAATATAACAATAATAATTTGGAGGGATCGCGAAAAATACCTTTAAAGTGCGGGGGAGATTGTGAGTGTCACCTTCTCTTTCTATCGGCCGGCCGATGAAGAGAGTTCTTCTTGTGTAGATTACCCTTGTAAAATAAGATAAATACCAAATACGAGAATGGATTAGAAATCAATCTGAGTGTAGCATCAAATTCATAATAGAAATAAACGTGGAAAGCATGTATAAGAACACACCTTGTTAGGTGTTGGCCCTTAAACCCCTATGCAAATTAAGGGTGGGTAAAAGATGATGATAGGATGAAAAAGGAGGGTGCATGTGTTGCATAATTAGAGGTGTGCTAGCGTGCACAAGTGGGAGATCTCAATATTAAGATGATAAAAATAAGAAAAGGAGATGATGCATGTAATGCTTATGATAATAAAAATAAAGAGAAGAGGAAGGGAAAGCTTATTGATTTTCTCCAAAGATGGCTTCAAAGGATGAAGATCTCAAGGATGTAGCTTTGAGGTTCATGGGAGTCTTCTTCTTGAACTCCCGATTCGACAGCACCTCCCCTTGGTTGATTGTTGATGCCTTCTACACAAGGGAAAGAGGGGTCTTATTTATAGGGCTGAAATTCAGAGTTTAATCCAAGAAAAATTAGGAAAACATGTTTAAGTTAGATATAGAAAGAGATAAACATTGGCCAACTGTCCCTTTATCCTTGGAAAGCCTTAGGACTTCTTTCCCAAGTGAAAAGGGGCTCAAAAGAGAGAAAGAAGAAGGTTATGCCGGAGTTCGGAACTCTGCAAGAAATGGCGACCACTCAGACGGTCGCTATTTAAAAGGGTGACAGAAAGAAGCGTCACCAATTACAAGGCATTTTGAGACTGATTAGGAGTTTCTAAAATTTGAAAAGAATTGGCGACCATGAGTTGGTCGCTAATTAGAAATTAATAGGAATTTCGGACGGAGATAAAAACTCAAAATATAACAAGGAAATTGGCGACTTTCCATACGGGTGCCCATTTATGAAATAGCGACCTCCTAAACGGTCGTAAAATAAAAAACAATCCGATTTTAGCTCAAAATATGAAGAAAAGAATTGGCGACCTTCCAAACGGTCGCTATTTAAAGAATAGGCGACCTTCCGGAGTGTCACTAATTCATAACTCTTGAAAATCGGCCAAATCGAACTCTACAAGGAATGGGCGGCCATGACCTGGACGCCAATTGAAATGGGCACCCAGGACATGGGCGCCAATTCCAAGAATGGGTGCCCCCTGGCTGGGCGCCCATTTAATTGGCGCCCGGGTCCCCAGCATTAATTGACTTAAGGCCCGAAAAAATAGAGGAAAATCTCAAAAAAATCTAGAAAAATAGGAAAACATGTGGGAAAGCTAGGGAAAATTGAATATTGAAAAAAAATGCGAAAAACCACTTGAATAAGTTAATTTGAGGGTCAAATGGGACATCACAGTGCCATAGGAGATATGCTCAAAATGATGTCAAATTTGGCGTGTCTACAGCTGCAAAATGATGTCAAATTTGGCGTGTCTACAGCTGCCCCTCCTTGGCGTTTGCTTTGCAAGGGAGCGACATGGAATGAAATGGAATAAAAGGTAGTTGGAATGAAGTGGAATGAAGTGGGAGCGAACTGAAAAGTAGATGCCGAGGTGTGATGAGACACGCGATGAACATCACTTGATAGGAATTGAATCAAAAGCTCGAGATGATGAATCTTGAGAAGATTCGATGAAAGACAACAATTGTTTGGATAAAAGGAGGAAGTATGCTCGCGGGCACGAAGTAGATAAAAGAGAACGATCAACTTCCAGTGCGGTGGAAGTACCCTAGGTCACAAACCTGTAGGTTTCACCATTAGAGAGCTGTTACCAGCCAATGTAGACGTGCTGCAGCCAAGGTGGATCAAAGGAAAAGGATTGAATTAAGAGGATAGAAATCTAAACAAGGGAGTTTTCAATGGAACAACCCGAAACGGTAATAAGGCGAACTGAGGACGCAATTCGGCATGGAATATCTCAAATCATGGAATTAATGATCAATTGATCTTCAAAATGAGGTTGTTAGAATGATTTTCTAATGTTAATTCAAAGTCCTACATGAATGCATGTTGGGTTTAAAGGGAAAAATAAATCAAATGAAAATATAAGATAATCAAGGATAATATTGTTAAGTTGCCCAAACTGAGTCAAGAAACTGATTTTGTGAGTTGATACCAAGCCGAAGCCCGTTTATCCGCGCACCAACTCGTAAAAGGGAACCATCGTCCCCAGTCTTGGACGGCTCAACTACCTATCCGTATGACTAAGATACCTCTGGAATCATCATTATTTTTGATGAAAGGGAACTCAAATTCCAGATTTACCAAAGTCACAAGGTCCTTGATATAATCTAATAGCGTAGATATCATATAGTAAAATGCATACAGGGAGATGGTGGAGCAATAAGCATGGGGGAACTGAGATATGCAGTGCAAGCACCGTGGAACTTGGACGATGATTTCCAGACGGTGGGACCAAGGAGCTTCTTTCTTGTGCTCAAAAGTTGATTAGCCAAGATATAATGAAGCAATAAGCAATGAATTTATCAATAAAGCATAGCATGGCAAACATAGCATATAAAGGCATATCATGAATAGCATTAATAGAATAAGTTGAAGTATGGCCTTGCATTGAATATCTTAGCAGAGATAGCATTGAAACATAAAACGTGCAAAGCATCATTGTTTGTTGTTTGTCATGAGGATGACCAGTTTGGCTAGTCATAAGATTTGGAGTTGGATGATCAAGACCAGGTAATGCCCAATGGTAGGAATAATTAGAAGATTTGATAGTGAACTGCTTAGAATTGGGAAATGCTCAGAGTGGAAAATCATGAGTGGAGATAGCAATTAAGATAGAGAAGAATCAAAGGGTGGACAGCAACGAGTAGAGAGGACTCATCCCGAGTTCTTGGTCCTTGCAAAAGAGTTATCCCTACAAAGGCACCATCAAAAAAATACAATGCAATTTTTTTAGGATTTTTGAAATACATAAATTTTTATGGGTTTTAAACAATATTTTATTTTTATGGATTTTGGAAAATATTTGAGTTTTTATGGATTTTGAGAATATTTGAAATTTTGGATTTTTAGAAATATTCATTTTTTTGATTTTTTTGGAAATATTTATTTTTTTCGGATTTTGGTTTAGACATTACTAATACAGCATCAAGGGATGACTTGAACCACTGGCTAGGGGTCCTTGTTCATTCCCCTTTCGCTAAAAACTACCTAAAGCCCGGCATGCATTGAAGGGTGGCACCCTATAACCGATTGTCCATGGTTAACGATGCCCCTACCAAGGCCATACCCGAGAAACACTCGGTCTTGGAGGGAGAAGAGAAGAACAATTGGAGATAAGCTTAATGTGAGTTAAGAAGATATCGGGTTTTGACTTCCGTCCATAACACAACCCCTAGAGATTCAGTCTGTTGCGCCGGGGCTTTGTTTCATATCATCGAACCTTAAATTCTCACTTAGGCACGCATACGACTGGGCTCATAACGTCCCGTGGGGAAACTTTACTGCCCTCTTGCCATGTCAAATTCATCAAATTTTCTTTTCTTTTGCTCATCATTTTTATTTTTTTTTCTTCTTGTTCTTCATGATTTTCATTTTTCTTCTGGTGTCCTTTGGACTTGAAAGATATTACAATTGAAACATGATATTTTGAGAATAAGGTCAAATAGATTGCCCCTATTTGAGACTTCCTCCTGTCGGGGTGTGCTTAGGTTGGTTGTTTTGCCCAGAATATCTCTATCCTCATATTTCAGCCGAGTTAAGAGGAGAAAAAGGCTCGTGCCCTCAAGCATGGTCCAAGTAGCAACGGTGTTTTACCAAAGGGACGGCTAAGGACGTTGTTAAGTGAGTGGAGTGCCCAGCTAAGGGTTGCCCTTAATGAGTGGGGAAAGGAATGTCGAACTCCCAGTGCGGAGTTCTTATAACCAAAGTGCTGCATAGCAAGCCTAAAGACTCTTCTGAACTTGAATTAATTAAACAAAAGCTTAAGATAAAGGTCTAAAACAACCACTCTTAATCATGTTAAAAAGCACTTCATTTTGAAAACCACGCGTGAATAAGGTGATGAAAAATGCATACTTACGCAAACATATTACCTTGCGACGTTTGTAGAAGCAGCTGCCGGAGGCGATCTTGATAAACATGAGATTTGTTGTCCTCTTTTGGCAGGTAAGGAAGGATAGCGAAGTTTTGAAAGTGACTTGACAAGAAGGAGTGGTGTCTAGACCAGACTTAGACAAATAAGGATAAAAGGAAAAGAGGCGAGGGCTAGAACTCCCCCACTAAGACGCAGAGACCCTGATCACATGGAAAGGTGTACAGAAAGAAAGGAAAAATTAAAAGGTGGAGTGAGGGATAAAGCCTTGGAAGCAGTGGGAGAACTGGCGGATGGCCAAAGCGGTGGATGTAGAAGAAGTCGGGTCAGACCCAGGATTAGATGGAATTAAGAGGAGAAATTGGTAGATCGAGAGAGGCGGATCCGAAGGGTCCGGATGTAATGGGGAAGAGTCATGATGGGAAGGAGAAGAGTTCGGAGGTTCCGGAGGAGGAAAATCCTGAGGGACACGATGCCCTGGGAAAAGGTATGGAAAAAGATTATTGAAGAGCAAGAAGAGAACAAAGGACGCGATGTCCTGGAGGAGCAAGGAGATGAATCGGAAGAAATAGAGGAGGTCCGGAGGCTCCAGAGGGATAGGGACATGATGCCCTGGGAGGAAGGATAGAAAATCTGGAGATTCCATAGGAAGACAAAGAGAAGGGACGCGATGCCCTAGGAAGAGAGAAAGAGGATCCGGAGGTTCCGGATGAAGAAAGTAAAAAGGTACGCGATGCCCGGAAAGAATGATAGAGGGGGTGCGATACCCTGGAAGGATAGATAAAGAGTCCGGAGAGTCCGGAGGAAGAAGATAGAAAGGGGCGTGATGCCTAAGGAGAAGAGGGAAATAACCCAAAAATTTTGGTGATGTAACATGAACATCCGAGTCCGAGATTTTCTTTGCTTTTCATTTTTTTCCTTTTCTTCTTTTTTTTTCATTTTTTTTCTTCTTTAAACTCCTCTTTTCATTTTTTTTCAAATAAACATCACCCCCTTTTTTTTCCAAAGAGCTTCACGAGAGAGAGAGAGAGAGAGAGAGAGAGAGAGAGAGAACGAGAGTGGGACGGGAGAGAGAGATGTGTAGAGAGAGACTAGAGAGGACGAGTGGGACTCTCCCTTTTAAATGGCATCCCGCAGAGAGAGAGAGTGGAGAGGATGAGAGGGTGATGAGGGAGAATGTAATGAGAGGGAAGGTGCCCACGGCCTACTGGCATGCTCGGGCTATTGACATGAGAGGGGCTAGCACCAAGCTCGGACAAGGGATCACGCTCCACACCATGCTTGGAGGGGAAAACATGTGCTCACCATGCTTGGAGGGGAGGCGGGCACGGAGCATGCATGCCCAAGACGCTGTCTGGTCCATGTGCTCGCCGTTGGCATGGGCAGATGGCGACGAGACCGTTGGTGTGGTGAAGGGTGAGCACCGTGCTCGGCGTGGGTCGCGGCGTGCTCGGACGTGGGGTGCATGGCCGGAGGCCGTGCTCGGCCCGTAGTGCTCGCCACGCTCGTGGATGTCACCGTGCTCAGAAAATGGTGACCCGTGGAGGCTAATTGCTCGGGGCAGCTGGTGGGGTGATCAGGTGGTGGCGGTGGCGAGATGCTCTTGCGGCAGTGAAGAAGAGGAGGGGAGCAGTTACGTGCATGGCGAGGGGGAGGGGTTTGGGTCCTTACACGAGGAAAGGTGTAAGGCGATGGGGGTGGGTTCACAGTAGTGGTGGTGGGAGTGAGGCGGTGTTGCATGGGAGCTAGACAGTAGGGGCGATGGCCGAGGAGGGGGCTTGGAGGTCTGGGCGCGGTGGTGTAAGTCTGGCAGGGGGGAGCGAGGTGAAGAGTGGGAGATCATCGGCGTGAGCTGTGTCACGGAGTGTGGGGGAGCTCGTGGGGAGCGCGGCCGGCGGAGTCACGGTGAGAGGTGGGTGAATGTGGCGATGGCGAAAGTGGGTTGGGTGCCGGCGTACGTGAGTGAGAGTGGGTTAGCGAGGGGAGAGAGCCAGAGGGGTGGAGATGGCTATGGCCGGGGTGTGTAGGTGGAAGAGAGGGCGGTGTTGGTAAGGGGCGACTGGTGTGTGAAGAGAGAGAGATGGGGAGAGGGTCCTTCTTGCGGGTGCGTGAAGAAAGGGGCCAGTCGGAAGGGGGCGCAGGTGAGCATTTTAGAGAGAGAAAGAGAGGGAGTGCAACCGTGTGTGTGAAGGGAGAAGAACCGCAGGGGGGGTTCGCTGGGAGGGTGGGGAGAGAAGGTTTTGAGGCGGGTAGCAGTTTGCTGCAGGGGTCCTTGCCGTTGCAGGTGAAGGGTAGCATAGGAAGAAGGAGAGAAAGGGGAGTGATGGGGGGAGAGGGATGTGGGAGATGCATGTGTAGATGGGCTGTGCCTTTTCTGGAGAGGATGCTTGTAGGGGGAGTGGAGGTAGCAAGGGGTGGGAGGGGACGATGAAGGCAGTGGGAGAGAGAGGCAAGGTGGCGATCGACGGTGTTGGCCATGGCAGAAGAAGTTTAGAGGGAGAGGGGGGGGAGAGAGGGGTGATCGCAGTTGCAGGGACAAGAGAGGAGGGGGGGAGAGCCATAGGATGGGGGGGTCGGGTAGTTGGCCAAGCAGGTGGATGTGAGGGAGGGGGAAATGGAGAAGCAAACGGAGAGGGAAGAGGAAGAGAAGGCCGGCGGTCAGGGAGGGGTAGCAGGAAGATTGAGAGAGAGAAGAGGAAAGTAGATAGGGAAGAGGTAGATAACAAGAGAGGGCTAGAGGGGGGGCACCTGCGAAGTGGGAAGGCTGGGAGGAGGGAGAGGAGATAACGTGGGAGAGAAGGGAGGGGAAGAGGGAAGAGAAAGGTGGGAAGGCAAGGGACTACATTTTCCAAAAATTAACTTCACTTCATTGCCTCAAATAAAGGTTACAGGACTCTTTTTATAGACTCCACAAGGAGACCAAAAGACAACTCACCTAACACCTACTTTCTACTCCTCATAACTCCATTAAATGACAAAAAAGACTCTTACGTGATATTTGTGGACATAATTCCTATAAAACATAAAACATGACTCATTAGGCCCAAACAAGTGGCCCAATTAACAAAAGATGACCAAACATAAATATCTATTTGATAACTCTTTTTGCTAGAGCCATTTTCAGATCTCGTCAAACCCCTCCGCTTGGAGGAGGTTCGACCTCAAACCTTGTAGCTCAGAATCCTGATTTGATGGAACAACCGGTTCCCTAAGCTCTGATACCATTTGATGTAACACAAACATCTGAGTCTGAGATTTTGTTTGCTTTTCATTTTTTTCCTTTTCTTCATTTTTTTCCATTTTTCTTCTTTTTTAAACTCCTCTTTTCATTTTTTTTCAAATAAACATCACCCCTTTTTTTTCCAAAGAGCTTCACGAGAGAGAGACAGAGAGAGAGAGAGAGAGAGAGAGACGGGAGAGAGAGATGTGTAGAGAGAGACTAGAGAGGACGAGTGGGACTCTCCGTTTTAAATGGCATCCCGTAGAGAGAGAGTGGAGTGGATGAGAGGGTGACGAGGGAGGAGGTAATGAGAGGGAAGGTGCCCGCAGCCTACTGGCGTGCTCGAGCTGTTGACATGGGAGGGGCTAGAACCAAGCTCGGACACGGGATCACGCTTCACGCCACACTCGGAGGGGAAAACAGGTGCTCGCCGTGCTCGGAGGGGAGGCGGGTACAGAGGGTGCATGCCGCGAACACTGTCTGGACCACGTGCTCGCCATTGGCATGGGCAGATGGCGACGAGACCGTTGGTGTGGTGAAGGGCGAGCACCGTGCTCGACGTGGGTCGCGGCGTGCTCAGGCGTGGGTAGCATGGCCGGAGGCCGTGGTCGGCCCGTACTGCTCGCCACGCTCATGGATGTCACCATGCTCAGAAAATGTTGACCCGTGGAGGCTAACTACTCGGGGTAGCTGGTGGGGTGATCAGGTGGTGGCTGTGGCGAGATCCTCTTGCGGCAGTGAAGAAGAGGAGGGGAGCAGTTATGTGCATGGCGAGGGGGAGGGGTTTGGGTCCCTACACGAGGCAAGGTGTAAGGCGATGGGGTGCATGGCGATGGGGGTGGGTTGACAGCAGTGGTCGTGGGGGTGAGGCAGTGATGCATGGGAGCTAGATAGTAGGGGTGATGGGCGAGGAGGGGGCATGGATGTCACGACCTAAGATCCGGATACCGGGAAGAATCCGATAGCATTCGAATCCTAGCCGGTCGCCTACGAGCCGGGAGGGCTCGGAAGGGCTAAAAGGAGTGTGGAGGTACAATGACATAGGAAATAAAGCAGGATAATTCAACAATTAACAGAAATAAATAAACAACTACAACAACAGAGTCCAGTTCAACAGAAAGTATAGTCTAAAGCAGTAAAACGTACCACATGCCAAGTGAACACCCGACCTGGCGAGCTGGCAACTAAGAACCTCCGAACAGCACCCTCGCAACTGGAGGAAGAACCGCCGCACCTGAAAAGCATGGGTGAGCCTCCTGTCACTGGCTCAGTAGGGATCCCGCGGAACCCCAACCGAGAACAACGGCGGTAGTGGAAAGGAAAAATAGCTACAACTACAGCAGGAACAGCGAACCGGTGGCCGGTCAAAACTTGACTCTACAGCTACTCCTACTATACCGGTTGAGCAGAAAGGGAAATCCTGATCTCACAATCGGGAACCGGACCACTCTAACACCATGCCTACCGAGGAAACACTCACGGCAACCCTACCGTAGAAGTCTGCATACACATGCACGACCAACCGAGATCGCACAGTCCCACACTGGCACGACGAAACCTCGGTGAAGCTATTGGCACCTTTGCCACTACCCCGAAAACTCCGGACGGTCCATAAAACCACGTCTCACAGATGGGAAACGGAACCCGAAAACAAGAGAGTCATGTCTCACGTGACAGGAGTACCCGCCCACCAGAAGCAAGGCCGGATGCGTCCACTGACGACTTAGACCGCGCCTCAGGTGTCTCTCTCCAGCCCAGCGGGAACTGAGACATCGTACTAGTAACTACAAAACAAGTGACTAGTTGGGGTCGCGCTCATCAACGCGGGTCCAACCGCCCCCAACCACGTGTGCACAAACAGACCGTGCATCTCTGGTCTGGCCCTCTGACCGGTTTTCCCCTCAGCTGGAGTCTGGCTGGTAGACATGGGGCCCGACGGAAACCAGTCTGAAATCGTCTCTCTGGGGTAGCCTCGCCACCACTCCCTGGTGGGACCACTCGCGTGTCGGAAGGCTACGACTAGTGGGGAGTCACTGGTGTGACCACTCTCTCCGAGAAAAAACTCCGAGAACCACACACTCACCCTGCACGAAAGTTGAGAAGAACCAAATGGCACTGAGCCACTGGACAATGGACAGTCCTCTAGACTCACTAAATCCAACGGTCCTTGAGTCACAAGACTCGGGGTCAAGACCATTGTACGCAACGGCACAATGCCATTAATCTAGCCTAATCCCTAAGTCTAAAACCACGGTAGCACGAAAGGGAACTCAAAAACCCTCCAGCCCCAGGCTGGGTAATTGGACTCACAGTCCAAGGCCACACACATGGCCCACGCGGAAAGCATAGAAGTACGATTCCCAAGGCAATTCACAAGCTACCACGCCGATTCCCCATCCTTGGAAAAAGTGGGAAACAAAATGACTGGACTCGCAGTCCAAGGCCATACACTTGGCCCAGTCGGGAACCATCTTCCGCAGAAACCTACGACATGCGGGGGAACCCCACCGCACTCACACCGATACACGGTGACTCGATCGAGCGTAACATGAAAGCCCAGAATACATGGGGTCACCCGGACCCACCACACTTATGGGCACGCTAATCGAGGTAATATGGTACCTCCAGACATACCAGAAACATGGTCACGGAACCCATGGGATATTCGGGACACACGAGGCCGAAGGTCAACCACTGGGTCACAACCGGGTCGACTGGAGACCAACACAACGCGAACCCGACATCGCAAGTACGGAAATCGCCTAGCGGTCTAACTTTAGGCCACTAAAGCAAGGCTAGCGGTCTACCACTGGACCGCTACACACTGAAATCCCGCCCCCCTAGCGGTCTACCCTTGGACCATGAGGCACTGGCTAGCGGGCTACCTCTGGACCGCTAAACCCTCGGAACACACGAAACTCAAGCGGTCTTAGCGATCTAACCCTGGACTGCCAAGGACACTGGCTGTCTATCGCGTGACCCCCAACCTTGAGCCGACACAGGGAGACCCCTAGCGGTCTACCCTTGGTCCGCTTGGCACCCCTAGCGGTCTCTGGAACTACCGCTAAGGCGTCCCGAACCCGAAACGGCCGGAAACGCCCCTAAAACCCGATCCACGCCCCAATCACCCCCCGAGTGATGGAGAAACAAAGGAGAATCCATCCCCAAGCCTCCTATCATGCATCTATGCCCTTAGATCGATCAAAAATTGTTGGGCTAGAGAGATGGCGGACAAGAAGGGAGGTTGAATTGTCACATTGCCAAGATGGCGGATTTTAAAAACTTTCTTAACTGATTGCAACAGATATAAAATTAACTGCGTTAATTAACTAAAACTCAAGTGAGATTAAAGATATTCTCTCAAGCTTTCCGATCTCACTCGAATAGTTAATGCAATTAAACAAAGAAATTACGCTCACCACAGATTACGTGTGTGTGAATGTGATTTTGATGATTACACAATGCCTTTGTTGCTTGGCCTTGTGCGTGAATGGTTATTCATGTCTTCCTGGGTATGAAGTTTGAAATGGTTGTGGAAATGACTCTGGAAATGATCACAAACTAAATGGTTGTGAAAATACCCACAAACTACTTTTATTGGGATATCATTTCGATACATTTGTGACTCTATGAGGCTCATATGTGCTTTGATGCTAGCATATTGCATTGTGGAAAACATACTTGGATAAATGTCATATTGAGCCGCATGTCATGCATGGTAATGCTAAATGATTGATTGAGATGCAAATACCATTGCTAGCCCCCAAGGTAATGATGTGTGATTGATGAGAGTTTGGATGATGATCAAATTGAATGTGACTCAATATTATTTTATGTGACTTGCCTCCTTACACTTTGAATTCCAAATTTATACTATCATCCAATGGTGAATGATATTTGGAATTTCATGACTCTGTGTATGAATGATTCAACCAATCAACAAGAAATGTTAACTCAGGTAAAACAATGAAGTAAGTGTTGCTATATGGAGTTAAATGGATATCTCGTTCCTCCTTCACTCTTGGAATAGGTTCAATGATGAATTTTATTGTGAACATGCTCATAGTGTTAATGCTTGATGTAAAGATCTTGATTTTAAACTAACCTCTTGCCTTATCATATTTTTCAGGATGAAAAATCATGGTTGATCTTCATGGGATTATGGTAATATTTAATCAATTATTTCCCATTGATTTGATGGTGGCTTTAGTTATTTTTCAGGCCCAAACTAGAAGGGGTCGACCCCATGGGTCGACCCTCTCAGGTTCTGTTCAAAACAGAACCATTTTTGTGATATCTACCTGAAAGGGTCGACCCTTGGGGTCGACCCCTGTAACCTAGAACCAAATACCTGGTTCTGTTTGGGTTATGGAATCACGAGGGTCGACCCTGGGGTCGACCCCAAGGGTCGACCCCTGTAACCCAGAACCATATATCATGTTCTGTTTGGCTTCTGTTTGCCCGAGGGTCGACCCTTTCCGGTCGGACGCCCAGCCGCGATCATTGACCACCGTTTTCTTGCTCCTAAAGTCTTCCAATCCAAGTCCAACTTCCACAAATCACTGCACAAAGTGTGGATCTGGTCCCCAAGCTGTCTCTTGACCGTCCAAACACATATATACTTCTCTTGGGTTGCAAACCCTAAGGAACAAGAAGCTAGATCTAAAATTTGGGTGTTTTCTAACCCTTGTGAGTGTAGGTCAAAGGTAGCAGCTCCATGGCTTCTCCCACGTTCTTCTGAGCTTGTATGTGAAGGGAAGAAGGTGGATTCAAGTCTCCAATCGATCCCCTACTGGAAGCTGCGTAGGAAATCAAGTTACAACTTTGTTTTTGCAAGAATCGATCATCTTTCTTCAAGAACGTTCTTCATACTGCAGAAGCAATCAAATACGTTTGAAGAAGAGAAAAGGGGAGCTCTAATCACTGCAAAATCTTCCTTATTCTGATCTTTGTTGATAGAGCTTGAAAATCTGCTTTAAGGCATATTAGGAGGGCTTCATATGTCCTCTCTCTTGCATATATATATGAGCTGCGATTTTTGTGATGCAACAATTCTAATGCTTATATATTCGTCTTTCGTATAGGTGAAGAAAAGGGAGAAAACGAAGTGAAGCTCCTACCATCGTGAGGATCTGGAGCTCATGGAAGAAAGAAAAGAGGAGCGGTACGAGGAGAAGAAGAAGAAGATGTTAAAACCATGATCATCCATCAATGAGCCTAGAAGAATCAGATTTTGTTGAAGAAGGGGGATTCTTACTCTTGATGCATCTTTCTAATTTTCATCTGTAGAATTTGGCTGGGGGGTCTTAGCATATAATTATCCTTGTTTCATATACATCTCAAAGAACACTTTGTGTGGGTGTTCGGAGAAAGGGTTCTCCGAGTGTTTCTGTTGTCGTGTGTGCGTCATTTTGTGCGGAGTATATCCGCGTGTGTGCTTGGACGTAACTTGGGGTGTGTTCCCCGTGTGTGGTTGGGAGTTTACTCCCGTGTGGTTGTGTAGGCAGTGCCTACGTGTGTGTGGACGGAGTTGTGTCTCCGTGTGAAGTATTCAGTTTGGGGTGTATTCCCCAACGGTGTGTGTGTGTGTGTGTCTGTGTGCTGCTGTGGCAGCAGCTTGAGGCAAGGCCTCGTGTGTAGTTTGCTGCGAAAGTAGCGTGTGTGTTGTTGGGGTTCGTCCCCGTGTTGTTACTTTTGTAGCGTGTAGTAAAGCCTCACCGGTTTGGTGAGGGGTGGATGTAGGGAGCCCGTCGTGGTCCCGAACCACCTTAAAAATCCCCGTGTCTTGTGGTTTGATTCTTGTGTTGTGTGTTCACTATCCTATCTGTTTGTGCAATCGTGTGAGCTCGGTGAGATTGAGTGAATCAAGTTTAAACCTGTTTAGATTAAATTTCTCTATCTTGTAAATTTCGCTGTGTGCTAGTCTGTGCTTTTAATTGGACATAGTTTTTAGTAGTAGGATCTATTCACCCCCCCTCTAGATCCGTATTTTTGCACTACGGGACCCAACAATTGGTATCAGAGCGAGGCTCTGTTGTCCCTAGATCTTGCGATCTATAGAGTGATCCTAGTGCATTCTACAATCATGAATTTTTCTGAACATATCTCAATGAATTGTTTGCCAATCTTCCTGGTTCGGATTTTGATTCATGGCTAGGCAAACTCTGTATGGTGATCAATTCTATTAATCCTAGTCTTTGGAAATTGATTTATCATAGTCCACACATATTACCTCTAGATGAGACCAAGTGGTCTAATCAGGATAAAATGATGCGTCATGATAATGTTACTGCTTTGAGTCTATTGAAAGCTTCTGTAAGTACTAACAAGTATCCATTTGTATCTTCTTGTAGGACGGCGAAGGAGCTTGTGGACCGGTTGATCAAAGCTCAAGAGAAGGAAAGGTTAAAATGTCTCATGGCGGACGATGCTGATCAACAAAGTGACGAAAATGCAGAACAGGTAAATTCTGATTTTGAAGAATTTACTCTTGATGATCTTGTTGATGCTTATGATGAGTTGGAAAAGTAATATAAGAAAATCAAGTCAGAAAATAGAAAATTAAAAAAGAAATTTGAAAACATGCTCCATGAAAATAGATCTTGTGATAAGTGTTCTGAGCTTGATAACTTGAATGAAATTTTAGAGCATGATGTTGAATGTCACAAAGAAACCATTGCTTGTTTAAGAAATGAAACTGTTGCCCTCAAGAACAAAATCGATCAATTGGAGAAAACTGAAAAACATCTTAGAAATAAAATGGAATCAAACTCAATTGATCAGGATATTTGCAATGAATTGATTATGAATGATAAACTTGCAAATGAAAATGAACAACTTAAAAAGGAAAACAGTGCTATATTGATTTAGATATCTCTGGTTGAAGGTAGTATGAAGTCTTGTGAAAAAGAAAATGCTTTGTTGAAATCTGAAAATGAAAAAATGAAACATCTAAATACAACCTTGTCTAAAAAATTACTTATTTTTGAAAAAGGAAAAACTTTGGCTATTGATGATTGTGAAAAGATGCATGTGCTAGAACAAATGATGGAGAGCTACAAAGCCATCAATGCCCAATTGAATGAAAAAGTCATTTCTTGTGATAATGAGACCATTTCCTATGAATTGCATATTTCATCACTTGAAAAGAAAATTCTTGATCTGAATGCTTCTTTGTCTAAGTTTGTGAATGGGGAAGAAAATCTGAACAAGATATTGGGGACTAAGGTGAATTTCTAAAGAGAGGGGCTGTGCTATAATCCTGTGAACAAAAAGAATTTTGAAAACAAAGTCTATACATCCTTTGTCCATAGTTCAAATATAGCCAGCACATCAAATGGGACTCCAAATCAATCTGCTCCTCAAACAATGAAGAGATCAAATGAAAGTCTGAAAAAGAAACAAAACTTGCATCAAAAGGCTAAAAATGTTGTTGGTGTCACAATGAATGTCATGAAAAATCATGTTGCACACACACATGCATCCACAAAGAAAATCTCATATTTTTATTGTGGTGAACTTGGTCATATGTTGCATGATTACTTTTTGACGAAATCTGAAGATCTAGAAGCATGCAAGAAAATGAATGGCCTCACAAAGCCAAGAAAGTTTTTGAACACAAAAGAACTTTTGATAACTCTTATGTTCATGCAAGAAGACCATTTGAAAGATTTGATCAATTGAACTATTTTCATTGTGGAAGGTTCGGTCACAGGATGAACAATTACTTTAGTTTGAAAAATGAGAACATCTCTTCAAACCCACAAATATTCCATGCTCATTCTTACAAGAAAAATCTGAAGTCTTTTGGTCATGTCATTATTGTGGTGAGTTTGGGCATACCATGCATGATTGCTCCTTAATACATTTTGATGATATGCATGCCCAAAAACTGTGGAAGGCACCCACTAGAGGTGCAACTAACCATCCGGGACCCAAGAAGGTTTGGGTACCCAAAACAACCAAATGAGAACTTTGTTGCGGGATTACCTTGAGGCCAAGAGGAAGGCTTTAAGTCGACTTGGCTAGCTCTGGTGTGATGCCTTGGTTAACATGGGCTTGTCCTTGAATTGACACTGATTTGTAAGTTGGTTGTTCATGTTTGTGCACATCGATTGTGTGAATTCAAAGTTCATGTTGCTGGAATTTAAGTCTCTAATATGTAGGTTTGAAGTGGCTGTCTTGTGTGTTTTATGTACATCAACCTTGTCTACACATGTGCTTAGGCTTGGTTCTTCATGTGTTTAGTCTGGACTCTTTACACTGTTGGGCTAAACTTGTAATCTCTGAAGTGAACTTTGAACTCATGTCAGCTTGAGTGAATCACTTGTATTGAAAGCTGAAACTCATCATTCATTCTTGCAGCTCATAGGAGATTGTCTTGTTGAGAGAGAGAGTCATATGTGATGAAAAGCCTTGAAGTTAGTTTCTTCAATATGTATTGGCTTAATATTGACATGAATTGAGCTTTTTACAGTGCAGGTTTGATTATGACCATCAACCCTTGAAATCATGGTAAGAATTCAAATGTTTGAATGTATCACCATGTGCCTAGATTGAGTTTAATTCATGTTTGGCATTTCTGGGCTCAGATTAACTGTCTTAGGTAATTTTGCTTGTTCCTCAGTTGGTGTCGAAATACCCATCTTGAGGACCGATTGGTTTAAACTTTTACCCCATTACCCTTAGGGTTTCTCTTCTTATCCTAGAGGAGTTTTGAAAGGGTTTTGGTATGGGGTTCTTGGAGAGAAAGAAAGGAGCTCAAGAGGACTTCAATGCCAGATTTGATCTACTTCCATTTCTTCTGGCTAATATCATTCTATTTATTGCAGGAGAGAAAGAAAAGAGCTTGTTGATGAAGATGACAACAAGTTAAATAAAGTGAAGAATTTGAGAATGTTAATAAATATAACTCAAGACAAAGGTGAGAAAATAAAGTGTTTGCTTGAAGCTCTTTGGTCTTGATGTTAATGCCATAACTAGGCAGACAGTGATTTTGAAGTTTTGAATACCCCTTGGTTACTTTTGACAATGTGGATAATGAATGCTTGGCTGAATGGTATTGAAACATCTGAGCAGTATATATGAGAGTGTAGCAATTGAATGCCTTTTGCTAAACCCCCGATGTCAAATGAGAATACATTTGTTTCTGATCATCATTTCAATGATTACATGGTATATAAAATGGTGACATGTGGAAGGGCAGGTCAAGCCTGTCTGAAAGCTATCACCATGCGTGAGAATATGCCTCCGCCCGATACCATGAATCATCTATGCATATGGCATCCAACTTAAATGAATTTTCTGAAATCATGCATTGATTATGAGGGAGTTTTGCATGCTGAAAATTTTGAAGATGATGTTTTTCCATTCTCTCAGCATGATGATATTATTTTTGTGGCTGAACATCTTGAGGACTGAAGTTGATCAATGTTCGATGGTCTTTACCAATGTGCCACTCATCTTTCTGGATAAAAGCACAACTATTTTCAAGAAAAGTTCACACGTGATGATTTTGATGCTTTGAATGAATTTTCTGAATTCTCTCTTCAGAATAAAATTGTGTCCTCACATTTTAATAATTGGTAATGCGTGTCATGCATTAGTTGCATCAGGTGCATATAGAGTGTCATGTGAAATCTGAAATCTTACATCACATTGCATATTTACATATCATTCTCTTCATATCATTCACATAGTGCTTTTGGAAGATGAAGCTCATCGTGTGTCTTGTTGCATAGTTGGCATTTTCAGCATACATATAGTGCATATTTTGAAATGCATCATTTTGAACATTTCATGTTGCATAAATGCCAAAATGAATACTTCCAACAATTAGTCTCATATCTTTGGGGCCAACAATTCAAGAACTGAAATTGCATATCTTTTCATTTTGCATTGCATATGCATATCTCCATTGTATGTTTGCATGTTATTATATGCTATTCAACCCCTTCCTTTGAATCTTCTAAGATCAAACACTCCATTGTTAAATAATATTGCATCTGAGTCTTAACAAGTGTGCTTCATATCAAACTCTCAGGGGGAGCATTTCATACTTATTGCATTTACATAGGGGGAGCTACACTATCCTGTTCTAAGTTAAATTTTCTCCATACATGTTAAATCAAATTCGTACACTTCATGCACTTTAATGTAAAATTGAGTGTTATTTATAAGGATATAGGAATTTCATTTCAACACTCTAAAGTAATTCAACTTGCTGCATGGATGATAAGAGACAGTTGAGGAAAAAGCTGCCTGCCTCCACATACAAAAAAAAAATGGTTGAAGTGAAAGGTAGAGCAATGCTAAGTCTCACTGAGTAAACTGGGCACATGTCACCTGAGACGTGATGTGGTTCATTTTTGAAAAGTGTTGACTAAATTATCTCTATTCAAATGAGGTGACAAGGTTCAGTATTCTGAGTAACCGGGGATTCTGGCATGAGCTCCATGTGTCTCCTCGCGTAAAAATGAATTATTTGAACCTGATCCTTCTTAGAAAAATTCAGATTGTCAGTGTGAGAATTACTGATGATAATTTAATGAGGAAGAGCGAAGCCTCCAATACGTTGTTCTCTAGATTAAAATACAGTCTGTGCCGTTACTATTGTGTTTAATTGAAAATTTGGTTATCCATATGGCTAAACTTCATTCTCATGTTACTCACTTGCACATGGTAATTTGATTTGATATGTATTTTAAAATTTTGATTAATTACTTGACCTGCTGTACGTCTTCTCCTATTTATCTGCACAATCCTCTAGGTGAAATCATGAGCATTCTGAACTTAATGACTTACTTGCACTTTTCCTACACCTATCCCCTCACTGTAAATCATTTGGCATCACTTCTTGTGAAGGAGTTATGTTACATGTATCTATAGATATATGCTTGATTACATTGTATGCATTTCATGTCTCATCATTTTCATACATCATGTTTCATGCATTTCACAAGAAAACTAAAAATCTAAAAATTTGAAAATTAAAGCCAATCATCTAATGTGTCATTGTCTAAGGGGGAGCTTTGCATGTAATCTTATCTGCTTAACTCATCAGGACTTGCATGAGTCAATACCTTTCTATGGGTGTTTGAGTGCTTGTTTGCTTGCTCATTATTGTCATGCCATACACCATTTCCAATTGCCACAACTCGTGAGCATTTGCATATCGTTTTGTCATCTTACATTCTACATGACCATATTGTCCACATTTACATTTCCAATTTCAACAATTGGTATCACACAGTTTTATAATTAGTTCATGCATATTGTGCATATTGGTTCTCTTCATAATCCCAGTGTCCATAGGTTCTTGCCATTCTGGATTCCCCGTCCTACTTCCCATTTCTGATTATGTCAAAGGGGGAGAGAGCATTATAGCATAATATTTTGTCATCATCAAAATGGGGGAGATTGTTGTGAATGTGATTTTGATGATTACAAAAAGCCTTTGTTGCTTGACCTTGTGCGTGAATGGTTATTCATCTCTTCCTGGGTACGAAGTTTGAAATGGTTGTAGAAATGGTTGTGGAAATGATCACAAACTAAATGGTTGTGGAAATGCTTACAAACTACTTTTATTGGGATATCATGTCGATGCATTTGTGACTCTATAAGGCTCATATGTGCTTTGATGCTAGCACATTGCATTGTGGAAAACATGCTTGGATAAATGTCATATTGAGCCTCATGTCGATGCATTTGTGACTCTATAAGGCTCATATGTGCTTTGATGCTAGCACATTGCATTGTGGAAAACATGCTTGGATAAATGTCATATTGAGCCTCATGTCATGCATGGTAATGCTAAATGATTGATTGAGATGCAAATACCATTGCTAGCCCGCAAGGTAATGATGTGTGGATTGATGAGAGTTTGGATGATGATCATATTGAATGTGACTCAATATTATTTTATGTGGTTTGGCTTCTTACTCTTTGAATTCTAAATTTATACTATCATGCAATGGTGAATGATATTTGGAATTTCATGACTCTGTGTATGAATGACTCAACCAATCAACAAGAAATGTTAACTCAGGTAAAACAATGAAGTAAGTGTTGCTATATGGAGTTAAATGGATACCTCGTTCCTCCTTCACTCTTGGAATAGGTTCAATGATGAATTTTATTGTGAACATGCTCATAGTGTTAATGCTTGATGTAAAGATCTTGATTTTCAACTAACCTCTTGCCTTATCATGTTTTTCAGGATGAAAAATCATGGTTGATCTTCATGGGATTATGGTAATATTTAATCAATTATTTCCCATTGATTTGATGGTGGTTTTAGTTGTTTTTCAGGCCCAAACTAGAAGGGGTCGACCCTCTCAGATTCTGTTCAAAACAGAACCATTTTTGTGATATCTGCCTGAAAGGGTCGACCCTTGGGGTCAACCCATGGAAGGGTCGACCCCTGGGGTCGACCCCTGTAACCTAGAACCAAAAACCTGGTTTCATTTGGGTTCTGGAATCACGAGGGTTGACCCTAGGGTCGACCCATGGAAGGGTTGACCCCAAGGGTCGACCCCTGTAACCCAGAACCATATATCATGTTCTGTTTGGCTTCTGTTTGCCCGAGGGTCGACCCTGGGGTCGACCCTTTCCGGTCGGACGCCCAACCGCGATCTTTGACCACCGTTTTATTGCTCCTAAAGTCTTCCAATACAAGTCTAACTTCCAAAAATCACTCCATAAAGTGTGGATCTGGTCCCCAAGCTGTCTCTTGACCGTCCAAATACATATATACATCTCTTGGGTTGCAAACCCTGAGGAACAAGAAGCTAGATCTGAAATTTGGGTGTTTTCTAACCCTTGTGAGTGCAGGTCGAAGGTAGCAGCTCCATGGCTTCTCCCACGTTCTTCTGAGCTTGTATGTAAAGGGAAGAAGGTGGATTCAAGTCTCCAATCGATCCCCTACTGGAAGCTGCGTGGGAAATCAAGTTACAACTTCATTTTTGCAAGAATCGATCATCTTTCTTCAAGAACGTTCTTCATCCTGCAGAAGCAATCAAATACGTTTGAAGAAGAGAAAGGGGGAGCTCTAATCACTGCAAAATCTTCCTTATTCTGATCTTTGTTGATAGAGCTTGAAAATCTGCTTTAAGGCATATTAGGAGGGCTTCATATGTCCTCTCTCTTGCATATATATATGAGCTGCGATTTTTGTGATACAACAATTCTAATGCTTATATATTCGTCTTTCGTATAGGTGAAGACAAGGGAGAAAATGAAGTGAAGCTCCTACCATCGTGAGGATCTGGAGCTCATGGAAGAAAGAAAAGAGGAGCGGCACGAGGAGAAGAAGATGATGATGTTAAAACCATGATCATCCGTCAATGAGCCTAGAAGAATCAGATTTTGTTGAAGAAGGGGGATTCTTACTCTTGATGCATCTTTCTAATTTTCATCTGTAGAATTTGGCTGGGGGGTCATAGCATATAATTGTCCTTGTTTCATATACATCTCAAAGAATACTTTGTGTGGGTGTTCGGAGAAAGGGTTCTCCGAGTGTTTGTGTTGTCGTGTGTGCGTCGTTTTATGGGGAGTATATCCGCGTGTGTGCTTGGACGTAACTTGGGGTGTGTTCCCCGTGTGTGGTTGGGAGTTTACTCTCGTGTGGTTGTGTAGGCAGTGCCTACGTGTGTGTGGACGGAGTTGTGTCTCCGTGTAAAGTATTCAGTTCGGGGTGTGTTCCCCAACGGTGTGTGTGTGTGTGTGTGTGCGTGCTGCTGTGGCAGTAGCTTGAGGCCAGGCCTCGTGTGTAGTTTGCTGCGAAAGCAGCGTGTGTGTTGTTGGGGTTCGTCCCCGTGGTGCTACTTTTGTAGCGTGTAGTAAAGCCTCACCGGTTTGGTGAGGAGTGGACGTAGGGAGCCCGTCGTGGTCCCGAACCACATTAAAAATCCCCATGTCTTCTGGTTTGATTCTTGTGATTGTGTGTTCACTATCCTATATGTTTGTGCAATCGTGTGAGCTAGGTGAGATTAAATGAATCAAGTTTAAACCTGTTTAGATTAAATTTCTCTATCTTGTAAATTCCGCTGTGTGCTAGTCTGTGTTTTTAATTGGACATAGTTTTTAGTAGTAGGATCTATTCACCCCTCCTCTAGATTCGTATTCTTGAACTACGGGACCCAACATTACGGATGTAGCAGTGTGTGATAGTGCAGTGAATTAAAAACCTATATAATGAACCTGTGAAGGGAGATAGAAGAAATGGCCATACACATTGGCAATCACACGAGACACAAAGGTTTTTAGGTGGTTCGGGACCACGACAGGCTCCCCACGTCCACCCCTCACCTAACCAGGTGAAGCTTCACTATATGCTACTTTTGTAGCAACATGGGGACGAACCCCAACCACACACACGCTGCTTCCGCAGCAATACACACACGAGGCCTTGCCTCAACACACTGCCACTGCAGCACACACACACACACACACACACACACACACACACACACACACACACACACACACACACACACACACACACACACACACACACACACACACACACACACACACACACACACACACACACACACACACACACACACACACACACACACACACACACACACACACGTTCGGAGAACGTACCCCAGACACGACAACCACACGGAGACACAGCTCTGTACGCACACACAGATATTCTGAGTTTAACAAAATCAAAGGATATACAATATACACCCACATCAGTATGTAGATGAAGATAGACTATGAACCACTCATAGAAATAAACATAAAGAGGATGTAGAAATATCTCCTTGGTTCTCCAATAGAAATAAGTAGATCTTTCTTGAAGCTTAGGTTGGAGAGAGCTGAGTCCGGAGGTAGTCGGAGTTGGTGATCTTCCTTCTTGAGGATTGAATGTGTGTTCCTTCAAATCCAAGCTTCGATCATAGCAAACACAAAGAACAAATTTATCAATATGCTCAACACCATGTTTAGATTAAAGGGGATATCACAAATGAGACGATGGAAGATATATATAGTGTTTCCCCCTTTGAATATCCCAAGAATCCCTTCAAAAGAAGGTAGGGTGCGCTGGAAATGATGAATCGCAGAGTGGAAGTAGCCGAGGTTGTAGGACGAAATGCCCAAAACCGCAAATCATGGAGAGTAGCAGCAGCGGCCTCCAGATTGAAGATCTGGTTCGTGGAAGACGATCTCTACGGCTTCTACTTCCTCCTACAGATGAGCACGCCTCCTTTTCATTCTTCTTCTTCCCTACAAGAACAGATAGAACAATAAGCCCCAAGGGATTGTTCTTTCGATGGAAATCGCAGCTTCTATATACTCAAGGAAAAACAAGCACAAAAGACTTGATAGCCCATGTGAAAACCCTTCAATCCAACACCCAATAGATATGAGAAACCCTAAGGCTATTGGGGTAAAAAGCGAAGGCAAATCGGGTTACAAAGTGGGCAGTTCGAAAAGAATCATGAAATCACGATCCGGACGAACCAGAGAAAGTGTCGACTCATGGAGTCGACACTTTTCTCCTTACATTCTATCCCGTTATATAAAAATAGGACCCGGGTGAAAGTGTCGACTCATAGGGTCGACACTTTTCACCAGAGGTTCTGTTTTCTTTGAAAACAGACCTCCGGCCTGTAAGTGTCGACTCTAGGAGTCGACACTTGCAGCCAGAAGGGTCCAACCAGCAAGCTGGCCAAAAAGTGTCGACTCTTAGAGTCGACACTTTCTATCTGGACAAGTGAAACAACGCAGCAGACAGAACAGTGAGTCGACACTTTTCCTGACAAAAATGAAAACTTAATTAAACTCAATTGAAACCTCAAAAACATCAAGCACCAATAAAACACAATTAAACCTCATTCAAAAACTATGAAATGAGATGCATAAGGGGTCTTTAAAACACACATCAAACCAGATTTTGAAACCAAGTTTAGGAATCAAAATGACCATGATGCATCAAGAAGCTCTATATAATAAAGAGCAATTAAGCAACCAAATAAGCCCCAAGGCCAAGATACATGATACAACCCAATCTTGGCACTTGGAAAACCATATAAACATGAACTTATACCAAGGACCCAAGGGATTGCAATAAGAGTGGAAGCTTACCATGGATTCAATATTTGTGGACATTTAAGAACCTGCACTTACAAGAAATTCACATTAGTACAATGCCACTCCAAGTTCATATAGCAAGCAAATCAAGTTCAGTCTCAGATTTCCAAAACCATGCAATGAAGATATGAAAATCATCAAGACTCTTTCCAATGAGGTACATCAAAGTTGACATGAATCTCTTGATAGCTACAAGACCCCAAGAGAAATATGCAAGAAGGGAATTTGTAAAACACCGAGTCCTCAAGCAGTGAAGTGAATTCAAATTGCCATGTATTACCAATACATGAACTCAGATCAACTCAAATACATGAAGGATGAATTAAGCCCAATGCAACAAAAGCCAATGAAGGTGTGTTGAGCATATTGAATTTCAAACCACCCCTAGAAATATATGCATAGTCAACCCTATCTATGAGGACCACTTCAAACACAGTTAAGGCAACCAAGGCTCCAATTGATTAAAGGCAATTTTCATATCAAGCCTGCACTAACCACTAACAATACAGTCCAATTAATCTAAAGCCAATTCACAAAAACCATACCAACATTGATACAGTCCAAACAAGCTGGGTTTCAGTTAGCCATTTATCTAACCAATACTTCAAATGCAGTCCAAACTGAATTCACACATTCCAACCATTATCAGATTATCATTCAACAACCAGCTGAATAACAAAGTGAGAACCAAGGCTCAAAGAGCCAGGGGTCGACCCATGGGGTTGACCCTTGCAAAGCGAAATAGAAAAACTGCTATTGGCAGTCCATTGCAAATTGAAATCACATCAGGGGCATTCCAAAGCAACTCAATCAAATCTTCATGTTAACCAAGATCAGTTCATAAACTTGAATTATAAATGTAGTTCAGGGCAAACACAAGGATAAACACAAGGATATATCCATGAAGGACCATTGTATTTGAATCACCTGCAAAGCAAGATTTCATCATTTTAGCTTGTTTATCATGAAGACGTCAGTAATCATGAACCCACAATATTTTCACTTTAGAGCAAACACAAAACACATAATCTATTGGAATCATCAAAACCATTGTCAAAGACAAGGAGGGGCACAGAACCCAACAATCTCCCCCTTTTTGATGATGACAATATATTGTGACCACCAAAACTCTCTTCCCCTTTGACATTATCAAAAAGTGGGGGGCTAAGGAGATCTGTGAAGTTTTCAAGAACGAATGAGACATGAGCGTACAAATCCAGCAATTAATCTCCTATGAAAGGAAGGTTTGGAGATCAAAACTAAGCAGGAATTTGAAATGTTATGTGCAATTTGCAGATGTGTGAAATAAGTGCAAATGCTCAATTTTTGTAAGTTTTTGCTATATGTGTGACTAATTATGCACAAGTAGTATAAAGAAACTATATGCAGAATGTAAAACTGAGTTATGCAGAGAATGTATTAACTAAAAAGCATATTATTCTCCCCTAATTGTCATGAACAAAAACCAATTGACAATGGGTTATTTAACTTGTTATTTACAAGTATAACCTTTAGATGTAACCTATGGAATGAAATATGATATGATCAAATGGATCAAGCATTCAGGCACTCAAGCATGCATAAATAAATATATACTCATGCAAGTCCTTTCGGGACGGGTGTAAGGATAATGCAATCAATTATAGAACATGATATGTATGTGCAATATTAAGAAGGTCGTGCTTACATAAATAAAGTACTACATTAACCATGAAAGATGACTGATTCATAGAGGACATTCAAACAATCAAACCCAAGGTGCATATGTGAAGATTGAGCAATGAAGTTCAAGTCAATATAGAAAATCAGATTTTCTAAAGAACACTAAAAGGAACTTCTCATCCATACACTTTCATTCACAATGCTCGAATATTGGTAGCTACGCATGACCCCAAAATTTTTAATTACTAAAAAATGATGTGACTAACCTTTTGACACGAGTTGTATCCTTTGTCTAAGGGACACTTCCCGGTTACTCAGTTTCGTCACTTATCTTAACTGTGGATTTTATCACTTTTCGACGCGAGTTGTATCCTTTATCTCAGGGACACTTCATGACTACTCGGTGGTAAATCACACTTATTTTAATATAGATTAGTTTCTCCTTTCGACCCAAGTTTCCTCCTTTATTTCAGGGGGGATTCCCCGCTACTCGGATCCATGTTCAACTTATACTACTTTTTGAAGGGGTAAACAGCTCTTTCCTCACGAAACATGTGATTTTCATGTAGAGAATCAATAGTCCTCAAAAGTGTAGAGTAGAAAATAGTAATCCTTATTAGATTGAATCATTATCTCAAAAATGTGTATTTTGTGTGGGTGGTTGTATTGAATGTAAAAGATGAATTAGCCTTATCACAGTAATGTCTCCCCCTAAATGTATGCACGGTTATAAAAAATCTCTCCCTTAATATATGCCATGTAGCAAACATGTCTAAATCAATGCAATTTCATTTAGCAAGGGATGAGTCATAGAAGGAGTCAAAAAGTGGTTGTATAAAGTATATACATGCATTCAACTAGAGATTTTCCAATGACTTCAAGCAGATTGATTATCGGTACTTGGCGGAGAACGTAGGTCCGAAGACCACCTCACGCGTAGTGAAAGCTTCTGGCTGAACATAATCCAACCTTTCACTAACACCATTTTATATACCCAATAATCATGGCATTCAAGCACAGAAGTATGCAATGATATGTAAGTATATGCATGTAACTAGAAAAGATGATTGAAAAATTATTCATATTCACAAGTATGCAAAGATGTGTATGATATGTGCAATGTGTATCATGCAGCTAAGTAGGTGGTCTATGTATGCACAAGTCAATTGTTATTCACAAAAAGTGATTAAAAGTGTGAAAACTTTATGTGCAGTGTGAAAATGAAATTTGTTCACAAGATGTGAAAAGAGAAGCATTCAAGAGAACTGCTCATCAGAATCAGAGGATCTCAACATTTCAAAAGTTGACAGAAGTTAGTGAAATGGGATTGGCACTGTTTAATTGCAAACATTTTCTTCCAAATATACTTTTTACCTTTTAAGATTTTTCAAGGTGAACCTAAACGAAACAAGTTTCAAAACAAACCATTTTTATTTCTCGCCTTGAGAGTCCTTTATTTATCGACATCTTCCTTGTCCTCAAGGTGCCCCTGCAAAACAGAATCTCATTTTGGAGATTTGGGTACCCAAGCCATCTTGGGTCCCGAGGGGTTAGCTCTAACATAAGCAAAAGTATTCTTCTTATTTTTCCTTTCATACCATTCATCATCGGCCCTTATCATGGTACAATCATCCATTGAATGTCCATCCAGGCCATAGTAAAAATAATGAGAAGATTTTCTTTTCAAAAACTAATTGTCATCATTTTTCATTACGCAACAATCATTCATTACGTGTCCAATACTGCCACAGTAATGACATGAAAAGTCTTTTTTAACAAATCATTCATCATCATTTTTCTTCATGAAACAATTGTCAAAGACATGACCATGTATTCCACAATAATAACAATGAGCATTGAAGTTTTTCTTCATAGGTTTTTCATGATGTTTAGAATCATCAACAAATTTCATTCTCAACTTCAATGCCTCATTATCATCGTCTTCCATCAAAGAACAATCATACATGTCATGATCAAATTTTCCGCAGTAATAACATGAAACATTCCTTTTTTTTCTCGATGCATGATTATGTTTAACAGTTGAGAGTTTTTCATGAATACAAAATTGATCACTGACATTTTTCTGTTTCTCATTTTCTTTATCACACAAGCACAAGGGCTCATTCAAACTCTTGATTTCATTTTGCAAAGACACAATATGCATTTCAAGATCATCAATCTCTTTTTCACAAGAAGTGACTTTTTCATTCAACAAAAGATTTACACTTTTGTGACTTTCAATCTCCTGTTCAAGGATATGCAGTTTGTCACAATCATCATCAATCACACATTTTCCTTTTTCAAAATTTTTAAGACTTTTCAATTTACTTTCAAGCGATGAAATTTGAATCAACAAAGCACTGTTTTCATTTTGGAGTTTTTTAAATAAATTTTTGTTCATGGAAGTGTGTTCAGGTTCTTTCATTTGAAAATTCACATTATCATTAACCATTTTATTCATGGCTTCATTAGATTCAAATTTATCATTCAAGTTCCTAAAGCTTTCTATTTCCTTTCTAAGTTCATTCAATTTATTAGTCTTTCCAACATTCAGAGTTGCGTTCCCTTTTTCCAGAAGAAGCAGTTTTTCAGATATGGCGGTGTTCAACATTTTTAGCTTCCCATTATCTTTCTCTATTTGTTGAAATTCTAAAATTTTATCCACCAAGGATTTGTTTTCAGATCTAAGGTTTGCAATCATTTCCTTGAGTTCTTCGTCATAGAGCATGTGAGATTCAACTAATCTTTAAAGTTCGGTGCATTTTCCACATGAAGAATTGTCATGTTTCTTTTTCAATCTTTTGTTTTAAGATTTTCTTATTTTATATCTAGCAAAGACTTCATCATAAGCATTTAGCAATTCATCATAGCTCAATTCATCTTCCTCGGAGTCGGAGTTAGAGTTCACCTTCGAACTCTCCTCGCTTTGACGCTGAATTTCATTGTTTACAACTAAGCAGTCACCGTCGTTGCAGCTTTTTTTTAGGGCTTCGCTCAGCCCGTCCCAAATTTTTTTGGCTGTCCTACAAGACAAAACAAATGGAAATTGATTAGTGACCAAAGCAGCCTTAAGAGCATTCAAAACAAACACATTATCCGAATTCATTTTCTTATGCTCATCAGTCCACCTTAATTCATTTTTGGGTAAAACATGTGGACCATGGGAGATTAATTTCATGAGTTTCGGATCAAAGCCAGTAATCCAAACACAAAATTTTCGTAGTCATGAAGTATAATCAAAACCATTGAAAGTAGGAATAGCATTCAAGCTAGCCATCATGAAAATGATCTTGACTCCTAGACCGTGAGGTCCGCTAAAAAATCAGAGACTAGGCTCTGATATCAATTGTTGGCCTAGAGAGATGGCGGACAAGAAGGGGGGTTGAATTGTCCCCTTGTTGAGATGGCGGATTTTAAAAACTTTCTTAACTGATTACTGTTGTGCCCCCTGTGCCTTGATGATGTTATATAGTTTTGATAGGGGGAGATTGTTGTGCCCCCTGTGCCTTGATGATGTTATATAGTTTTGATGATAGCAACCACTAATGAATCATGTAAGATTAGAATTAGTAAATGTTCTGCATGCTTCATAGTTCTTCATACTTTAGCATATATACTTCATGCATGAAGAGGAAAGGGGGTGTGCGTTAACACAATATGGGCATTACTTTGACGCAGCTATACGGTGCATTGTCTATTCTCTGCATCAGATCTATTCTAGTTCGTGCATAGCTTGCATTGGTGCATTAATTATAGTTGCACGCCACATAGTCAGTGCATTGACCATCTCTTGCATATCACCGATCGATGCGTGTTTGCATGTGTTAGCCATAGTCAGTGCACTCGTTTGTTTCATGCGTACACTAAGTCTGCACTCGGTTGGTTTGATGATTGAGCAAGTCTATACATCTGTTAGCTCAGCTCGTGGCTTAGTCAGTGCATCCGTGTTTATTGTGCATGTGTGCATCTTTCTCATCAAAGTCTATACAATCTGTGTTGACACTAGCAATTAAGTTCGTGCATTAATTCATAAGTTTGTACAACCGTTGCTAGCACGAGCATTTAAGTTCATGCATCATCACACCACCAAGTCTGTACATCGTGGTCGCATGCACACTAAGTCCATACACTCCTTGATGGCATGCCTGAGCATTCATCTTCATCGTGCATACTTTGTTACATGCATACTGCACTACACACTGGCAAGTCTATACATGCGTAGTTCAACTCTCAAACCTACTCGATGCATTATTTTTTTCGCTTTCTTCAGATTGATTCAAACTGATAATCAAGTTTGATCTGACAGGACTGCTGGTCGATGAAACTAAGAAGGGCACATGATCCAAGAAGGGAGGATGTGCCAGGATCGTGACACGTGTAACGTAGCAAGCTGAAATGCTTCCACGTGGTCAAGGCATTTGGGCGGGAAGTGTGGAGGACACACGCCCATCTACCTGCTGCTGCTATAAAAAGAAGAGTTCTCCTTCTGGAGATGATGATCGTGTAAGAAGATCTGTGTGTGCTATTGAGAACAGAAGAAAAAGAGAGAGTGCAGCAGAGAAGAAAAGAAATGATCCAGAGAGAAGAGAAAAAGATAGTTGTGTGAGAGGAGTCTGCGAGACTTTCTCTGAATGATTGTTCATCAGTTTCTTGGTTCAGATACCGGAACTGAGATTGCTCATTGTGAGCTACATTCCATTTGAGATTTCTTATTTTTTGTTTGTTTCTATTTTGTTTTCTGAAACCCTGTTTTCAAGCTGTTAGTCAGCAGAGCTAAGCTGTATTGCTCAGCGGGCAGAGGAGGATTCCTCTGGATGGGTTAAGCTGTAGTCCCCAGCGGTTGGCAAAGCTGTAATGCACAGCAGTCAAGCTGTTAGTCAGCGGTTGTAGGCAAGCTGTGAGGCCCAGCAATTGAAGCTGTGTATCAGCGGTTGAAGCCACATTCCGCATTGGAGTGTGGGGTGGATGTAGATCTCGGGCTTGAGATCAAACCACCTTAAAAACTTCATGTCTATTGTGTGTTTGTCTTGCGAATTGTTGTCCATCTTAGTTATCTCTTTCATCCGATGTAGATGCATGCTTAGGATCGCTTAAGCTCAGATCTGCCACAGTTGGCTTTCTGTGATCACTTTCGCTTATCCCTCTGTCGTCCTGCAACAGCTTGCTTTATTTCCACACTTGAGATTGCTGCAGTCGGTTTTAATTGGGTGACTTATCTATTCACCCCCCCTCTAGATCGTTCATAGACCCTCATCAATTACAACAGATATAAAATTAAATGTGTTAATTAACTAAAACTCAAGTGAGATTAAAGATATTCTCTCAAGCTTTCCGATCTCACTCGAATAGTTAATGCAACTAAACAAAGAAATTACGCTCACCACAGATTACGGATGTAGCAGTGTGTGACAGTGCAGTGAATTAAAAACCTATATAATGAACCTGTGAAGGGAGATAGAAGAAATTGCCAAACACACAGGCAATCACATGAGACACAAAGGTTTTTAGGTGGTTCGGGACCACGACGGGCTCCCTACGTCCACCCCTCACCCAACCAGGTGAAGCTTCACTACACGCTACTTTCGTAGCAACACGGGGATGAACCCCAACCACACACACGCTGCTTCCGCAGCAATACACACATGAGGCCTTGCCTCAACACGCTGCCACTGCAGCACACACACACACACACACACACACACACACACACACACACACACACACACACACACACACACACACACACACACACACACACACACACACACACACACACACACACACACACACACACACACACACACACACACACACGTTCGGGGAACGTACCCCGGACACGACAACCACACGGAGACACAGCTCCGTATGCACACACAGATATTCTGAGTTTAACAATAACAAAGGATATACAATATACGCCCACTGCAGTATGTAGATGAAGATAGACTATGAACCACTCATAGAAATAAACATAAAGAGGATGTAGAAATATCTCCTTGGTTCTCCAATAGAAATAAGCAGATCTTTCTTGAAGCTTAGGTTGGAGAGAGCTGAGTCCGGAGGTAGTCGGAGCAGGCGATCTGCCTTCTTGAAGATTAAATGTGTGTTCCTTCAAATCCAAGCTCCGATCATACCTGCAAACATAAAGAACATATTTATCAATATGCTCAACACCAAGTTTAGATTAAAGGGGATATCACAAATGAATAGATGGAAGATATATATAGTGTTTCCCCCTTTGAATATCCGAAGAATCCATTCAAAAGAAGGTAGGGTGCACTGGAAATGATGAATCGCAGAGTGGAAGCAGCCGGGGTTGTAGAACGAAATGCCCAAAATCGCAAATCGTGGAGAGCAGCAGCAGCGACCTCCAGATTGAAGCTCTGGTTCGTGGAAGACGATCTCTGTGGCTTCTTCTTCCTCCTCCAGATAGTGAGCACGCCTCCTTTTTGTTCTTCTTATTCCCTACAAGAACAGATAGAACAATAAGCCCCAAGGGATTGTTCTTCCGATGGAAATCACAGCTTCTATATACTCAAGGAAAAACAAGCACAAAAGACTTGATAGCCCATGTGAAAACCCTTCAATCCAACACCCAATAGATAGGAGAAACCCTAAGGCTATTGGGGTAAAAAGCGAAGGCAAATCGGGTTACAAAGTGGGCAGTTCGAAAAGAATCCATAAATCATGATCCGGACGAACCAGAGAAAGTGTCGACTCATGGAGTCGACACTTTTCTCCTTACAGAATCCCGTTATATAAAAATAGGACCCGGGTGAAAGTGTCGACTCATAGGGTCGACACTTTTCACCAGAGGTTCTGTTTTCTTTGAAAATAGACCTCCGGCCTATAAGTGTCGACTCTAAGAGTCGACACTTGCAGCCAGAAGTGTCCAGCCAGCAAGCTGACCAGAAAGTGTCGACTCCTAGAGTCGACACATTCTGTCTGGACAAGCGAAACAACGCAGCAAACAGAACAGTACAAAATAAGTGTCGACTCTATGAGTCGACACTTTTCCTGACAGAAATGAAAACTTAATTAAACTCAATTGAAACCTCAAAAACATCAAGCATCAATAAAACACAATTAAACCTCATTCAAAAACTATGAAATGAGATGCATGAGGGGTCTTTAAAACACACATCAAACCATATTTTGAAACCAAGTTTAGGAATCAAAATCACCATGATGCATCAAGAAGCTCTATATAATAAAGAGCAATTAAGCAACCAAATAAGCCCCAAGGCCAAGATACATGAAACAACCCAATCTTGGCACTTGGAAAACCATATAAACATGAACTTATACCAAGGACCCAAGGGATTGCAATAAGAGTGGAAGCTTACCATGGATTCAATATTTGTGGACATTTAAGAACCTGCACTTACAAGAAATTCACATTAGTACAATGCCACTCCAAGTTCATATAGCAAGCAAATCAAGTTCAGTCTCAGATTTTCAAAACCATGCAATGAAGATATGAAAACAATCTAGACTCTTTCCAATGAGGTACATCAAAGTTGACATGAATCTCTTGATAGCTACAAGACCCCAAGAGATATATGCAAGAAGGGAATTTGTAAAACACCGAGTCCTCAAGCAGTGAAGTGAATTCAAATTGCCATGTATTACCAATACATGAACTCAGATCAACTCAAATACATGAAGGATGAATTAAGCCCAATGCAACAAAAGCCAATGAAGGTGTGTTGAGCATATTGAATTTCAAACCACCACTAGAAATATATGCATAGTCAACCCTATCTATGAGGACCACTTCAAACACAGTTAAGGCAACCAAGGCTCCAATTGATTAAAGGCAATTTGCATATCAAGCCTACACTAACAACTAACAATACAGTCCAATTAATCTAAAGCCAATTCATAAAAACCATAACAACATTGATACAGTCCAAACAAGCTGAATTTAAGTTAGCCATTGATTTAACCAATACTTCAAATGCAATCCAAACTGAATTCACACATTCCAACCATTATCAGATTATTATTCAACAACCAGCTGAATAACAAAGTGAGAACCAAGGCTCAAAGAGCCAGGGGTCGACCCATGGGGTTGACCCTTGCAAAGCGAAATAGAAAAACTGCTATTGGCAGTCCAATGCAAATTGAAATCACATCAAGGGCATTCCAAAGCAACTCAATAAAATCTTCATGTTAGCCAAGATCAGTTCATAAACTTGAATTATAAATGTAGTTCAGGGCAAACACAAGGATCTATCCATGAAGGACCATTGTATTTGAACCACCTGCAAAGCAAGATTTCATCATTTTAGCTTGTTTATCATGAAGACGTCAATAATCATGAACTCACAATATTTTCACTTTAGAGCAAACATAAAACACATAATATATTGGAATCATCAAAACCATTGTCAAAGATAAGGAGAGGCACAGAACCCAACAATATCCTCACGAAACGGGAGATCCGACTCACACCCCAAAAATATGGATTTTCCCCAAAATGCTCAAATAGGCCCTCTCGGCTCACCACGGCCTACAAAACTCGCGGGAAAGAAAGAGCACGAGCTAGGGGTCCATCTCCCTACCTCCACAGAAGATTTGACGCGCTGTGGACGCCGATCCACGAAGAAAATGCCGTGAAACCCTCGCTGTTTCACGAACCCGCGGCCGAGCTTCCACGCGCCACCGGCCCTTGATCCTCGACCCATCCTCGCCCTCCTCCTCGTCCTCGTCGCCTCGCCGCGCCCCCGCCTCGCTCCATCAGCCGCTGGAGAAGAGAGGGTAAGAAGGGAGAGCATGAGAGAAGAGAGAGGGAGAGAGTGAGAAAATGAGAGGGGAGAGAGAGAAAGAGTTAATATATAGAAAAACTCAAAAATTCCAAAAATTTAGAAAAATACTAAACAATACCTCCGCGATCCTCGGGAAGAGCACAATGCGTCGGTACTATCCCGGAGTCGGAGAATGCCACGGTTCGCCTTGCACAGAGTTTTGAAGGCACATAAGAAAAAACAAGTGTAAAGTATAAAATACAGTCCGAGACCCACGAAAATGATCTGAAAAATCCGGGGCATTACATTGGAGGTCTGGGCGCGGTGGTGTAAGTGTGGCAGGGGGGAGCGAGGTGAAGGGTGGGAGATCACCGGGGAGTGTGGGGGAGCTCGTGCGGAGCGCGGCCGGTAGAGTCATGGTGAGAGGTGGGTGAATGTGGCGATGGCGAAAGTGGGTTGGGTGCCAGCGTACGTGAGTGAGAGTGGGTTAGCGAGGGGAGAGAGCCGGAGGGGTGGAGATGGCTATGGCCGAGGTGTGTAGGTGGAAGAGAGGGCGGTGTTGGTAAGGGGCGACTGGTGTGTGAAGAGAGAGAGACGGGGAGAGGGTCCTGCCTACGGGTGCATGAAGAAAGGGGCCAGCCGGAAGGGGGCGCAGGTGAGCATTTTAGAGAGAGAAAGAGAGGGAGTGCAACCGTGTGTGTGAAGGGAGAAGAACCGCAGGTGGGGTTCGCTGGGAGGGTGGGGAGAGAAACTTTTGAGGTGGGTAGCAGTTTACTGCAGGGGTCCTTGCCGTTGCAAGTGAAGGTCCCGGAGGGCTTGGTGGAGGTTAATAATGTGGTAGTTGGAGGTGTGGTGGAGGGAGATTTAGTGCGCAAAAAGCGTCAGATTTTAATGGGGCGAGGGGTTTGAATAGTGGGAGAGGGTACATGGTGCGTCGATGTGGGCGATTAGAGTATCGACCCTTCATCGTAACACAAATTGGTTGGGTAAACGGGGTTTGGGACGGTGGCATCGTCCTGAGCAGGGGGTTCATCGGGTAATGGAGGGAGTGGAAAATGGAGAAAACTCGGAGTGGATGCCTCTTGAAGAACTCCAACGTCTTGTGCCGTCTCCAACTCTTCACAAAGAACTTCCAATTCATCATTATCATTAAACTCAAGTGGATGCCGCGGTGGCATAATAATGGGTGATGGAGTATAATGTTGGGGTGGAGGATTTTGTGGAGGATTTGGCGAATATGAATGTGGAGGCGGAGGGTCATAATATTGTGAAAACTTTTGTGGAGGTAAATGCGAAGGGTCATGATATTATGGAAAGTTTTTTGGAGGTAGATGCGAAGGCGGAAGGCTAGACGAATGAATGGGATGAATGGGAGGAGGGCGATCAGCATCCACTTGATCATCAAAGCTTGTGAAATTTTCTTGTCCACTTGAATCTATGATGCCATTATCTCTCCTCTCCTTCCAATCCTTTTCCATCTTGGTAATGTTATTCATAAAAGTATGAAGAGGATTGACTTGAGGAGGAGGAGCGGGCCGCGGGCTCGTGACCCTCTTTAATTGTTCCTCCATCGAAGCGATTTTATCAAGAAGAGTTTGTTGGAGAGATGTAACGTGAACATTGGTGGGTTGGCCTTGAGAGGAAGACCGCGGAGGAGTGGCTTGATGTAAAGGCCGTAAAGGAGGGTTAACGAGCTGGCCCATAGAAGGACCCGGACGGACCGCTTTGCAAGAGGCATAAGGGCCTCGGGGCCGTGAAGGAGGAGGAATAGAAGGAGGCGAGTGATGGATCGCCCGAGGAGGAATATGTGTAGAAGGAGGAGACGGGTGATGGGCCACCCGAACGGGAGTGTGTATAGAAAAAGATGGGTGATGGACCACCCGGGTATGAGATGAAGAAGGTGGGTGATGGGCCACCCATGGGGAATTGGAAGGAGGTTGAGATGGAGATGCACCCTCAACAATAGCCTTAAGAACTTGGATTTGTTGAGGGGTGAGATGATCTAATGCATGAAGGACTTGGGAAACCTTCTCATCGTGCGGATCAGACAGTCCCTGGGAAATAGTGGCTCGCGAAGGATTCAAGGGACCATGAGATTGGACATTGCCCAAGGGTCGGGCAAGACCATAAGAGTGAGGATGTGGTCCGTTAGAAAGAATTTGGTAAGAATTATAACATCGAGGATCATATGATGTGCTAGGTTTATCATCCTCAAGAATATATGATTGATTCAACATGTTGGTTTTATTATCAAGATGAAACATCATGCAAACATACAATGGTTCAATCAAAACAATTTGCAAAGAATAGCAAAGAAGTTGAATGTTTATGCTTGATTTTTTTTTCTTTATTTGAACCTTGGTGGATAAAGATTTTAACAAAGTTTATGTAATTCACATAAGGTAGAAACCTAGTTTCAATATGGATTTTTCTTCAATGCCAACTAGGTACACTCTCTCACCATGAATAGGCCAACTAAACCCAGGGGCTTCAAAGGTACAACTTGCCCAAGCTTGGTGCGGGGACTTACAGAGGCCTTGGTTTAGGAGATTCCAATCCAAAGAGATGGATGACTCAATGGAGGGTCCTTCCTTAACCAAGAGGGGGTATGGTATCCTAGAAGTGTGGGGAGAGGAGGCCTTCCAAGCCAAATGCACTATGAATGCAAAACTAATGCAGAAATAAGAGAAATATGGAACTATGAACAGAAATATGACAGAATGATGCAAAAGAAGTCACACAAGAAGAAGATGCGGTGAAAACACAGGAAATTGGTGCCCTGACAGGTGTCACCAATTCATGAAAGGGCGCCCACTGAGTGGGCACCAATTCTTGTGTCTCTCTTTTAAAAAAAAAAATAGGAATGGGCGCCCCCCTACAGGGGCACTAATTCCTCTTTTTTTTTGAATAAATAGGAATGGGCGCCCCCCTACAGGGGCGCTAATTACTTTTTGTTTTGAAAAATAGGAATGGGCGCCCCCCTACAAGGGCGCTAATTCCTTTTTAAAAAAAAATAGGAATGGGCGCCCCTTCACAGGGGCGCTAATTCTTTTTTTTTTAAAGAAAGGCGCCTGTCAAAGTGGGCGCTAATCTAGGAATTAGCGCCCACCTAGATTAGCGCCCACGGTGGTGGGCGCAGATTCCCCAACTCATAGAAACTCTCAACAGCAAGAAAGATGAAAATATATAACGACCAATGGAAGAAGGAGATAGATAACACTCACAACACATCAATATGATCCATGGCAATCAATAGAACATGAAACAAAGCATGCTATGCTTATTTTTTAAAAAAAGAGATGGATAGATAAAGGGAATTTCTAAAAACAATCTATCAAACTAATAATCACTTAAGGAGAGTGCTATGTGGAGCACAAAAGGAGGTGCACCGTGGGTGCAAAAGGGAGATGACACACATGGGTGCCCACGGGGAATGATAATCAAGAAAAACAAGAGGTGTCCCACCGTGATCGCCAATTTGTAGATTATGGAAAATCCACTTAAAAGAGAAATAGCATAATAAGATAGGAAAAGAGGCGAAAAGAGATAGAAATAGGAAGCATGCGTTGGATGCTAATGGGAAAGGTGATCGCCAGAGATGCGAGGGCCTCAAATGAATATAACAATAATAATATGGAGGGATCGCGAAGAATACCTTTAAAGTGCGGGGGAGATTGTGAGTGTCACCTTCTCTTTCTATCGACCGACCGATGAAGAGAGTTCTTCTTATGTAGATTACCCTTGCAAAATAAGATAAACACCAAATAAGAGAATGGATTAGAAATCAAGGTGAGTGTAGCATCAAATTCATAATAGAAATAAACATGGAAAGCATGTATAAGAACACACCTTGTTGGGTGTTGGCCCTTAAACCCCTATGCAAAGGGTGGGTAAAAGATGATGATAGGATGAAAAAGGAGGGTGCGAGTGTTGCACAATTGGAGGTGTGCTGGAGTGCACAGGTGGGAGATCTCAATATCGAGATGATAAAAATAAGAAAAGGAGATGATGCATGCAATGCTTATGATAATAAAAATAAAGAGAAGAGGAAGGGAAAGCTTATTGATTTCTCCTAAGATGGCTTCAAAGGATGAAGATCTCCAAGGATGTAGGTTTGAGGTTCATGGGAGTCTTCTCCTTGAACACCCGGTCCGGCAGCACCTCCCCTTGGTTGATTGTTGATGCTTTCTACACAAGGGAAAGAGGGGTCCTATTTATAGGGCTGAAATTAGGAGTTTAATCCAAGAAAAATTAAGAAAATATGTTTAAGTTAGATATAGAAAGAGATTGACATTGGCCAAGTGTACCAAGTGAAAAGGGGCTCAAAAGAGAGAAAGAAGAAGGTTCTGCCGGAGTTCGGAACTCTGCAAGAAATGGCGACCACTCAGACGGTCGCTATTTAAAAGAGCGACAGAAAGAAGCGTCGCCAATTCTATGGCATTTCGAGACAGATTAGGAGTTTCCAAAATTTGAAAAGAATTGGCTACCATGAGTTGGTCACTAATTAGAAATTAATACGAATTTTGGACGGAGATAAAAACTCAAAATATAACAAGGAAATTTGTGACTTTCCACATGGGCGCCCATTTATGAAACAGTGACCTTCTGAACGGTCGTAGAATCAAAAATAATCTGATTTTGGCTCAAAATATGAAGAAAAGAATTGTCGACCTTCCAAACGGTCGCTATTTAAAGAATATGCGACCTTCCGGAGTATTGCTAATTCATAAATCTCAAAAATCGGCCAAACCAGACTCTGTAGGGAATGGGCGCCCATGACCTGGGCCCCAATTGAAATGGGTGCCCAGGACATGGGAACCAATTCCAAGAATGGGAGCCCCCTGGCTGGGCGCCCATTTAATTGGCGCCCGGGTCCCCGCCATTAATTGACTTAAGGCCCGAAAAAATGGAGAAAAACCTTAGAAAAATCTAAAAAAATAGGTGGGAAATCTATGGAAAGTTGAATATTCAAAAAAAATGAAGAAAACCACTAAAATAAGTTGATTTAAGAGTCAAATGGGGCATCGTAGTGTGATATGAGATATGCTCAAAATGATGTAAAATTTGGTGTGTCTACAGTTACAAAATGATATCAAATTTGGCGTGTCTACACTCTATAGTTCATATCTCGTTGTTATATCGCATTTTCCATTACCTTCTTTTCTAGAGCGAAAATGTAATTACTTAAAGCAGGCCTTCATATTGATACAAAGATATCTACTGGGCAAGTGTGCTCAATACCCTACTTTTCCAATCTTTCAGGAAATTCTAGTGGATCAGATTCTGAGTATTCTGATGGTTGGTCCGAGAGCGATGATTGAAGACCCGAGAGAAGACTTAGAGTGTCATGAGTCTTTATGTTAGTCTAGAGTCTTATTGTGTAATTTCCTTTTTTTGAGTCATGTAATTTTTATATTTATTGAGTCTAGTTATCTGTTGGTTTCGTTGCGCTCCCTCTTTGTCTTTGATAATGGTTTTGATGATAGCAAAATATTGTGTGCGTTGGGTGTGTGTAGAGTGACATCCGTATGTACAAGTGTTGTGGCAAATGAGCTCATATGTTGATATCTTGCTTTGCAAGGTTGAAATGCTTGATGGATATAGTTTATAGTTGCAACATTGTAATGTGGTGTCGACCTCACCGTGGCTTGGTGTCGACCTCATCTAGCTTCCCCCAAGCCAAGTCAAACATGGGTTTTTCATGAATAACATATTCATCAGTTCTTTGGTAGCTTGAGTGTGGTTTATGCATGTTTTTCATGGGTTAGTTGAGATCAATGTTCAGATCAATGTTCATGCTTCATATTAATGGTTTCTCTTCATGAGTCCTTTGAATTAGAGACTTGATTGAGTTTTGTTCCATAAACCTTGATGGAAGCCAATTCTCAATTTAATGAAACTGAGTTTGATTGCTCTCTCATTCATCATGAAAGCATGGGAAAGATAGTTTATACTTGGCATTGAAAAACTGGGTTCTCTAGTGTTGTAACGCCCGAGAATTTTTCTAAGTATTTTTCGGATCTTAAAATATAATTATTAAGCATTTAATGGGCTATAAATGAATTTTATTTAATTAAATATAATTATATAGGCCCTATATAAATATAAGAGGATTAGGCCCATGTAATAAACCCAATAGGCCCAAAAAGATTGTTTTGGACCTTAGCCCATATTCTAGAAGCTAGGAATGGGTGTAAACACGGAATTAAAAGAGATAATTACTCCTCGGTATATAAGAAAAGGGATAATAGTCAAGATAATATCAAAAGAGTTTGAACTAGTTGAAAATTCGGCGCTCACGAAGTCAAGCGGTCTATCGCGAGACCGCCAAGCTCTGGTAAACGGTCTAGAGCTAGACCACTAAGGCACTACAGTTCCGTGAGACGAAGAAAACGTGAAAATGATGAATTTTTAGCATCCAAATCACCTAGGATCGACTCTATCTACTAATCAGATAAGTGTAGACGGATAATAAATCGAATTGAAAGCCTAAATGGGACTCTAAGTTCATTCTAATCCTCAAAACCATAGCTAACCCTGTAAATAGACCTAGAACCAACCTGTGCGACCCTTACTTTTGGCTCGCGGGGAACTAAAGTAAGGAGGAAGAATTAAAGGTAAGTTTCTTCTAGGGATTTATTTATTATACTTAGGACTAACTCTACTCAAAATTTCATTCTAGGAGATCGAGCCTACGGAGAGATAGAAGCCTACAAAGTTACTGATCTTACATCAAAAACTCAAGAAATAGTGCGGCCGACCCAAGAAGATTAGAGAAATAGAAGCCCTAAATGATGTAATTAGATAGAGGTTCTTTAGAACAATTTGTTCCTATTAGTACCCTCTTCTTACCCTCAAAATTTCACGTCTTTAGGTCAAGGGAATCAGGAGATATAAGGGTGTGAAGTTGCTGATTTAGTTCAGGGTGAGCAGAGAACTAGGGTTGACTTTCATCCTTAAATTCGAAATTAAAGCCCAAGACAGAGGTAGGTTATCTCATGAATGGCTCAAACTTGATGTCAGGAATAAAAGCTCTCTGTTTTCATTCGATTTCATGCATTGTACCTTGAGAATTTCATGTTTTCATTAGGACTGTGCATCTAGTTAGTCTTCATGCATAATTCTTAGCCTTAAGGAAGTAAAAAGGAATTTTCTTGTAGTTTACATAAACATATGCATATTGTTGGCCCATATTTGTTCTATCATGGTTATGGTAGTTTATATATGTTGATTTCCATGCAGGATATGCTTTAGTTTAGTATTAAATCTTATTATCTTTTGAACTCAAATTTTTATAGGAGCAAACGGTCGTCCTGTAGACCGCCAGGAACTCTAGTGGTCGCTCGATAGACAGCTAGCCTAAGTTAAACGATCCTATATTAGATCGTTTGAGATTTTTGATTTTTTATAATATTGTTAATTCAACATATTACAAAATTAGCCTTAATAAATGTATGATAAGCCTAGTTAACTAAGTTTTAATCTAGATTTGAGCATTGATTTCATATACTTAGTTGTATTTACTGTTCATCATAGTATATTCCATGTTTTTATGATCACTGGTCTTATTTTTAAACTTATGTTAATTTATGACCCAAAATCATAGACTCTTGTAATAAATGTGTGTTTTCCAAAGATAGATGATTCATGATCACTGTTTTATCACGATTCTCTATCTTCTAAGAGTCATTTTCATAAGTACATGGCGCATATCCCGATATGTTGTCATTAGTTAGACTTTTTACACATTAAGAACATAATCTTGGAGTTGATGATCTCTCCTTTGGATATTTCTTCCAACGGACTAGGAAATCTTATTTCAAGGCCTCCATAAGACTTCGCGAGCCTAGGATTCCCACTAGGACGCCGAGATAGTTGTACCATTAAAACACAATGTCTAGAAAGCGCTTTTACCGGTATTTTATACATTCTGGAACCTAGCGGCCTTCTAATTGACCGCCAGAGTCTGCTAGCAGCCCTGCACTTGATTGCTAACGGATCCTAAACGGTTCTCCATTAGACCGCAAGGCACCAGAGGTTCTATTTTTTTTTGGTATATCAGACTTTGTCTTATCAAACGGTCCTTCACTTGACCGCTTGGATTTCTAAACGGTCTGGTATATGACCGCTTGCATTTCAAAATGGCCCAGTAATAGACCGTTTGGATCCTAATTATGTCTAACCCGAGGTTTTGAACTTTGGGGTTGGTTTTCTTGAGTTCATGAATTTCTGGACTCTAAACCTATGATAATAAGTCAATGTAAAGATATGGAAAAATAAAGAATGTACCGTTATGCTGCCAGATTTTCTTCATAGCATAACCTAGTTATTAATGCATTCCTTTGAAATCTCTTAATCAATTATTGGTACGTTCTATATTTTGGTTACCTTATAATGAAGCTTTGTTGAACTTGTATATTATTGTCCACATTATTGATATAAACGTGGAAGTAGCTTGATTTATACTTGAAGATGCAGTTCGAGCACTGATTGTGTTCAAGAGCTCTATGCTAGTCCCCTCGGCTGATTGTCGAAAACATACTATAAACTATGGGGTATGGTGCTACTTACGTCGCATTGCGCTGTGTGTACTTTCTTTATAAATAAGTGAAAGGTCCACGAGAATCCACATGAATTCACGAAGTACTTGCTACTAAGTGAAGAGTACATTCTTGCTTGTTACATGACGTTCTAGTGCATAGCCTTCATGGTTATGAAAAGTACATTCCTGTTACATTCTTGAAAAGGCCAGATCTACATTCTTGTTATATACTTGTTCAAATCATATTCTTGTATCTCAAGTTTGATCATATCTTGTTACTTTAGCTTTATTCGCATGATTCATCGTATTTGCATGATTTACCTTATTCTTTAGAGCAAAAATGCTAATCATTTAAATTTGCCTTCATGTTGATACGAAGATACCTACTAGGCAAGTGGGCTCATTACTCTACTTTCCAATCTTTTTGAAGAAATTCTAGTGGGACGGATTCCGATTACACAAGTGATGGATCCGAGAGTGATTAAAGGACAAACGACTCGAGAGAAGCCTTAGTTACTAAATGTCTAGTCGAGTCATGATGTAATTTTTATTTTCTTGAGTCTAGTGAAAGGATCGTATGTACTTTGGGAATTATTTTATGAAATAATAAAGTTGAAGGATTTTAGTGAACTATATTATGCAATTACTCTTATGTGATTGTCTTGCGCTTAGATTATATTGACTGGCTCGAGGCGTACTAGCCGACTGTTCACATTCCCAATTGTTTCCGCTGCATAATCTCGGGATGTGACAGTTAAAGTGGTATCAAAGCTCTAGGACTAGAAGTCCTAGGGAAAAAGTCATGTCATAGGTTAAGTCTAAGGTTTAAGGATCTACACCTATGAAATGAGGAAAGAAATTCCCAACCTATGAGAGGAATTGGGTAGAACCTGGGATGAGATAGTCATTAGAATTAATTCTAAGATCTATCCCACTCGTTCCATTAGATTTAACAAATTCATTGCTCTTCTCAGGTACATTACTCTCATAATGGCTCATCGCATAGACTGGAACGGTATGCAAGAGACAGTTGCGGTCTTACTCAAGCATTACAAAGTATGGCCCAGGCGGGCGCAGGGGCAAGAGCTGGAGACTTACATTGTAACTTCCGGAGTTTAAATCCTCCGCGGTTTTTGGGTTCCTCTAACCCAGATGAAGCCGAGAATTGGATAGATGAGATGAACTACACCTTTGAAGTTATGCAATGTGCTGATCAGGAGAAGGTACGTTTGACAACATTCCAATTAAATAAAGATGCCAGTACGTTGTGGAAATCGGTTCCTGCACCGCCAGCTGATGCACCTCATACTTGGGAGGGTTTCCTTACCCTTTTCCGAGCAAGGTATTTCTCCTAGCATGTCAAGGAGCGGAAGGCTATGGAATTCGCTTCATTACGCCAAGGCATGATGTCAGTGGCGGAATACGAACTCCAGTTTTCTCGACTGGCACCTTATGCTCCTCACTTGGTTAGCACCGACTTGTTAATAGCTAACCGATTTATGGATGGATTGAGGCCCGGATTTATTCAACAACTTGGGACTCAGAATATGCGTACGTATGCGGAGATGGTCCAACGAGCGCATCTATGTTAGAGGACCTTGGAAAAGGTCGAGAAATTAAAAGTCAAGGGAGAGGAGCCTAGCCGAAGGTCTGGTCGGCATGAAAAAAAAAGAAAGTTTAGTATCACGGAACCCTACAAATCCCGTGATAGCAAGAAGAGATCCTGAATGGGAGTGGTAGTTGCTACCACAAGAATAGGAAGGTCAAGGAAGAAGACAACCAAGTCACCACGGCTTGCACATTTTACGAGAAGTTTGGTCATTCGGCCGAAGAATGCTGGAAGCGTCTCGGTGCTTGTCTACGATGTGGCAGTCGGGAGCACCGTATGCCGGATTGCCCCCTTATGAAGTAACAATCTTCGGTGGTGGACGTAAGCGACAGGCTCGTCTCAATGCTATTATGGAAGAGGAAGAAGCGCTCAAGAATGATGGGCTAATGGAAGGTACTATCCAAATCTATTCCCATCCTGCATTCATACTATTCTGATACCGGTGCTTGTCATTCCTTTATATCTTCTACTTTTGTAAAAATCTTACCTATTTCATCAGTTCCTTTACCTTCGGACCTTGCTATTACTGCACCTTTAGGTCCTGGAACAGAACTTACAAATTACTATCCTGATAGTGAGGTAATGGTAGAAGGTCACAATCTTCCTGTAAATCTCGTATGCCTTGACATGGAGGGCTACGATCCGATTTTAGGTGTAGATTGGCTTGTAGACCACGACACCTATATAAATTGTCGCGACCGGATTATTTCTTTTCGAAAACAAGGTCTTCCAAGGTTTTCCTTCCTTGGTATCAAATATAGAAAGTATCCTACTATAATTTCATCTCTTCACGCTTGTAAATTTATTTCGCAAGGATGTGAGGCTTTTCTTGCATCCGTAATCATTACCGAGTCTGAGGAGATTGTCTTAGAAAATATTCCCATTGTGAATGAGTTTCCAGATGCATTTCCCTCAAATTTGCCAGGTTTACCACCCGAAAGGGAAGTAAACTTTTTCATTGAACTCATTCCCGGAGCAACACCTGTTTCAATAGCTCCCTACAGGATGTCCCCCACAGAACTCAAGGAATTGAAGAAATAGCTTTAGGAGTTATTAGATAAGGTTTCATTCAACCTAGCACATCCCCCTGGGGTGCGCCAGTTCTATTCGTCAAGAAGAAGGATGGATCCCTCAGGCTAAGTATTGACTATCAGCGACTGAATCAACTCAAAATTAAGAATAAATATCCGTTGCCGCGTATATATGAGCTCTTTGATCAGATTTCAGGAGCGGAATATGTTTTCAAGATAGACCTCAAGTCAGGTTATCATCAGCTCAAGATCAAAGATGAGGACATACACAAAACTACTTTTTGAAGCAGATATGGCCACTATGAATTTGTGATAATGCCGTTTGGGTTAACCAATGTCCCGGCAGCATTTATGCAACTTATGAATAATGTCTTCAGGCCTTATCTGACCAGTTTATAGTCATCTTCATTGACGATATTCTTATTTACTCCAAAACAAAGGAGGATCATGAAGAGCACTTAAGAATAGCCTTGCAAACGCTAAGAGAGCACAAACTCTATGCGAAGTTAGTAAGTGCGAGTTCTGGCTAAAGGAGGTCTCTTTCCTTGGCCATATTATTTCAAAGGAAGGTATCGTTGTCGATCCTTCAAAAATAGAAGCAGTTAAGAACTAGAGCTGACCGACGACCGTGTCTGAAGTCAGAAGTTTTCTGGGTCTAGCTGGGTATTACCGAGATTTATCAAAGATTTCTCAAAGATCGTTGTTCCTTTGACTAGACTCACAAGAAAGGAAAATCCTTTTATATGGTCGAAGGACTGCGAGGAGAGTTTTCTTACTCTTAAAGAACACCTTACCACTGCACCAATATTAACATTACCCACTAAGGTGGTGGATTTAAGTCTATACTGATGCGTCTGGTATTGGGTTAGGGTGTGTCCTTATGCAAAATGGCAAGGTGATTTGCTATTCATCAAGGCAGTTAAAGCGTCACGAAGAAAATTACCATGTACATGATCTGGAGCTAGCTGCGGTTATATTCGCATTGAAGATTTGCGACATTACCTTTATGGGGAGAAATTCATTATATTTTAGATCATAAAAGTCTGAAATACCTTTTCACCCAAAAGGAGTTGAATATGCGACAACGCAGATGGTTGGAGTATCTCAAGACTTCGACTTTACTATCCAATATCATCCAGGAAAAGTAAATGATGTAGCTGATGCTCTTAGTAGGAAACCAATGGCAACTCTAGCAAGCCTAGGAAAGGTATAACTTGTCTTATTGAAGATTTTTCTCATTTAAATCTTGATATTGACAGAGAAGGAGAAGGAGGTATGATTGCCAATATAAGGTCTCAACCTACATTGATCGAGGACCTAGTCCAACTGCAAGAAAATGATCCCTACGTTGATGGAGATTAAGGGTAATATTGCTCAGAGGTCGGAATTTTCTATCTCAAATGATGAAGACTATTATTTAAGGGTCAGATTTGTGTGCCAAATCATGATGACACTGAGAAATTGATCATGGAAGAAGCTCACAAATCAAGGTATGCTATTCACCCTGGTGCTACCAAGATGTATCAAGATTTGAAAAGAAACTTTTGGTGCCCAATATGAAAAGAGAAGTAGCAGATTTTATGTCCCGGTGTCTCACTTGTCAACAAGTCAAAGCAGAGCATTTAAAACCCGCTGGTAAATTACACCCCTTGAATATTCCCGAGTGGAAATGGGAAAGTATAGGATGGATTTCATCATGGGTTTACCCAAGACAAGAGGAGGACATGATGGTATATGGGTAATCATAGACCGATTGACTAAATCTGCACATTTTCTACCAATCAAAAGTCGATGGTCTGTGGATGTACTAGTAGCACTATACATGAAGAGATTGTCAAACTACATGGTGTCCCTGTCACCATCATATCTGACCGAGATCCTCGATTCACATCACAATTCTGGAAGGGTCTACAACATTCATTAGGGACCCGACTTAACTTTAGCACTGCATTCCATCCACAAACTGATGGTCAAACTGAAAGGACAAATCAAGTGGTGGAAGATATGCTTAGGGCATGTGCTATTGACTTTGGAGGAAGTTGGCACGATCACTTGCCTCTAGTGGAATTTTCATACAATAATAGTTACCAAGCAAGTATACAAATGGCACCATTCGAGGCTCTATATGGAAGAAGCTGTCGTTCACCTATTTGCTGGAATGAAGTTGGAGAAAGGTAATTTCTTGGTCCCGACATCATTAGGGATACTACCGAGAAGATAAAGCTTATTCGGGAGAGACTCCAGATGGCACAAGATAGGCAAAAATCATATGCTGACAATCGAAGGCGCGACTTGGAGTTTCAAGTAGGAGACCATGTATTCCTTAAGATTTCTCTAGGTCGAGGTATTCGAAGGTTTGGTATTAAAGGTAAGCTTACTCCAATATTCATTGGCCCCTTTGAGATTCCCAAAGGGTTGGTGAAGTCGCTTATCGAATAGCTTTACCCCCTCAACTATCTGAAGTCCATGATGTATGTCATGTCTCAATGTTCAAGAAGTATGTACCTAATCCTTTCCATGTCATCACTTACGACAATCTGGAAATTAAAAAGGACTTGACATACGAGCAAAAGCCAGTCAAGATCATTGAACGAGAAGTACGACAATTGTGGAATAAAACTATTCCTATGGTCAAGATCAAGTGGACACAATCAGGACAAATATGGGAAATCGAAGTAGCCATGCGAAGAAGATTTCTAGAATTATTCGAATGTAAGTACACTCTCTATATATCCAGGCATTGAATTTGGGGACAATTTTTTTTTAAGTGGGGGAGGGTGTAACGCCCGAGAATTTTTCTAAGTATTTTTCATATCTTAAAATATAATTATTAAGCATTTAATGGGCTATAAATGAATTTTGTTTAATTAAATCTAATTATTTAGGCCCTATATAAATCCAAGAGGATTAGGCCCATGTAATAAACCCAATAGGCCCAAAAAGATTGTTTTGGACCTTAGCCCATATTCTAGAAGCTAGGAATGGGTGTAAACACGGAATTAAAGGAGATAGTTACTCCTTTGTATATAAGTAAAGGGATAATAGTGAAGATAATATCAAAAGAGTTTGAACTAGTTGAAAATTCGACGCTCACGAAGTCAAGCGGTCTATCGCGAGACCGCCAGGCTCTGGTAAACGGTCTAGAGCTAGACTGCTAAGGCACTATAGTTCCGTGAGAGGAGAAAACGTGAAAATGATGGTTTTTTAGCATCCAAATCACCTAGATCGACTCTATCTACTAATTAGATAAGTGTAGAAGGATAATAGATCGAATTGAAAGCCTAAATGGGACTCTAAGTTCGTTCTAATCCTAAAACCCTTGCTAACCCTATAAATAGACCCAGAACTAACCTGCGCGACCCTTACTTTTGGCTCGAGTAGAACTAAGGTAAGGAGAAGAATTAAAGGTAAGTTTCTTCTAGGAATTTGTTTATTATACTTAGGACTACTCTCCTCAAAATTTTGTTCTAGGAGATCGAGCCTACAGAGAGATAGAAGCCTACAAAGTTACTAATCTTACATCAAAAACTCAGGAAATAGTGCGGCTGACCCAAGAAGATCAGGAAATAGAAGCTCTAAACGAGATAATTAGATAGAGGTTCTTTAGAACAATTTATTCTTGTTAGTACCCTCTTCTTACCCTTAAAATTTACGTCTTTAGGTCAAGGGAATTAGGAGATACAAGGGCGTTAAGTTGCTAATTTAGTTCAGGGTGAGCAGAGAACTAGGGTTGACTTTCAGCCTTAAATTCGAAATTAAAACCCAAGATAGAGGTAGGTTATCTCATGAATGGCTCAAACTTGAAGTCAGGAATAAAATCCCTCTGTTTCATTCGATTTCATGCATTGTACCTTGAGAATTTCATGTTTTCATTAGGACTATGCATCTAGTTAGTCTTCATGCATAATTCTTAGCCTTAAGGAAGTAAAAAGGAATTTTCTTGTAGTTTACACTAACCTATGCATATTGTTGGCCCATATTTATTCTATCATGATTATGGTAGTTTATATATGTTGATTTCCATGCATGATATGCATTAGTTTAGTATTTAGTCTTATTATCTTTTGAACTCAGATTTTTACAGGAGCAAACGGTCGTCCTGTAGACCGCCAGGAACTCTAGCGGTCGCTCGATAGACCGCTAGCCCAAGTTAAACGGTCCTGTATTAGACCGTTTGAGATTTCTGATTTTCTGTAATATTGTTAACTCAACATATTACAGAATTAGCCTTAATAAATGTATGATAAGCCTAGTTAACTAAGTTTTAATCCAGATTTGAGCATTGGTTTCATATACTTAGTTGTATTTACTGTTCATCATAGTATATTTCATGTTTTTATGATCATTGGTCTTATTTTTAAACTTATGTTAATTTATGACCCAAAATCATATACTCTTGTAATAAATGTGTGTTTTCCAAAGATAGATGATTCATGATCACTGTTTTATCACGATTCTCTCTCTTCTAAGAGTCATTTTCATAAGTACATGGTGCATATCCCGGTATGTTGTCATTAGTTAGACTTTTTGCACATTAAGAACACAATATTGGACTTGATGACCTCTCCTTTGGATATTCCTTCCAACGGACTTGAAAATCTTGTTTCAAGGCCTCCATAAGACTCTGCGAGCCTGGCATTCCCTCTAGGACGCCGAGCTGGTTATACCATTAAAACCCAATGTCTAGAAAGCACTTTTACCGATATTTTATACATTCTGGAACCTAGCGGCCTTCTAATTGATCGCCAGAGTCTGCTAGCGACCCTGCACTTGACCGCTAACAGATCCTAAACGATTCTCCATTAGATCACTTTTTTTTGTATATCAGACTTTGTCTTATCAAACGGTCCTTCACTTGACCGCTTGGATTTCTAAACGGTCTGGTATATGACTGCTTGCATTTCAAAACGGCCCAGTAATAGACCGTTTGGATCCTGATTATGTCTAACCCGAGGTTTTGAACTTTGGGGTTGGTTTTCTTTAGTTCATGGATTTCTGGACTCTAAACATATGATAATAAGTCAATGTAAAGATATGGAAAAATAAAGAATGTACCGTTATGCTGCCAGATTTTCTTCATAGCATAACCTAGTTATTAATGCATTCCTTTGAATTCTCTTAATCAATTATTGGTACGTTCTATATTTTGGTTACCTTATCATGAAGCTTTGTTGAACTTGTACATTATTGGCCACATTATTGATATAAATGTGGAAGTAGCTTGATTTATACTTGAAGATGCAGTTCGAGCACTGATTGTGTTCAAGGGCTCTATGCTAGTCCCCTCAGCTGATTGTCGAAAATATACTATAAACCATGGGGTATGATGCTACTTGCGTCGCATTACGCTGGGAGTACTTTCTTTATAAATAAGTGAAAGGTCCACGGGAATTCACATGAATTCATGAAGTACTTGCTACTAAGTGAAGAGTACATTCTTGCTTGTTACATGACTTTCTAGTGCATAGCCTTCATGGTTATGAAAAGTACATTCTTGTTACATTCTTGAAAAGGCCAGATCTACATTCTTGTTATATACTTGTTCAAATCACATTCTTGTATCTCAAGTTTGATCATATCTTGTTACTTTAGCTTTATTCGCATGATTCATCGTATTTGCATGATTTACCTTATTCTTTAGAGCAAAAATGCTAATCATTTAAATTTGCCTTCATGTTGATACGAAGATACCTACTGGGCAAGTGTGCTCATTACCCTACTTTCCAATCTTTTTCAGGAAATTCTAGTGGGACGGATTCTGATTACTCAAGTGATGGATCCGGAGTGATTAAAGGACAAACGACTCGAGAGAAGCCTTAGTTACTAAATGTCTAGTCGAGTCATGATGCAATTTTTATTTTTTTGAGTCTAGTGAAAGGATCTTATGTACTTTGGAAATTATTTTATGAAATAATAAAGTTGAAGGATTTTAGTTAATTATATTATGTAATTACTCTTATGTGATTATCTTGCGCTCTGATTATCTTGACTGGCTCGAGGCGTACTAGCCGACTGTTCACATTCCCGATTATTTTTGCTGCATAATCTCAGGACGTGACAAGTGTCCTCGTGCATTTTGATATTGAGAATTTCATGTCAGTTGTTCAAGCATTTTAATGGTATGGCATATGTGCTTTCAAAGGTGTAACCCATTCCATGAGTTCATGGTGAATTTTGGAACAATGTTTTTGATAGGTGGGTTCTCTTTGAATTAGCTAATGAATGTTTATTTGATATGCAAGATCCTGTTATTGTTTACACAAGAATTAGCATCCCTTTATTAAATGAAATCTTGCGACAATTCTTGAAACAATGCACATCATGTGGGGATGTGGTTTGGTGAGAACATGGCTAGGTTTTTTAATGCTAACTGCCATTGGAGTTGTCTTTTGAATTGGAAATGGCTTTTACATGTATGAAGCAATTTTTGGATTGCAAGCTTGTGCTTTAATTGGGTTGAAAGTATGTGAATCAAATTTCTGTGGTTTCAATGCAATGTAGGTTCATGCATGTTGAACTAGCTATGACAAAGGCTGTATATGCAGGTTCAACAAGCACTTTTGTTTTTGCTTTACATTAAGATTGAATCGGCTGATTTGTTGTGTAAAGTGAAGGTTCAAATTTGAAGAGATAGTCATGTGTGAAGAAGTGCTTTGAAATTGGTTTATTCAAATGCATTGATTTAAGATTGACATGAATTTCAATTTCCAGAATGTGCAGGTTCCATTTTGCTATCAAGTCATTGGGTCCATGGTAAACTTCCACTCTTGTTTACAATCCATTGAATCTATGGTAAGTATCAATGGTTGAATGAATTTCAATGTGCCTAGATTAGGCTTAATGCATTTATAATGTTTTTGGGATGGCTTTATTGCTTATGGCCTTTTTAGGATCTGGTACTATAAGTGTCGACTCTCAGAGTCGACACTTGTAGGCCAGCTTGCTTTCTCGACGCAGGAGGCTGCAAGTGTCGACTGTCAGAGTCGACACTTGTAGGCCAGCCTACTGTCTCGACGCAGCAGGTTGCAAGTGTCGAGTCTGAGAGTCGACACCTGCAGGCCTGGGCTTAGTTTTTTACTGCAGGCAGAACACCTTGACAAAGAGTCGACACTTGCTATGGTGCGTCCGGATCGGGTTTACGTATTGGGTTTCAAAACCCACCATTTGTGATTCATTTGCCTTGCACTTTTACATCCTTACCCCTAGGGTTTCTCCACTTGTTTGGGTGGTGTTTTGAGAGGCTTTTACCAAGGGTTTAATGGTCATTGCATCATCTTTTTCTCTCCATATATGTGTGCTATGTTTTTCACATTAGAAGAAGAGGAAGGAAAGGGGCATTGCCGCAGGAAGGAGTGGAGAGGTTTTTCCTAAGAAGTGTTCACGTTTTTCTCATCCTTGCAGGGCTATCAAGGTTGTCAAGGTGAGATTTGCATCCCTCATCCATTTCTCATCAAGCTTTCAAGCTCCGACGAAGCTCCATCTTAAAGAGAAGCTCGTTCGGTATCGTTGAAGTTGAAGGGCGACCTCCACTGCGGAAGATTCATTCAAAATCAACTCTAGGCCCTTCATCATTAAAGAATACATTTCTAGAACCTTCCTATTTATTTTCCAACGATTTCTATCTTGAATATTGAGCATGTATTGATCATCTTTCTATTTTCTGAACATCAGAATATTTGTGTGTTTGGATGGAGTTGTGTCTCCGTGTGAGGATTTAGTGCGGGGTGAGTTCCCCGATTGTGTGTGTGTGCTGTGATGGCAGCGGTCTCGAAATGGGCCCCGTGTGTGGTGATTACCGCGGAGGCGGCATGCATGGTGTTGGGGTTCGTCCCCGTGGTTGCTACATTTGTAGCGTGTTTGTGTGAAGGCTCACCGGGTTTCGGTGAGGGGTGGACGTAGGGAGCCCGTCATGATCCCAAAACACCTAAAAATCACTGTGTTCTTTGTGACATGCCTGTGTGATTTTTCATTTCTCCTATCTCCGTTCACAGGTCAATTTATAGATTTTTATTCACTGCACCACTACACATTGCTACATCTACTATCCTTGTTTGACGTAGGTTCATTCGTTCAGTGCATAGATTATTCGAGTGAGATCGGAAAGATTAGGTGAACCTAAATCTCACTTCAGTTTAGTTTAATTAACATGGTTAATTTTATTTCCGCTGCAAGTAATTTAGTTATTTTTAAAAATCCGCCATCTCGATTGGGGGACAATTCAACCCCCCCTTCTTGTCCGCCATCTATTCTGGGCCAACAATTGGTATCAGAGCATAGTCTCTGATTTTCATTCGCGGACCTCACGGTCTAGGAGAAAAGATCTCATCATGATGGCTAGTGTGAATTTGGCTCTTATCTTTGATGGGTTTGATTATATATCATGGCTTGGAAAATTCTGTATTTGGATTTCTAGTATTGATCCAAAGCTTATGAATCTAATTACTCACGGTCCTCATGTTCTACCAAAAGATAAGTCACGGTCGACCGATAAGTATAAGAAAAAGAATTCTGATAGTCATTTTGTTTTGAAGGCTCTTAAGGCTGCAGTGAACACTGATGTATTTCCTTTTGTTTCATCTTGTAGGTCAAGCAAAGAGATCTGGGATAGGCTAAGCGAAGCTCAAGAAGAAAGTTGGAATGATGAGTGCCTCGTGGCAAACAATGAGAATGAACGTCAAGGCGAGGAAAGTTTAGAGGTAAACTCAGATTCCGATGAGTAAGATGAACTGAGTTATGATGAATTAATGAATGCTTATGATGAGTTATTTGATAGATATAAAATAATAAAATCTGAAAACGGAAAATTGAAAAAGAAACTTGATGATTCTTCTTATGTTAACTCTCCCTGTGCTAAGTGTTCCGAAATTGAAAATACTTGTGTTGATAATTCTTCATGTGAAAAATACACTGAGCTTGAAAAATTAGTTGAGTCTTACGTGGTTGAAGTTGATAGCTCCAAAGAAACCATTTCATGTTTAAGAAAGGAAAATGAATCTTTACTTTCTAAGATTTTCGAGTTAGAGAAAAATAAAAAGAAGCTTAAATCTGAATTGGAGTCTAAGTCTGATGATCAGCACCTTCTTGATGAATTGATCTTAAATAAAAATCTTGCTGAAGAAATTGAGAGATTAAAAGATCAAAACAATTTATTGATTGATAAACTCCATATGTTTGAAAAAGAAAAATGTGTGACTGTTGATGACTGTGATAAATTACATATTCTTGAACAAGAAATTGAAAGTCACAAAAGTGTTAATTCTTTGTTGAATGAGAAAATTGCCCCATATGAGGAAGAATTAATTAGCACTGAACTACGTATCTTGACTCTCGAAAGTGAAATCAAGAGATTGGATGAGTCTTTGCTCTTGTGTGATAAAGGAAATCAAAAATAGAAAAATGTTGTTGATTATTTTTGTGTGCATGTAAAACCTCCGACTATCAAATATGATCATGCATCAAGAAAAAGAATGAATATTTCATATTTTTATTATGGAAAATATGGCCATGAAATGTATGATTATTTCTTGATGAAACTTGATGATAATGAGGCATTAACATCAAGAGTGAAAATGGTTTATGGTTCCAAAGATCATGAGAAATTCATAGAGAAGAACCTCAACATTCATTGCTTCTACTGTGGATTACATGGTCATGTTATTAAAAATTACTTTATAAAGAAAAGGGATGATGAGTGGTCTGTAAAAAGGAACTTCTCCTGTCATTACTGTGGTAGTTTTGGACATGTGATGAATAATTGTTCTTCAATGAAAAACGATGATAAATAGTTTATGAAAAGAAAATCTTCTCACTATTTTTATTGTGGTCAGGATGGTCATTCAATAGATGACTGTGCCACAATGAGATTTGATGATGATTGGTGTGCCAGGAGATATAAGAATACATTTGCTCATGCAAGAACTAACCCCTTGGGACCCAGGATGACTTGGGTACCCAATTCTTCAAAATGAGAATTTATTTTACAGGGGCACCTTGAGGCTAAGGAAAGACAATAAAGGAAGGACTCTCAAGCCGAGAAAGAAAAATGGTTTAGTTTTGATATTCATTCTGCTTAGGTTCTCCTTGAAATGTCTGAAAAGGTAAATTTTGAGTTTTGGAGAAAAATGATTGCATTTAAACAATTGCATTCATGTTTTGTTGATTTTGGCAACTTCTAAAGTGTTGAAATTTGCAGGTTAAATGATTAGGTGATTAAGTCAGCTTTGCATAGTCTCTGTTTCACATTTTGTGAATAACAATTCAATTTTGCATATACAGTTTACATACTTAACCTCTGGCACATATCATACACATCCTTGCATATTTGTAAATAGGGATACTCGTCAATCATTTCCATTTATATGCATATATTTGCATATATCTCATACTTATGTGCTTGAATGCCATGATTATCCGATATTTCAAATGGCGATTGTGGAAGGTTGGATTAGGTCCAATTGGAAGTTTTCCCCATGCGTGATGGTGGTCTTCGGACCTACGTTCTCCACCACGTACCGGAAGTCACCTTGTTTGAAAATATTACAGTATCCTTGCTTGATTGCATGTATATACTTTATGCAACCAGTTCTTGATACTTTACTAAGACCTCACCTCCTTGCTAAATAAAATTACATTGATTTAGACATGTTTGTTACATGGCACATATTAAGGGGGAGGTATTCATAAATATGCATACACTTAGGTGGAGACATAACTGTGATGGGTCTAATTCATGTCTTACATTCAATACAACCACCCACACACTTTGGACCTTTTTGAGATAAATGATTCAATCTAATAAGGATTATAGTTATTCTACTCAACACTCCAAAGGGCTCTTGAATCACTACATGGAAATCACATGTCTCGTGAGGAAAAAGCTGTTTGCCCCTCCAAAAATCTGCATTAGTGGAACACGAATCCGAGTAGCTGGGAATCCTCCCTGAAACAAAGGAGAAAACTCACGATAAAAAGTGAAGCAAATCCACTATTAAAATAAGTGGGATTTGCCACCGAGTAGCCGGGAACTGCCCCTGAGACAAAGGGTACAACTCGCATCGAGAAGTGATAAAATCCGCCATTTAAATAGGTGACGAAATTGAGTAACCGAGAAGTACCCCTGAGACAAAGGGTACAACTCGCGTCAAAGGTTAGTCACTCTTTAAGATTTAAAAAAATGGGGTTATACGTAGCTGCCAATACTCGAGCATTGTGTATGGAAGTGTATGGAGGAACAGCTCTTTTTAGTGTTCGTTGGAAAATCTGATGATCCATATTGTTTTAGAATTCATTGCTAAATTCTCACATATACACTTCGGGATTGATTGTGTGAATGTACTTTTTGAATCACTCATCTTTCACGGTTTATGCAGTACCATCCTTTTGTAAGCACGACCTTCTTAGTATTATTCATGCACATCATGCTCCACAATCAATTGCATTGTTCTTAAACCTGTCCCTAAGGGACTTGCTTGCTTTTATATCTTATTATCCATGCTTGAGTGCTTGAATGCTTTATCATTTTATTCATATCATACTTCATTTCACTTTGATGCATCTTTCGATTATACATGTAAATAATAGGTTATATAATCCCATTGTCAGTCAGTTTTTGTTTATGACAATAGGGGGAGAATAATGTGCTCTTTAGCATAACTTTTGCTTATAGTTCAGTTTCGTTATACACTGTGTGCTTAGATTCAGTCATACATTCTGCACATACTTTGGTTATGCATTTACATATAATTCAAAATTTGCACACTTGCACATATTTCAGCCACACTTGTGAATATCACAGTTGTATGCATATGACATGTGTTGCATGGTCATGGCATTTAGAAGGCATACATAAAAATTTTGCAACTTCTAGGTCATGCATACATTGAGCAGAACTTAGGACATGCCTAATTTTGCATCTTCAGGTTTACACTTGCACAACCTTCTGGGTTCTTGAAAGTCTTGTGCCTCATCTTAGGTTTGATGAATGATGTGGTTCTTTTGGTTAAACTGTATATTGCTCATACAGTTCACATTGCTAGGTTCTTGCGCCATTGCTTTCCAAATTCTATCCTATTTCTGAGGAAGCTTCATATTTGTTCACCTCGTCCCCCACTTTTTGATAATGCCAAAGGGGGAGAGAGATTTGAGGTGGCCACAATATTTTGTCATCATCAAAAAGGGGGAGGTTATTGGGTTCGTTGTGCTCCCTATTTGTCTTTTATAATGGTTTTGATGATAGCAAAATATTATGTGCGTTGGGTGTGTGTAGAGTGACATCCGTATGTACAAGTGGTGTGGCAAATGAGCTCATATGTTGATATCTTGCTTTGCAGGGTTCAAATGCTTGGTGGATATAGTTTATAGTTGCAACACTGTTCTGTGGTGTCGACCTCACCGTGGCTTGGTGTCGACCTCATCTAGCTTCCCCCAAGCCAAGTCAAACATGGGTTTTTCATGAATAACATATTCATCAGTTTTTTGGTAGCTTGAGTGTGTTTTATGCATGTTTTTCATGGGTTAGTTGAGATCAATGTTCAGATCAATGTTCATGCTTCATATTAATGGTTTCTCTTCATGAGTCCTTTGAATTAGAGATTTGCTTGAGTTTTGTTCCATAAACCTTGATGGAAGCCAATTCGCAATTTAATGAAACTGAGTTTGATTGGTCTCTCATTCAGCATGAAAGCATGCGAAAGATAGTTTATAATTGGCTTTGAAAAATTGGGTTCTCTAGTGTCCACATGCATTTTGATATTGAGTATTTCATGTCAGTTGTTCAAGCATTTTAATGGTATGACATCTGTGCTTACAAAGGTGTAACCCATTCCATGAGTTCATGGTTGTTCATGGTGAATTTTGGAACAATGTTTTTGATAGGTGGGTTCTCTTTGAATTGGCTAATGAATGTTTATTTGATATGCAAGATCATGTTATTGTTTACATAAGAATTAGCATCCCTTTGTTAAATGAAATCTTGCAAAAATTCTTGAAACAATGCACATCATGTGGGGATGTAGTTTGGTGAGAACATGGCTAGGTTTATTAATGCTAACTGCCATTGAAGTTGTCTTTTGAATTTAAAATGGCTTTTACATGTATGAAGCAATTTTTGGATTGCAAGCTTGTGCTTTAAATGGGTTGAAAGTATGTGAATCAAATTTATGTGGTTTCAATGCAATGTAGGTTCATGCATATTGAACTAGCTATGACAAAGGCTATATATGTAGGTTCAACAAGCAATTTTGTTTTTGCATTACATTAAGATTGAATCGGTTGATTTGTTGTGTAAGGTGAAGGTTCAAATTTGAAGAGAAAGTCATGTGTGAAGAAGTGCTTTGAAATTGGTTTCTTCAAATGCATTGATTTAAGATTGGCATGAATTTGAATTTCCAGAATGTGCAGGTTTCATTTTGCTATCAATTCATTGGGTCCATGGTAAGCTTCCACTCTTGTTTACAATCCATTGAATCTATGGTAAGTATCAATGGTTGAATGAATTTCAATGTGCCTAGATTGGGACTAATAAATTTATAATGTTTTTGGGATGGCTTTATTGCTTAAGGCCTTTTTAGGATCTGGTACTGAAAGTGTCGACTCTCAGAGTCGAGACTTGTAGGCCAGCTTGCTGCTTCGACGCAGGAGGCTGCAAGTGTCGACTCTCAGAGTCGACACTTGTAGGCCAGCCTGCTGCCTCGACGCAGCAGGCTGCAAGTGTCGACTCTGAGAGTCGACACCTATAGGCTTGGGCTTGGTTTTTTGTTGCAGGCAGAACACCTTGGCAAAAGTGTCGACTCTAAGAGTTGACACTTGCTCTGGTGCGTCCGGATCGGGTTTGCGTATTGGGTTTCGAAACCCACCATTTGTGATCCATTTGCCTTGATCTTTTACACTCTTACCCCTAGGGTTTCTCCACTTGTTTGGGTAGTGTTTTGAGAGGCTTTTACCAAGGGTTTAATGGTCATTGCGTCATCTTTTTCTCTCCCTATATGTATGCTGCATTTTTCACATCAGAAGAAGAGGAAGGAAAGGGGCATAGCCGCAGGAAAGAGTGGAGAGGCTTTTCCTAAGAAGTGATCACATTTTTCTCACCCTTGCAGGGCTATCAAGGCTGTCAAGGTGAGATCTGCATCCCTCATCCATTTCTCATCAAGCTTTCAAGCTCCGACGAAGCTCCATCTTAAAGAGAAGCTCGTTCGGTATCGTTGAAGTCGAAGAGCGACCTCCACTGTGGAAGATTCATACAAAATCAACTCCAGGCCCTTCATCACTTAAGAATACATTTCTGGAACCTTCCTCTTTATTTTCCAATGATTTCTATCTTGAATATTGAGCATGTATTCATCATCTTTCTATTTTTCTGAACATCGGAATATTTGTGTGTCTGGACGAAGTTGCGTCTCCGTGTGAGGATTTAGTCTGGGGTGAGTTCCCCGACTATGCGTGTGTGTGCTGCGATGGCAGCGGTCTGGAGCTGGGCCCCGTGTGTGTTGATTGCTGTGAATGTTGTGTGTGTGGTGTTGGGGTTCATCCGTGTCATTGCTACATTTGTAGCGTGTTAGTGAAGCCTCACCGAGTTTCGATGAGGGGTGGATGTAGGGAGCCCGTCGTGTTCCCGAACCACCTAAAAATCTCCGTGTTCTTTGTGGCATACCTGTGTGATTTTCCATTTCTCCTATCTCTATTCACAGGTCAATTTATAGATTTTTATTCACTACACCACTACACATTGCTACATCTGCTATCCATGTTTAACGTAAGTTCAATCGTTCAGTGCATAGAATATTCGAGTGAGATTGAAAAGATTGAGGTAACGTAAATCTCACTTCAGTTTAGTTTAATTAACGTAGTTAATTTTATTTCCACTACAAGTAATTTAGTTATTTTTAAAAATCCGCCATCTCAACTGGGGGACAATTCATCCCCCCTTCTTGTCCGCCATCTATTCTTGGCCAACATTGTCATTTTATTAAAAGAGAGTGAAGTGTTCATGTACTTGATTATTATCAATAAAAGTTAGATTTTTGGTCAATTAATGTGCATTCATCTTATGTGTGAATTGTTGTATATATATCTCGGTGTTTTTGATGATAACAAACTAAGGACTTTTGGTGGCTCACATGTTCGGAATCTCTGACCTAAGTGTTTTTCACAAGTTTTCAAGGTCGGATTTTTTCATGCCCTTGCTTAAGGTTTTAGCCTTCCGAATGGTTTTGTAAGATCTTCAATGAACTTGAAATTACCTATAAACATGCATCCAATTCTTGTCTCGATCTTATGGATATGGTTCTCTGGGCTAAACTCTTTATCTTTCATGTCTTTTGAAAGTCCGGTCGACCTCAAGCATGACTCCGGTCGACCTGAAATAACAGAATGCAATCCTCTACAGTCTGTCACAGTGGCGGTCGACCGCCCCTCAAATCCCGATCGACCGGAATTCCCAGGGACCGGCCACCTGCAGGTTTCTCAGTGGCGGTCGACCGCCAGCCCCTGCAGGTCGACCGCCAGCCCCGAGCTGCCAACAATTGTTTACTTTTATCATTTCGAGCAAAGCCATTCTCATGGGTATTGTTTAATCCCTAAGCAACCAATCTCTCCAGAAATTGTGGATCTGGCCTGGGAGAGTCCTTGGACCATTCAAGAACATATAAAACATATACAATAGGGATTGGAAAACCCTAATGCTTAAGGTGGATCAAGGGGGCTGCCAAGAGGAAGAGAAGGGATTCAGCACTATAGACGTGAACAGTGCTCCGAGAAAAGTTCTTCATCCTTCTTCATCCAATCAAGTGAAGATCAGCCCAAGGATTCAAGCTGCATCCAAAGCATCCAATCATCCATTAAGGGGGAGCAAATCAAGATTCTTCTCTTGTGTTTTAAATTCATCTTGTTCTCTTAAGATTCATCTGCGGTTCTTGTAATTGTTAAACATTTCAGTATGTGTGGATCTTCCTATATCCGTGTGTGTGTGTTTGTGTGTTCTCCGTTGTAGCTGCGTGTGTGTTAAGGTGTTTCTTACACCTTCACGGGAACTCTCCTTCCCAGTGTGTGAGTGTTGTATGTGTTTGATCTTGTAACTTCTTACAAGATAGTGTGTGGATCCTCACAGTCCGTGAGGGGTGGACGTAGGTTGCCATTGTGGCATCCGAACCACCTAAAAATCACTGTCTCAGTGTGATTTGTTCCTTTTCCTCTATCCCCTTTCTGTGTAAATCGTAAGTGTGCATTCCAGTTCAGTTTTTATTCTCGTTTATCCTGCATAATCCTTTTATCACCATATAGTTTTTGCCTTGTCTGTTGGCTGTTGTTAGTTTTGTTTCTCATATTAGCATCCTATCACATATTTTATAAAAAAGCTAAAAAAGTTTGATTAAAAATACCAACACCCAATTCACCCCCCTCATGGGTGCCATTTAATCTCGGGACTTCAATGTGAATGATTTGCGCTCTGATTATATTGCTAGCTTGAGGCGTATTGCCGACTATCCACGTTTCCTCGAGTTACTTCCATTGTACACATATATCTCGGGGCATGACAGTTAAGTTGGTATCAGAGCCTAGGCATAAGTAAGTCCTTGGAAAAGGGCATGTCATAGGCTAACTCCAAGGCTTAAGGACCCACACCTATGAACTAGGAAGAAATTTTCAACCCATGTGAAAATGGGTAGAGTGGGGATGAGATAGTTGTTTAAAAAATTATCCCTATGATAATCCCCATTAATTCCGTAGGAATTAACTAATTGATTATTCTCTCAGGTACCTTATTCTCACCATGGCACACCGTGTTGACTGGGACGGAATGCAACAGACCATTGCAGGTCTTACCCAGGCCCTGCACACTGTGGCCCAAGCTGGCACGAGGGCTGGTGGTGGAGATCTGCACCGGAACTTTCAGAGTTTAAATCCTCCGCGATTCTTTGGCTCCTCCAATCCGGATGAAGCCGAAAACTGGATGAATGAAATGGAGCGAATCTTTAATGTTATGCAATGTGCGGACCAGGAGAAGGTCCTTCTGGCTACATTTCAACTACACAAACATGCCCGAACATGGTGAAAAGCTACATCGGCTCCTCTCCAGAATAGGCAACTTACTTGGGCAGAGTTTCTTTAACTATTCCGTGCCAAATACTTCTCCGAGCATGTTAAGGAGTGAAAGGCTACGAAATTTGCTTCTCTACGTCAAGGCATGATGTCGGTGGCTGAATATGAACTACAATTCTCCCGCCTAGCCCCTTATGTCCAACATCTAGTGAGCACTGACATCTTAAAGGCAAACCGATTCTTGGACGGTTTAAGGCCCGATTTTATTCAACAATTAGGACTGCAAAATATCCGTACATACATGGAAATGGTCCAACGGGCGTATCTATGAGAGAGGACCTTAGAGAAGGTCAAAAAGTACAAAAGTAAGGGTGAAGAGTCCAGTCGGAAGTCGGATCGGCGAGGAAAGAAAGAGAAGTTCAGCATCACAAAGTCTTACAAATCCCGTGATAGTAAGAAGAGGTCTCGGAACGGGAGTGGTAATGGTAATCACAAGAATAAGAAGGCGAAGGAGGAAGACAAGCAAGTCATGGCGGCTTGCTCATTCTGTGAGAAATTCGGCCAGTCGACCGAGGAATGCTGGAAGCGTCTAGGCACCTACTTACGCTGTGGCAGTTGGGAGCATCGTATGCCAGACTGTCCTCTCATGAAGGACCAATCTTCTAGCGGTGGACGCAAGCGGCAAGCGCGTCTCAATGCTGTCGTTGATGAAGAAGCGCCCAAGGATGATGGGCTAATGGAAGGTACCGTTCACATATATTCACATCCTGCATTTGTGTTATTTGATATTGGTGCCTATCATTCTTTTATATCTACTACCTTTGCAAAGACCTTGCCAATTGCACCGGTTCCTCTACCTTCAGACCTAGCCATAAGTACACCCTTAGGTCTGGGAACTAAATTAACAACTTACTACCCAGATAGTGAGGTAACAATAGAAGGCCATTACCTCCCCGCAAACTTAGTATGCCTTAACATGAAAGATTATGATGCTATTCTAGGTATAGATTGGCTTGTTGAACACTATGCCTAGATCAATTGTCGCAATAGGAGAATTTCTTTCGATAAACCCGACCTTCCAAAATTCTCTTTCCTTGGAAGCAAATATAGAAAACACCCTGCTCTTATTTCCTCTCTCCATGCTTGCAAACTCATTTCGCAAGGATGTGAAGCTTTTCTTACTTATGTAGTTATTACCGAGTCCAAGGAAATCCTTATAAAAGAAATTCTTACATCGTAAAAGAATTCCATGATATTTTCTCCTCTGACTTACCTGGTCTACCCCTCGAAAGGGAAGTCAATTTTTCTATTAAACTCACACCGGAGCAGCAGCTGTGTCAAAAGCCCCTTACAGGATGTCCCCGTCGGAGCTCAAGGAACTGAAGAAGCAACTTCAGGAGTTGCTAGAGAAAGACTTCATTCGACCAAGCACATCCCCCTGGGGTACGCCGGTCCTATTTGTCAGGAAGAAGGATGGATCTCTCAGGCTGTGCATTGATTACCGACAGTTAAATCAACTTACCATAAAAAACAAGTACCCACTGACGCGTATTGATGAGCTATTCGACTAGATCTCCAGTGCGGAGTACTTCTCCAAGATTGACCTCAGGTCTGGCTACCATCAATTGAAGATTAAGAAGGAGGACATTCACAAGATGACTTTCTGAAGTAGATATAGACATTATAAGTTTATGGTTATGCCATTCGGGTTAACCAACGCCCCTGCAGCATTTATGTAACTCATGAATAATATTTTCAGGCCGTATATTCACCTATTTGTGGTCGTATTCATTGATGGCATCCTTATATATTCCAAGACAAAGGAAGAACATGAAGAACATCTAAGAATTGCCTTGCAAACATTAAGGGAACATCAACTATATGCAATGTTAAATAAATGTGAGTTGTGGTTAAAGGAAGTCTCTTTTCTTGGCCATGTTATCTCCAAAGAAGGTATTACCGTGGATCCTTCTAAGGTAGAAGCTGTCAAGATTTGGAGCCAACCAATGACTATATCTGAAGTTAGAAGTTTCCTTAGTCTGACTGGTTACTATCGGTGGTTTATCAAGGATTTCTCCAAAATCACCGTCCCCCTAAAAAGACTTACGAGAAAAGAAAATCCGTTTGTATGGACCACGGAGTGTGAGGAGTGTTTCTTGACTCTCAAAGAACATCTCATCACTGCACCCATTCTGGCACTGCCTATTGTAGTCGGCGGGTTTGAGGTATACACGGATGCATCAGGCGTTGGCCTTGGGTACGTTCTTATGCAAAATGGAAATGTGATTTGCTATACCTCAAGACAACTAAAGTGGCACGACAAAAATTATCCAGTTCATGATCTGGACCTAGCTGCCATTATATTTGCTCTGAAAATTTGGCATCATTATCTTTATGGGGAGAAGTTTACGATGTATTAGAACACAAAAGTCTGAAATATCTTTTCTCGCAAAAGGAGTTAAATATGAAGCAAAGGATATGGCTGGAGTATCTCAAGGATTTCAACTTCGCCATCCAATACCATATGGGCAAGGCAAATGTTGTAGCCGACGCACTCAGCAGAAAACCAATAGGAATGTTATCAAGCCTCATGAAAGGTATGACTAATCTCATTGTTAAATTTGCCAGTTGAATCTAGATATTAATGTAGAGGAAGAAGAGTGTTTTATTGCCAATATCCGGTCACAACCTACATTGATAAAAGACCTGATCAAATTGCAAGAGAATGACCCTACACTAATGGAAATCAAGAATAATGTTGATCAACGGCCAGATTTCTCTATGGCAACTGACGGAAGATTACTATTCCGAGGTCGAATTTGCATACCGGATCATGTCGATACTAAAAAGTTGGTTATGGACAAAGCACATAAATCAAGGTATTCCATTCACCCTGTTGCTACCAAGATGCGCCAAGATCTTAAAAGGAATTTTTGGTGGCCTAATATAAAAAGAGAAGTGGCAGACTACATATCACACTGCCTCACTTACCAAGAAGTTAAGGCAGAACATCAAAAGCCCGCTGGAAAATTACATCCCTTGGAGATCCCCGAGTGGAAATGGGAGAGTGTATGGATGAATTTTATCATTGGTCTACCTAGGTCAAGAGGAGGACATGATGGTATATGGGTGATCATTGATCGCTTGACCAAATCGGCTCACTTTCTACCTATTAAAAGTTGATGGTCCGTGGATGTTTTGGCTGCCTCGTATATGAAGGAAATTGTGAGACTACATGGAGTCCCTATCACTATTATATCTGATTGAGACCCTCGATTCACGTCTCAATTCTGGAAGGGTCTACAACATTCATTAGGGACCTGGTTGAATTTCAGTCCGGCATTCTATCCACAAACCGATGGTCAAACTGAGAACCAATCAGGTGGTGGAAGATATGCACAGGGCCTATGCAATTGATTTTGGTGGAAGTTGGCACGACCACTTGCCTCTAGTGGAGTTTTCCTACAATAATAGCTATCAATCTAGCCTTAAAATGGCACCGTTCAAGGCATTGTATGGTTGGAGTTGCCGTTCACCTATATGCTGGGGTGAGGTTGGAGAAAGACAACTTCTAGGCCCAGATCTTGTTCGGGATACGACAGAAAAAGTGAAGCTGATTAAGGAGAGGCTTCAGATGGCTCAAGATAGACAAAAGACTTATACTGATATCAGGAGAAGAGACCTAGAATTTCAAGTGGGAGATCATGTATTTCTCAAGGTTTCCCGGGTCTAGGAATTCAAAGATTTGGCATTAAAGGCAAGCTTACCCCGCGATTCATGGGCCATTTTTAAATTCTTGAAAGGGTTGGCAAGGTTGCTTGTCGATTGGTGTTGCCTACACAATTATCTGCCGTCCATGACGTATTTCATGTATCCATGCTAAAGAGGTATGTCTATGACCCTTCTCATATTATAAGTCATGAGGATCTGGTGATACGGAAGGATCTGACGTACGAGCAAAGACCACTCAAAATACTTGATCTAGAGGTACGTCTGCTTCGCAACAAGACTATTCTCATGGTCAAGGTCAGATGGAATAAGCGCCTGGATCAAGAAGCCACATTGGAAACAGAAGAAGCCATGTGCAAACGATTCCCTGAACTATTCAATTGATAGTACAATACACTATCCGTAAAGTCTTGTGTTGAATTTGGGGACCAAATTCTCTTAAGTGCGGGAGGGTGGAGCATCCCTGGAAATTTTCTGAAATTATAAGAATTTTTCTAAAATTTCCTGGGAATCTTCTAAGTTTAAATATAATTATTTAAGTCATAGATAGACTTAATGGGCTATCTAATGAATAAAGGGTTAATTGATAATTATCTAAATGCTTAAATGTTAAAATAGGGTTGAGCCCACTCGAATAGGCCCAAAAGACTCAAATCCAAGTCTCTTAGGCCTTAGCCCAATTATAGAAATGTAATTGAGGATAATTTCAGATTAAAAAGGCATAATAAGATTATTAGGGGATAAATAGTTGATAAATAATAATATCCGAAAAATTCAGAAAGACCACCAAGAAATGGTCTATCACACGACCGCAATATGAAGAAAGTGGTCCCAAACTGACTGTTATCATGTTCCGTAAACGGGAGAAGAGAAAGCGTGGAAAATGGAATTTTCCCTTCCTTAATCCCCATAGATCGATGTTACCTCCTAAGGAGTCGTGCCTAGGACTCTTGGGGATTGATTGGAGTCCAAAATAGGATTTTATTTCAACCAAATCTAGTTAACCCTAACTCAAACCCTATAAATATACCCAACTTTGACCCGCGCGAACCCTAATGCTGGATCACATTTTTCGAAGGTAAGGAGACATTATCTCAGGTAATGCCTTTTTAAGATTGAGTTCTCCTTTATATTGTCTAACATCCCTCCAATTTTCGTGCTAGGAGGTCAAGTCTTTAAGATTCTAGAAGCCCCAGAAGTTACTATTTCGATGTCGTCTGCATAGGAAACAGTGCGATCATCCAGGGAAGAAGAGGAAATTAGAAGCCCTAGACGAGGTTAGTTCGAGTTGTACCTTTAGAATTAATTATTCAACTTTGTACCTTCTGCCTATCCTCTAAATTTCGTGAACTTATGACAAGAGGTTGAAGAGTTAGAAGGCCTGGAAATAGGAGATTCCACGCAGGACGCGCAGGAGCCAGCATCGACATCCAATCAAAAATTCGATCTTTAGGAGCACTTTCAGAGCTAGGTTATCTCATGGATGGCTAAACTAACGTATTAGGAAGAAAAGCCCTTTGATTTCTAGTAATTTCATGCACTGTACTTGGGGAATTTGATGTTTTATTTTGACCGCGCATCTTGGTCATCACTGCATGTATGGACCAAGACTTTAATAAAAAATTGATAATTTTGACTTAATTCACACAAACCTATGCATCTCCATGACTTAATTTTCGTGGTAGCATGTTTACCTTTCTGTCTAGCACGTTTACTTGCATTAATTTTCCTTGGAATAGGCCTTCCATGCCCTATTTTACTTCTATCTACTACAAACAAGAAACGGTCTCTCTCATACCACCATAATCATGTAGTAGCCCTTCGACAGACCGCTAACACCAAAATGTGGTCCTCATTTGACCGCCATTTGTTTTCTGTGACCTGCACTCTGTTAACTCTAAAGAGTGCATAGTTCAGCTCTATTATATACATGGTAAACTTAGATAAATAGGTTTTATCTCGAATTTTGACGTCATATTCGCGATATTGGTTATATTGTGCATCATCCATGATAGATTATAGGTCTTACATGTTTTAAATGCTTATTTTAATCTTATGCTAATTTCGTGCCAAAACTCCTATAGTTTGTATTTAAATCATTTTCTCTACGCTCATAGAGCATGGTTTATTATGATGTGTTGATCGTTGTTTCACGCACTTCACTCTCATCTACTGTCTTTCTGGTTAAGTACATAGTACATACCCCAGTATGTGACTATTAGTTACACTTACACGTGATATGAACACTTTATTGGACTTGTGAACCTCTCCGCCAGATATTCCTTCTGTCGGACTAGGGGATCATGTTTCAAGGCCTCTATAAGTCTCCGTGAGCCTAGGATTCCCTCTAGGATGCTGATGCGCACATAACTCGTCGTTTAAAAGCCGTGCCACAATTTCAAAAATAAATCGAACTCACTCACTAAAAAGATATAAAATCTAAGTAGAGTGGTAAGTACTGGTCGATCCCACGGAGAGGAAATATTTCTTTTAAACAAGTTGGGAAAATTTTTATATTTTGAAAACCAAGTCTTTGAGTGAGTTTAAGCTAATGGAAAATGAATTACATTAACTAAAGACTAGAAATAAATTTAACCAAAGAATATGAGAGGATTGAGAATAGAATTTTAAAGGAGATGGAAAGAGAAAATAAAGAACAATTACACAAACTCAAATTTTATTACTAATGAAGAGTACAACTCTATGAAAAACTAAAAATACAACTTGACGTAAACTAATGAAAAAGAGAAAAATAGAAGCCAAGATAGTGAATGGTGCCGCCAAATCGCCGTGCCGAGCCTTTGAGGAGATCGCCCCACCGTGGAGTTAAACACTGCCCTTAGAGCACCAGAGGAAGAAGATCTGGCTTGGAGATATTTAGATGAAAATAGAGGTGGGGGAAGAGATAGATAGATGAAGAAGAGAGTTTAAAAACCAGTGAAATAGAAATAATGAAAATAGGATGAGATTAGAAGTGAAATTACTTTAAAACCAAAAAGAATTAGAAGAAGTGGAAAAATAAAAGTTGAATATCAAAAGAAGAGGAAGACTTTTTGTGAAGAGTGCAGAGAGAGAAAAGGATCAAAAGATGGTGAAAATTGGGGAAGAACAAAAATGGTCTGCGCGGATGAACAGTAACTGTGCAAAAAAAAATTAAACTGTGGAAAAATAAAAATAACATAAACATGAAGAGGAATTAGAGGAAGGGGTAGAAGAGGAAAATCTATATCTTTAAGAGAGGAAGAACTTTTATGAAGAGTGCATAGGGAGCAGAAGTGTCGAAGGGCATGAAAACGGAGGAAGAACAAAAGGTAGAACCTCGGATGAACAGTAAAATCACAGGATAGCAACTTGAAAATTGATTATAACTTAAAAATGGGAGAGCATTAGAGGAAGAGGTAGAATAAGAAAATCTAGATCTTCAATAGAAGAAGAACTTGTATGAAGAGTGCATAGGGAACAAAAGAGCAGAAGGGCATGAAAATGACGGAAGAACAGAAGGTAGAATCTTGGATGAACAGTAAAATTATAGGATAGCAACTTTTAAAACTAATTATAACTTGAAAGTAGGAGAGAATTAGAGGAAGAGATAGAAAAATAAAATCTAGATCCTCTAGAGAGAAAGAACTTTCATGAAAAGTGCAGAGGGAAAAGAAGAGCAGAAGGGCATGAAAACGGAGGAAGAATAGAAGGTAGAACCTTGGATGAACAAGAAAATCACAGAATAGCAACTTGAAAAACTGATTATAACATGAAAACGGGAGAGAATTAGAGGAAGAGGTAGAAGAAGAAAATCTAGATTTTCGAGAGAGGAAGAACGTTCATGAAGAGTGTAGAGGGTAAAAAAGAGCATAAGGGTATAAACATTGAGGAAGAACAGAAGGTAGAATTTCGGATGAAAAATCACAGGATAGCAACTTGCAAAACTGATTATAACTTGAAAATGGAAGAGAATTAAAGGAAGAAGTAGAAGAAGAAATTAAAGAACACTTAAAAACAAACAAGTTTGCAGAAGAAAGTAGATTGAAAGGAGGAACAGAAAAGTACGTAGAAAGCTAAGAAAGGACTAAATTCTCAAAAACTTACAATAACAACAACATAAACTTACAAACCAAAAGTCTTGGAAGAAAACCTACGTGTGTGTGTTTTTTTGTAGAGAGAAAAGAAGAGAGATATGGCTAGAGAGAGATGGCTTTAAGAGGGTGACGAGGGTGTGATTTTTTAGGGGTGAAGGGATGGGCTAGCCTTATCATTCTCCTTCTATAATTCCTTCTATTATTCTTGGTCCACCTCCATTCACATGCCCTTCTATTATTCTTGGTCCACCTCCATTAATCCCATGCCCACGTCATTGTCACACCGAAAGTGTTGTCGGTGATATAATTCCTTCCATTGTAGCCTCCTGTACACAAGGTAAAAACATGCAAAAAAAATGTACTTAGGCCCCTGAAAAATATAAATCATAAGTTTACATCTAGCCTCTTCAAAAATAATCATCACACAATAATTTTATCAAAATTTAATTATACAATTTTTTATTTATTTATTTAACCATTTCTCAAGTCTCATTAATTACAAAAGTACTTTTCATTTTATGTGAGATTGAGATTATCACGTACAAATTGTATAATTACCTTCGTTAAACTCTAAACAATGATGTGTGATATAAATAAGTATAAATAAATAGGCGCTTATCACATCCCCCAACTTACTCATTGCTAGTCCCTTAGCAATACAATTAAATTAAAATTTAGGACCAACAAGAGTTTGCAAAGCTCATACCCACATATCCAACTTTTCCTTCTTAGAATCAACTAAAGATCAAGAATCCGGAATCATTAATGCATAATAGCCTTCGAAAATTAGGTACTTGACTAAGAATACAACTCAAAGTTCAATGGCACTTGTGCAAGTGTAATACTAAATCCACAACATAGATAATTACATTCTTCATTTGTCATTCTAGCTAGGTGTCCTTCAACTCTGCACCTCTTAAATCAGAGCATTAACTACAATAGCTTTTGTCTGCCTTTTTTTTTTCAATACACACATAATGCTGCACAACCCTTCACTGTTTGATGCGAACCTCAACTCTTACCTTAGGAGAAGTAGGCCAGGTTACTAGGATCAGGGGCATTTTTCATGATGTGTGTGTTTTTTTTTAACAATGTGCTTTTGCACTTATTTGATGGATAACTTTGGCAGATAGATTTATTAAAAAGATCTCATATCCAAGAAATGCAGAGTATCAGACACCACTTCAAAATAACAGAAGGCTTATCTTGCTTGTTTCATTAGTGTACAAAGTGATTTTTTTTTAAGTGCTAATGAACTTTAAAGAGATTCTTAAATCAGGTTTCCATGGCTAAGTCGAATAAATTTTTCCATCATCCTTCTCCCTACTCTTTTCTATTCCAGAATTACTTTCAATGAGAACATGAATCAAGAAAACTTAGTCGGATATTTCATCTTTCCACTTTCATGCAGATTGCAAGAATGGTATGCAGGACATTATGCAAGCACTCCTATCAAGTTGTATTATATGCATCAAAAAAAAATTTCCCCTAACTTAAATGGCATTGTCCGTAATGGTATGAATAGTATGGAATAATGGAATAACTGAACAATGTAAACATGATGCTTTTGAGAAAGAATGGGACAACCTGATAGAGGTGAACTTCAGCGGGCATCCTTGCATGAATAGAAAGTGGTACTTGGGTTTGGAAGGTTGGGTAGAGGTGCAAGCAATCATCTCTCTCTCTCTCTCTCCCTAACTTATCGTTTATTCACACCTACAAAATAAAAGTAAAACCACAATAAAAACTTGGGTTGCCTCCCAAGAAGCTATTTATTATCAAATGAAAATTATTAAAACTTTGGATTGCCTCCAAAAAAGTGCTAAGTTTAACGTCTTCAGCCAAACGCATACAAGCTCGCATGACTTACTCTGAGTCACTCAATGCAATTGAATCTTTCAACATGAGTTGAGTATTTTCTAAATAGGGCTGGCGATGTTGACCATTAACAGTAAAACTATGACCATTTTGAGGATTTAAAATTTTGACAGCACCATGGTCAAAAGCTTTGACAACAACGAATGGACCGTCCCACTTGGACTTCAATTTCCCAAGAAACAAATGCAGCCTAGAATTAAAAAGCCAGACTTTTTGATCAGGTTGAAAAGATTTTCTTATAATGTGCTTATCATGAAAGGCTTTGGTCTTGGCTTTGTAGATCTTGTAATTTTCATAGGCTTCATTACGCAACTCCTCCAGCTCATTGAGTTGAAGAGCTCTATGGGAACCACCTTGGGCCAAGTCCATATTCACTTGTTTGATGGCCCAATACGCCCTGTGTTCCAGCTTAACTGGTAGGTGACAGCCTTTTCCAAAAATCAGCCTAGGGAGACATACCAATGGAAGTTTTGTATGCAGTCCGATAGGCCCAGAGCGTATCATCCAATCTCTCCGACCAATCTTTCCTATCTGGCCTAACAGACTTTTGCAAGATGTTCTTGATTTTCCTATTGGAGACTTCTACTTGGCCACTTGTCTGTGGATGATAGGGGGTAGCAATTTTATGAGTGATCCCATATTTCTTGAGCAAAGCTCAGAATTGGGAGTGAATGAAATCTGAACCCTCATCACTGATGATAGCCCTAGGATACCCAAATCTAGAGAAGATGTTCTTACGAACAAATTTCATCACAACTTTGTGATCATTGGTCCGGGTGGCTATTGCTTCTATCCATTTAGACACATAATCTACCGCCACAAGAATGTATTCGTTTCCAAATGATGGCGGAAATGGTCCTATGAAATCAATCCCCCAAACATTAAAAATTTCAACAACCAAGATGGGACTTGTAGATATTTATTTCCTTACCGGCTTAAAAGTCCTTCATATCCCTTCTACTAAATCAATGTGAGAAATAAATGAAAGGTAGAAGGGGACAGAAGTATGTGAACCTGTGTGATCACCACCAGATGCCGAACGCGATGAACACGCCGTACCTTGGAAAGAAAGGGAGACACTCACCTTTAACCAGCACGGCAGGGATGCACGGCCCGTGAAGAACCGCCTTAAGGATGCGCGGCCGCTCGACAGACCGCTCATCAGTGCTGGGGTGGAACGCGGGATGAAGTGCGATGGAGGAAGAACGGTTCAGGATGGAACCGCCCAATGCCACCACGCCTTAAGATGTGAAAGCTCAACCTCCACCCTTTTCGGCCGGCCAGAAAGGATGGGCCTCGTGCTAGTGGGTCGCTGACCTGCAAAGAAATGTAGAAAACACAAGAAAAAACCCAATATTAGAACTATGAAGTGTAGTAAATATAAGGAAAAAGAGAAATAAACATAAAGTAACTGGAGCAGGGGATACCTGGGAGTTTTTAAACCCCTAGCGGCGTCAAAACATAAGAGGGTGTGTGTGAATGATGTATGAGAGTGAGAAAACGTGGGAGAAACATAGGGAAAGTGATGCATGCGAATAAAGGAGGACGGTGGTACTAAATGAAATAATGACTCAAAATACGACTACTCCCTTGTTGGGTTCATGGCGCTCCCTTTTTGTCTTTGATAATGGTTTTGATGATTACAATATATTGTGTGTTTTACGTATGTCTTTAAGTGTAAAGATTCTGAGTAAGTGTTGTGGAAAATGTCTGTTGTTGTCTCATGAGCTGATATGTTGCATCTTCTTTTGCAGGTTGTCTTACTTGTTCTTCACATGCATTGACCTGCCCTTGGACATGCATCGACCTCTTCTGGACTGCTTTCATATGTGCATCGACATAACCATGTTTTTCCCTTGATGCACTTCACTCATGATGTTTTCGTATGGTGATATCATGTTTTCAAATTGGGTCATGAGGTCTTTAATGAACTGACATAAATGCTTGATATTTTGCAAATCATGTTTTGTCGTCCATGGTGGTGAAGGTTCAGTTGAGCCTTGTCTCTTGTTTTGGATTGTTTAGATAGTAATAAGTCTTGGTTCCTTCATGCAGAAATCTGATTTATTTTGAATGCGAAACTGACTTCCATGTTAGTTTGCTTGATAGGTTTAAGTCATGGAAACTCATGTATTAATCAGATGTTTTGTTTGAATTGTCGGTTTGTGTGAGTTCCATTTGGCTTGGGCTGAACTTGCATTCATGAGCAATTGTGTAAACTTAAACTAAGAATGGAATGTGTAAGCTCATGTGGTTGCACTGGACTTAATTTCCTGGATCCTTAATGCTCTCATATCATTGTGACCTTGTTGATCTTTGCATGGACTTTGTTCTTCATTGCACCGACAAAATCTTCTCATATGCATTGGCCATGTACTTATATGCACAGACATGATAAAATGCATTGAGTAATTCTTAGGTGTATTAAAATGATGCCGAGGTTCTTAAGCATGCTAGGCTCAAATGTGTCACATTCCCTTGGTTCAAGATAAGAAATCATGTTTGAATACATTTCAATGTGGATGGAATGATTTTGGTTGAAAAATGGTTTCTTGTATTGCAATGACTTAATTCTCATCAACTTGAATTGCTTGAAAGTACAGGTTTAAATACGCCCACAAACCTTTGGAATTATGGTAAGAATTCTTTTGATGTATTTTCATGTGGCAAGGTTAGGCTTGATTCATACATCATGGTTGTTGGGGTTAATCTCATGGTTTTGGTCTTACATTGACTGCATTTCAATGTGGCTAGACTGCCCTTATTGGATATGAGTTCATGCTTGTTTTCATGATCAACTAGTGATAGTGGTTAGCACTTCTTGTCTCATTGTCTTTTAAATGGACCAAAGTTTGGGTATTGGTTTATGTCTATCACTACATGTTATTTGCTTAGCAAAATCATGCTTTCAATTTGGGTTATTGCACATTTCATGGGATCGAACTTTGATTGGTTGAATATTACATCTCCCATATTAGCCTCTTCATTTTACATTGATGAAAGAATGATGAGATTGAGCTTTTATAAAGTGCAGACTTGATCATGCTCTTAAAATCATGAAAGATAAGGTGATAATTTATTTTTTAATGTAATTCATGTTTGATTACATTGGGGTGCATGTTAGATCATTAGAATATCATTAGGATACCTTTTGTTTATGTCACAAGGTCAATGGGTCGACCCCCCTCTGGAAGTGGGTCGACCCCCCCAGATTCGCAGGTCCGCGCGGCTATACCGTGGCCCACCGAAACCCTATGGAAACACATCCAAATGGGCTAATATTTTACCCTAATACCCTTAGGTCATTAATGAACATATTAGGGTGGTTTTGCTAGGGTTTTACACGGGTATTGTGGTATTTTGCACAACTTATCCTCATGGTATATATATGTTGCGAATTTGGAAGAAATAGAAGAGGAGCTCTAATCTTTCTATCTGTTTTGCAGGAGAACGAAGGGAAGAAGGGGGGAGGCTGAGGAAGAGCTCAAGATTCATCTACTTCCATCCATTTCTAGAGCTCGTGATTGAAGAAAGAAAGAAGCAGATTGAGAAGAGGAACACGTGGACGTCCTCAACATCGGCATTGGGCTATCCCCCGACCTGAGCATCAGAGATTATCAACTACACCTCGTTTCTTATCATGGGGAACTACTTCTATATCTTGTCTACATCTATTAATACCATTTGCTTTTGAGTTGTGGGGTTTGCATTGATCATATCTTGTATTTCTGAATTCTAGATATATTTTTGTGTGGACCGTCGACTGTGGACGGGTGTTTGTGTGAAGGCGGAGCTGCATCTCCGTGTGTTGGTTTTATTGTGGGGAAAGTTTCCTCGTGGTTGGTTATGTGTTGACGGAACTGTGACTCCGTGTGGTTTGAGTGTATGGGGTGTGCTCCCCGATTCGGTGTGTGGGTGTGTGCTGCGGTGGCAGCGTGTTGGGGATTTTCCCCGTGTGTGGATATTGCTGCAGAAGCAGCGTGTGTGTGTGTGGTTGGGGTTCATCCCCGTGTTGCTACGAAAGTAGCGTGTAGTGAAGCCTCACCTGGTTGGGTGAGGGGTGGACGTAGGGAGCCCGTCGTGGTCCCGAACCACCTAAAAATCCTTTTGTCTCGTGTGAATGCCTGTGTGTTTGTCCTTTTCTTCTATCTCCCTTCACAGGTTAATTTAGTAGATTTCTACTCACTACACAACTACACACTGCTTCTTCTGTTATCTGTGTTAGGCATAATTTTATCTAACGGTTGCATTGTTATTACGAGTGAGATCGAAAAGATTGAGAGAACCTGTTAAATCTCATGTGTGGTTAGGCCAATCTAGTAGTTTGTTTTAATTCCATTGTGTTCAGTTAAGAGAGTTTTTAAAATCCGCCATCTAGGTCAAGGGGACAATTCAACCCCCCTTCTTGTCCGCCATCTCGTCTGGGCCAACATTTGGTATTAGAGCCCAGTCTCTGATTTTTATTCAGCGGACCTCACGGTCTAGGAGAAAAGATCGTTTTCATGATGGCTAGCTTAGATTTTATTCCTGTTTTCAATGGTTTTGACTATGCTTCATGGGTAGGAAAATTTTGTGTTTGGATTACTGGCTTTGATCCGAAACTCATGAAATTAATCTCTCATGGTCCACATGTCTTACTCAAAAATGAACTAAGGTGGACTGATGAACATAGGAAAATGAATTCTGATAATCTTTTTGTTTTGAGTGCTCTTAAAGCTGCAATTGACTCTAACAAATTTCTGTTTGTTCTTGATTGTAGCTCGGCCAAAGAAACCATGGATCAATTGATCAAGGTTCATGAAGGAGGGCTAGAGGATGCTTGCATGATGGCTAATAGCAAGGATGATCATTCAAGCTTAGAGTCCAAGGAGGTAAGCTCTGACTCTGAACTTGATGAAATCTCATTTGAAGAATTAGTGGAAGCATATGATGAATTATCGAGTAAGTACAAGAGATTGAAATCTGAAAATAAGAATTTGAAAAAGAAAATTGAAAGCTATCACATTGATAATTATTCATGTGAAAAATGCATAGAGTTTGAAAAGCTAGTTGAGTCACTTGTCTATGAGGTTGACAGCCATAAAGAAACCATTTCATGTTTAAAAACTGAAAATAAATCTTTATTGGCTACAATTTCAGAATGTCAAAAAATTGAGAAAGATAATGAAAATCTGAAAATGCTGAATTCTACCATGTCTGAAAAATTGCTTTTACTTGAAAAAGAGAAATACATATCTACTGATGAGTCTGAAAAGTTGAAAGAACTGAGAAAGGAAATAGAAAACTTCAAAAATTTGAATGACAAATTCGAAAACAATGAAACCATTGGTAGAATGGTTGGTGACAATGCGAATTTTCAAATCAATGAACTTGAACATCTCTCCATGAGTGAAAATTCATTTGAAAAACTTCAAAATAAAAGACTTGCTGAAGAGATTCAGAAATTGAAAAATCAAAATTGTCTTCTGGTTGATAAAATCCACATATTTGAAAAATAAAAATATGTAGCTATGGATAATCTTAAAAACTCTCAAGTTTTAGAAGAAGAAAATGCAAGCTATAAAACTGTTAATTCCTTGTTGAATGAGAAGCTTGCATTGTGTGAGAAAGAAATTGCTGAATCTAACTTGCATATCTCATCATTGGAAGATGAGATCAAAAATTTGAATGAATCCATGTTGTTGTGTGATAAGTAAAATGAAAAACAGAAAAAGGATGTTGATTGTTCTTGTATGCATGCAGAACCCTCATATGATAAACACAATCATGCTTCAAGAAAAAGAAGAAATGTTTCATGCTATTACTGTGGAAAATTCGGTCATGACATGTATGACTACTTTTTGAAAGAATTTGATGACGATGTGGCATTGAAGTCACAAATGAAATTTACTAATGATTCTAAAAATTTTGAAAAACCAATGAAGAAAAACTTCAATGCTCACTGCTTTTATTGTGGATTAAATGGACATGTTTTTGAAAATTGCTTTACAAAGAAAGATGATGATGTATGGTCCATCAAAAAGAATTTATCATGTTACTACTGTGGTGAACATGGACATATGATGGATAACTGTTTTGTAATGAAAAATGGTCCATGAAAAGAAAGTTTTCTTATTGCTATTATTGTGGTGAGAATGGTCATTCAATGAATGATTGTTCCACCATGAGAAATGATGATGATTGGTTTGCTAGGAGATACAAGAATCCATCTGTTCATGTTAACACTAACCCCTCGGGACCCAAGATGGCTTGGGTACCCAAATCACCAAAATGAGAATCTATTTTACAGGGGCGTCTTGAGGCCAAGGAAAGTCAATAAATAAAGGACTCTCAAGGCGAGAAACAACAATGGTTTGCTTTCAAATTTGTTTTGGTTAGGTTCTTTTGGAAAATTCTGAAAAGGTAAAAAATGAGTCTGAAGTTCACAATCAAATTGCATTCCTATTTTGTTGATTTTGGCAACTCCTGAAATAATGAGATTTTGTGAACTCTATGTTTAGACAAATTGGACATACTTCTCTATTTCACATCTTGTGAATATGTCTAGTTTTTGAATGCTTTACTTTGGATATACATAGTTAGTTTTAATACACACCTTCTCTTGCTTTACAAATAATAATTCATCTTTGAATGCTCTGGTCTGTGCATAAAGTCTTTTACACTTTACACGCATCTTGTAAATAATGGTTCACTTTTGCATACACAATTCACATACTTATTTTCATGCTCATATCATGCATGCTCATACATATTTGTAGATAGAAATAACTTTCAATCATCTTTCAGTTTACATGGTTCACTCTTGCATATACAGCTTACACGCTTAGTTGCATGATACTCATTGCACATATCTTTGCATACTTGTGTATAGGAATAATTTTTTCAATCATCTTTTCAAGTTACATGCATATACTTGCATATAATTCATACACGTGTGCTTGAATGCCATGGTTATTCGGTATATCAAATGGCAATAGTGGAAAGTTGGATTATGTCCAACTGGAAGCTTTCCTCGTGCGTGATGGTGGTCTTCGGACCAATGTACTCCGCCACGTACCGATAATCAACCTGCGTGAAAAATCCATTACAAAGCATGCTTGATTGTATATAAAATACACCCACCTTCTTTGACTCCTTCTATGACTCATCCTTTGCTAAATGAAATTGCATTGATTTAGACATGTTTGTTACATGGCATATATTAAGGGGGAGATTTTTTATAACCGTGCATACATTTAGGGGGAGACATTACTGTGATAAGGCTAATTCATCTTCTTCATTCAATACAACCACCCATACAAAATGCACCTTTTTGAGATAATGATTCAATTTAATAAGGATTGCGATTTTCTACTCTACACTTTTAAGGACTTTTGATTCTCTACATGAAAATCACATATCTCGTGAGGAAAAAGCTGTTTACCCCACCAAAAAGTCGTATAAGTGGAACGTGGATCCGAGTAGCCGGGAATACCCCCTGAAATAAATGAGGAAACTCGTGTCGAAAGGTGAAACTATTCCACATGAAAATAAGTGTGATTTGCCACCGAGTAGCCGGGAAGTGTCCCTGAGACAAAGGGTACAACTCGCGTCGAAAAGTGTCTCATCCACATCATAAAAAGTGACGAAACTGAGTAACCGGGAATTGCCCCTGAAACAAAGGGCATGACTCGTGTCAAAAGGTTAGTCACATCATTTATAGTAATTTGAAAAAAAAATTGGGGTCATACGTAACTACCAATATTCGAGCATTGTGTTGAAAGTGTATGGATGATAAGTACTTTGTAGTGTTGTATAGAAAATTTGATTTTCCATATTACCTTGAAATTCATTGCTCAATCATCACATTTGCACCTTGGGTTTGATTGTTTGAATGTTCCTTATGAATCTGTCGCTTATCATGGTTTATGCAGTACTTATTTATGTAAGCACGACCTTCTTAGTATTGTACATGCACATCATGTTCTATAATCGATTGCATAATCCTTACACCCGTCCCGAAGGGACTTTCATGAGTCTATATCTTATTATGCATGCTTGAATGCTTAACTGCTTGATTCAGTTTATTCATATCACACTTCATCTTGATGCATCCTTAGCTTATACTTGCAAATAATAGGTTAAATAATCCCATTGTTAGTTCATTTTTGTTCATGACAATAGGGGGAGATAATGTGCTTTCAAGTCAAACACTTGCATATAACTCAGTCTGGTCATACATTTGGTGCATATTCAGTCACACATTTGTCTACAATCCAAAAATAGAGCATTTGCAATTATTTCAAAAACCTTTTCATTTTGCACTTCAAATTTCATTCTCATGTTCTATGTTCATAGTTCACACACCTTCCGTAATGGTCGGTCATTGCTGGGTTCGTGCGTCATTAGTTGTTCATTCCATTTCATTCATGTTTAAATTTCACAATTGATATCAGAAAAATGTTGTTCATTCTATATCATTCATGTTGGAATTTCATTTCTGTCCGCGTCCCCCACTTTTTGATAATGTCAAAGGGGGAGAGAGAGTTGTGGATTGCCACAATATATTGTCATCATCAAAAAGGGGGAGATTGTTGGGTTCATGGTGCTCCCTTTTTATCTTTGATAATGGTTTTGATGATTACAATATATTGTGTGTTTTACGTATGTCTTTAAGTGTAAAGATTCTGAGTAAGTGTTGTGAAAAATGTCTGTTGTTGTCTCATGAGCTGATATGTTGCATCTTCTTTTGCAGGTTGTCTTACTTGTTCTTCACATGCATTGACCTGCCATTGGACATGCATCGACCTCTTCTGGATTGCTTTCATATGTGCATCGACATAACCATGTGTTTCCCTTGATGCACTTCACTCATGATGTTTTCGTATGGTGATATCATGTTTTCAAATTGGGTCATGAGGTCTTTAATGAACTGACATAAATGCTTGATATTTTGCAAATCATGTTTTGTCGTCCATGGTGGTGAAGATTCAGTTGAGCCTTGTCTCTTGTTTTGGATTGTTTAGATAGTAATAAGTCTTGGTTCCTTCATGCAGAAATCTGATTTATTTTGAATGCGAAACTGACTTCCATGTTAGTTTGCTTGATAGGTTTAAGTCATGGAAACTCATGTATTAATCAGATGTTTTGTTTGAATTGTCGGTTTGTGTGAGTTCCATTTGGCTTGGGCTGACCTTGCATTCATGAGCAATTGTGTAATCTTAAACTAAGAATGGAGTGTGTAAGCTCATGTGGTTGCACTGGACTTAATTTCCTGGATCCTTAATGCTCTCATATCATTGTGACCTTGTTGATCTTTACATGGACTTTGTTCTTCATTGCACCGACAAAATCTTCTCATATGCATTGACCATGTACTTATATGCACAGACATGATAAAATGCATTGAGTGATTCTTAGGTGTATTAAAATGATGCTGAGGTTCTTAAGCATGCTAGGCTCAAATGTGTCACATTCCCTTGGTTCAAGATAAGAAATCATGTTTGAATACATTTCAATGTGGATGGAATGATTTTGGTTGAAAAATGGTTTCTTGTATTGCAATGACTTAATTCTCATCAACTTGAATTGCTTGAAAGTACAGGTTTAAATACGCCCACAAACCTTTTGAATTATGGTAAGAATTCTTTTGATGTATTTTCATGTAGCAAGGTTAGGCTTGATTCATACATCATGGTTGTTGGGGTTAATCTCATGGTTTTGGTCTTACATTGACTGCATTTCAATGTGGCTAGACTGCCCTTATTGGATATGAGTTCATGCTTGTTTTCATGATCAACTAGTGATAGTGGTTATCACTTCTTGTCTCATTATCTTTTAAATGAACCAAAGTTTGGGTATTGGTTTATGTCTATCACTACATGTTATTTGCTTAGCAAAATCATGCTTTCAATTTGGGTTATTGCACATTTCATGGGATCAGACTTTGATTGGTTGAATATTACATCTCCCATATTAGCCTCTTCATTTTACATTGATGAAAGAATGATGAGATTGAGCTTTTAGAAAGTGCAGGCTTGATCATGCTCTTAAAATCATGAAAGACAAGGTGGGAATTTATTTTTTATGTAATTCATGTTTGATTACATTGGGGTGCATGTTAGATCATTAGAATATCATTAGGATACCTTTTGTTTATGTCACAAGGTCAATGGGTCGACCCCCCTCTGGAAGTGGGTCGACCCCCCCAGATTCGCAGGTCCGCGCGGCTATACCGTGGCCCACCGAAACCCTATGGAAACACATCCAAATGGGCTAATATTTTACCCTAATACCCTTGGGTCATTAATAAACATATTAGGGTGGTTTTGCTAGGGTTTTACAAGGGTATTGTGGTCTTTTGCACAACTTATCCTCATGGTATATATATGTTGCAAATTTGGAAGAAATAGAAGAGGAGCTCTAATCTTTCTATCTGTTTTGCAGGAGAACGACGGGAAGAAGGAGGGAGGCTGAGGAAGAGCTCAACATTCATCTACTTCCATCCATTTCTAGAGCTCGTGATTGAAGAAAGAAAGAAGCAGATTGAGAAGAGGAACGCATGGACGTCCTCAACATCAACATTCGGCTATCCCCCGACCTGAGCATCAGAGATTATCAACTGGTGTCAGAGCATCAGAAATATAGGGAAAGTGATGCATGCGAATAAAGGACGACGGTGGTACTAAATGAAATAATGACTCAAAATACGACTACTCCGTGAACCGGAGGCCTATGTGGACGTAGAAGGCCTCCCTCGCTCCCTGGTGGTAGGTCGCTCAAAGATTCGGTAGGGCTTCGCCGTCGACCAAAATCTCCCCCCCTTCAAAGCTTGGCTTTAGGGGTCTATTTATAGAGCCTTGAAAGCCAACCTCAAAATTAGGGTTTCTAATGAATTTTAGGTCGAGATTATCAAAGATAAGTTGTAGATAATCGAATTATCTCCCAATCAGAAGAAACGGCACCCAATTTGGTGGGACATCCACGGAGAAAATGATGGGATAAGTTGCGGATAAAATCACGGATAGAGAGAGAAAATCTGTTAATTTTTCCAAAATCAGGCAGATGAACGGTCGTACGATAGACCACTCATCAGGTTGGGCGGCTACATCTAGGCCGTCCATCCCTATAAGTGGAAATTCAATAAATAGAAAATATTATCCAAATACCCATCGAATTGATCGAAACTATCGCCGTTGGACTCTCATAAGATGAACATCTGCTAGGAGACCTTCCATCCAGAAAAGTGGCCAAAGATCAACCGCTCATGTCCTGTCGGTGATAAATCAAAATGGATTAGATAATTAGATAATTATCTGAAAACCAACGATGTTAGGACTCTGGGAGAAGAATGGCTAAGATCAGACTGCACAATGAGGTTGAACGGCTATATCCTGACTTTATTACAGCTCATCGGTGGAAATTCAGAAAATCAACTAAATATCCAAAAATATATGAACGGCCCAAATTCAACCGCCTATGTGATGAGTGACTAGAGACTGAGCGTGCAAGCCTGGACGTTTAGAATTCCTTAAAAATGTGAAAATTAGGCAAATCCAAGGCCCATTAAGCCTGAATTGAGCAGACCCGGCCATGGAGGGAGGCTACCCATAAAATAGGCTCAAAGATGTTGCCTAGAAATAGCCCAACGAGTAATGGACAACTTGAGGCATCAACAAATGGGAGTAAGAGAAATGACTCAACTTATCGACAAAAAATGGGTGTCAACAGATGTCCCTCCTTAACGTCCTCTTTGCAGGGGAGCGAGCGGAGGTAAAGCAAAAGCGAGATGGAACATGGAGATGAAGCGGAGATGAAGCGGAGCTGGCGTTAAGGTAAAACAACACCCGTTTTGCCAACGAGCGATAAGAATTTTCCGAAAAACTCCGAACCAACCACAAGGAACGATCAGACTAAGAGCGACACCAGTCTGGAGGAACAAACTAAAATAAAAGGAAACACATGATCAACCTCATGGGAGACACAATCCCTCGGACCAATGAGGAGATCGGAATAAGCAGTAACGGAAAAAATAAAGAAATAGACTAAAAACTCCAGACAGGGACCTCTTAATCAACCAAACCAAGTGAATCATCTAGAGAGAACCTTCCAACTCAGAGTGGAATTATTCCTCTTACTCAAACACTGAACACATAGCTGACCACCACTAGCGGGACATTAGCAGGTAAAACATGGGTCATGAATGCTTAAAAGATGCATATGATGCATGCTGGGCTAAAATGAAAGAAATCATTAAAACGAATGTAAAAAAAACAAAATATAAAATACTCGAGAATAATATTGCTAGACTGGGAGAATCAAGGTCAAGACACTATCCGCAACCACAGCGTGCGGGATAGAACCATCCTCTCCAGACTTTCCCAACCTAATGGCATATCCGGAGATTAAACACGTGAACCTAGATCATCATCGTTTTTGTTAAAGGAGAACATCAGATCCTGGAACACGCGGGTAACCAACTGGTCCTCGAGATAATATAGCATAGTACCCTATAGTAATGTAATAAAGGACATATGATAGAAAGCCATACCTGACTTACCTGTGTAGGCGAAACGGCATGCTTTTTAGATTTTCATTTTTAGATTTTTATGGATTTTCATGTATAAGACAAATAAGCAAGCATAAACATAGCAAAGATAACCTAACATAACAATCAAATGAAATGGGAGACAAATACAACATAACATAACCACGGCAAACGAGCACATATGCAAGGGCATGAATAGAAATAACATACGTGCATGAACACGGTGTGACAAGATAACAACGCGGCAGGACAACGCACGGTAGGGACAAGGACACGAGGGATAACCACACGGTTGGGACAAGAACACGAGACACAAAGGGACGACTAACAATATATACAAGACAACTAATAACATGTGGTGAGGGATAAAACAACATGTGTGGGACAATACGGTAGGACAAAAACACGTGACAAGGACACGGCGGGACAAAAGACATGACAAATATCCACTTCAATCAACCCAAGATCAGAATGAAGCAGAACCACCATGTTCATAATCGTGAGGCAAAGCCATCTCATAAAGATATGATTATTGCAAACAAAAGCTGAGAAGGACGTGAACTTCAGAACAGATCGAGAGAATGGATCGAAGAAGGAAAGAACAGATCAAAGATGTGGACAAGAGGTAGAGCACAATGATGTAGCAAGGAATACCTGAGTACTTGCAACCTGCACACTTAGCAAATGGATTACGTATCTGTCTTTAAAACAAATGCAAATGCATGAAAAAGACATAATTTTTTAGATTTTTTTGTAATTTTATTTTTTTATTTTTTTAGATTTTCAATAGTATTTCATTTTTCTGGATTTTTTTTTGAAGTATTTGATTTTTTTGTTGACAACATTTAATTTTTTAGATTTTTTGAAGTATTTGATTTTTTTAGATTTTTGACAATATTTGATTTTTTTTAGATTTTTACATAGCAATTCGCAGCACCAAAAGACGAGCTCAAATTACTAGTCAGGGACCGTCGTTCCTACCCTTTTCATTAAAGGCTTCCCTTAAGCAGGGCGTGCATGTGAGGGTGGTTTACCACAACCAACCGCTTCTGAAGAACGGTGCCCCTACTAAGGCCATACCCGGGATACAACCCAGCCTAAGAGGGAGAAGCAGAAGAAAAATTGGAGACAAGCTTCGTGCAGGATGGGAGATATCAATATTCGATTTCCTTCCGAGGCACCACCCCTCAAAGAGTAGGTCTGTTGCACCGAGACTTTGTGTCTTTGATTTTTAGACCCATATTTATCAGGCATGCATGCGACCGGGCTCATGACATCCCGCGGGGAATTGTACTCCACTCTTGCCATGCCTTTGATTCATAATTTTGCATTGATTCATTTTCTCATTTTGGTAGCTCTTATTGGCCAGATATAGCATGAAAGCTCACTTTTGAGAGTCAAGACTGCCCCTATTTGAGACCTCTCTCATATTAGGGAGCGCCTAGGTTAGTAATCTCATCCATCAATCTCTTGCCCCTGCACTTGGCTAAGCAGAGAAGAGAAAAGGCCTTCGTGCATACCCAAAGTATGGCCAAAGTAGCAACGGTGTGTCTTAGAGAGATAGGCTATGGCTCGCTGTGTAGTGTGTGAAAAACCCATACTCAAAGGTCACCCTCAACAATCAGGGAAAGAAACTAGACTCCTAACACGGAGTTATCACCAGCCTAAGGATGATGCAGAAGTTAACTTTTTTATTCGACACAAAGTTAAGATCTAGTTAAACAAAGACTCCTAAAGCCACTCGATCATGTTTTAAGGAACCAACATCATAAGCACGTGCAGAAATAACAGAGTAATAGCAATGATAACATGTTTCGGCATAAAATCAAAGATACCTTTGCAAATCCATGGCATGGAAATCGACCTCCTGAAGCAATTTCGATCATCGAGCTTTGATTAGCACGAGCTTTGTATTCCTCGCTTGCCAAAGTAAAAGGGATAGGATAACAAGGACTTGAAGATTCTTCTAGATAGAGGAGCGGCAGACACCAAACTGGACGAAGAAGAATAAAAGGAAGAAAGACGCGGGCTAGAACTCCCTCGTTAAGGCACAGAGGCCCTGATAACAAGGAACCGAATACAGAATGAACAGAGATTAACTGAGATCAAGGCGGACTAAAGCCTCGAAAACAGTAAGAGAAAGGGCGAAGACCCTGAAAGGGTGAAGAAGAAAAAATAGAAAGATGATGAAAGGATTGCTGTGAAGATGAGGAAGGAGGAGAATGATCATCCGACATGACTAGAGGAAAAGAGTGAGGGTCATCCGTCGAAGGTGGGGAAGAAGTGACATGGTCGCCCGACGAAGTCGGGAAAAAGGAATGGAAACCACCCGGCAAAGTCAGGGTGAGAAAGTGACAGTCGCCCGACAACGTCGGGTAAGGATCAGAAAAACTACCCGACAAGGTCGGGGAACAAGCATGAGGAACCCCCAACAAGTTCGGAGGAAAAGGATGAGAAGTGGAATCCAGACGTACTCGGGGAGGAAAACTATAAGAGGCCCCTGGATCAGGGGAAGAGGAGGACATAGGCCGAGACCTAGAATGGTGAGGGTAGGGGAAGATGGTAGAAACATGGTCAGGTGGCGGAAGGTACACCACCCAAGGATAGGAACTGAGCAGAAGAAAAAATGAATGGACGGAAGAAGGAGAGGAGGAAGTGGACCCCCGAGTTCACAACTGACAGCCCTTGAACTTATGTCGTCGTCTCTTCTTAGCAGAAACTATTTTGTAATGGACCCGCCTGGCACGGACTCGGGCCTTCGAGGCTCTTGATCTAGCATGTCTTCTCAAGTAACGAGTCCACCTGGCAGACGGCCTGGCCCGACTATGAACATGCTGCTTTATCTGGGCGGTTTCCCCCAGACATGCGGTGCTAACCATAGATGGACATTCTTGAATAAACAACTCCTCAACTGGATGAAGACCAAAAAAACATGGAGTTTTGTTGTTCGGCACCAATAGCTTGAGATTAGACATCTCCATTCGGTAATCAGGTATGAAGTATAACTCCCTTGTTAGAACTGCAGGACGGAACTGAGGGAGGGTGATGTGCGGCGTTGACGTGGCCGCCTCACCAATAAGCCGAGGGAGATGAGATAGAAAATGTAGAATGCCCCTGGTCAATCTCGAAGACACGGCCAATTGCCCCTTGAATGCTGAATTCATTAAACTTCTGGCGGCCGTGTGGGTTAGCACCATCCGGGTGGAAAACTCTTTTGGGCCAGTGAACTGAATAGCAATCAAGCGAGAGGTGATAACAACATCAACAGTGAATTCTCCGGTGAACAAAGAGATTGCCACCGGCCTCGCTCGAGAAGAAACTGGTACCAGTGCTAAGGGGATTGCTTTGACAGCCATCTTCATAACAAGTGCAGGCTGATTATCCCCAGAATAGCCATGGACCAGGACTCGGACCGGCATGCGACAAATGAAATCTTGAAGCTTGGAACACACAGTCAAAGCCTGGCTCGGCTCATTATCTCCCTGGGGACTAGACCCGAGGGGCACCAAAGGTAGCGTGCACCCGCTCTGTGGGGTTGAAATAGGTGGGGGAAGGGGTGGAGAATGCTTGGAAGGTGGGGGTGAAGGTTTAGAAGGCGTAAGTGGTGGTAAGGTCAATGTGAGTGGCGTAGGGATTACGGCGATGACAGGCTCTAGTGGAGGCAAAAATAAAGGTGGAGGTGGAGGTGTACGTAAAGGTGAAGATGGAGGTGTGGGAAGAGATGAAGGCAAAGGTAGGGGTGTGGGCGTAGGGGTAACTTGCTCAGGTTCGGATGATGACGGCGAATGGAGTGGCATCGGTAGCGGCGATGGTTGTGAAGGTGACGTAGTAGGGGTCATTATGAGGGGAGGTGATGACGGTGATGGTGAGGGCAATGGGGATAATGGAGGTGGTGATGAGGGTGAGGGTGAAAGTAATGGTGGAGTGGGTGAAGGCGAAGGAGAAGAAGGTGAAGGTGAAGGTGACGGTGAAACGGAGGGAGCGGCAAGTGGCGGCGCTCTTCGGCGTATCGTTATGACACGTCGAGCGGCCTTGGGAGCAAGAGTGCTGATGGAAGTAGAGGGTGAAAGAGGGGTATTTGCCTGAGCAGAGGCTTGGGTAGGTGAAGGAGAAGGGATAAGAGAAGGGATAGATAACGGAGCGGGTGCTTCATCAACTGAAGAATCACAGGGATGCCCCTGGTCTTGAGACGGAGACAGTTGCCTGGGCGATGCTTGTTGATGCTGCTACTGTTTGTGAAGATCCAAAATAACCTGATGTATGACAATCCAATCAATCATTCTCTTATCTTCCAAGCTGTAAACAAGCTCCCGGAACTCGGGGCAGTCCTCAACCCAATGTCCCGGCTGACGATGAAATTCACAGAAATGGAGCAAATTCCTGACCGCGGGTCGGCAAGGCATAACCGGAGGGAGTTGCAATGCATGAGTGGCCATCAAAGCTCTGAAAACGTCTATAAATGATTCCAACAATGGAGGGTGAAGAGCCTGCTTCGAGCACGGTGGATGCAATGGAGGCGGTTGTGAGGATTGAAGCGGGGGTTGCGAAGGCAAGAGCGCATGGTCACTAGTGGAAGGACCTGGTGAAGGCATTCGTGGAGCGGAAAGAGAGGTGGGAGGTATGTAGACAGCATCCACATGCTCGGAGTGTGGGGTCTCCTTGACCGGGGTTAAAGGTTCACGCGGGTATGAAGAAGCGGAAGGAAGACTCGTGGAGGGTTGGTGTGTGGAAGAGTATGTTGAGTTATATGGGTGTGCGGGAGCAGAAGGCCGACTCATGGAGGGATATGAGGTGGAGGGCTGACTTATGGAGGGTTGATAAGGGGGAGGTGATGGGTAGGAGGCGTATGTGGACGTAAAAGGTGAGGGAGACTCAGGATCAAGGGAACTTAGGAGTTGTTGGCGGATGAAGCGGGCTCGGCTATACAGTTGTTGCCATGAAGTGATATCGTTCATTGCTAAGATGCATTTGAGCTCGGGCGTTGCATTAAAAATAACCATCTTGATTTGTTCGCCCTCTGGAATATGCCCTGGAACTTACGCGGCTAGGCGACGCCAGCGGTCGGCAAACGTGGGGAATTCCTCGTCGGGCTTCATCTTCTCTTGGGCCAAATCTACCATGGAGTACTTGGGCCCCACCTGGTCTTGGTACCGCTGAATAAATCTTGCTTGAAGAGCTTAAAAATTCACTACGTGCTCTCGCGGTAATGAAAAGAACCAATCCCGAGCTGGGCCCTCTAACGACAGACCAAACAGATAAGCCATTAAACGTTGGTCATACCGAAACTGGGCTGACTCATACAAGAACTCCTTCAAATGCACATAGGGGTCACCGACTCCACCATAGCGATGATAAGCTAGAATTTGTGAACGTGGTGGAAACTGAAGACCTTGAAAGGCAAACGGGACATCCAAAGAAGTTTGGGGATTAATTCAGCGCTGCAATCCATCAAGCTCGCGTTGGGCTTGAGCGATCATCTCCTCGGTGGGAAGAGTCCGAGAAGAATGTGGGCCAGCCTGAGCAAGAGAGTGAAAGTTTAGACCAGGATGATGATGGGCCGAATAAAGGGACTCAGCCTGAGGAGAAGGAAAGCCCATTCCAGGAGTAGAGGGATATATGGGCCTGGAAGGATCATGTATGTAGGGATGAGAATTGATTGGGCCATCAACAGCACGGGCGGGGTAAGAAGGCCCGTTAAAAAGAGTAGGCCCATTGAAAGAAGAAGGCCCGTGAAGAGAATAAGGCCCATTAGATGAATGAGGTGATGAGCCTGCGTGGGAAGAGGAATCCACGCGGGGGTAAGAAGACAGGGAAGATGAGGGATAATAGATAGAAGAGAAGTGCTCCATAGGAGAAATAGAGACTTTATACAGTGAATTTCAAAGAAATACAAGGATAGAAACGAACCTAGGACAAATGCAACTAAATGGAGGGACACAAAGATGAACTAGTCTATGGGCCTAATTAACAAAATGATATGGAGGCAACACACAATGGAGGGAAGAGATGAGAGAAGAATCAACCAATAAACCACCCAAGTTATGAATGACGTGCGAAAAATTATATAAGTTCCTCTTTAGGACCTTAGTGGGTTAATTAGTATATGAATTCACTCAACCACAAGGTACCTAACCAGGGTAAGAATTGAAAATTGGGTGACTCTAAAGGACTCTCCTTTTTACAGATGCAAAACCCTAGACTGAGGGATGGTATGGTACAACATGCCTGGCGTCCCTGTGGGAATCCACGGCTCACGGGAACTTACGGAGGTCCTCGGTAAGGTCACCTAGTCGGCTCCAAGGAGTATGGAGACGAGAGGAAACCCTACCTTGGTAGGAATGCAACGACTATGGATAGGATGCATGAATCCTATGCGCACCAGAGTGCATGCAAAGTCTAACCCAAAACTAGCAATCGATGACCAAACAAAAATGTGAAAAGTATGACAACAAGCATGCAAACAAATAATGACAATAAGGGGAGATCACTAACAGCACCATGCTAGTATAATATGATATGAGATGATAATCAACATGGAGGCTCGGGTGCACTGTAGCACAACATGGACGGTCTACTGGAGACCGTGCATAGTGGTCGGTGGTCTATGGCGGACCGTTCAACAGCAAGGGGTAATACAAGCTAAGAAGACAGAAACGGAGATGAACAGACAGGGACAGGGTGAACATAGTGGGTGTACCTGGATGCACGGTCTGACGAGAGGCCGTGCGTCCTCCGGAACGGACCTGAAATAACCGCAGAATGTCAGCACAAACCACCAATATAAAGACAGAGACGTACCTGAGCCAACGGGATGAACGGCATGTATCAGGCCATGAAACTATTGCACGGCGTGAGATAAACCGCTGAAGATAGCAGGCTCGTAGAGTAATCAATGATGGTGATCAGGGAAGAACGGCTTCTTCGGCACCGCTCATGAGGATGGATGGTTCTATAGAAACCGTTCAAGTGCCAGGAGACAGAAACAAGGAGAACTCGAAAACAACCTGAAACAACTCAAAACACAACCTTAACAGGAACAAGAGTGGGTTAGCGCAACAATAACACGATGGGCAATAGATGTTCCACCGTGATCGCCAAAAAATGGGGATGTAGATATTTATTTCCTTACCGGCTTAAAAGTCCTTCCTATCCCTTCTACTAAATCAATGTGAGAAATAAATGAAAGGTAGAAGGGGACAGAAGTATGTGAACCTGTGTGATCACCACCAAGATGCCGAACACGATGAACACGTAGTACCTTGGAAAAGAAAGGGAGACACTCACCTTTAACCAGCACTGCAGGGATGCGTGGCCCATGAAGAACCTCCTTAAGGATGCGCGGCCGCTCAACAGACCGCTCGTCAGTGCTGGGGTGGAACGCGGGATGAAGTGCGATGGAGGAAGAACGGTTAAGGATGGAACCGCCCAATGCCACCACGCCTTAAGATGTGAAAGCTCAACCTCCACCCTTTCCGGCCGGCCAGAAAGGATGGGCCTCGTGCTAGTGCGTCGCTGACCTGCAAAGAAATGTAGAAAACACAAGAAAAAACCCAATATTAGAACTATGAAGTGTAGTAAATATAAGGAGGAAGAGAAATAAACATAAAGTAACTGGAGCATGGGATACCTGGGAGTTTTTAAACCCCTAGGGGTGTCAAAACATAGGAGGGTGTGTGAGAATGATGTATGAGAGTGAGAAAACGTGGGAGAAATATAGGGAAGGTGATGCATGCGAATAAAGGAGGATGGTGGTACTAAATGAAATAATGACTCAAAATACGACTACTCCCTGAACCGGAGGCCTATGTGGATGTAGAAGGCCTCCCTCCCTGGTGGTAGGTCGCTCAAAGATTCGGCAGGGCTTCGCCGTTGACCAAAATCTCCCCCCTTCAAAGCTTGGCCTTATGGGTCTATTTATAGAGCCTTGAAAACCAACCTTAAAATTAGGGTTTCTAATGAATTTTAGGTCAAGATTATCAAAGATAAGTTGTAGATAATCGAATCATCTCCCAATCAGAAGAAACGGCACCCAATTTGGTGGGACATCCGTGGAGAAAATGATGGGAGAAGTTGGGGATAAAACCACGGATAGAGAGAGAAAATCAGTTAATTCTTCAGAAATCGGGCAGATGAACGGTCGTACAATAGACCACTCATCAGGTTGGGCGGCTACATCTAGGCCATCCATCCCTGTCGGTGGAAATTCAATAAATAGAAAATATATTCCAAATACCCATCGAACTAACCGAAACTATCGCCGTTGGACGCTCATAAGATGAACAGCTGCTAGTAGACCTTCCATCCAGAAGAGCGACCAAAGATCAACCGCTTATGTCCTGTCGGTGATAAATCAAAATGGATTAGATAATTAGATAATTATCTGAAAACCAACGATGTTAGGACTCTGGGAGAAGAACGGCAAAGATCAGACCGCACAATGAGGTTGAACGGCTATATCCCGACCGTATTACAGCTCGTCGGTGGAAATTCAAAAAATTAGCTAAATATCCAAAAATATATGAACGGCCCAAATTCAACCACCTATGTGATGAGCGGCTGGAGACTGACTGTGCAAGCCTGGACGTTTAGAATTCCTTAAAAATGTGAAAATTAGGCAAATCCAAGGCACATTAAGCCCTGAATTGAACAGACCCGGCCAGGGAGGGAGGCTACCCATAAAGTAGGCCCAAAGATGTTGCCTAAAAATAGCCCAACGAGTAATGGACAACTCGAGGTATCAACAAATTGAAGTAAGAGAAATGACTCAACTTATCGGTAAAAAACGGGTGTCAACATGACTGAGTGGCTTCATGTCTCTCCTAGAATTGTTACCCACAGCTTGACACCTTAGACATGTCTTGCTAAATTCATAGGCATCCTTAAAAATAGTAGGCTAGAAGAACCCACTTTGTAAGACTTTAGCAGCAGTTTCCTTCCTGAAAAATATCCCCCACAAGGTAGAGTGTGACAGAAATTCAGAATACTTTGATGCTCTTCTTCAGGGACACATCTCCTGATGATATGATCTAGACCCATGTGAAACAGTTTTGGGTCCTCCCAAAAATAGTGTTTGGCTTTAGAGAAAAAGTGCTCCCTCTCTTGCTTAGACCATCCCTCAGGGATTTTGCCCACCGCAAGATAATTGACAATGTGAGCATATCATGGTGGTGAGGTGTGAGAGATAGCCAAAAGATGCTCATCGGGGAAGGAGTCTTACATTGGTGCACTTTCTAGTATAGCTATCCGAGAAAGATGATCTGCAACAACATTCTCTGACCCCTTCTTATCTCGAATTTCCAAATCAAATTCTCGAAGAAGTAGAATCCATCTAATGAGTCGGGGTTTGGCTTCTTTCTTAGACAACAAATACTTCAAGGCTGAGTGATCCGAGTAAATGATGACTTTTGCCCCTAAAAGATAAGATCTAAATTTTTCCAGGGCAAAAACTATGGCCAGCAACTCTTTCTCCGTAGTGGTGTATTTCTTTTGAGCATTGGCGAGTGTGCGACTTGCATAATAGATCACTATGGGATGCTTATCAAACCTTTGTCCCAAAATCGCTCCCACTACAAAATCTGAGGCATCGCACATAATTTCAAAAGGCAGCAACCAATCTGGAGTCTGTAGAATTGGAGCTTTAGTGAGGGCCGCCTTTAAGGAATTGAAAGCCTCCAGACATGACTCGTCAAAGTGGAATGAGACATCTTTTGATAGGAGACGAGTTAAAGGTCGAGCAATTGTGGAGAAGTTATGAATGAACTGGCGATAGAAACCGGCATGGCAAAAGAAAGAGCGCACTTGCCTTACAGAGGTAGGGGAGAAAGATTAGAGATTAGATCAATTTTTACCTTGTCTACCTCTATACCCCGATCAAACACAATGTGGCCTAAGACTATGCCCTCTCTGACCATAAAATAGCTCTTCTCCCAGCTTAGCACAAAATTTGTTTCAATGCACCTTTCCAGTACCTTCCTCAAATTTGCAAGGTAATTTTCAAAAGAGTCCGCAAATATTGAAAAATCATCCATGAAAATTTTGAGGACTTCTCCCACCAAATCTGAAAAAATTGCCATCATACACCTTTGGAAAGTAGAAGGTGCATTACAGAGGCCAAATAGCATTCTCCTAAAAGTAAAATGTGCCATAGGGGCACGTGAAAGTGGTCTTTTCTTGGTCTTTCGGGTAAATTATCACCTGATTATACCCGGAATACCCATCGAGAAAATAGAAGTATTTTTGACCTGCCAACTTTTCCAAGATTTGGTCAATAAATGGGAGTGAAAAGTGATCTTTCTTAGTCATGGCATTAAGCTTCCTGTAATCTATGCACACTCTCCATCCGGTAGTGAGCCGAGTGGGCACCTCTTCCCCTCGTTCATTCTTTACCACTGTCAGCCCAGATTTCTTAGGTACAACCTGAGTTGGGTTCACCCACTTGCTATCTGAAATGGGATAGATGATCCCTGCATCTAACCACTTGACCACTTCCTTCTTTACCACCTCCTTCATGTTTGGATTTGACCTCCTTTGCATCTCTCGACTTGTCTTAGCATTTTCCTCTAAATAAATGTGGTGCATGAAAGTTGAAGGACTAATTCCCTTAAGATCAGCCATCATCCAACCTATGGCACCCCTATGAGTCTTAAGCACATCTAGCAATTGAGTTTCTTGAGTAGGAGTGAGATCAGAGACAATGATGACTAGCAAGGTTTGATCGGGACCTAAAAAGGCGTATTTGAGGGAATCTGGGAGATATTTAAGCTCAAGCTGTGGAGGATTTTCAAGCGAAGGAAGAGCAGGTGCAATTTACAAAGCATGCAGTGGTTCGACCATGGACCATGTCATTGGAAGAGTCGGAGAATCATGTAAAACATTTGCTTCCTGTAAAGGGTCATGGAGAAAACTTGGACCATCTTCCACTAATTCCTCAATAATGTCAATAGAGTGACATTCTTCATCCTGGCCTGGGTATTGAGAAGCTTTAAACACATTTAACGAGACTTTTTGGCCTCCAAAGGAGATGTCCATCATCCCCGTAGCACAGTTGATATTGGCCTTAGCCGTGGCCACGAAAGGACATCCCAAAATGATAGGAGTGTGACTAAGTTCCTGGGACGCGGTCATGTCAAGAATCAAGAAATCCATGGGGAAGTAGCATTCATTAACCTTAATAATGACATCTTCTATAAGCCCCCGTGGGGTCTTGACAGACCTATCATCAAGTTGAAGGATGATGGAGGTAGGTTTAAGCTCCCCTAAATCAAATTATTCATAGACAAAGGTGGGTAAAAGATTGACACTGGCCCCTAAATCAAGGAGTGCTCGCTCAAATGTCACACCACCTATGTTACAAGAAATCAGTGGAGCTCCGGGGTCCTTCAATTTCTTTGGGAGGTGGTTTATCACCACCGCGCTTACATCCTCAGACAACATAACTTTCTTAGGAGCCATTCTTGGTTCCCTTCTTGGAGTGCAAAGTTCCTTTAAAAATTTGGCATAGGCCGAGACATGGGATGGCATCAAGGAGTGGAATGTTGATATGCACTTGTTTAAATAGTTCCATTAACTCCTCATTTTGGGCCGGTGGCTCTTTCTTTGATTTTAGCGCATCTGGGAATGGTACCTTAGGTTGGTAAGTGTTGGGCTCCTCTCCTATTTTCTTCTTTCCTTTAAGATCAGTCTCCAACATAGGTTCTTCTCCGGTCTCCTTCTCATCTTGTTGAGTCTCCTGGGCTGAAGTTTCTCCTTCCTCTCTAGTTTTGTAGGGATCTTCCAAGGTCTTACCACTCCTATGGGTTGAAATAGCTTTATCATTTTTGAATTGTGGACCTTCACGTGGAGGTGGTGGCGGGCCAGGTTGAGGTAGGAGACCTACTCGTGGAGGAAAACTTGGAGGCTGATTTCTCGAGTTAGCCACAGGCTGGCTGGGCAATTGACCTGCTTCTCTCCTCATAATAGTTTTTACAAGTTGCCCGAGTTGGCTTTCCAACTTTGCAATGGACTGTTGTTGAGTCAATATCAATTGTTGGAGTTGCTCAAATTTCTCATCAAAATTGGGCTGAGGAGGTTGTTGGTATGGAATTTGGGCATGATTGAGAAGGAAAGGAGGGTATTGGGACTGAGGATATTGGGCTTGGGTTGGAGTACTATAATGGGCCTATGACCCTCGAGCATAGGCATTTCCTTGAAAATTATGTTGATTTTGGAATTGATTTTGGATGAATTATTTTGGGGCCTGAGAAGTGGAGAGATTTGTTGGTTGAGGTGGAACTGGTTGATTTTTCTAAGAAAAATTGGGGTGATTTCTCCAGCCAGGGTTGTAAATATTAGAGTAAGGATCATAATTGGGTTTTGAGAACCCCTGAGCAGCCTGAACTTGTTCTTGGATGAAAGGTGGGAGTTGGGCTGCAGTCGGACAATCAGACACATGGTGGTCCGGGCTAGCACATAGAACACACACCTCATGGGGTTTGGGATCCGAGTATGGATTTGGTATGGATTAGAAGGTGGGCTCTTGCTTGTTAAGAGCCAGGAGTTGGCCTAACTTATGGGCCATTGACTCTACCTTCTCTATTTTCTGGGCCATGATATCCATCTTATCCAATCTTTGGGTGATGAAATTCATGTCCATCCTATCCTCGTGCTCCCCACGATTCTTTATCTCATAAAGCCCAGCCCGTTTCGAGGGCCCAATTGATCTTTCATAGGATGACAAAGAGACATGATTGATGAAATTTTCACTGAGCATTTCAAATAATTTATAAGCTTCATCCTCACTTTTACTCATGAAAGCCCCCCCACATGATGCATCCATCATTTGTCGATATTGATCAGACAATCTCTCATAAAAAGTTTGAACGGTTTGCCACCGGGACAAACCATGATGGGGATATTTTCTAAACAATTCCTTTAGTCTATCCCAAGATTCATGGATTTGCTCCCCTGGGTTTTGAGTGAACCCTGTCATAGCCCTTCTCATTGTATTGGTGCGACCTATGGGATAAAATTTCTTAAGAAATTCCTTCTGCATATTAGCCCATGTTTCAATAGGTCTTCCCAAGGTTCCCAACCAATATTTAGCTATGTCTTTTAAATAGAATGGGAAAAGAGTCAATCTGAGGGCATCATCAGAAAAATGTTGAGTTTTGACAGTGGAGCAAATTTGTTGGAACTCATCCAGGTGCCTGTAAGGGTCCTCATTTGTGTTTCTATAGAATAAGGGTAACATTTGAATGGTACTGGATTTGATTTCATACTGAATGGCCTGGTTCTGGGGAAGCTGAATGCCATATGAAGGTTGATACTGATTAAGAGTGAAATAATCCTTCATTTGCTTAGGTGGGTCTTGATTGTCGACCATTGGATGTTGATGTTGTTTTCTTTGGTGTAAGACCCTTTCAATGTCAAGTATTGGTCCTAGCAACTTAAGATGTAGAGATCTTTTACCTTGTATACATTAGGACGAAAAGAAGTGAAGAGAGAGATTTTTTTTACATTATTATTATTTTTTATTTTTTTAGGGCAAAGACAAACAAGTTAACACACAAATTAACTTAATGACCTAGGTGTTGTTTAGACCTAAATGTTTGGTTTCACAAAGTGATATAAACACAGTCTGAGTCTATTCTCAAGTATGTCCACTGACCAGGCAAGAGGTGGGGTAGTGGGAGGCTCCCCTTGCTTTCGCAAGGACCTAATTAAAAATCACTTGCCCACTTATGGCGTTTACCGTTGACCTCTAGCCTTCGACACCAGTCTACAAAAATGATTATAAACTTAAACTGCACCTAGTCTCAGTGTGATCCTAAGGCCAATGTCTACTGATTTTTATTAGGTTTGACAGATGCAAAGAATGTATGGAGTTGTTTTGGGCCAAGGAAGGGTGATGAAATCCCTCCCTTATCTTAATTACGGGGTGTTGCCCTTAGAATATTTTGAAGTGAAATGCAACAATCAAAGTTCAAACAAGGTGTTCTATGCAATCATAAAAATGCATGAGCAAGCTATTTAAAATATCTCACATTGTCCCCCGCAATCTTCAACAAACATAAATTGAACAAGAATAAAGACAACAAAAAAAATACAAGTCTAAATGATGCATATCCTATAACATGAAAGTGTGATTTCTACTCTTAACATGAAGTCTTTTATTTCTGGGTCAAGTATTTTTTTTTAATTAATGATCCTATCTAACCAAGAAAGGAAATTAAATCAAAAGAGGGCAAGTTAGGATGCTTACCTGAATCGCAATCCCACATTTATTTTTTTTTTAAAAAGAAGATGGATAGTGAGTAAGACACCAAATAATTTTTTCCCTTTTCTGATTTTTTGTGCTTTTTTTACAATACACTAAATTTAGAAGTCCTAAACAAAATAATTAAAAAAATTAAGAAAATTAAGGGTGAGATATGTACCTTAAGGCGCAATCTCCCGTTCAAGAAAATGTATAGAATAAAGGAAATAAGGGGGGGGGGATAATGCTTACCTCACACCAGAAGAATTGTTTTGTTAGCCCTTTCCTTAGCCCTTTTTGGATTTTTTTATTTTTTCAAGTCCATTTTTTCTCCATTTTTTCGTCTATTCTCTGTAAAACAAAAAAAATAGCTAGTAAGAATATATATACAAGAAATAAAAAATTTTCAACTCAAAATTCATACGTCTCCCCGGCAGCGGCGTCAAAAATTGATGCACACATAACTCATCGTTTAAAAGTCGTGTAACAATTTCAAAAATAAACCGAACTCACTCACTAAAAAGATATAAAATTTAAGTAGAGCGGTAAGTACGAGTCGATCCCACGGAGAGGAAATGTTTCTTTTAAACAAGTTGGGAAAATTCTTATGTTTTGAAAATCAAGTCTTTGAGTGAGTTTAAGCTAATGGAAAATGAATTACATGAACTAAAGACAAAAAATAAATTTAACCAAAGAATATGAGAGGGTTGAGAATAGAATTTTAAAAGAGATGGAAAAAGAAAATAAAGAATAATTGCATAAACTCAAATTTTATTACTAATGAAGAGTACAACTCTATGAAAAATTAAAAATACAACTTGACGTAAACTAATGAAAAAAAGAAAAATAGAAGCCAAGATAGTGAATGGCGCCGCCAAATCGCCGTGCCGAGCCTTTGAGGAGATCGCCCCGCCGTGGAGATAGACACCGCCCTTAGAGCACTAGAGGAAAAGATCCGCCTTAGAGATATTTAGATGAAAATAGAGGTGGGGGAAGAGATAGATAGATAGATGAAGAAGAGAGTTTAAAAACCAGTGAAACAGAAATAATGAAAATAGGACGAGATTAGAAGTGAAATTGTTTTAAAACAAAAAAGAATTAGAAGAAGTCGTAAAAATAAAAGTTGAAGATCAAAGGAAGAGGAAGAAGGTTTGTGAAGAGTCCAGGGGGCGAAAATGATCAGAAGATGGTGAAAATTAGGGCAGAACAAAAGTGATCTGCGTAGATGAACAGTAACTATGCAAAAAAAACTAAACTGTGGAAAAATAAAAATAACTTAAAAATAAAGAGGAATTAAAGGACATAGTAGAAGAAGAAAATCTAGATCTTCAAGAGAGGAAAACTTTCATGAGGAGTGCAGAGGGAAAAGAAGAGCAGAAGGGCATGAAAACGGAGGAAGAACAAAAGATAGAATCTCAGATGAACAGTAAAATCATAGGACAACAACTTGAAAAATTGATTATAACTTGAAAATGGGAGAGAATTAGAGGAAGAGGTAGAATAAGAAAATCTAGATCTTCAAGAGCGTAAGAACTTTCATGCAGAGTTCATAGGGAACAAAAGAGCAAAATGGCATGAAAATGGAGGAAGAACAGAAAGTAGAACCTCAGATGAACAGTAAAATCACATGATAGCAACTTGAAAACCTAATTATTACTTGAAAATGGGAGAGAATTAGAGGAAGAGGTAGAAGACGAAAATCTAGATCTTCAAAAGAGGAAGAACTTTTATGAAGAGTGTAGAGGGAAAAGAAGAGCATAAGGGCATAAAAATAGAGGAAGAACAAAAGGTAAAATCTCGAATGAATTATAAAATCACGGGATAGTAACTTGAAAAACTAATTATAACTTGAAAACGGGAGAGAATTAGAGAAAGAGGTAGAAGAAGAAATTCTATATATTCAAGATATGAACTTTCATGAAGGGTGCAGAGGGAAAATAAGAGCAGAGGGACATACAAACGAAAGAAGAACAGAGGGTAGAAATTTAGATGAACGGTAAAATCACAAGACAGCAACTTGAAAAACTGATTATAACTTGAAACCAGGAGAGAATTAGAGGAAGAGGTAGAAGAAGAAATTAAAGAACCCTTTAAAAAGAACTAGTTTACAGAAGAAAGTAGATTGAAAGGAAGACCAGAAAAGTATGTAAAAAACTAAGAAAGGATTAAACTCTCAAAAACTTACAATAACAACAACATAAACTACCAACCAAAACTCTCAAAAGAAAACCTACGTGTGTGTGTTTTTTTGTAGAGAGAAAAGAAGAGAGATATGGCTAGAGAGAGATGGCTTTAAGAGGGGGATAAGGGTGTGGTTTTATAATGGTGAAGGGATGGGCTAGCCTTATCATTCTCCTTCTATAATTCCTTCTATTATTCTTGGTCCACCTCCATTCACATGCCCTTCCATAATTCCTTCTATTATTCTTGGTCCACCACCATTAATCCCATGCCCATGTCATTGTCACACCGAAAGTGTTGTCGGTGATATAATTCCTTCCATTGTAGCCTCATGTACATAAGGTAAAAACATGCAAAAAAAATTTGTACTTAGGCCCCTGAAAAATATAAATCATAAGTTTACATCTAGCCTCTTCAAAAATAATCATCACACAATAATTTTATCAAAATTTAATTATATAATTTTTTATTTATTTATTTAACCACTTCTCAAGTCTCATTAATTACAAAAGTAATTTTCATTCTATGTGATATTGAGATTATCACATACAAATTGTATAATTACCTTCGTTAAACCCTAAATAATGATGTGTGATATAAATAAGTATAAACAAATAGGCACTTATCAGACGCCGAGTTGGTTGTACCCTCAAAGCCCAATTGTCTAGAAAACACTCACATGATCGGTATTTTTCTGAGTCCTGGCTGGTTGCGGCCATCAAGGAGACCGCTATTATCAGTTAGCGGCCTTACCATGTAACACCCTCAAAGATAGTTAAGTTGTACTCTATATCATCGAGACGCCTTTTCAAGTATCGGCTCAGTTCTTGGAAAGAACTCCGAAGTTAAGCGTGCTTAATGGGGAGTAGTACTGGGATGGGTGACCTGCTCGGGAAGTTCCCCATTCTGGAGCCGATCACCCTTAAAAAGGGATAAAACCGTGAGGCCAGTAGGCCAAAGCGGACAATACCTCGACGGTATAGAGTATGAGGTTTGACAGAATGGTATCAGAGCCATACCCCAGCCGAAGTGTGGGAACTAAGTGCCATGCAGGGTAAAGTGCTACGCTATGGGAGCCACCTCTTGAACCCGCAATGGGACAAAGTGCTATATAGTGGGAGCCACCTCTTAAGCCTGTAGGGACCACCTCTAGAATCCTACCTGCCTGGGGTTTGATTGTGTGCTATATGTGCCCAGCGACGAGGACGTCGCCTATGTAAGAGGGGCAGATTGTAACACCCTCAAATATAGTTAAGTTGTACTCTATATCATCGAGGCGCCTTTTCAAGTATCGGCTCAGTTCTTGGAAAGAACTCCGAAGATAATTATATGGATAAATGAATAAAAGAGTTTTATTTATTTGAA